>OY288212.1:9258955-9970051 GCA_958449745.1 Ochropleura leucogaster
ATGAATTCCAAATATCTTAATGTTTCAAGGGTCTGCAAACTAGAAAGGAGATATCTCATTTAGTTTCTTAGGTTAATATTGTTTTCCGACGATTGTTATTAATAGTTGTGCAATTGATTTTGTTCCTCTGTTTGTTTGTGTTAGGTCTGTGCTGGTAGTTCATGCTTATGAGCGTCATGTAGGTGTAATATGTTGGATCTTGTAGTTGGATTATTCAAGTTAATTCATTTTGTTCAAATACTGTTCTGATGAAAGGTCCTTGGTATATGAGACATCTCCTTTGAGCCCTTTTTCTTCATTCAATATAAGTAACTGATTTACCTACTGTGTATTTTGATGTGATCAAGTTACCTTTTTTAGTTCGCTTTATTAAGGGTGTATTATTTGTGTGTTTTATTTGGGGGAAGGCGGCAGTGCCCGCAGCAGTGAGCTCAATGTTAAACGCAATGCAGTCTCTTGATGTCGCAGTACGTTTATGAATCAATTAGATTGTTGCGCTAGTGTGCTAACGCACAAATTAGGCCTTCCAATTCAGGCTACGGTTAACGAACAATATTTTTTCGTTCGTTTTGAATATTACATATTTAATACAATTAATATAATATGTGATCGAAAGTATCGATCGCTAACCGTGACAGCCCGTCAAACAGTTGTGTGCATACAATGATTTGTTGAGAGCAAGTCTAAATCACGTCATGAGCCGTAATCTTTCAGCCATGAGCTTTTACATCTGATCAGGTCGATGCTCACTCTGTTCTTCCATCATCATCTCATACAATATAACTTGTTCTGTATTGCGTCATCTAAGTTGTGTTATATGATTCTAACTGATGCTTGCTTGATACGTTTTGTTTTCTTACCGACAGCTTTAGTGTTTCATTGCCATGTATGTGGTTTATTTGCACTCGCCTGAGAAAACCGAAAAGAAAACTTCGTTACGCATTCTACACGCCCACTAAAAATGTTTTCTTAACAATGAATAGTGAAAACAATTAATTAGATTGATGGTTTTTAGTTATGATAATGTCGGTGCTAAACTTGTTCTAAATATATATACAACAAGTATACGAGAAGTACTACATTCAATCAAAAACGAACTGATTGGACTACGTACTAATGAAAAGCGTGTAGTGTGCTAAATATTTAAATAAACCTTGACTCACCATGTAGATACATAGAAAGGACATTTAACAAAAATTAAGATCAGTCAAGGCAAATATGTTTTGCTGCGTATATTTACTTGAGCAAGACGCACGAGAAGGTCAGGTACTAAACAGATGTGTGCTGATGACTTCCAAAAACATACAAAAATGTTAAAAGTATGTATCAATTTTTACAACACCTATGTTTTCTGCGTGTGTAGTTCAAGGTTTGACTTTCAGCGGTAGAAGTTAGAGTTGTGTATCACTAGAGCCAAAAACCTTTGGACAAAAGCCAACTTTGAAATCTACTAGCCTTGTTAAATGTAATTTTTCAACTTTCCCAACTAAAGTTCGGGAGAGCTCCAAAATGTTTTTGAAGATATCTTCCTTGCACCAGTTTTCTTTTAACGCATATTTTTCCAAAGTGTATGTACATAATGGAAAAATATTTCAACTGCGGTAGTAGTGTTTTTATACCTCAATGTATTTTCCAATATTTGTCTTTTATTACATTTTCGTAGTAAACGATGTTTGCCTTATATTTATTTTTATCCCTTAATATTTTTTTCTTTTCTTTCTTTATCATTCCTATACGTATGAAGCATTATGCCGAATTATACAACTTGCAATATATTAACAAAATATCACTGTTATTTACAAGAGCATCGCTAGGTAAAATTTTAATGCTGTTTCTGCTGAATATATTTTTATGTAACTTGCGTTGTAATTCTTTATTGCAGAAAGACGAAGTGTACCTGAATTTGGTGCTGGAGTACATACCCGAGACTGTGTATAAAGTGGCACGTCACTACTCCAAAGACGAACAAACCATACCCATTAGTTTTATAAAGGTACACCTATTTACGTAGCACCCGACAGTGTAGGCAGATGATATGTGATACTAATCTGTTTCTCTCCCACAGCTATATATGTACCAGTTGTTCAGAAGCCTCGCGTACATCCACTCGCTGGGCATCTGTCACCGAGACATCAAGCCACAGAACCTACTCCTCGATCCTAAGACAGGCGTACTCAAACTTTGCGACTTTGGCTCGGCGAAACATCTCGTTCGTGGCGAGCCTAATGTGTCCTACATTTGTTCCCGATACTACCGCGCTCCAGAACTCATTTTTGGCGCCATAGATTACACCACTAAAATCGGTAATTAATTTAGTTTTAGTTAACAAACCTTTCCTCTCATTATCATTAATCATGTAATATCGTTGAAGATTTCTTGTAATTCTTTCCTCAATAATGTGGGGCTTACAGACTATATCTGAGGAGTATCCAAATAACCTTAGTAGTGTAACTTCAACATATAACGCATGCGTATAAACACGGGTTAAATATCACCTACTAGTGGCCGACAGTCATGCAAAGTTGATTAGATACGCAGACGGACCGATCTGCGCAGTACATGCCTAGAAACTAATTTTCAAACGTCAATGTCTGATAGGGATCAACGCTCAGGCCACGCGATTAGACTTTCAGTCGGTTGCAAAGATGGATACATTGTTATCTCAGTCTGTTCTCCTATACACTACAATATGTAGAGATGCTATCAGTACAACGAGAATCCTTTGTACAGTTGCCATTGATACTGGTTGTAATCGTGATCGTATACTGCAACAAAGCGAATAACATCGAACCTTCGCTTTACATTTAAATCTTAAAAACATCTACAAACTTAATCTATAGATCAAGAACAGTTCAATTGGTAGCAAAAGCTTGAGTGGCTGAAACCCATCTGCAATTTATCAATAAATAATGTGCAATCAATAAGTCCTGAAACATTAGGCTAAACTGAAAGTAAAATATTTTTAAACTTAATATTAACGTATGCTCTGTTTGATAAAGGAGAACACCAACACAACAAACGTGTCTTTGGTAAAAAAAAATTGTTCTCTAGCTGATGTGTTCTTCATTTTGTCATATATAGTTCGATTTATTATATATATTTCCAAAAGGGATAATAGTTAGATGCATCTTGAAAATCAAATACCAACAAACAAAATCAAAAATCAAATCAAAAGTCATTTATTCAAAATAGGCTGATAATCAGCACTTTTTGAACGTCACATTACAAGAGCCAGTCCCACGAAAACGCCCTGCGCTTCGCCACTTCCTAGTGTTTTAGATGGGAAGAAAAAGTGGCGGAACAAACTCCCCAGCAACACACCTGGTCAGGTCAAACAAGTTTCTGGTATAAAAAAATTGGGAACTATCTAGCAGTAGTTTGATATTATTGTTTTTACTTGTCACAGATGTGTGGAGCGCTGGCTGCGTAGTAGCAGAATTATTATTGGGCCAGCCAATATTCCCAGGCGACTCTGGTGTTGATCAATTGGTTGAAATCATCAAGGTATTTATAAGGCCTTATTGTGTACCTTTCCTTATCATTTTGTCGATGACTTTCCTCTAATAGCACTTACATTTACAGGTACTAGGTACACCGACACGAGAACAAATTCGAGAGATGAATCCTAATTATACAGAATTCAAATTCCCACAAATCAAGAGCCACCCATGGGCTAAGGTAATTTTTTATTCTTATGAATGCTGTACAAGCCCGGCTAGACACTCACGAAAACCTTAAGACAATAAAACGGGTTAACCATGTAAAGTTTAAAAGGGTGTGGAAACCACATGTTGCTTGGATAAACTGTTTGCGCATGTAAGTCGCTGTGTGTAGCCGGGACTTGAGTAACTCTTGAATCTACGTATTTTATCAAGCCTTTCAAGTTCTTTAGGGATCAAAGTCCCGGGGCTCGCCCCAATAACCTAGATTTTATCTTTTATTTGAGTAATACAAAACACATTGACGGTTTATGTCAAAAATAAATTTAGCTTGTCACATTCTTTGAAAGTATCTCTCTGTCATTGTGGTTAATATGCCCAGAAGGTTAGAATACAATCTTGAGTAAAAAAACGTCATTAAATCGGTAGCAGATCATTGAAGATCATGCACGTAAATAGAGTACTCTAGAAATGCGCGGGTTAACAATAATTCTTGGACAGCGTCTTGAGGTTCCGGAGTCAATTAGCACAAATCGTTACACAACCGGCAAACACACTTCAGTACTAACTAACATTTGATTTATAAAAAAACGCCCTTTTTTGCTACGAAATAATCGTGCCGCCAAAGTTAAACTGTTACAACAGAAATCCCCTTTGGAAACTAGCGTTGATACATCTTTTACATTAATTGAGGGAGGCCCTGCATTATCACATTAATAATGTAATAAAATATCATAATTGATTAACCAGCCATGATTATAATATTGTTAACAAGTTTCTAAGTTTCAGCAAAATTTTAACTTCAGGGCGTCAGGAATACCCTACGCGTATACTTACGTGCCTTCATACGTTTATTTAGTCTTACAAGTCTATTACAACTTACTATTATAATACATAACATTTACTTTACATACCTTTACATACGAGGGACTCAACTTATTTGTACTTAATGGCTCAGCTACAAGAAACTTACACAATTATCTACTTGGATATATACTCGCAGATGAGTTTAGTCTCATAAGTATGTAGATTTTTCTTCTAAAAACTAAACTAAAAACCATTCAGTCGCGAGAAATGCATATAAATTTTGTAGAAGGTAGATTGTTATCATTTAGCCAGGGTTAATCTATGTGCAACTTGCGTGTCTACGCTTCAAGTAATATCTACACCAATTTACGAGTCGTTGGTACAATTGTTACGTAATGGAAACGTTAGATGAACTCTATGCTAAATGATTTACACAATTTATGAGATCATTCATCATCGCAATATCATGTTATTACATGTTATACTTACTAAAGAAACTAGAGTTTGCGGGCATGCTGGGCTCGCTCTATTCTTTTTTTGACGCTCAGTACCTTCATTTGCTGGAGCTAAAAACGGAGCAGGAGTGGTATCATACCCCGGCAGCATCGACAATGCGCTCGGCATCACGCTGATGCCATAGCAGCATGTAAAATACGATTCTGTGCTGATAAATGGGCTGCAACAACTAATCACTCTTATAAACGTGAAATCAACCAATTTTAACGAATCAAACTGAAATATCATGGAAAATCATACAATATTATTTATATGAAAAAAACAATCGTTCTGGTCATTCTGTTCGCACTTGATAGTTATTATTGTAAGGGTGACATTCATAATTAAGAAGCGCGCGTCATTGCAGTTCATGTTGCAGCGTTTGTCCACGCCCAAGTCTGCCACTGACCACCAGCGCATCCGAGTAAGATATCGCACTGCGGACTATCTAGATGCCTTCATTAAACTTGACATACTACAAATATTCTTACGTCTTTTCAGTCAAATGATATCTACAATACCTCATACCAGGTTATAAAAATGAAGACATTTAGAGTAAATAATGATGAACTTGAACATAGCCTTGGCATGAGTTGAACAGTATGCCACATACAACTAATCAGTTGAAGCTGTTTCTTACTGCAATTTTTTTGTTGGTGTTCAGTGTGCATTCGTACTGTGCGACTCCGTGCGAGTTTGTTTCTGACAGTTGTCAAATCTCTGAAACTCATCATTTCTGCTTGGGGTAAACCATTATCAGAAAAATGTTTTACAGGAACAAGCTAGCAGTGTTTGCACATGATCATTATTTAAATTAGGTTCAACTAAATCATTTCATTGAGATCCAATGATTGTTCTCTAACCATTAACATTGTAAATACCGTTAGAATTAGTTGTTTAGATTTCTTCGTGTGTATAACTGAAAGGATTTATTTCAGTCGCTAACATTTTAACGTCAAGTTTTCCCAAATCATCTGGGACCCTGTCCAATACATTCCCCATGTAAAAATATAATTATAAAAGTTAGCGATCTGACGGACAGACTCCCTCAGACAGAGGAGGATCGCTGCGCTGGGTGTTCGTGGTACGGCAGTGTCAGGAATGTATAATGTGTGTGCAGGTGTTCCGCGCATGCACGCCGCCGGACGCCATCTCGCTGGTGTCGCGGCTGCTGGAGTACACGCCGGGCGCGCGCCTGTCGCCGCTGCAGGCGTGCGCGCACAGCTTCTTCGACGAGCTGCGCGAGCCCGCCGCGCGCCTGCCCAACGGCCGCCCGCTGCCGCCGCTGTTCAACTTCACCGAGTACGAGCTCAGCATCCAGCCGTCGCTCAACGACTTCCTGAAGCCGCGCTCGGGCGCCGGCGCGGCGGAGGCGGCGGCGGGCGCGGCGGACGACGCGGCCGGCACGTGCTCGGCCGAGCCGCGCGCGTAGGCGACGCAGACCTAGTGATAGTTACTTTCGTGTTGGCCATCGGGAAAATTACATGCATAATAGGTGTTTTCGGCGAGTAATCGTGTGATACTGTAGTGTAATTGTCGATAAAGCTTGAGCTGTCGTAGTCGGTAAGAAGGGTAAATCCGTTGTAGATTCTAAACCGTCGCGATGTGATTACTTTGTACTTTTGTAAGCTCAAATTGTCCCCTTATGTACATACCTTATATGCTGAGTTTGAATGTTTATTTAGTAAACGACAGATAATTACCGTCTGGATAAATTGTTTTGTTTTATTTTCATTTTAGTATCTCGTCAAATTCTGTCTCTTTTAAAATGATTTCGCTTATAACTGTAGCCTTAATGTACTCGGTGTGAGACGTTTTATCATAGAGAGAGGTTAGTCACCTGTTTGTTTCACTTGGATCACCTATCGAGGGGTAGACACATGATACTTACCTTGCTTGGGCCGTGTAATCAGTAGGGAAGACATATTCAGTAGTGTATTAGAGTATTTATTGTTGAAAAGTATCACTAACTCAACAAACTTTTACGAAGCGTATGCCTAGTGTTATTTCAACGATGAAACTTAGCAAACGGAATATTTTGTTGCAACAATAGTACGCATTGTAAATTTTTATAACTAGCGTAAACTGATCTCTCAAGATAATTTATAATAATGATATGATATCTCAGAATATTTGTATAAACAATTCAGAAGATATAAATTTTAGATGTACTACGCAATATATATTTGTTTTCGGCAACTTCTATGTTAAACATTTTTTGCTGTGTATTTTTGAATTATCCAATGCTGGATAAATGTAATGTACCTATTTAATAGCACTGTCGGTGTCCTAATTATAACGACATAGTTTTTGGATAATATTGTATTCTATATTCAATAAATGATATTTCTATTATATGAAATTTGTCATTGAGAACACTATGGTTATTAGTAGTCATTTATGAAACGATGTTTAAATAATGGTAAAATTTCATTGTCATAGTTTTAAGTATTCGAGTAATTTCATTTTGCACTTCGATTTTGAATACAGTTACAAATTAGGAAGGGTTTAAACCTCTAAGTATAGACTAACAAAATCTTTCTTCATGGTGTAGAAGTAGCCTAAACGCAAAACTTATTGGTGTAATGTCGATTACCTCTTGCACCACTATTTAGAAAACCTGGTATTTAAAAATTCAGGCAGCTGAAAAGCACGATTTTGCATATATAACATAACGTTTTAGTCTTATTTGGACCAACTCATAGTAACGCGTCAGCTTTGCATGATAATATTGATTCAGTCGGAAACTTAATAACTAATCAATATTTCAGTTGAATGAATACTGTTACATTCTCATTATCAATAATTTTAAATGCCTAGCTGATTCAATGTAACATTATAATCCATATTTTTCTAGACATAAACCAGGGCCCCGACCATTAATAAATAATTAATTATAACGTATCATTTTATTGTGTACCATGTTACAACAGGATAGTGCTAAACTCGGTGTTTCTCATCGATGGTTCGCGGTGTAATAGTAGCCCTTCTTCTAGTTACGCCGTGTTTCTGCTTTGTGAGAGATCGAGTTCAGTGTTAGTACGCCTGTATTTACTTATAAATTATTGTATTTTAGGAAAAGCGCCCCGCGCTTCGCTTTGAAATCACATAATAGTGGATCTTAGTTTTTGTCGTTAAGGCTATTAATTTGCTGGAACACCCATATAATTCGTGTAAATATATTATAATTATCTTAATGGTACGACTCTTGAGTGACGCGTGTGGGTGGCAGCGGAAGGCGCTCGCTCGCTAGCGGCGCGCGGCCGTATCGCGCATGTAGTGTGGCCACCAACCGCACCGGACTCAGTAAGAGGCAGTAGTTTAGATATTACATGTATTTTATTAAGTCTATCTATCTAATATGAATTTTGTAATCGACGTTGCTTCTTAAGACCTTCTGTGTAAAAAGTTATAAGACATACTAGTGACCTGAATATTTGAAGCGATGTTATTAAAATCTTTATCCCACTGAATTCTCACTTTCACGATTTGCGTGCACATTTACAACATGAGAATTTTCCGTAAAATACATAGTTCGAAATGGAGTTATGACTTATTATATAAATTATTTAAAGTAATTTTTTCTTATTACTGTAATAATATTAAATTTAATAGTGAGTGAAATTTGTATTTTGTTTTCATATTTGTTTTACTGAATTTAAATACTTCATAACCCTCATATCGTTGTTAGTTATGAATGAAAATAACATAATTATTAAAAGTAAATAATTAAATGAATAGTAAACATGGCCTTTTTATTTTTTATTAGTATTAAACCCTAAATAACTAGTTGGAAGATTTAATTCAGTTGGTGGTTTTCTATCTAATCAATTAATCTCATGATACTTTGTACTAGTGTCAAGTACACATAGTGTGAGGCCATCGAAACATTTAAAGCCCTCAATAGAATAAAACCCTAACAATCGCAAATGGACATTTAGGAAGCAAACTTATTTTACGCTTTGAATGGTTACAAGTCCTACTCATAACTAGGCTGTCAAACTAGGAACCTGAGAGCTATCAAGACTTGTAAGAACAAGCGTACCACTATCCGCCTAAGCTCTAGGTAGACTTTTTAGTTCGCGGCGTATTTACAGGTTTAGTATTTTCACTCGGCGCCCGAGCTAATCAAAATGAACAATACAATTATTATTTAAGCGTGTGGTCAGAAATGCTTTTTTTTAAAGGCTTTGACCGCGACCTGTTTTCTCACCGCTAATTAGTCAGGTGTATGTCGTATTCAAATAATATTTAATATAATAAATTCATTAAACATTTCCGGAAAACGGTAAACGGCGCGGCAGCGGCGCCCCTCTACTTTCTACGGCGCACCAGAGCGGCGCTGCACATGATTTGAGAACTCCTGGCGTAGATCATACTACTCTAGGCTTATAAAACGTTTATATAAGCTTAAGGCCTAATTCGGATTTCGCCAGTGAGAGTGCACAGTACGTGAGCCAGTGTAGTAAGCGCTAATGGTTTATTTTAATAACTTGTTATGAGTTCTAAGAGTTGTTATATGCAGTTGAAATAAAGAGAGTGGTCCATATTCTTTTTTATGCCATCAGTGTATGTCTTAGATAGTGTCCAACCGAAAAGAGAAACATGGTGTCAAGCTATTTAGGTGGGTGATAACTCGTGTAGGTATATAATACTCGAGTTATCGCCTGGCCTGATGGATAAAATATTCTCCATCAGGCCAAGTTTTACATTACATCAAAATTCTGAATCGCTTAAGTCAGCTCACTAATCTCATTTACAGACACGGCGTACAAACATAGCCTATAGTTCCAAAACAACAAAAGCCAAGCCAAACGTCCTCCATATCTTAGAGCACCCGCTGTGGAGGAGGCGAAGTGCGAATCACCGTACAATGGGACTTATACAGCTGTTTCTACTCGACTATCGTATAACACATTGGACTTCACTAGAAATGTCAAATTGTAAAATGTACGTCCGTCTTGTTGACTTGACGGTGCAAGTTACGATTTTCAGTATAACAAAAAATAATTATCAATGCTTATTGAAATAGATTTAATAATAGATATCTAAATAATCGTACCTGCATTATACCGTATAGAGAGCTATAAAACACGGCTGTCATTCTATATTAAAAGTGTTATGGGTGCATAGTTTATGATAATAAATTAATTGAGGAGGAGTATTAACTTATATTTTATTCACAATGCACGAAGCGTATGAGATATCTCATTTGCTCAATGCAACCGTACAAATAGAGGCAATAGCTGCTTATGGTAAGTAAACACATGGGTATTTTCAGTAAACTACTATCATAAAAATCAAGACAAAATGAGTCACACATCTGTTAAAACACAAGTTATCACAACATTAGCACGCATATGATTTGTTTTTTAAAGAGACGCCCTATGTCCTCTGAAAAGGTACATAAAATACAATACCGAAGGAATTGTTAAAAACCCACAGTGCTAATAGAAGATATTCATCATTATTTTTTCATCTGTTGGGCTTATTTATGCATTGAGGAATTAGTAATGAAACATAAAGTTCTAATGAAAAAATCAATTCTTATTCTATTAGGCACACTGTAAAAAATATGAATATTAAACAAATTAATTAAAACAATTATTTGTAAAGCATACAAGAAAATTCTAAATTATATTAATTTTGTAGTTTTTGAAAGGTTGGTGAAGTTGACAGATATATATTTTTTCAGATAACAACTTATTACTGGGAACAAGGCAAGGTCATCTGTTGATGTACTCTGTGTCTCAAACAAATGGAAATCAGAAATATGAGCTGCAGCTACTCAGATATTGTAAAAATTTTAGTAAAAAACCTATTCAACAAATTGAAGTCATACCAGGTAATGTTTTTTTTCTCATTATCATATAGAAACTTTTTGGTACCCATTTTGTTTGAAGAGACCTTACTACTTATTTAAGTCCATAAGTGATAAAAGTTTGAAATTGCCAATACACCTTTAGCAATGCTATCCTGGTTTGCGGGTGGTTCGAAAGAGATACCCTGGCCCCGGAGCATAAAGGGCAATAGAAGGCACATGGTGAAGTAAAAGTCTGACACTACCATCCACTCCGCCCAGAGTGGGGAAAGTTATAACTTTTCATCCCCAAAAAAAATTGCCTTCCTGTATGAAGAAGTCTTTGACCTTATGTAGGACAACAACTGACTAGTAGATAGTATAAAGAAATGTTATGCAGATATAATTGTATGTATTTATATAAATTCTTTTTAGCAAATCAAATATATAATTGCTTCAAATATTTTATTATTGCAGAAGAAAATTTGTTGCTGTGCCTAACTGATACTGTTCTGTCCACTTACAATATAAATGGTGTTAATTTTCCATTGGTAAAGACATTTGAACAAACAAAAGGTGCTTCCCTGTTTGCATTAGACAACACGGTGAGTGTGATTTGTATCTCATATTAAGAAAAATGTTTAAATCCATAAACATTTTTAAAGTAAGGGTTTCTTTGGGACTCTTAAACTTTACAGCTTACAGTTTTTATTTTTCATTACTATTGAATAATTAGCATGGTGTATTCAAAGAAAAGATATCAGAAAAAGATGCCAACACAACCTGGAATCATATTGAGACATGCAACTTTTTCACCGCACCTTCTTGAATCAGTATGGTTCAAGGAGGTGCGGGGAAAAAGTTACTCAAACAATACAACAATAGATACAAAAGCATTATTAAAAAAATTACATAGACATTAGGTTACTACATTTAAGAGTTGCTTAAAATTAGTTTTTTCTAAGACTAGCTATGTGTTAAGCCTAAACCTATTATTATTTATTTCCACAGCCCACAACATCAATGACTGGAGAATCCAATTCTGTTGTCCGTCTCTGTGTTGCTGTGAGGAGAAAACTACAGTTGTATTATGGCAAGAATGGAGAATTCAAACAGCACTTGTTTGACTTTACAATCCCTGATGTGCCGAAGGTCATGTCTTGGGGGCAACAGTATGTGTGTGTGGGATTCAAAAATGAATATGTGCTGTATGATGTAGGTGATAAAGTTGAATTAACTTTAAGAATTATAATGTTATACTTAATTTTCCAAAGCATATATCACAATGGAGAAGAATGGGCAAGAAACTCCAACTCCATTTTTTCAAAATCATTTTTATAACATCACTAGGTTTTGCCCGCGTTAAATTTGAGGTAACACAGTTCCCATTTACTGATTTGCAGGTACCTGGTACCTGTAGTTTTTTCCCTTGCGCCTTATTGGTTGTAATAGCAAAGCTAAGTTTTCGCTTTTCTTCCCTCTTCCTCATTTACCACTTTAAGGAAAAATTGCCAGCCTATGTCCGTTTCATGGGTCCCAACTATCTCTGTAGGTACCAAAATTCATCAATATTGGTTAAGCCATTAAGGCGTGACAAACAAACAAACTCACTTTCGCTTTTATAATATTAGTAAGGATTCATGTTGAGATTATGTATATATCGTAGGCATTTTGTAAGAATGATCTTTTTACATATAAACCAGTAGCGACTTGCATTAATAGAAAATGGATAAAGATATAACACTTTTTTATTGTAGTGCTGTCTTTTTCCTGATGCTCGTTATGACATATTGTAATTAACATATTTTGGTGCACATTCAGTATATTTGGTGCAACACAGGCAAAATTGGGTAAACGAAATGGGAATAAATTGAAGGTTGCAAGGTATTTTATAAAATTACGACATTTTACAATATGCCTTCGGCAATTTATAAAGCGCTTCGCGTTTGCAAAATGACGACGCCATTTGTAAAAAGATCATTCTTACAAAATGCCTACGACATATATATGTGAGTAAAATGTAGAAAACTAATTGATGAATAAAAACGAATTATTGGAATAAACATTTGTAATGTTGTTTTAATTTTTTAGCTCTCATCAGGAAAGCCACAGGAGTTATTCCCGACAAGCAGCTCTAAATCACTTGAACCAACGATAGCAAAATATTCCGAGACATCATTTTTACTAGGTCGTGATCAAACCTCAGTATTAGTAGAGGAGGCCAAGAATATAGATATAAAGAAAACTATAAAATGGTCTGAAGCGCCCATTGGTGTTGGTAAGACATTATTAACTTAATCCTAAAGTATAAAATATATTGAGACATCAACAGTCTCCTGCCCTTGTCCCAATTTATTTGGGGTCAGTGCAGCACAGTTTCAGCCAAAACTACCATCTTTATATATATAATTCTTCTGTGAGTGTGTGTGTCACTGAACTTCTCTCAAACGACTGGACCGATTTTGATAAAATTTTTTGTGTGTGTTCAAGGGGATCTGGGAATGGTTTAGATTCACAATTTTGTCCGGCAGATGGCGCTGCATCACATTTTTTTGTAAATACGTAGCGAAGCACGTAGCCGGCCGCTAGTATCTTTTTAAATTTCATATTCTTTATTTGAAACTTCTTGTAAACCAGTTGTATTTTAATAAATCTGTCTCAATTATAAAATAATGTTTATTTCCAGTGTGGGACGAGCCATTTGTGTTAGGACTGTTATCAGACCAAGTTATTGTACAGACAGTGGAGCCATCACTCTTCATACAAACTTTACCTGAACTGAACAAAGCAAGACTGATGTATAGGTAATAAAAGAAATATAACTCTCTATAAAACTAAGTCTCAGCACTGAAATTGCACTCCATTGACCAACACCAAATTTTAGAAATTTTGTCAACCTTTTTCCCACTCCTTTGTATGTCATAAAATGCAAGGTTGATTTGTCTTTGTATCTAACTGCTATAAATGGATAGTTTTATTACTTGCAACTCAGTGAAATTTCGGTATTTATGAAACTTTATGTCAAAGGTGCAAATGTACTTTAGGTAAAGAATAGTTCATTTTTAGTCAGTCACTTATACCTATGTGATTATAGTAGCACAATGTATCACATTTACGCCCGGGTGTTGTGAGTTATCTATAAGGTGAAACATACTAAATGCATACCGTGTTTTCCACCACCGTTCGCGTGGTGGAAAATATTTAACTTTTTTTTAGTTTTACTTTACTTATTGAACTTCGGATTGCGTCAATTCCTATAGAAAGCACGTTTATTTTTAATGGTACGGGAAATATAATGCGTTTATTATGTTACACCCTGAATGAGTGAATTGAAAAGTAGTGTAGTAATGGTGTTTATTTTTAACTTTGTAATTTGTTACAGATGTAAGCGAGGCCTGATATTCGTGTCCTCGGTAGGCCAGGTGTGGTGCCTTAGCTCCGTTGACATCACGAAGCAGAGGCAGCAACTGCTAAAAGACAAACATTTCCAAATAGCGATAGAATTAACGGTAAGACTAAGCGGTTTCAGATTAGCGTATTTTCAGTGCGTATAAGCTCAATTTTGGACGTTAATACGCGCGTATTAACTCTGTTGCAACACACGGAACTCGTACGAAGGTTGTCAAAGTTTGTAGAATTGAGTCGTGAGGAAGTCATTTTAATATAGCAAACTATCGATTTTTAAAGCGTGTAAAATGTAACGCAGTACAAAATACGCTAATCTGAAACGGGTGTAAGGGGCAGTTATAATTTTGAAACAAAACATATTATACGTTCGTAGCAAAATACGATCGCCTGTTAGTCTGACGAGAGTTTTATCTAAGTGAGCTAAAGGTTATTTTTGGTGTGGACATAACAATCGTCGTTATCCGGTACTACGATGTCAGACGCGACGAATAACGTTTTCTGATGGATATTCAGTTCTCACTGCCCATTCGAGGTAGTGACATAATTTTATGAAAATTATGATATTAGGGCATGTTATATAAATGGTACCTAAGGGGCCATCTTTCAATAATGTGAGCGTTTTGATCCACATTCTCCTTCTCCAAGCATCACGTTTTTTTTTATTGATGTGATCGTAGTTTTAAAACATACTTAGTAATAAAAAAAACTGTATTTTTGTCAATTTACCTTGCCTGGGTTTTTAGCCAAAAAGCGCTTGCTCGAGTATTTTATTAATTTATCATCATTATCATAATTTTCTTGCCTTTGTCCCATTCTATTTGGACTCGGCGTAACACGTTTGTATTTAATTAGTTATTGGTAAAAAAAATGCATTTTACATTAAAATCAACTTTAATTCCACGAAAAAAATACACGGTATTTTCACTCTATCCCCACTACAGCGTGATTTTGTTCAGATCCCTCCCCCCTTTTTAAAATCACTTGATTAAACGACGACCCGATCTCTTATGGGTTGCGTATGACGTATGCATGTTATTAAATAGTGTAACATAAGTAAGCGGCTGAATCGGCAAGGAAAATAAGTAACTATTATTTTCCTGTAATCATAGTCGTGTGTAGAAGAGTTTTTAATCTGTAATATTTAGCTTTAGTTTTTCATCATATTAATTCAGTGAAGGTGTATTAAAACGTTCTGTGCTGTGAAATTGTGTGCGACGTGGTGGCTAGAAAAAACAAATATTTAGTTTTCTTAAAAAAATATGTTGTTACTCATTGTCTAATTACGCAGTTTATCAAATGAATTACATAACTGTTAGCGGGGCTTTGAGGATAATTGTATTTGTGGTTTTTATTTGCCTAACACCTACCCTGTTTAGTACAATGTCGTCCTAATTTTGAAATAAATCGAAATATAAACATTTTCGCTTAGACAAAGAAAAAGTGAAATATTTATAGTAACTATTCATTATATTTTAAAATCGTGGTATTGGCATTGGTATCATAGAGGGCAAGGACACCAAAGCATGCAACTAGTTCTAGATAAAAATAGTGCAAATAGTTCGTAATAAAATTATAATTAATTTTGTTTTACTAGCGGAGCTATTCCACCTTCGTCAGTACTAATCAACAATTATCGATTGACAACTATGAACAAATAAACAGACCAGATAGGCGTTTAATGCATGCACACAGGTCATAGTATTAAATTCATCGTATTTTAAGTTATTCAAAAACGAAAATCAAAAGGGCAAAAGAAATTTATCAAAAAAAACGTCGCGAGTAGTGAAATATATATTTTTTACTTCTCTTTGCTTGTAGGAACACAACAGTAAAGTTCTAAAATCCGATCAATATAATGTGACTTTAATAATTGAGTTTTGTAGCTCCACTAAATCAAGTTAGTAAAAAGTGAGTAAGTGCAGTGAAAATGCCATTCACTGTAAAGGATCGTATATCTACAATAGGTCTTCTGGTAGGAGTAAGTATTCAGGCAATTCAGGTTTCAGAAAATTGTTTCAATTAATTTGTTTTTATTATTTACGGATGTATTATTTTAATAGAGCCTGTCAGACTGCACACCCGAAGAAAAAGAGCAGAAAATACATTCCATACAAGTCCTGTATGCATTGGAACTGTTTGACAATAAACAATATTCCCAGTCTATGAAAGAGTTCGTTAAACTTAAAACGGATCCTGCTGACGTCATCAAATTATTTCCTGAACTAGACGGCAAAAGCAGTGACGATCAAGAACAAACGAAGAAGTTGACGGGGAAAGATCTGGAGAGCGCTCTGAATGCCTTGATAATGTATTTGAAGGAGCTGAAGGCTAATATAGGGAATAATGCGGGCCAAGACGAGGCGAGCAAGCAGAGGAATGTGACGCAGCAGCTTGAATTGATAGATACTACTTTGCTGAAGTGCTACTTACAGGTAAAATTATATGCTTTTTTAATAATTTTGTACATTCTGAAGATAACAATCACCATCACCACTAGCAAACAATGGATTCCCGCACCCATTTTAATCATGAATAACGAAGAAAGTCTTAGTAGGCCAACAAGCGTCTTAGGAGAGTAATTATTACACATGGTCATGTCAAAGTACTATGCAGACATAGATGGCAATAACATTTTGATGAACGATCGAAGTAAAGGGAATCTGGTATACATTCTACAGTCATATTCTATACAATAAGACATTGGATGTGTAAAAGTAACTCAATAAACTGCGAAGTTTGTGGGGTGAGGATATTTATCACTTGCTGGTGGAATGTGATTTTTATTTAAACATACACTAAAGACTATATTCGTTTGGTGTGGGATTTGTTTCGGAGGAGGCTAGAATGTTGTGTCGACTGTCGTTGGTTGTCTACGAGAGCGCATAGGGACATAAATATAATAAAAACCCATTGTTTTTCTTAAATAGTTAAATATATCTGTAAAGGATGAGAAGGGGTTTTACCCCACCGTAAAACCTTTATTTTAAAAAAGATATAACAATATACAGATATTGTTATATATTTTTTTGTTTAGCGAACTTTTTTAAAAGTTTTTGGGTCTTCTCTTTTACACCTCGTTTTATTGTAACCTTTTTAGATAAACGATGCTCTAGTGGCACCTCTACTCCGCAACAACAATTGCCGCCTAGAAGAAGCGGAGAAGATGTTGCTGCAACACGGGAAACACAGCGAACTTATAATATTGTACCAAACTAAAGGGCAGCATATGAAAGCGCTTCAATTGCTTAGGGAGCAGGCCAAAGAACCGGACTCTAGTTTAGAAGGTTATCAAGGAACGAAAAATTATTTGCAACAACTTGGTAAGAATGGATCTTTAGAAAATCTGTGCTAGTTTTCAGTAATGATTACTATAAAACTATATTTTGTGTGTCAATATTAAATGTTGACGTAAAACACCAATTCTATTTTCCAGGTGCCGAACACATAAACTTAATATTCAAGTTTTCTGACTGGATATTAAAGGAACATCCAGAAAAGGGCTTGAAGATATTTACCGAAGTAGAAGACTTGCCCCGTCCAAAGATACTAGACTTCCTTTTAAGGGAACATGAATCTCTAGTGATACCTTACTTAGAGCATGTCATACATGCATGGAACGACACGAACTCATTATTTCACGATGCTTTGATAAACATGTACAGAGATAAAATAACTGATAAGAAGGCGAACTTAACTGATGCAGAGGTACAGCACATTAAGTCGAAACTAGTCGCGTTTTTAGAAAAGTCTGCACATTATACTCCGGAGAGAGTTGCTGTGCATTTCCCTACTGACAGCTTGTTTGAGGAACGAGCTATCATTTATGGAAAATTAGGCCGACACGAGCAGGCACTCGCCATTTATGTGCTGATATTGGGTAAGTGCGATTCTTGACAATGTTTAGGCAAAGGTGTACCTATAGGGCGGAGCACCGCCGTGCCCTCGTAGAGGCGATCGGCGGCGGCGATCTCTCGCGTCCGGCTCTGGTTCAGGCCATGGTCCGGAGCGAGAGGGAATGGGAAGAGGTCACCACCTTCTGCGAAGCAGTAATGCTAGCGAAGGAGGTGGCCGGGCGTTTGAGGGAGAGAACATCTGCCCAACCCAGCCGCCGCGGGAGACACCCATGGCGCCGGGCGCCGCGAGACGACTTCCGGCCACCGTAGATGCGGGCCTGTGGACGGTGAGCAATGGGTAGTTCACCGTCCGTCCGTCGATTGACGACAGGCCGTGTCGACGGCGCGTTCGTGTTTCACGCGCGCCTCAAAGAGAGTCAGCAAAGCAGAGGGGCTTGCCAGAGCCTCTGCCTGCCGGGGTTGCGGGTTGTTCAAAAGAGATACCGCGGCCTCGGAACGTAAAGGGCAATAGAAGAAAATGGGTGGGTTTTAGTCAGTACAAGTCTGACATGCCCCCCCGCTCCACCCAGAGCGGGGGAAGTCATTGGATGATTTCCCACCCGAAAAAAAAAAAAAAAAAAAAAAGGTGTACCTATAAAACAGCCACATTTCTTCAAATATGTCAACACGTTTATTGTCCATGAAGTACCCACAATATTTTAACAATGAATAATTTGTGGTAAATGGTACAAGGAAAGTATTGCATTTTTCAAGTAACATAAATGAACCTATTACTGCCACTGAAAAATTCTTTTAAGATGGAGCGCCAAGGAAGACCGCGAACAAATGCATTCTGCGGGCTACACTTTTCTTTTACTTTCTTTTTGGGGTGGAAAATCATCAAATAACTTCCGAGGGGGACTGTCAGACTAAAACTCACCCATGTTTCATCTATTGCCTTTTACGTTCCGGGGCCGCGGTATCTCTAACCCGGCAGGCGGAGGCCCTGGCAGGCCCCTCTGTTTTGCTGACATCTCTTTGAGGCGCGCGTGAAACACGAACGCGCCGTCGACACGGTCTGTTGTCAATAGACGGACGGACGGTGAGCTATGCGGGCTACCCTGACGCTTTCATCTAAAATAAAATCCAATGACTCGGCCTGACTTAAGTTATCGAACCTAAAACATTAATACCATGTATTTGTAAGCCTTACACTTTCCTATTGCCCACAGGCGATGTAGACCGGGCAATACGATACTGCGAAAATGTAAGCACGAGTCCAAACGACAAGAGTCAAGACGTATACGTGATACTGATGAGAATTCTTATGAACCCTGAACAAGACAGTGCACTCATCGGCAACCCACTAGCCAAGGTGCCGAGGCATCCGAAGACGGCTGTACCGGACTTAGAGACGGCCCTCAAAATATTGGAGAAGCATGCAGACAAAATATCGCCCTTGAAAGTACGTGTCGTTTGATAGCGACATTAATATATCTAAGTATTAACATGACATTAAGTCCACCACTGTATATTTCTGTGAATGTATTTAAGTATTTTTACTCTTGTAAATGTTCAAACAGTATTTGTCACCAAAATAATCAATAATATTGTTACGATCAACAACCCGTTCTTCGGGCATTTTATGTATGTACTAGCTTTTGCCCGCGGCTTCGCTCGCCTTAAATTTGGGGTAACACAGTTCCCCTTTTCTGATTTGCAGGTACCTGCTACCTGTAGTTTTTGCCCTTGCGCCTTATTGATTGTAATAGCATTGCTAAGTTTTCCCTTTCCTTCGGTCACATCTCAACTATCTCTGTACCAAAATTCACCAAAATCGGTTTGGCCATGTAGGCGTGAAGACGTAACAAATAAACAAACTCACTTTCGCTTTTATAATATTAGTAAAGATAGGCTTGAATTGACCGTCGTCGAACAATGGGAATGTTATACGACATATCTAATATTGTAATGGCAATTTATTAACGCATTTTTTTATTTACAGGCCTTGTCTGTATTACCAGACTCTGTCCCTCTGAGTCGTCTGAAACATTTCCTAGAGAGCGCTCTGGACGGACAACTCACGCTGAAGCGACGCACACAAGTCCTCAAGGGATTGTTGTACGCTGAACATATGCAGGTAAGATATATATATATATATATTACTAGCTTTTGCCCGCGGCTTCGCTCGCGTTAAATTCGGGGTAACACAGTTCCCCTTGCGCCTTATTGATTTGTAATAGCAACGCTAAGTTTTCCCCTTTCTTCCCTCCTTCTCCCTCACATCCCACTTTTTTTTAAAAAATACCTATGTCCGTCTCCTGGTTCCCAAGTATCTCTGTGCCAAAATTCATCAAAATCGGTTTAGGCATTAAAGCGTGAAGAGGTAACAAACAAACTCACTTTCGCTTTTATAATATTAGTAAGGATTTGATAATGCACATGTTTTTTCACAAGGGTTCCTTTCGTGACAAAGGTGAACATTAAAGAAACATTTATCAGTCCCAACAGAGGTGACATGGGAAATATCATCGATTAAGCTCAATGTTAAACTAATGCAAACTGCGGCCACCAAAAATCTTGACTAATATTATATTATGGTAGGTGATCTAAATAATTCTTATGCCTTGATATTACTTCTAAATCTCTTCTTATAATTGTTACAGGTACAAGAATTAAAACAGTTCCACGAGTCAAAGAGTGTACTAATAAACGCGTACAACGTGTGTCCCGTATGTAAGAAACGGTTTGGGAACCAGAGCGCATTCGTCAGGTATCCCAACGGCGACATAGTTCATTTTAGTTGTAGACTAGACAAATAAAATGTTTTTAATGTTTCTATGATTTCATACTTCATGTATAATTGTATTGAAATGTTAGAGTACTATAAAACTCTGCTTACCCTTCCGGGGAATACGGGCGTGATGTTAATGATGATGATGTTCAGTTAAAAGAAGTTTCACGGATTTGCCATTTATCAAATAAACAGGTCTGTTAAAATAGGCTCCATTATATTTTTTGGCTGTGATCTGTTCATTATCAAACAGCGGAACTACATTGTCAATGTCTCTAGAAAGGGATAAACATGAAAACATCAGTATGTTTAGACAAATGTAGACATCGGTGATCTAATGTAGAATGTTTTGCTTGCATAGTTACATTAAAGTAAATCCAATCAAATTTCTGGAATGAACTTATCTATTTCTCTTTGTTAGACGTCCATTGATAATTATTTTCATTTATTATGAAGTTTCACATGATTTGAAATCTTCAAATATTTTTGTACAGCTGTTTCAATGGTTTATAATAAGAATCAATGTACAGAGTGTAATATAATTGTAGCCATGTACTGTATCTATATTTTACCTATGTATGTATTAGCTCATGTATAAAAATATTCAAATGATAATATATGAAAATTTTATGCAACAAATCTTTGTCTGATTTCTATCCCAATATCAAGTTTCTTTGGCTTTTGTAAGTAGATAAAGTAATCGACATAGTTTTATGACACTAATAGCTTAGTTATGAGCATTGAGACGCTGTACGTGTCGCGCTAGCCAATAGGATAGTATTTTTATTTTTTTTAAAAACGTTGCCCCACACTAGTAATTTCTCATGTATAGTGGGTGCGTTTACAAAAATTTAAACTCACATACACAAACAGCCAGACCCGAAATAACTCTCTGTAGACATTACAAAAATTAACGGAACAAATTTTGTTCCGTGCGGGGATCGAACCCGAGACACAGCAGCAGCAGCAGCGCAGCACAGCAGTCGATCGGTCAGCCACTGCGCTAACCGTGTCGTCTAATTTTAATATGGTATGGTATGGTCTATTTTTAATATGGTCCCATAACATAGATACGCTTTTACGCCAGTAGAGAGAACTGACTGCACACACAAGATTGGGAAAAGAACAACCCCTGCAGACCTCCACAAGTAATTCTGTAAATGGTTGGCACTGAGATTACTTGCATATTACAAGCACGGAAGCACCTATGCCCCCAAAAAAAAACAGTATATACGTAAAAATTGCCCGCGTTATCCGGATTATGCATGGGGCAGGGAGTTTCGTGTATTAACTTTATAAAAAAAAAAAAACAAAATCAGGCCTACATGGGTATTTATAAAAACATCCAGAAAATGTGCAGGGTGCGGGATGATCGTTTCCTATGGAGAAGAACCGGCAAGACAGTCTATGGTTACTCAATTACCGTTTGAGATGAATACTTAAGCAAAAGGCTGTTGCTGAAATCATAGTGGGACGTTTGACGGGCCTGTTGGTCCAGTGGTTAGTGGCCCTGACTGCTGAGCCGGAGGTCGTGGGTTCGATTCCCACCCAGGAGAAAATTTGTGTGATGAGCATGATTGTTTGTTCTGCGTCTGGGTGTGATTTATCTATAATATGTATGTATTTATAAATTATATAAGTATGTATATCAGTTGTCTGGTTACCATAACACAAGTTCTGCTTAGCTTGGGATCAGATAGCCGTGTGTGAGTTGTCCCACGATATTTATTTATTTATTTATAGTGCGTGGGTAGGTACCTTTTATGGTTTGGCAACACCTTAGGTGTAAAGCAGAACACAAAGTGGCGTTTTTTCATGGAAAATACTGTTGGATCACCACTTCTAAAGCGGTATACTAATTTAAACTTCGGTATTCCTTCGTATTCCTTCCTGTAATCCTGTTACTTGTATTTTTTAGGATTTACTTGAAATAATGCAGATATTGATCGATTTAAATAAAGATACACAGTTAACAGTTTGTATTGTAGCTATAAAATCCTTGATAAACTTTTTTCAATGTAACTTTCCCTAGTCTGCGATAACATTATTAAGTAGGTAACGTAATTATTGCTATGTTTGGCCGTTTTAACCATCGCACTGACTGATTCATTATATTAAATTAATGTGCTTGACATAAATTAATAGGGAAGGAGGAAAACGCATTATTTGTTGGAAAACGTTCATTAGTACTCATAATCCAGCGTAACTTAAGGACGTGTAATAATTAAAAAAAAAACAAAATGTTTCGCACCAAAATTAAAAAGAGAGAAGCAGAAATTATCAAAATCTTAGATGTAAGTTACATACATTACCTACGTATCTTAATATTGTGCAGTGAAAGTGCTTTTGCAGAGGAATGTGTATCACAAATAGTATGGGTTCCAGTTAGAGTCCCTAATCGTTATGCTGTTTACCTACTGAAAATTTTATCAATTGGTGATTAAGGTCCACTTTGCCTTGAACTGCTTACAAAAAAAAACAGTTTTTTTTTTATAATTACTAATGATTAATGGCGATTAGCCATGAGTCATGTATATGCACTCGTATGACTTTTATACCCATTAACCTACTTTAGTTCTTAGATAGGAACATTAGGTCTTACGTAAGCAACACTAAGATATTAAGTAGGTACATAACTGGAAAATGTGACCACTTTCGTGATATAAAAAGTTGGTAAATCTACCTCGCTTTACACTCTGACATCATTTATTTATGTTAACAGAGCTTGTCAGACTGCACCCCTGAAGAGAAAGGACAAAAAGTAAAGTCTATTCAAATCCTGTACGCATTGGAACTTTTCGACAATAAGCAATACGTCCAGTCTATTCGGGAGTTCAACAAAATCAAAGCTGATCCCTCTGTGGTCATTAAACTTTTTCCCGAATTAGACAATGATGACAAAGAAAAGTCGAAGAAATTGACAGGCAAAGATCTACAGACCGCTTTGATTGCATTGATAGAGTACTTGAAAGAGGTGAAAGATAACATAGGAAAAAATTGCGGCGAAGACGTGACGCCGGCGACGCAGACGCAGCAACTAGAGTTGATAGATACTACTCTATTAAAGTGCTACTTATTGGCAAGTTTTTAACACTAAGATTGACTGCAAAGTTATTGTCGTTGAAAGATAATTGTAATCATATTGTGACGAACATTTTCAGATTAATGCTGAAGTGTCACCTCTACTACGAAACAGCAATTATTGTCGTCTCGAAGAAGCCGAGACGGTGTTGCTACAATACCGAAAATACCGAGAATTGATGATGATGTATCAAAACAAAGGCCTACATATGAAAGCGCTCCAGCTACTGTCGCTACTAAGAGACCAGGCCAAGGAACAGGATACTAGTTTAAATATTTATCAAGAAACGATGAATTATTTAAAAAAACTTGGTTAGTTTTGATATGCATATCATTGCTAGTCTACTAATCCTGCTGCCTCGTACTGGTTAAAATAACGCACCATTTTGATTTTTAGGAGCTGAACAGATACAGTTATTATTCAAGTTCTCTGATTGGATATTGAGAGAACATCCAGAAAAGGGGTTGAAGTTGTTCACTGAAGAGAATGTAGAAGTACAAAGCTTGCCTCGACGAGAGATATTCGATTTTCTTAAAAAGGAACATGATTCTCTGGTCATACCTTACTTAGAACACGTCATCCATACGTGGAATGATACTACGTCTTTATTTCACAACGCTTTAATTAAAAGGTACAAACTAAAAGTAACTGACAATAAAGAGAACCTTACAGAAATTGAGGTAGAGGACATTAGAACGAAATTAATTGCTTTTCTGGAAAAATCTGCACATTACACTCCCGAGAGAGTTGCTATGCACTTCCCTACTGACAGCTTGTTTGAGGAACGAGCCATCATTTATGGAAAATTAGGCCGACACGAGCAGGCACTCGCTATTTATGTGCTGATATTGGGTAAGTGCGACTTTTGTTTAGTTTTGGTTAAGACACATGAAGTTGGGTTGTCAAGCCTCATCAACCGGTGATAAAAAAGCAACGATCAAAGTTTCATTTATGCTTTGACGTTAAAGTAAATAGTTTGTCCACACAATCAACTGTTACACATAAATTTTATTTTCTTGCAGGCGATGTAGATAAAGCATTAAAGTACTGCGATAATGTTGGCGTGCGACCAAACGATGAAGGCCTAGACGTGTACGTGACACTGATGAGGATTCTCATAAACCCTGAACAAAACAGTGCTTTAATCGGCAAAACTCTAGCTAATGTACCGAGGCATCCGGAGACGGCTGTACCAAACTTGGATAGAGCGTTGAATATCTTGGATAAATATGCTAACATCATTTCACCCTCGAAAGTAAGTTTATTTTGAAACAGACAGTTTACTGTTTTCGCGGTTAAATTGAAAGTGAATATATGTGTATTGCAGGCCCTGTCAGTGTTACCAGACTCAGTCCCTCTAGATCGCCTCAAATATTTCCTAGAGAGCTCTATGGACGGACAGCTTACTTTAAAGCGACGCATGCAGGTCCTCAAAGGATTGTGGTATGCTGAACAAGTGCAGGTTTGTCAGATAACTTTACCTAAGAATTTTGTCTATTAAATGTATTATCCACCCCTAAAGTGCTGTTAGAATAATAAAGCTAAATATTTACGAAATCAGTATACCTGCTTCAGAATACGTTATTTTTTTAACTGTCTTCTTAATCAAACTAATGTTACTTAACGTTTTGAACTCTAATGACACTCTTTTTAAAATGTCTTTTACTTATTGCAGGAACAAGAAATACTAAATTTCCACGAATCAAAGTGCATAGTAATAAATGACGGTGATGTATGCCCAGTATGTAAGAAACGTTTCGGCAATCAGAGCGCATTCGTTAGGTACCCAAATGGTAAAATCGTTCATTTCAGTTGTAGACTTGACAAATAGGACTTCTAAATTAAAACCAGAGACTGCTTTCATTCACAATCAGCGCTGAATAAGTGGCCAACCAGTCAGGTTGACTATTGGAATCCTAGATGCCGTATCCTATCTGCCAGTAAACATTAAATCAAGTAAATGTGGGAAGACTTGACTTTTCTTCAACGAAATTTGTCTAACTACCCACATTTTTTTTACTTTTCAATTCTACTGCTATTATTACTGCCAACAGTTTCTTTGTTTTGTTAATTAATACATTAATTCTTGGCTGGGATTGAATTAGTTGATAAGGGTCAATTTCACAGTAGAAAAAGCTGTAAATGTCGAAAGAAACCCTCACGGAAAAGACATCGCAATGGAAGCATGCACTTTATCTTATGAGGATATTACACATTCCTATAACTTCTAAGGAGTTCTTGTTTATACGCCTATTCCTAAATAATATTTGGTTAATTTTGTATTTACAAATATACCAAGGTACCTACGGTTGGTACTATTAATGATATGCCTTACAATTGTAAATATTTAATTATAATAAAAAAGCTAAAATACATATTTGTTTTATTTCTACCTCTTATAACAGAGTGGAGTATAATCCATATCGAAAAAAAAGATCAAATAATTTAATAAAAATGTGTGTTTTGGCAGATATTTATTTCATGTCGCTTTTAAAGCGATGCTTTCGCCTTGAACCACTTTTGGATAGAACAAGAGTTTACTAAAGTCTAGCAACTTTTGATTAGTTGTACAGAATATTGGTTTCTAACGGAGCATATTTCGAAATAGCCCGTATAATATAGATGTCGTGTCTTGTCAATAGCTGTGATACTAAAATTAGACCGACGTTACCCTACCAGTATGAAAACGAGATACATGGTGACGTAATAGCTACGCGTAGTACGGCCCACTACGTTTCTTTCTACTTTTTGTATATGTAAATCAATTTATTACGTGAAAGATAGCTCATGTCTAAGAAAACACTGGATATATATAAACGGATTTCTGTAATAGTTAAATCAAATGAACTTCTGAAACAGATTACAGGCAGTGTAAAAATCTTTTGACGACCGATAAGAATCAAATTATCAGTAACAAATGTTGCGATAATAATAATGATGTTTGTTAATGTATGTATATTACTACTGGTTGATAGCTCGCAGTTCCAGTAATCAATCGAACTAATAAGATGTATGTAGTTCATTGGACACACCTATACCCATATAAATGCTATAGTCAGTGGTATAGAATATATAAATAGAAAATTACTAGAGTAGTTAGCAACAACCAACAACATAGCCATGTTCCAAACATCATGCGATAAAAAATGGGAAATCGACGTCACTTGAAGTTAATTATAACCCAACATAACATCATACTAGTAAACAAATAGAAGATAGTCGTATATTGTACAGGTCCACTCCGGAATTATTGCCACTTTTAAAGGCAAACTTACGGCTCTGCTTTTGAACATGTGACATTGAACTTATGTATTGACATTAATTATGTATGTATGAGTAATGAAATACATAATCAGTATAGGTATATGTGTGTGTGATCGCACGCGCCCGCTGTGACGCGCGGTGACGCAACGACGCCGTCAGCGCCGCCGAACGGGTGCGTCTACTCGTGTCTCTCAGCCGCTCGCCTCTGTGGCCCAATGGATAAGGCATCGGCCTCCTAAGCCGAGGATTGTGGGTTCGAGTCCCACCAGAGGTACACAACCGCCTTTTTGTAGGAGAGTCTGTTTGTAAATGTGCTTCTTAAAGAAAAAGCATCATTGTTTTCATAGCTTTCGGGTGATTGATAAAAATTATATGTAATAAATAATTTGTTTCGTTAGAATGATTGGTTTGATAATTTTAATGATAATTCATTAAAATTGTCATATGTTATGTGCTTTATGTCGTTTGTTTAGTGTTTTTATTAATGTTTGTTATCAGCAAATTAATTCCTTGCAGCACAGCAACAACAGTGTGCTCAACCATTTATCCAACCTAAAAAAAAGAACGTAACTATATTAAATCTTTATTTTGTATTCCTCGAGGAACATTAATCTATTCCATATAAACCGTATATTTTACCGCCTACAGGTTAGCGTTCGAGGTAAGATAAGCTACAATTTCGTTGCCAATTTATCAAGTCTTATTCAATCACCTGTCATTCCAGGATTTCATAACATGGCGATGACACTGGCACGTTTCGCTCGCAAGTCGCACATTACATCTGACACAGATAAAACTATCTAATACCTACAATACTGGCGTCGAGTTGTCGTAGTGTGTACCTATTATAAAAGTCCCATATCGCAGGGGAAAGCTGTTAGATATGATAACGATACAATTTTATTGATAAGGACCGGTGAAGCATCGATCAGTCGATAGCTCACCGGTCGTGGTCCCTGCAGGGCTCCTCGCGCTCGCACTAATCATTATCTATTAAATAATTAAGCTTTGTTATGAATTTGCCTTAGAAGCGGAGATTTGAGGCAATTAACATTTTTTTTTATTTATATACTAAATTAACTTTGGTCAACGGTACTTTTTGTGTGTTCAGTGTCGAATAAACAGGAATATCGTGGACGCTGGTAGTGTATGATGAGAATGATGGGCGAGAGCGAGATGGTGTACGAGAACTACTACAACTACGAGAATAGCTGGTCCATCGTTCCGCCGGACTATGGCGCTGACCTGGGCTACCAAGTGCGACAGCCGCAGATAGAGGAGGACTACAAATACAACTCTTATGCGTGAGTATTCTATTCTACTAGTCATCTACTACTACTCTACTCCTATGTGTTAACCAAAATGAAGCCCAGTATATAAACATTGATATGGTTTTATCGACTAGCTGGGATTCCCGGTAAAGTATAAAACGAAACACATTGACAATGACATAATGATTGTTTCAGTAACTACTTATCAGGTAAAATACTTAGATACTCAAATATAGTCTCCAGACGTGCATGCATTTACGAAAACGAAGTGCATTGTATTTCAGCACGCGATGCTGACAATGTCGTTGAAAAATGTCTTGCGGACGAATTTAACTGAGTGCACTGAAATTGACAATGAGCGCGGTGAAACAACTTTATGCCTTTCAGCATGATGTTCATGTTATTTTCTTTATTGAAACGTATTTTCTATGCGAAATCATATTAGAGTGAAACGTAGCTTTCGTACTTTTCATGAGATTGCTAGTTTTGTTTCTGCTATCGACTGCAATAAAGGGTTTGTTGCTAGCTTAAAGCAATTTTCTTTTCTTTAGCTGATTTATGGAGCAAAATAGAATTTGTGTAAGATTTTCGTTGACTGGAATTTATCAAATTATTGCCCATGTGGATAAATTCTTAGAAAGGACAAGCTATGAACTGCTACCGTCTTGAATACAGGTCGATATTATTATGTACCTACTTAGATACATATTTCGCAATAACAGGTGAATCATTTATTCGATAGCATACAGTCATATAAAATATGGATGTCTTTCTTGTATTTGTTTTTTAGGTTTACGTTATACTCTCTAGAAAATCAAACGAAACGATACAAAAAACTTCAAGAATAAAATTAGCGTCATTTATTTGATCATTAGTCTTTTTTTTATCTAGGTTATAGAGACACGCTTAAGTCAGAAACATCCAAAATATGAAGCATATTGTAACATTTAGTGTACCGGTAGCAGGACCGTTCCGGTCGATCGGTTTGGGTTCGCGTGTTGCACACTTATAGTTCCGTCGGCGATGAATCGGCGCACTGAGTACCATCGAGCTCGTAATCCACCAGCTGCGGGCTCTCCCATGCCTTCGTGGAGCCCTTAATTGGTTTGGAAACCCTCTTCGCAGGTTAGCGTGCTTTCACCCATTTAGGCTCAGTGCGCCTAACCAGATTGCCATAACGAAATATTCGTGAAACCCCATCGACCTACTCTATTCACTCGCGAAGGCGCACAAACTTGGATAAAGGAGTTCCTGCAGCTATAAATTCGGTTTAAGTATCATAGGTGCTGACTGACGTGTTGCCGAGAGTCGTTTGTTTCTTTTTCCACTGAACTATCTAGGTCACGAATGCGGTGTGATGGCTCCGCGTGATTTATGTTTATTACTCTAATATGCGAACTTAATACCCTTGAACTTACATTTCTCTAGCCACATTTCGCAGTTCATAAAATCTGATATTATACAAAAGTTGTCGTGTAATTTGTTGACATTGTGCTGTTTAGCTCGGATAATGGTAGCAGGTTAGTTTGGTCATAAGGTAATTTTTTCTCGCGGTGTCGGCGGCGCTTGGTACGAACGGCGCGACTCCTCAATACGATTTTCTACTTTTATACAAATTACATTTCTATCGTGCTTACTATCAACCCCCATTATTTTATCATTAACCAATGCAAATATAAAACGATCGTCTTTTTATTTTCAGTGTCTAATTTACCATGTATTTTTTTCTGCTCAACGTATCGTTTCATATATGTAGGTACCTTTTAGCAAATTTCCTTCTGATGTAATATATTTCGTGTATGAACATGATTTAGATTCCCGAGTTGTTGCAGCACATTGTGATATAGAATGATATGCGTAGTTAATGGTTGAACTTGAACAATTGTGACTCATTAAACACCCCGCCCTTACTGATTACAAGTTAGCATTCACACCTGGCCGATTCATCCTCGTTTGTATTAAACCCTTCCGAACAAATACAATAAGTACTTAGTTTCATTCATCATTTTTGGTATTTATTGTAAAAAGAAAAAAATAATAAAGCAATACCAAAATCCCAAGAGTTTACTTAATTATTTGTCTTTCTTAGAATTAAAACAAAGAACTTAAGTTTAACACTTTACATAACCTATCATTTGATTACTCTTATTCAATTATTTTTAAAGTAATGATAATTGTGATTAATTTATAGTATTACGTGTTATTGGGTGGGAGATGCAATGTGTTTTAGTAAAGCGTAGTGACTAGTGACCCGTGTAACAGAGGGCAGAGGGCCGGTGCACCTGCCTCCCTCCCCTCACAAATCTGGCCCTCGCAGCTTACCTCTCGATAATAGTATACGTAAAACTATACATCAAATGTGTAACTTTGAATAGCTCCCAAGATTGATTTTACGGAGAATATTGTTAAAATTGGAAAATGTAGATAATCTACTTTATTTTTACTTAAAAAAAATGGCTTTCTGCTATATTTCTGTTCTGAAAGAAATTAATTCCATTTGCAATATCATTTTTTGCCATCATCATCAATTCAGTTCTTTTTTTATCAATGCAAGTGATTAAAAACACACTGCGTCTAGAAGACGAATGCTCATGCCGTTGAAAAAAATATTTGAAACAATAATAAAGTGTTTTTTTTTTGTTTAATAATTATATATTTATGCGAATTCTAACAGAAGTTTATTATCATCGATTGTTAGTATTTCGTTGTTTTTGGCATGTCGCGTAGGTGTTGCGTGGTGACAGTTCTTGTCGTAATGGAGACTGGCAACTATTCAGAAATAATTTTAGCTGTATTGTTACTTAATATTGTGTGTAGCCAGTTATCTGTATCACAGAGATTGTGGTGTATTATTTTTGTTCTCATATTTAAGAGATGAAACGTACTTTAAATTCCTATGCCATCGACGGGCGTACCAATTTACAAGACAAGTAATATAAATTCGCGTTGATTGATCTTATTTATTTTGGCGAACTAACGACAACGTAAGGTGAAAGAGCATGCAGTTATTTTTTAAGATCTGGTTGATATATTTTACTTAAAAAAAAGAAACGTTGTCCCACACTAGGAATTTCTCCTGTTTCGTGGGTGCGTTTACAAACATTTAAACTCACATATACAAAAAACCAGACCCGGAATAACTATCTGTAGGCCATACAAATATTTGTTCCGTGCGGGGATCGAACCCTAACACGCAGCGCAGCAGTCAATTGCTCAGCCACTGCGTCAATCGTGTTGTCAGTAGTTAGGTAAGTAGCCTAAAGACTTTATATTTAATATATATTTAATATATATTTAATATATATTTAATACGTAACTAAATAAAAAAAAATATTCGTAACACATCTTATAACTTGTCATATACTGCCTCCCTACACAAAGCGATGAGCACCGCGCGATTGTAGCGATAGATTTAAAAACTCATTCTCAATAAGTCAATTAAACATTTTGTGAGCAGCACGCCACTTAGGGGTTCGTTCCAATATAAATAATTGCCCTTTGTTATTGCTGCGCTTTCACAGGGAGAAATGATCCATAGGTACCCGTTGCCCTTTATGGCTTCACTTGTGTTCTGTTTAACATTTCGTAAAACCTTTTCTTTTATTTAACGTTTGTGGCAAACTTATAGGATTTTAGGAGATAGAGAGAAAATTATTAACTGGAAAACATTGTAGTATAAGATTCTTATAAGCATATTAGGCAATCATTGTGTTGTAACTAATGAAAAAGGAATCTTACAAGATCGCAAGTCTAATCAATTCCAATTTATTCATTAAAAGTTTTATAAAAGTAATAGCTGATTGCTTTGTTGGTCAAATGATCAAAAGTCTGCTGAGTATTGAGCTCCTAGGTTCGATTCCCAGGTCGGGCTAAGTAATATTAGATTTTTTACTAGGTTTTTTTTCAATAGCATACACGGAGGGTAAATCGGTTCCCGGTTTACCGCAATAGGCTCTATTACATTGCATTGGACTTACGCAAAACATAACTGACGAAACGTGGGTATACTAGTACACCTCCGTCTAACCCTTCGGGATTATTCTAGCGTGATGTTATTATTAGCATGATTTACAAAAATAATGGCTACACCGCGCCGCCCGCGGACCTGCGCGGGATGATTCTGAATTATTTTTCCTTTTTATAAATTGCTTTAAATTTATCAATTTGTTGGGTCAGTAGGATGGATTCGATCGGATCAATATTGAACATCAGTCTTAGACATTGATGTAGTGTTTTTAATTTGGGAGCAAATACCAATGCAATGTCACTTTTGCCATTTACATGTCCTCCTTAAGTTTATCTTAGATATTACAGATATTTCTATCGCTGAAACATAGGTCTATTTAATACTAGCTTTAACCCGCGGCTTCGCCCGCGTTTATTAATGTTCTTTAATTTAATAATCATATTTATACTTGAATAATAAATGTGAGTAACAGCACAAAAAGTAAGGTCGAGTTAGATGGGCAGGAAATACATTATGTATACGGCAAGAGAGGTCACTCAATGGGTGCCAGGAGATGGACGGTGTTGAGAGACGGCGTGATGACTTAGACGTGATACCACCAGGGCTGGTTCAAGACAGCATGAGAAAAGAAGTGGGACAGCGTTGGCTAGGAAATAAAATAACTCCGCTAGTCCTTGACCGTTACAATCATGGATACTAAACAGAGCATTATTTGAGGACGCTACTGTATATTGAATGTACACTATATTGAATATCCTTCCATTTGGTGCTAATAAATGCTACATACTGCTGCCCATGGGAAAACATGGCTTTTCCAAGTGCACGCTTGCTACCTGTAGTTCTTGCCCTTGCGCCTTATTAATTGTAATAGCAAAGCTTAGATTTCCCTTTTCTTACCTTTTTCTCAGGTATTTATTTTTAAGTGAGAAAAAATTACCTATGTCCGTCTCCAGGGTCCCTACTAACTCTGTACCAAAATTCATCAAAATCGGTTCTGCCACTTATGCGTGAAGACGTAACAAACAAACAAAATCACTTTCGGTTTTATAATATTAGTAAGGATAGGTCTGAAATTCCCAACTCGTCTTGAGCAAGCGTGGTGATCAATGCTCGTGCCGTCTCTGTATAGGGCCTGAATGTCCCAGCAATGGGACAGCTGTAGGCTAGTTTTATTATTAATACTTCGAATAAAGAACAACCATAAATTCGAAGGCCCTGTAATAGTACCAGTAACTAGCGTGTCTGAGAGATATTTCTCGACAGCATTTTATACCAAGTTAGAGGCCCGATAGAAAAACTCTGACACCAAGTTTAAATACTAACGCTACGATAAAAAAAAACCTGTATTTGTCAGCCAAGAGTAATTTAGAGACTCCGAAATATGGAAGTTGTTGAGTACAGCCATAGATTACATAAATACTCAAAGCCCTATTGTGACCAGGTTTAATCTTGTAGTACTATTGTTTTCCACTAATCCTCTGTTGCACACCTGCAAGTCGTAAAACTAACTTCTTATAAAAATGTCTTTTAATAATTGTAACTTTACCATCTGGATTGGATCTACTTTTATCATTAATTTTATTTAAATACTATTTCTTTTCTCTCTTTTTTTGTAATTCGAAAACCCAGAGTGCACAAGTAATTACTGTAGAGGTCTGATAACATTGATCAAATCTATGACAATACAGGCTGGTTTGCAAAGACATTCCAATACCCAGGAACTCACTTTTTAAATGAAAAAAATAGAATGGCGTAGAAAGTGTGTGACATGTATTGACAAAATATCAAGTAAAATTATAATTTTAAAATATTTTATTTTCTTTCAATTACGTAATAATATCAGATTATTACAGTACACAAGTGGCAATCAATTTGAAATTGGTTTCGTTATTCTGAATTTTAACGGGATTGCAGTAGTAGATGTGTATGTGTCCTATGAGTTTTAATGTTTGCACCCACGACATAGGGAGATCTTCTTAGGGTTGGTCAACATTTTATGAAAAAGAACTTGTAGTCAATCCAAAAACATTTTTGCTTTTTAAATCTAAACAAAAGTGTTTTATTAAATATATAATAAAAAAAAATATCTTGGGACAACTCACACACGGCTATCTGATCCCAAGCTAAGCAGAGCTTGTGTTATGGTAACCAGACAACTGATATACATACTTATATAATTTATAAATACATACATATTATAGATAAATCACACCCAGACACAGAACAAACAGTCATGCTCTTCACACAAAGTTTGTCCTGGGTGGGAATCGAACCCACGACCTCCGGCTCAGCAGTCAGGGCCACTAACCACTAGACCAACAGGCCCGTCAAAAATATGCATATCTGCTGTTGTGAAAATTGAAAAAATAATGCGCGAAGGTGTCGCATAAACTGCATATAGGTTTAACTGCATTATATTAGATTAGGAAAACAAAACGTGATACTTAAACGTTCTACTAAAATCTAAGTGAATCTTTCAACGTTTAATCATTTTTTTTTCGAACTCACTCAAATCATGATTATTATTAAGCTCAAGTTTATTTTGGAAGAAATATGTGTATTTATATCTAGAGGATAAAAGATTTCATTTCGAAGACGGGAGAAATTGAAACTACTAATATCCTTATATGTAGCTACGCCGTAGCTCCATCGCTGTCGTAGCGGACTTCAACGAAGCTAAAATCGGATAAAAGGGTTTAACACAGTTAGGCTGTTATTGTTCTAAGTACCCAGTTAATCTCCAATTGCACACCTGCAAGTCGTAAAACAAACTGCTATTGTTTTCATTATAGTGATACTTACTTCAATGTTTGTTTCGAAAGCAGTTTGAGTGCGGGTTATACCTAGTTTAATAATTATTATATGTTGTGTATGTAAGTGGCCAGTAGCATTTCAATTTTTTTAACTTTCGGCGGCATGGGAAAATAGATGTATATCTTCTGTCAATTCTATGCTCTCCACTTTTCTTGTATTAACAAAAGATAACTTCCCAGGAGCACGTTGTAGCTTTGTTACTATTTAAAATAAATTGACAGAACACCTCTTCCTAGTGCAAGTTTGCTATTTATAATTACATCAATAAATAATAAAATTAAAAATAAATATAATAAAATAAATGCTAAAGTTCCAACCAAAGCTAAGGTTCTATTCAAGTTTCAACATGTGTCCGTTAAGGTTTATTTAAATACTTAAGAAACCAGTGAAACAATAACCTTTTATAACGAAAAGAGCACCGAAAACAATCGCTTGCGCACACGTGCAAAGCAGTAACTGATAATTGTAGAGCTCTGTACCTGTTCGTAGAAGATCTTATTGTTTTCACGTCTTCAATGCGCTAAGTACTTCAACATGTGCAAGAGATTTGACTGACCAATCCTGATGTAAGATTTAAAGTTTTGGTCTGTGGCGGTGGTCATCGTGGTTATGTAGATTGTAGTGTACGCTAGTATGGTGGTGGTGGTTGGAAATAGATCCTGAAGCTTGGAGCTGAACCGTGGGTTGAATAACCGATTGAAAAATCAAAATCTTAAACATGAGTCATTGTTTTGTCAAAGCAGCCAGCAGGTTTCGTATAAGTGTGAAAAAAAAAATACGAAAGGAGAAACCATGTTCAATGCGACATAAAAGGATGTTTAGAATTGCCTAAAAGTTGAAAAAATAATAAGTAACAATTTCAAAAGATACAATCGAATAGAGAGGTATTTTAAAATAAGTACACATAGCCCCTAAATACACTATGAACTACGAGTTGGTAACAAAAAAACCGTTTCAAATATTTTGCTAACATAAGCTTACACGGGCTTATTAAAACACTCTAAATGAAAATCGTTATCCGGGCATTTGGAGCGGCGTCCATAACGAACCCGGCCTCAACAATGGGCTTAATGCTCGCACTCATTACAAAAAGCGACATAACATAACGCGCTACGTCGAAAGCTCCTCTATTCAAAGTGTATACTCCAGTTTTTTTTGTTGGGAAGGCTTCGGCCGCGGCGTGATTGGTCGCCGGGAATCCCGCCCAGTCGGCGGCGCGTCGCCATTGGCGGAGGTCAGTGGAGCACCCTCGAGGCTAGTCCGGAGCTGAGTAGGCTGTCGAGGTAGAGGGCGGCGCGGGGTGTTCTTCACCCCGAGCACCACTCGAGGGTTGTTTAGTGCGGACGCGGCGTCGCGAGGCGCAGCACGTGTTGTCGCGAGTGTAGCTACAGCCGTCAAGATTATCCCGAAGGCGAGTTCTCCCGGTCGGGAGATGAAATGCGAGGAGGGCGAGAGCGCGCGGTCTCCGCCGCCGCTGCTGCCGCCGGCGTCCCTGCTGGCATGGAGCCCCATCCTGCTGCCGCCGTGGGGCCCGGCCTTCCTGCCGGCGCTCTACCCGGCTGCTTTCCGATCCGCGTTCCCCGGGTGAGATATGGATATGTGATCAGTAGTGAATTAAAAGTGATCAAGTGATTATTTTATTCGCATTTTATTTTATGAACTAAGTATTTTTTTTTTATGTCAATTTGGGGTCCTGTGTCCAAAATACAAGTTATATATTATATTTTTCAAACAGATGGCTTTCTAGCTATCTCGAAGGGAGTGAGAATCACGTAGTACTTTACAATTTTCAGAATCCAAATCGAAGTTAAGTATTAGTCTCCAAGTCTAAGTTCTCTCGTTTCCGTTCCACTTGTCTCCTACACGTCTAAGCTTCGGCCGGGATCGTGACGTGACATTCCACGTGACAGTTTTTGCACCTCCATGAGTGAGAGGTTGTTAATAGCGTTGTTTACAACCTGCAAGCTGTTATGTAGGCCGCCATTCACCAGGTCACGTACGGGCCCGCGGGAACCTCACCTCACAGCTACATGTAACACTGATTGATGCAGCCGATGGAACACTCGTCAAAAGTAAAGAAACCTTCCATTCTTAAGGTCACGTATTCTCGAGAGGTGCTCTCTAACAATAATGGCTGAATTGATGGAATTTGGAATGTTTTCTTTCAATTACACACCATCGAGACTTGTCGCTTCGTAAGATGACGTGAGGTTTGATTTTTATTTGTGAAGGAGTGTGGGTGTTTCGACAACGGTTTACGTACTCGAATAGAAGGTTTTTTGTGGTTCCTTTTTCATTTTCTACGTAGGCGTGAGATTAAATTTTGATATTGGTATGTATGAAGTTAAGTCTGCGAGTTGTTTGATACGCATTACGGCCAGTATGTATTTCCTTTAGTTGTCTCATAAGTGAAGACGTTGCTTTCAAAATATAGTTTTTGATTCAGTCAGTTTCGTGAAAAAAGCTAGCGAATACTCCGTTATTTAAGAAAAGTATTTTTTTTATAAAATTTCGAACTTGAGCGCGTTTATATCTTTCCTTCACTCACTTGAAACTTAATCGCCATGGGTGCATAATTAGCTTATTCAGGTTACTTCATTAATTGTTATTTTACGAAGAAATTTGTTTTTTAAGTGGTTTAAAATGCAATAATTTCATTTCGCTATTAAATCATACCCTAAATATAATATTTTTTATGACCTGTGTTGATATTATTCCGATTTTCATAAATCTAACCCACAGTTTCCTTTGTCGCAGATTGTTGGACAGCATGAAGATGCCTGGGCAGCGGCCAGGGTTCCAGATCTCCGACATCCTGGGCCTGAACGAGGGCAAGGGCTTGGAGTCAGCGCCGGCACAGGGCACCCTCGGTGGGTGCTCTTTGGAGCTGCCGCCGTATGCTCCACCTCATCATCCGTATTCTCATGAACTGTTGAGGCATCACCAACCCTGGCTGTCGTTGGAACATCATGATGTACATAACAGCTGTAAGTAGTTCATGTTTTATTTTTTCAAATGTTATTAAATACCTTTCGTTTGAAGGTGAGCAGTTAGAATGTACCTAAGCATATTTATAATTATAAGAATCTATTTGTTTATATGATTGTGAATGCCATTATGATAGTAAAATTTGTATTTTGATCAAAACAAGGCTTGAATGAAGATGTAGCATTTATTTGATTAGGCAAGGGTAAAGGACACTTAGATTAGCGGAATCACATTTTATTACCAATTAATAACACACATACCCCATACGCGGAAACTTTCATTCAACGATTGACATAATCAGCATTGTATGTAGATACAGTTAATCATTCTGACTACTTACATAAACTCAGAAGTTGACAAGTACTGCGAGTAGGTACGCTTATTATATATACTTACATTAGTGAGTAAAGTTCAAAACAAACAACAATTCATTCAGTGTTGATCTAGCTTCTCAATTGAAGAGTTTTCTAACGAGTGACGATGCTTCATTCAAGTTATAAGCTTTCGACGGCGAGTGGCCCAATAAACACTATACTGTATGGGCTAACGAAGTGGCGCTTCTGAAACTCTATTATTGTTGATTGGGATCTGTAAACAGCTGTTTTGCACTTTGGTATTTAGTGCATATATCCCGAAACAGTAACAATTCAACAAACAGTTTCAATTATTGTCTCACATGATTATTTTCGGTACAGGAAACACAAACGTTGATTATCCTTTCGAGGGCTGGCGCTATGGCGGCGTGATTCCAAAGGCTTTTTAGTGAAATAACACACATACAACACAATAATCAAAACAACATGAATAATTAACTACAAAATTAATTACGTTTTCACGCCTAAATGGATTAACCGATTTTAAAGAATTTTGGTACAGAGATAGTTAGTACCCTGGAGATTGACATAGGATATTTTTTTTTACAAAAGAGGCAGAAAGAGGGAAGACAAAGATTTTTTTTTCGATCATCACGCGTGTATAAAGTTAGCGTTAGCCCAAAGTAACTATGCCACGCGGACGAAGTCGCGGGCGGAAGCTAGTTGGATATAAATCTTTATTTCTCACTTCGTCAAACTACGTAACAAAAAACCTGCCCAAGTGGCTACTTGACGCGAACAATCAAATAGCTGTTTTGGCTAGTGTTTAATTTATGTCTTCCTACTACTTAGATCAAGTTTCTTACTAAGCATAATAAAACACTTCATGTGTTTAAAATACTGTAATATGATATAAACCTAAACAATACTATTAAGGATAGGAAGTAGTAGTAAATTACGTTGTGGTGCATGGTTGCAAAATGCATTTAGTTTTTACTAGATTCAATAAAAGTAACGGTATTGCATGTGCACAAAAATAATCTGACTGTAGTAAGAATTATTCTTACTTGCAGCGCAGTGGGCACCACGTTTGGTTTCAACCATAGAATATAGCATAAAGGTGAAAAGTAGTCAGTTGCAAGCCGCGGAGGTATCCTCGATGGTGGCTTGTTACTTTTAAATTACATTACTTAATCATCGAATACCTTAAAGACGTTTTACAGTTGGAAACTGTTATCAAAACCACAAACCCGAATAGTCTTAACGCCCAGTTTATAAAGTCGTCATCTCATAAGATTATACTTTTATCCGAAGATAAATGATAAAATGTATCGGTTGAACCTTCAGCACACCTCTGCGTGATGAATTATATCAATTTGTTATCCACGTAAATGAACAACAATTCGAAATACAATGGTATTTTCCATAGATTTCGTTTTCATGTTTTCATCAGGCTTGAATTCAAGGTGCACGCGAATTTAGCGTGAACCACACTAGTATTTTAATCGTATTGTGTTTGTAATAGTGATGACGCATTGTTACGAATAATTAAGTAGAACAGGTACGAAATACAAGCTTATTTAAATTATAAATAACCCCGTCGGTATGCTCCACTTCAAATCAGATCAAACATAGGCCTATTATCAGCGGCATTTATCTCCAAAATTGTCATCTCTGAATTATCATACACAAATAAGTTGACCCACTCGAAAGTAATGTGTATTCGGTAGTAGTTGGAGAGGCCGAGATTATTTTTTGAAATGCTCCTTCATTCAAGTGCCTTCACCCGCTAATCTAGTGTTGTCATTAATTATTTTTATCGCTTATCGAACACTTTCGGCTCATTCGACTAGTACTTGTGCATTGGATTGCTTGTAGCCGAATCGATCTGGCGTTGATTGATTGGCTTTTTGAGAGTTTTAGTAGCTCATTACCATCGAGATAGTTGCATTCAAATTATATCTACTGAAGTGGAAGTGTGATGTGAAAGTTTTGTGTGAATGGAACTTCACTTTAACTGTTATACTGCTTTCTATTTTTTGCAAATAAAACTAAGTTACAAGTGCGCAGCTGGCGAGGCAAAAATAACTTAGAATAAAATATAAACTCCATTCAGGAACGCAACAAATGTGGACCAAATAAAGCGTTGTGTGAAAAAATGTCTGCCATGTTTTCATAAAAAACTGTTTGAACTCTTCACTTTAAGACTAGATTCTCGTAACAATAACAATTTACTAAATCCCATAATCAATGTCGCCGGATATTGCAATAAAATCGAAAATAAATAAAATGTCAAAAGACTTAAATGGGGTTGTGTATAGTTCACGCCCTGCAGGGTAATTTGAGGGTAGCAACACTGGCTACCAGTGATTGTTTAGCGGGAGGGGTGAGATGGAACGAATTTGTCACCAATAGATGGTGATGGGGCCCATGGGTTTCATGGGGCTCACAAGACAGCTGTCGGCTATCAATTACATCATGCTTGCGGCTGTTAGGGATGCTATTTGTTCATTATTTGATGACAGTTATAGATTTTATTGTGTTGGCTTGTATCTGGGAGAGTTTGAGGATGTAATGTGGGTATGATATATACAGTTATATTTTTCCGTAATAAGTGATTAATGATTGGCTATGCCCTAATCCTTATTAGGTAAGGGTTTTCGTGCTCATTGTATAGTTACTAATTTAACTAATTGTTTTTTAAGATTTAGTTTTATCTTTTGGCGACAACGTTAAATAAATGTCTAGTAACTAGGGCCCCATTGTAAGCTTACTACAATGCACACGGAATAACCCACTAAGTTAGGAGATAAAGAGAATCCGTGACTCGATACTTTTATTAAATTTCCTGGTTGCGCTTATGAAGGTAAGCAGGACGATCGTTGAACAAAAGCTGCCAGCTGCCGGGGGGTGGGTGTGGCTGCCCCCTCCTCCCCCCTCTGGCAACGCGAACCACCCCTCGTCCACCACGCCCAGGCGTACCCCGCCCGCCCGTATTATCATATCCGTGTGAAACAACTGAACCTTCGAAGGGTGAATACGGAACAATGTAATATTTGCTGTGATTTTTTCACGTCCCATTATTTGTTGAACATGGCATCTAGTTAGAGTTAAATAGAGCGCAACCCTCGCGAGATTAAGTGGAGATTTAGTGTGAGTGTTTGGTACAAGCGTCGTTTTGTTTAGTGGTTTTATTATTAGTTGTGTATGAATTTATTGGTCGTTGAATATTTTCTCACATTTCAATGATGACATTATAATCCAACTAATTCCTAATTTGCATAGTTTTCACAATGAAATCCACTTGAATAATAAATATTCTCTATTGTCATAGGTGTTGTAGGCCAACAAGCAAGCCCGGACAGTACATCCCGTGCTTCGGAGTTATCATACGTGGGTCCGTCGGCATCGTCGCCGCCGGTGACAGACGCACGCCACGACCATGAGCACGAGCACGACGACGAGCACGACATCGAGCACGACGACGAACACGACCACGAACCGAACGTCAACCCCGGCTCTGACAACCTTGCCCACAAGAAACGTAAGCGACGAGTACTCTTCTCAAAGGCACAAACTTACGAACTTGAACGACGTTTCCGTCAGCAACGGTACCTGTCAGCCCCCGAGAGGGAGCACCTCGCCAGCTTGATACGGCTGACACCGACCCAAGTCAAGATATGGTTCCAGAACCACAGGTACAAGACCAAGAGGGCGGTTCAGGAGAAGGGGGCTCATGACTTGAATGTAGGGGGGCTGAACTCTCCGCGGAGAGTGGCTGTACCGGTGCTGGTAAAGGATGGTAGGCCGTGTGTGGGCAAGCCGGACGGCCTGCCTCCGTTGGGCATGTCCTTGCCGCCGTACCACCAGTCCATGCATCACCAGCCGCCGGTGGCTGGCCATGGCCCACAGGGCGCCGGGTGCTGGTGGTGAAGTATACCTGAATACAAAGAGTTCAAGTGATTAACTAGTCCATGTGTAGCAGCTTGGAAAATTCGGTTTATTTGTTGCTGTAAAATCTGTTTTAAGTGCCACCATTGTGTGTATTATCAGCCAGAGTCCTAACGCGTTGATTGCTAGTTTAAACAGAAAAGAACTCAACTGGCTATAAAACTACAAGAGATTTCACAGAGTTGAAAATATTCTTCTTTTCCATAAAACCCAATAGTGCTAAGAACAAATAGTTGATTAATCATTTTAATTACTTGACAACTTTGATGCAATCTATCAACAAATAAACCGGGTTTTCCGAATGCGCGACACTTAAATTATGAGCAAAATGGTTCGTAGTTTTCGTTAAGAAATTGTTAAAAGTATTGTTCAATTCAAATAGTAACTCGAATACGACTTACAAGTACATTTATTCGTACTTAGATTGGAAAATTTAAGGTATCTGGAGTTCCTACTTATTTGTAATATAAATTATGTCTAATATTAGTGAGTCAAGTGAAATTTTCAGCTGAATTTTGTGAGCGGGTCTGGTTACAGCTGCTCACCAAGTGATGATGATGCATTCCATTTTGATTGGAGTTTGTATATTTGTGTAAAAACCTGTGTCACTTTTAGCTAAGTAATATTATGAGAAATGACCAGATTTTATCAGAATGCAATATCTAGATGTAAGTTCCAGTATTATCATAGTCGAATATGTCTAGTTGATAGTTATTTATGTATATTCAAATGAAAGTTTTATATTAATATACGTACATGCGTATGAAATTAGATTAAGAGTAAATGTATATTATGTACATAATTGTGTGATTAGTTACCGAGAATATAAAGTATTCCTGACGGTAAAGAAATTATATTGTCTAATTATTAAACATTCATAGTAGATATGACTTTAGTAGAAAATATTAATAGTAATATTCAGTACATTCCGTATATCCATCTCTATATCCATAATCAATTTTTACGCAGTGTTTAATGTTATCCTCCCATCCTAGAAGATAAACAAGATTGTAAAAATGTGTTATATATAAATTATTATCAGAATACATATTAAAATGATTGAAAGTACTTTATTGTTTTCCTTTACATCATTATACCCAATCAACATACCTTCGTGAGTACGTGGAAAATTTTGAGCGCAATGTTAAAAACTTTGTGCTCAAAAAATGTGCTTACTGAAAGCCATGTAGGAATTAGTTGATTAGGATGAGTATGTACATATATCACAACCACAATCTCTGTGGACGGCTGAAGGAAGATATATTCCAGATAGGCTTTTGCAGTTCATATTTCTTTTGGGGTAAAAGTACAGTGCTAGTATATCATATAGAGAAACATAATAATATTGTCATAGTGAGATGAACTAAGAATGGAAATAAAAGCTCTGAGGTAGATACTTCGTTGTATCTTTTTTGATACAATGTTTTTCGTATTGTATTGTACATGAACCACACCATAGTATATATCATGCTGATGACGAAGTATAGTCTACACTACACGATGATAAACAATTCGTATACGGACTTAATTGATAGAATTATTTTCCCTTTATGCAATACGATGTTCTGTGATTGGGAAAAGATGTTCCTAATTTTTTTAACTTATTTTAGGATGACTCATTTAACTTATAAGCTGGAAAAAATTACGTAAATCCAAACGCTACTACTGTTAAAGAACCGTCTCGTTACATCAACAAACAGAGGATGTTCAGTTTAAATAGTCGACGTAACGAGCAAATAGTGCAGCTACAACCAACACAAGTCAAGTCGCTGTGTGACCGATCATTGTTTACCGTCACAATATTTACCAGTCCCGGCCCTTTATCTAATCGACGGCTGCCAACCGCGATAGCTTGCGACCCGATTACTGAAATACCTGCGCCTCTAGTGTTTTCTATTCACCTGTTCTATTTATTTCTACTTGTAATTTCATCTAGGATAAGATTTTAAGTTAAGCTTCGAAGATGTCTACGTGAAAGCACAGTTCTGTTTAATTCTTCGCTAGATAATTCAAACAAAATGCTGTTCTTGCTGTCTGCTTTTGATGGAGTTGTTGTTGGATTATAATGTAAAAATAAAGAAAATTGTAGACCACCATCATCAGTAAAAGGGTTGCTACGAGTACGATATTATTATTAAGTATGCATTGGTCGTTGACTGCTACAAATAAGTTAAAAGAGGTACCATTTAAGTTTAGCTACTTGCCTCATATTCATCAAAATCAATGCAGTTTTTGATATTTTAATTTCATACTATTTCTTTTAGTTGTGTAAGACTTAACGCATTATCGCACAAAGTCAAACTGTCTCAGGGTTGGACATCGATTGCCAACGTGAGTTACTGCTGTCCTGTACTGTAACGTCGTGCTTGTGTAGCACAGTGATAAATTACTGCGGGTGATTGAACAGTCTTAGTGCTCATTATTAACACTTTGGCAGAAATAAATTGGAGAAGAGTATCAACCTACACTAGTATTGTTTGGGGAATATCTCCTTGTGATCAGGAGCAAGGAATTCGTTTGGAGAACCGATGTGAACCTCTATTTCAAAGAAAAAACAAATACATATTGAGGATATTTTGCCCAGAATTACACAAAGTACTGACACAATGAAGTGTAAACGGCCAATCGGAACTGTTGTAGGGGTGATATAAAGACCTGATTAAAGATGTGTGAATATCTCTGACTTACAAAACTGAGAATGAATCGAACCTCTATGGCATTGATCAAAAACATTTCAACAAAGAGGAGTATCCGTTTATTAAATAAATACTAACAGAACACAAAGGAGTGAAGTCGTCGGTAGCTCAACAATGGCAAACAAACTGAGAATTATTTTCAATAAATTCTCGAAACGCCTTCGATTCTGTCGCAGTGAAAGAGCCCAATGGAAGCGGTTGATTGTTGAAACGGAGGATAAGCCGATTAGTTTAATACAACAACATGAAGAAATACAGGCTTTCGGTGCGAAGCTGACAGATTGTCAGTTTGTTATTATAAACGGTTCGTGTGGGCCAATCGTTGAAATTGTTCATTGATTAAAATAGCGAAATTCTTTACATTGTTGAAACATACACGTAGAAAGAAGCTGTTGCAATTTTTTTTTAAAACCAGATTTTAAAATTCCATTTCCCCCGCCCTGGGCGGAGCAGGACGGAGTGTTAGTCTTGTACTGACTAAAACCTACCCAAGTTCCTTCTATTGCCCTTTATATTTCGGGGCCGCGGTACCTATCACTTTCCAACAACCCGCAATCCCGGTAGGCGGTAGCCCTGGCAGGCTCCTCTGATGAAGCCACTCGTCAGCACTCTGTTTTGGAAATCCCAAGAGTAAAATATTGCTAGTATAACCTAGGTGGTGTGACAATCTGGTCTTGAGCCTTGGCCCAGCTGTGGGATAATTGAGAGGTGAGGTTATAAAAAAAAACCTAGGAGCCGGTAAAAACTTAATGCAAAAACAAGTTATTTTGTGTAGTCTACAGAGTTACTAAAGCAGGGGTGCATCAACTTATCTTCATCCCATTCATTGACACTTTTGTAAGCGTGATATGACCTAATAAGTGCTTCATATTTATGACTTGGCGTATTATAGCCGCTTGGACAAAACATTATCGAACATTGTAAACATATAGCGATATTTGCTTCTGTTAACTAGACATAAGATTCAATTTCCCATGACAATAATCCATGGTGATAGTGCATGGTTTGTTCCGAATGACTGCGGGGTGTATTGATTTTGTTATAAAAGTTCGAAGGACTTCTATCCTTGTATGTTGAAGTTAGGGTATATTTTTGATTGTTTGCGTGTCTTTGAAATAGCAATATGAAATACAATATTGTTGGTGTAAGCGTAATATCGTTATGATGGACGAGCAGTGGGTCGGTCAGCGCGCAGTCGACTTGAAAGAGATAACGTGGCCACATCAACTATGCACCTGGTTTGTGAGAGAGGAGCGTTGCTTTAGGTACCTATAGTAAGACACAGATTCTATATATACAATTAAAAATAACAGAAAATATATTGTTGAACAGTGTTTTTCATTGCTTTAATGGGAAACTAACTTTATACGTGCTACGGCGTAGCACTGTTCTACGAAATCGTTTTGTTTTTCGTGTTTTTAGGGCCTAACCTCATATTAGTTTTAATGCCATGGGCAAAGGTCCTTAGTTGTACATGTCGTCGAGAAATCGAATAATTTAAAGTCATAACATCATCATCAGGCCTGTGTTCCTCAAATAAAGTTAAGGTCAAATAGTAGATCAATATTTCACTAACAATTTAAACAGCTGTTTAAAAGCGAACTTAATAAATGACTACAAACAAATGCAACAAAACAAATTTGGATTCTACCATGTTTAAATAATACTAAAAATTAATATCCACCACGAAATCCGAGCTCACTCTTGTCACGTGTCGGCAAGTTATTCCAACAAAATATACTTCCTAATCTGATCTGATAGTAAATCACACTCATCAAATATGTTAGGAGGATCTGAAGAACATCGTTAGAGCTTAGCCGACACGCGCTCGAGCCATTCTGCGGCTAACCCTGAACCCGCGCACCCTTCGCACCCGGCTCGATTTATTGCCATTCTCTAATAAACACGTTATGTTGTATACCTAACGAATATTAATAACTGACTTCCTGGAGCGCCCGATGATTTTCATTTTTGTTATTGCCTGTCGTCACGTCGTTAAGGCTTTCATACGGATTAGCTGCCAGCTCGAATACGAATATTTTAAAGCTCGAAACAAAGTACCGTGAAATGCTATTAATAAAATTATGACTGTTTCGTACTAGTGCGCTTTCCACTGGAAATACCATTGTACGTTTTACGGAACCATTCGTAGTTTTTTTCATATGCCTGTTTTACGAACCAAGTTATGTTTTGTAGCGTAATAATTCTCCTAGTATCCACCATTCGCAAAAATGTTTTAGTTTTCCTATATGTATCGCAACAGCCATTTTTCACGTGCCAGCAACAACGCACAGACATAAAGGTTTACGACAGGCCGTCATATTTATGGCGCGGGTATTGTGATATATTTTTTGTTGTGCGCATTAGGTTTTATCTGACTTTCCGCTAAATCAAGTAGCTACTGGCCGGTGTCAGGAAATACCCTCGCATATATCATCCCCGGCGGATGCGAGCGTTTTGGGGTTACGTCTCGATTCCGCAGGGCGAGGTTCCCAATCATTTGTCTTATTGATTGCACTAGACTAACGGGCAATTTTCTTATTTGCTGATATAAATTAATTTATTTGTGTTGATACTATTTACCGGCAGCTCCACTGAGTACCTCAGGTCAGTAATTAGGATAGTATTTGTGAAGCACCTAGCAATTATTAATTAGTTTCATTTAAAACTTGAAAGAACTAATTTATTGCAAGCCAGAATGTTTTGAGAAGACAGTAATGCTAAAGTTAGCAATACATCCCTGACAATCTCCCGCAGAGAAAACGGTTATCCTCATTCCTTCACAAAGCACACATTCTAAAAAGTTCCGTAGCAACGGTTTTGATAGCTGCGGATATTTGTAGCGATTTCGGCTAGTACACATTTAGTCTGTGTCGAAGCGATACGGGCGCTCGCCCTCGACAAAGTAGATGCTTCGATTAAGACGTATCGCGCCCTTTTTTCTGTAAAAAAGGGAAAATGAATAGTGCGGGGCGGAAATATTACGTAGTAACGGCATTTCCGCACAATAAATCGGCGTCCAATCAAAGGAAAGTCTGCTCCGCGTCCGCCGTATATCTTTGTTAATGCTACACTTTATTTTATTGGGCTTTTTATCGGTTGTATTGTTGTTATACATTTAGCTTAATTGATTGTCCAATGTGAGGCAGTTTTTTGCTGCTTGACTTTAATCTCAAGCCAGATCTCAAGATAGATAGGGTCATCAATAGTCAGCCAATGACGATGACTTTATTATGAATGTTGGATGTTATAAACTCATAACATTTTTTTTTAAATAAACCTCATTTTTTATACTGTCATAATTGCGTCAAGAGTTTTAATCCGTTTTTTAATTTTAATTTGTTTAAATACCGAAAAAGAAACCGGGGTTTTAAAATGGCCGTTTTGCAGAATCATAATAGCATAGTAACATTACGTTACCATTCATAAAATGGTCACAAATTTACAATATTAACTGCGTCTGTGACCATTTTAAGATTTTTAACGTTATTCATATTATTATGAAAGCGGCTGTCTTAGACCCTCAGATTCGAAACTAAACGTACTTCATTTATAAAATGTGTTTAAAATGATGCACAAGTTAAAGTGAGTCTATCGTGTAAATAGTGGTGGGCTGTTACCTGTCGTCGTTATCAGCCGGGGGAGGCTAAATCAGAAAATCGATAAACGTAGCGAACACTGCGTTTATTACGTGTCGCCGTCGGCGTCGCCGCGCAACGTCCGTTCAATTTAAAAGTTCCACTTTTGTCTTCGTCGACATAGGTCTACTAAATCTGATATTGGTTTTCTTGGAAAGTAGTTGCTTTTGTTATTTCTTAAAAAAAAGAACAATTACATTTAGAAACAGTAGTAGAATTTTTATTTACTTGGAAAACAAACATTGCATGAAAATATTTTGCAAGAATTGATGATTAAAATTTTTCCATGGATTTTAGTTTCCTATGTTGTGACGATGGTCAGTCTGTGACGTAAACGTCTCCTTGTAATTGCAATAACTAGCCCGCCTTACTTAAACCACAACAGTTACTTATCATAATGAATAATAATATTTCTTAGTACAATACTTTTAGGACGTCGCACGCGTACGGAAGTGCAGAATTGAGTCGTCAATATGGACGCATCCGGACACGGCCACAATACGCTCCCCGCTGTTTGTTGTGAATCAGCTGTCAAACATGGCCAATTAATTACCAACTGATTTGTTACTTGTTACCAATACCAACCACAACTTTTACCAATTTACGACTTTAAGAATGACCAATTGACCACCTAAGTGTTGGACACACGCGTCGATAGAAAAACTGACAGCTGAAACGACTCAATTTCCTTAAATGTCCTGCCTAAGTTGAATGCTGTGAGCCATACAAACCATTGAGCATTTAATAAAGAAATAATAAAAAGGATGGGTGATTTAAAAAGACACAATATTAGAACCATCCTGGCATTTCATCATTTCGAAGTCTGATCAATTAATATGCGTCTCAAACTTTTTATCCGACAAGTATTTCATTCAAGACATTAACAAATTGTATCAATATTGTAACGCTGGGAACTGTTCCTTGATAAAGAGTATTTAACAAGTCCGTCATAGAATCATAACATGTTATATCAAGTCGGCCGTCCTTCGACCACCGGGTCGCGATGAGTCAGCGCTTTGCTAATGGTCAGCGGTCTGTGTGCTCATGATTAATTATCGTTATCAGCACCCGAGCCCAGCTGATGGCTCAATGATGAGAGCTGGTTAGATACGAAGAGGTTCAGTTTTGTAAAGAAAGGATGCGGCAGTTGAGATGTTTTTCGAAGATATGGTGAACGTAAGTTCGAGGTTAAGGAGACTTTGAAGTTTATAAAATTTGGCAAAGTTTTGGACAAGACAATCAAAAGGTTTTGTTTGTTAGTGTTCCAAATTCGTTTTGTTGTATAAGAATCAATTAATAGCGGATCCATAAGCTACAATAGGATAAAAAATTAAGTGAAACAGAAATGGAAACAGCCACGACTAACAAGATCTCTATATACTCAAAAATAAGAGTATCTAGATACTCTCCCAAATCTCAACAAAGACTAAATTTCTTTCACAACATTATAATTTAGATAATAATGTAGGTAGATTTATTTTATGAGCTTAATCAGCTTGAGTTTCGGGAAAATTCTGTGACTAATACCTAGGCATTCTTCATAACTATTATTTATATATTACTAGAAAATAGGATAATTTGTTATACTTCCTCCACAGCCGATAAAAATAGTCATTGCATATCACTGCAACTATCTAGTCGGCATTGGAAATGTGCATTATCTATGTACTTTATTCCAATATCAGTACACACTATGTGTATCTAGCATACTAGTCATTAGATAGATAGCATATGTACCTATTAGATGGCACGTTGCATTTTTCCTAGGTGCACCTACCTAGTTTAGCCATATCGCTGTTCGCTAATCTTATCTGATTTACAGCCTGTAAATTGCAAACTGCGTTAGTCAGTTAAGGGCAAGCTAAATGTGTCAATTATTGATTAAAAATGTGTATTTTTTTTAACAATGCAGATTTTTATTTAGATTTATCCTCCCACCACCAACCTTTGTACCACCAACCTTTCCGAAGTTTATTAAGCAGATAGTTGAAACTTCGTTTCTATAGATAAATAATGAATGCATAAGTTCTCTTCATAACTTCGTACGTGTGTACGGAACCGCATTTGAATATAAATTCAATACACATCTCACGCCTAATGATCATTTATAAAAATAAGTTAAGTAGAAGTAGTAAAATGCGTGTAATTTGTTACGTCTAGCAGATCCCCGGCCATGTTCAGAAACAAATAAACGTTTAAACTTTTAGATTGACCAGCTGAAAGGGGGGAATTAGATTGCCGCGGGGGGTCTCCGAGACTCCGCTATCTTCTGACAAAGGCAACGTTGGACTTCGTAACAACGGGAACGACAAAAAAGTTTCTCTTCAATAAATTATTTGTTCGCAAAGAAAAACTCGAGCTAATTTATATTTCCGATTATGTTTCTAAGTTTTCGTCGCAGTTTTTTAGCTGTCGCAGTATAAAGCATACGTCACACTTGGACGTCTTTGATTATCACTTCGCATTCGTCTTTTATTCAATTGAATAATCTAAATTACGCTAATCCCTTATCCTTTTACGCGCGTTTCTTTGAAATTCGGAAGCCGTGTGGAGGGCCTTTTGAGAGGACTACGAGTTGGTAATTCTAATAATTGCTTCCTTTATTTGTCAACCGGAAAGGAGACCCATGTCAGTGAATCGCGCCTTTAAAAGGATTTGTAATGGCAAAAATGTAGTGAGAATATTTATGTGTTACTATAATAGGGCAGGATTCTGTACTCCAGACAGAGTGTCGCCGTCGGGACGCAAAAAATAAAGACACGACAGGTTTATGATTATTTTAGAACGTTGGAGGTCTTACGTGGATATGTAAGTTTTCAATGGATCCCTATCCAGACGAAAATAAAGTTGTAAATAAGTTAGCAAATTCTTAGAAATAAATTACGGTTAGTGTCTAAGGTTCTGTAATTTAAATGTTCTAATACCTATTGTTTTATATCAGGATGTTAAATAGGTTTTACTAGATATATCGAAGCTGTTCAAGGAGTTGTCGATAAGAAATACTGATTTTATCTTTAATATGAAGCACTCATTTTTACAATATATAAGTAAAGATAAAATAAACAATAATGATAACAATAATTTAATATCAATCTATTTGTATTGTTTGATAACATTTATCGCAATTATTGGTAATTGATTAAAGGCATACTTTGATTGCAGGTATATAATGCTACTTATTATAATATGATTTTGTATTGTGTATGATTCACGGCAGTTTAGCAGAATAAGCTTCAAATATTCAGCATTTTACCCCAAGTGTCACATCTACAATTGAAATTAAATGGCCACATTACATGCAGGGTACAACAACAATAAAATAATATTCGTATATAATCTCGAATGACATTTCATTCGGTTAAATGGAGTCCCTGATCGCAGCCATGTTTCGACGAAGCTTATTCTCTGGAGGCGTTCATTCATACAATTTGTTATTTCGAGTAAATCGCTCGCAAAAATGTGGTGCAGTCACGGTTTCTGTTTGTGTTAGAACTTAGTTTTATGCAACGGCGCGGGACCATGAAATTGATTTCGATCTGCAGTATTGAAAAGGCGGAAGCCTCTACCTATCTGATCACCTTCATTCATGGATGGTGTTCATTCATAAACATTTACAACTGCACGTAGTACGAGCAACGGATTCGCAGGTAGACACTCTTTATGAATGAATTTAAATATCCTTTCGCTTGTTTTTGTTTGTCCAGATTGCTAACTTTTCCATAACAATTAGCCTAACGTCCTTAATTAAACTATTGTAGTAGACATCGAGCCCTTTGAATCAACGAAGACAATAAAATGTATAATCTAGATATTATTAGTTAACTTTAAAAGTTCAAATGCTGTTTACATAGACATCATTAGAAACAAAGTTTAACGTGGATAATTTATAGATACCATTCGACACACCAACTCCACTGAAGCTCGTCTAATGTCTGCAATCAAACTTGGACCATTTGTTTTAAGAACACACAAGTGTATCCTCAACAACTGTCGCTCTTTACTAATGAGTTCTCCTCGATCTCCATTCATTCACTCACAGAGACCGACACTCAAGGCATGAGACAAGACCATTGAATAGATCTGAATGGACACCAATTTAGCGACGAGTGTTTTACGACGATCCTGCAAAAACTTAAGTCAGGTACAGATCCGGATGCGAACGCTGGTAAGGCGGGGTTCCCACGAGTGGACAGTTAACTTATTACAATAGTTTATGAAGTGACAAGTCCAGCACTTGTTTGTTTCCCTTTCCTGATTGTTTCGGACGCCTTGTTACGAACAAAGCGCCATGTGTTTGGGATGGAGGCGAGAACAAACCAATTGTAGTTTGGGCAACAGATGTGGGTTTTTGTTTAGAATTAGAATTAGTCATTATCTTGTAATTGTTTTCTGATGACACAACGTCTTTGGAGAGAACCACTTTCAAGTCGATACAGTTCTAGAACTGCAACATTTCCTTCTAACTCCGTCCCTAAATACATAATTTGCTAAAATATTACTTAATCCTTTAATGGGATCAGTCAAATACCTACTATTATTTAATTTCCAGAGACAGAAACATCTATCTGATTGATGAGTAAACTACTGAAAGTGTGGATCAAAACACCTTATCTTCAATCCCTCGTATCTTAAAACAGTAACAACATAATTGTACTTATGTTTTAAACGTTAACACTGAAGTAGTACGAATTATTTTCCTGTGGTTTTAACTATTTTATTTCACGTAATGAAACAGGGGTGATTGTCGTCACCAACACTGCGGATTATACTTTAATAACGTAGATATTTTATTTATTTCATGTCCTTCAGTCCAATTAATTAAAGTGCCTCATACATGTCCTATGACATGATGGCAATTAGAGTGTGGTGTTTAAGTAGATTTTACTGGTTCGTAATCTTAATTCTGTAATTTGTTATCTCTTGTATTTTATCCGTTTGGGAGATGCTTAATTTATTTAAATTAAAATAATATTCCTATTCTTTATTGGAAATATACACACAAGTTGCAATACTAAAGGTTGAATGTTGCAGTACTAAATCTTAGGTACGTACAACGGCGAGCTCAAACCAGAATTGGATTTCTTACAGCAAAACCTACTGAAATTGATAAATTTGGTCATTGGTAAAATTGGTTGCTTTCTAGCCAAAATACTAATAGTTAAATTAACCATTTCTGTAAGTAATCTTCACTAAGTATGTATTGGCATGATATATATTTATTCTTTACATTTCTTCTTTATTGATTATTAGCTTTTGCCCGCGGCGCAACGCTAAGTTTTTCCTTATCTTCCTTCTTTCTCCCTTATTTCCCTCTTTTTAAAAAAAAAATTATAATCTGTGTCTGTCTCCTGGTTTCCAACTATCTCTGTACCAAAATTCATCAAAATCGGTTTAGCCATTAAAGCGTGAAAGGGTTACAAACAAACAAACTCACTTTCGCTTTTATAATATTAGTAAGGATATTTCGCATAATATTATGTTATTTAAATTATTGAGATATTTTGTTTCGGATATGAACGAAGGTTATTTGGGGATAACCTTTTATTTATTTAATTTGCAATTATAAAACTTTCTTTGTACATTGTAGCGGGTGATACAATTAGTTTCGTGGAACATCCGTCCGGAAGTATCCGGCGGTGTCCGACGGTGTCTGCGGTGGTCTGTTTACACTGATCCTGCTCACAAAGCTGATCAATGAATGAGTTCCTCGACCACCCATAGTGTGGCCGTCGAGTAGCCAATTGCAGTGGAGTATGGCTGCGAGAAAGTACAGGATACAATATTTTGTGTCCAACTATTATCAAATACGTAAATGTTACATTTTTATTTTGCGTGAAGGTATATTCATCATAACAACTAGACTATAGGTACATAGAATAATTCGCAGGTTATAATTAAAGCGCTACTGAAGATATTGAATAAACAAGAACAAATTGACAGATTGATATTTTCAAGAACAACAGGAGCAAATTGATTTCAGTCAAATAGTTTTCTAACAATTCAATTTGTCGAGTAATACAATGGAATATTTGCCAGACAAGTTGCTTGTTATTCTTATGATATTTTGGCACAAAATATTTAGTTCGTAAAACATCATTTTCTTATAATTGACCGTTCAATGACGGGAACTGTTTCTGTAAGTTACGTATTCACGTACTCAATGACGGCGGAACCGTGCCAACATTTCTTCGACCTTATTTTATAACATTGTTCCAGATTTTTGACGGTCAAATTATATTTAATGCGGCTATTTGATGTGTATGTACATTTCGCTGATAAATGACGATTACAAAGTTTGCAGAGGCGTGCACGATAATGCTTAAATATTGATTTTGAATTTTCATTATAAAAGCAATAAATAAGCAGCTCACATCTGAACGTCAGATAATCAATAATAACGGGTACGACTTTGCCTTTGCAAAATTGCAATGTGTAAAAGTAAACTACTTTCTTACTTCCATACCTGCGTCAAATCGAGTCTATTGATCACGGCACCTTTAATTCCTGCCCACATTTGTCTATTGTGGACAGGCGTTATTCTGTAAACTCCTCATTATGAACCACACTTTGTATAAAAATATGTGCTCCACTATAAAGATAAACATTGATTTTTTCTAAAGCCTGAGAGAATACATGTTTGGGCCGCCACTGACAGACGGACAAAGGGACAATGAGGGATGATCTTGAATGGCGACCGCACACTCCGTGCGTACGCGCATACTACCTACGACGCCCCGGCGTAGTAACACTTACTTTATAAATTATAGCAATGACTTGGACTTATAGAAACTTGAAAGCTCTTGGGACTCAGAGCAAATAAAATATGACAGTACTTAGTTGGGTACATTAATATTTCAAGTTTGTTTACATGGCAAAAAACTTAGAAAGCATGCAAGCATTTTACAGGAATTGGATCAATCGAAGATAGTAGGTTTCTATAGATATCTTTTTGTCTTAAATTCATTTTAAGAGTCACATAAAGACGTGAAAAGACTTTTTTTATAGCGCACCACATCTCCTATCATTGTAAGTCTCAAAATAAACAGATTCCGCAGTTGCTTAATTTGGTCTTCTTAATTCGTAGAAAATGCTGGTTTTCAGCTGAATCCTGTAAGACCAAAAACCCCAATAAAGTAAAAGTGGGAAAGGAGAGTTGATGGGGCTATCCTGAATTTTAGATAAATAAAACGTTTCCTACTGAGTCCACGGTGCCCACATTGAGCAGTGTGGACTTAGCAATGTTAACATCAATCAACGAATTTATTGCTATTCCCTTTGAGAGCATCAAATAATATTTTTCCATTAATTCTGGTACTCTCGCGGCAACGGTCACACAGGATCACACCCACTCCTGCGCAATGACTTCCCCGCCTTCAGAAGGCTCGCTCACCGTCACTTGAATAAAGGATGTACCGCAGACTTTTGTTGTTATTGTCAATAGCATGCAATTTATGCCTACTTTTATAGCATGTGGTTTTATATGAACAATGAAAAAATTGGACTCGTGTGCCGAAGTATCTTCAAAAGGCTTCCACGACACGTGCGTCGTAGATGACGTAGAGGTAACAAGTAAGATTGCAAGTATTTTTTTATTAAAAAACAGCGTGTATAGCCGTTTTCTTAAACATAGGCATAAAAAAGAGCTAACTTTTAGTTGGAAATTTACGTTATTATTTATGATGCATGTTTTACCCTGATATTGGAATTATTTCTCGATATTTCTTAGCGAAAAGAACCTGCCTACAGAACATAACAATAAAAAAGAACATCAACTAATAGAACTCCTATAATATTATTTATTTCAAGATTGCTTTTACTTACATCCTAATTTTATGCGCTATAAGAAAAGCACTATACTAAAAGCATTTGAGGATTTTCCTTCGTTATGGTGCTTCCGAATTCAGTAGATTTATGTGCCGCCATTGTGTGGGAGCGAGACGGCAACATCTATATAGGCACTTACTCTCTAACAAGAACAAAAGATTGTCGTCTCTATTAGCTACCTAACGAATCGCGTAGCCACGCACAGTATATGCAAAATCACAGAAAACTTTCAATAAAAATACTGCAGACAATATCCTGCCCCTTGTACAGCCAATATAAGGTGCCGTGACATACTGACAGCAGCGCCACCTACAAGCTCCTATTGTGTTTTAAAATCTTCCAAATTGGTCTAGCTATTTAGGAGGAGGTAAGTGACAAACATACGTACAGACGAGTTATATATATTAAGATATTGAGAGAATCCTGATAGAGAATGTTAGTTTCAAACAGTGGAAATAAATCACGTTTTCTTTTGATGTTAGACTGGGTTTTCTAGTGACATAATTAAATAATTGAGGACGGGATGTTATCTTATGTGATTGGCATGAACAACAGGCAATATGTGTGGAATGAGGGCAAGCTTTTTGTATTAGGTTAGATTAATATTATTGATTACCTACATCTATTTACACATAATTTAGAGACAGATACAATACTCGCTCATGATTTTTAACCAGATTTGAGTATTTAATCGAGTTAACGAGTTACATAAACCAGATTGTTTAGGTAATCAAAATTAGGTATAATACGAGTGAAAAAAACGTAAAATGCGTGGCTATCTTAACAGGAAATTGCAACTTTAAAGCAGTTAGATATACATTTATATGATTTAGGGACTAATTTAGCGTAGATAGTTTATCTAAAGTGCAAATATTTTGACGGGCCTGTTGGTCTAGTGGTTATTGGCCCTGACTGCTGAGCCGGAGGTCGTGGGTTCGATTCCCACCCTGGACAAAATTTGTGTGATGAGCATGATTGTTTGTTCTGAGTCTGGGTGTGATTTATCTATAATATGTATGCATTTATAAATTATATAAGTATGTAAATCAGTTGTCTGGTTACCATAACGCAAGCTCTGCTTAGCTTGGGATCACATAGCCGTGTGTGAGCTGTCCCAAGATATTTATTTATTTTGTTTATTTATTTTATAAAGAATAAGTAAATGCCAGAGAAAATACAGCATAAATAGAAATGTTAGAAATTTCTGGGTAAAAAAGAATCCAAAGACAAGAAAAAATATCCTCTTTTATTACATATGCTACGTCAGGCGATCTTATGAAGCTCTGAAAATCCGTCTCGAGTAAATTGAAATTGGAGGGAGACGGCAGATATCAACGGTATAGGATTTCATAGTTGGTGTGAAAGGGACAGGGATATTGGGAGTGAGAGCTCAATAACGAGCGGGCCAAGGGTTGGCTGTTTCTCTTACAGTCTGATACTCGGAGTCAGGCAATATGTGGAGATTTATGTACCTCCCCATGTACCGGGAATGCTTAGGAGGAAGTCTCATGGCGCAACTTATTTCCATTGTTGCTAACATTATGCTTGCACCTAGTTATATTGGGCCGTTATATTAAAAAAGTCTTGTGAAACACTGACAGTTGATTTTCATCTTACAGAACTGATAAGATCGAAAACAAAGGTTGCAGGAAAGTAGAAACAAAAATACTATGATATAATACGTTAGTATAATCAACACAATGGGTAGGTAGTTGAAGCCGTTTTTACCTTCTAATGTAGTCCTTTGCAAACAACATCAAAGATTTCAGCTAACTGATTAATGCCCCGTTCCAATAAACAAAAACGACTCGTTTTGCTTACGGATAGTTATATTTTGTCATAAGTCTCATAGAACTTAATATGTCAAAATACAACTACTCGTAGGCAAAACGAGTCGTTTTTGTTTATTGGAACGGGGCATAAGGCTTTGTACAACAACAGCAAGGTTTTAACTGATCCTAACTGCATCTACCTACGTAATTTTTCAAGATGGACACCCATTTATAGACAGTATCTCAATTGATAGAGAGATGTGAATTGTCGACCGGCTGATTTAAATCGGTTCGAATAAAATGTAACAAAAGTTGTTTGACCTAATGTTATTTGTACTTGGAGTCGTCACAGCGAGACAGAAGGGCGCCGTAACTCTAATCATTATAGATGATGTTGGATATTGCACTGCAATAAATTATCTAATGGTCCCATTGCTCATTGTCGGTTGCAACACGATTTGGCCTGATTTCATTTTCTGTTTGATCAGTGCTTTACTGTTACACTGTGTTAACAGTATGGCCCGGTTCATTGTTTACCCTTTTCGCTTTTATTTCTATTAGAAACAGAATTCAGCTGAACCTCAATGGGTGAGGTGAAATTAGAAAGGTTTACGAAATTTAAAAAAAACCCGGCCTAGATCGAGTAAGACTCGCGCACCGAGGGTTGCGTAGAATTAGAGGTGTGAGACTTGATTCTTTGACAGCTGTAAGAGTTGAGTATATGGTTTTAATTTCAACTTCATACCTCGACGCGTTCTCGAGATAAAGGGTCTTGACCGTGAAGGACAGCTAGTATTAATCCTTACTAATATTATAAAAGCGAAAGTGAGTTTGTTAGTTACCTCTCCACGCTTTAATGGCTAAACCGATTTTGATGAATATTGGTACAGAGATAGTTGGGAATCAGGCGATGGACATAGGCTAAAAAAACTGGGATGTGAGGCAGAAAGAGGGAAGAAAAGGGAAAACTTAGCGTTGCTATTACAAATTAATAAGGCGCAAGAGGAACTGTGTTACCCCGAATTTACCGCGAAGCCGCGGGCAAAAGCTAGTAATATTATAAAGGAAAGATTTTTTTGTCTGTTTGTACCGAATTTGCTCCTAAACTACTGGACCGTTCTTATCCATTTTTCACCATTAGAAAGTAAAATTTACAGAGAGTTAAATAGGCTATGTAACATCACACAACGATACTCAGGAGCTGAGCAACGAGTGAAACCGCTAGACACAGCTAGTTGTTCGCAGATGGTTTCAAATGACATGCATTCGAAACTGATAGTAACAGCTTTGGCCGGCCTGTATGCGATTAGCGTGTTGGACACAGTATGACCGCAATAAGACCATGGCAGAGTTTCGAAACGCGTTAAATATAAATAACAGGTGATTCCGACGTTCGGAACGAAACTCCCGAAATATTTATGCGGTTATTTTCGGATCGCGAGCTGTATTTAGATAGGTATGTAATCTTTATACAAATCCGTATTCACTAGGTAGGTATGCAGTTCCTCCAGTTGTTTTTTATATTTTTAATTCATCTGATATTTAAGTGGAAAGGTATAAAAATTTTTGATAAATTATTTGTTTTTGATAGATAAATCAAAGCGGTCAAAACAATGATGATAAAAAAAAAATTATGTACGGTACGCATTTTAAAATCTCGTCCGGAAAAGGCATGTGGAATACACATATTTATAAACACTTCAGTAAATATTATTTTATATTTATTAATAAGTATTAAACAATAATAAATGACCGTGACTCCCTCTCCAAGAGCCGGGCCCTCCCACTTAATCTCCGAGTATCGCTAGCTAATTTAATATTTACTCGTGTGACTTATCCTTATAAATCGGCAACAATATTAAAACCGCCAGTACATTTGATTGTCGTGTTGCTGCCACCCCTTACTTTTTGTGTTTGGTGCAAGTGACAAGAGAAAGGCGGGAAACAACATGACAGAAGAAAAAAAACATGATTAAATGAATGCAGGGAGAAAAGAAAAAATAGGATAAGGATAAGGATTATAGCATATGGCACATGCCACATAAAATGTATTTTTTTTAATATATAATCCACGACCCTGCTAATGTTCGTGATACTGTAAAACGTTTATCAAAAAAAAAAAAAAAAAACACTTTTTTATTTTGTTAAGTATTTATATTCCATTGGTCGAGACTGTACGTAAACTATGAAATAAAAAATCGTAGTAGTGCTGAAAAACAATTAGAGATTTTTCTAACAGGGAAATTATGCTTGTAAGGATGTTCTGCATACTTTGAATTGTTTTAGATAAATTTTATAGATTGTAAATCTCAGTAAATTACAATGTGACCATCAGAAACTATTTTACAACTTAATGAGTGGCTAAAAGTGTTTCTGTCTAATCAATCTGTTTATTACAAATTCTTTGTTCTTTTGTTGCACGATCGCCTTTGCTCATAACTTGTACAGTACTGTGAGTGAGCTTTAGCCCCCGTTGTATGCGAGTCCATGCGCGGATTTACAAGTAATCCGAGCCACGGCCCATGTCTATCGCTCTCCGATGCTTTGCACTGAACTATGTGTTAACTTTATTAAAACCTACCCGTTTATTTACGCCCCATAAGGATTTAGTTGCGAGGAGTTTGTTTTTGAATAGCTTGTGATTTTCCGATCGATCTTTGTATGAGCGAGAATTACGAAGTGTTTTTCGCCACTTGAAAGATTATGTGAAAATCTTTAAATAATATGTTGATATGATAATAGATAGGCTCTATAGACCGGGAACCCCCGGGTGGTTTCGCTTTCTACAAATTCATGGATGCCCGACTTATTGTATCCTACATTGTTTCAGTAATCACAACAAAAATATAAATTAATAATTTAATTGTTATTTTTCAATATGTACTTATCGTTGAAGATTTTAACGCCTGTAATCCTAAAAGACTTAGGCAGAGGTGTACCTAATAGTTTACCTACATTTCGCTAATTATGTTTAAGTCCCATTATATAGGGGGCAAGGCCATATTAATCGGGCACAAATCCGGCTGCTGAAAAAGAAAACCGAATTACCACTTTGCTCGACACGAATCATTAGACAAACGTGGAAGTCACAAGACTAACTGTGTAGAAAAACGCAAACCATAAAATACGTGGATTGTTAGCAATTATCATGACACACCCCTTTTCATTCAATACTGAACCGCACTGCAAAGGCTTATAGCTAAATTCTCATCAAAAGGAAAGGTGGTGAGGCGAAGACAGGGCGAAGATTTAATCAAGTCATCACGTCTGCTGTCCGTAATCAAATCTGACATTATGAGGTGTGCGATGTCGCCGTCGATGTTAATGACGCTTTGAACACAATCGTTAATCGTTTCATAGACTAAACGACGTATATTACGTTGGGCTCAAAGAACCTTTATTCTCTTAAGAACGTTTATTTTATTTGTAATATCTATGTTATCCTACTTTTGATTCCTCTTTTTCGTGAGTGTTTTACTGGTATAAATATCAATAACTAGGTCAAGACCGACTATCAGTAAGCTATACAAAAATTTTTGTTAGCTTAAAATTCACAGCGTCAAAAAGATAATTCGAGACTATTTTGGAGTTGAGTCAAAAAAAACATGATAAAGCTGCATGAGCTGTAGTGGGAGGGTAATTAGTTGAGGAAACTGGCAATAAAGTAAACATGAAAGTGGATGCAAAAATATATAGTGCAATTGTTTTGAAAGTGTTAAATTATAGCATGCATTAGTGTTGCTGAAAATCTTGATGTTGTTTTTATTTCGTGACGTAATAGAAAGCTATACAAATATGCATGAAATCTAGATAATTCCCGCTAGCCTTGGCACTAGACTTCTGACGTTGTTCTATGAAAACCTTTTTCATTTTCATTTTAAAAAACAAAAACCATGTGTGTTTGTTTTCCAGTTTTGTAACAAATACAATTATTTCAGTCAAACGTGTAATTGATCCATGTTTCACTGTTATTTACCAACAGATGTAGTAACAATCTGATTATAAAATCAAACACTAGGTGTCTGTCTGTATGGCCGTCAACAATGACTGTCTAATTAAGCGAATAAAGGGTGACACCGCAAAGCTGTTGTGATGGATCTGTTTAATAAACGTTCCGGTTCACGAGCTTAGCTCGCCTCGTGCTCTCTTCATTTAAATATTATTAAAGTAAGACCATAGGTACACTTGGATCATCTTGCTTTATTTCATTACAATTTTTTAAGTTCAGTAATCAGTTTCCTTTGTATAGATTTTCCAACGGGAAAAAAGAATGAAGAAACAACGGTTCTCATGGCAATAATATTTGAATTAAAAGTGTTGTTCTTACCATTTAGCCAATTTTATAGCACAGAAAATATGTGTAAGAGAACCGTCTATTATTTCACAAAACAGGCCAATAACCGTATAATACATCGCTCGCAAACATAATCTACTTAAACCATAAAATTAGCTTCGATATCGAAAGCCAATATTGTAACCTTCCGAAATCAGATGTCCGATCAAAATAGCTGAGGCGCATTAAGTAAGATGTAGCAGCAGGGGTCGGAGGGCGAGCCGAGGGTTCCGCAGGATATTGCCTAATCATTCCCGCCTTCACACCCTACTAACTGCCAGTTGTTTTAGCATTCATCGCTTTATATCGCACCCCGCGGCCCCGTTGGTACCCCGCCACATGGAGATTGATTCCCCATTGTTACAGCACAAATGTTTTACTAAAAGGAGACTTAAATTGTCCGTTTACTTTTTAATATCGGTTACCCTCTTTTCAGTCTCGGCTGCACTACTTTCTTTTGAATAATGCATTCTATCCCCAATTATCCTGTCGTGCTTGATTCATAATTTACATATATTTTCTTTGTAAAAATGCAAAGTAAACAAATCCTCTTCAATAATATTTACGTAATTGGATTGCCAAGTTAATAATGCGTAAAACAATCCGAAAATCAGAAAAGTTGTGGCAGTGCGCTGTAGTCCCGGGCCGCATTCACGGGCTATTAATTCTGACAAAGTACTGTGGAGTTGTCGAAAGGGTTGCTCTGAGAACGGTTCACAAAAATGTTGTGACATTTTGTAATAAAATTAATGTGATGATATTCATTACTTGCGGACAGACAACAGCTGTTAAAAAAGAAGGAGTACGTTTCAAATGCGTGTTAATCCTAATGTCCAATAACGTACTTTACAACGCGCATCACAATTAAAGTTCTATCCCTATCTCTGATTGATAGTAATGTTCAGTAAACATAGAACTATTGTGCAATAACATTACCAAGCCAAATGAGTACGGAAGGAACGGCTCGCATCGAATAGACCCCCGAACATATATCATTCGTTCAATGAGCTTACAACAATTGGACAACAAGCTATTGAGCGGCCGTCTCATTGTGTGACGTAATTTTATCAAAAATATCGGACATGACAATAGGAAGGACGACAAAAGTCGGAAGAGCGGATGCGATTCGCGTCGTCTTGTCGGACGAGACCGACAAACGTAGCGCGCTGATTTTTTACGCAATCGACACAAAGAATTGTCGTTTGTCGAAGGGGATGTTTCCACCCACAAGTCAGCGGTACATGCTCATCGCTCATTACGGACAATCGGAAATGACTTCACGTAGTTTCGGAACTTTTGAGGCACTTGTAGTGTCGCTTATAAAAAGAGGTCATTGATTCTATTGATAGTAACGTGTGGCGTTCACAGTGTACACACAGGTGTGTGAATCTTTTTAAAGGCCTGACCCTATTGTCAATTGGTTATAATGGCAGTATTAATGTGAGGAGGCCTTATCGGGCTATAAGAAGCCGGAGGAAACTAAATAAAATATCAAACTTTTCTTCCAAACACAAAGATCAATTAACGAACCCTTTCTATATCAACCTAAAACTGCAAACTATAAAATGGGGGCGAAATTTATGGCGTCACAATTAATCTCATGGCGTGGCTATTAAGAAAGTGCCACATAGTTGACTCGAGCCGTGTAACCGGCCATTATAGGACTTTTACTGTTATCGCAAATCGTAACGCCCGCCGCGCACCATGTAATTAGTCGACAATTCCAGACCATCTCATTACTATGATCACCAACCCACCCTACTGTTGCAACTGTTATTTCTTTCACAACTTCCATTACTGAGTTTGCCCCTTCAACTACAAGTATTCTCGTCACAAGTGCAGCAATGGGCAATGTTCAGGTCGATAGCGGCCAGAACACGTTTTCCTACCCCCGGGTTGCGTGTGAGGGGCAGCAGACAAAAGCATCAGTTTGGTCATCGCAACAATACGATGGGCATGTCGAGATACAATTGATTTTCTGCTCGCTATTTAAGTCAATGTTATGAGTGAGGGGAACTCGTTTCCGTTTTGTGCTGTTACACTTTGACAGTATAAAAAGTGGAATATCTACTCCACTTTGATTTCCTTTGTAAAGATTTGGAAACAAAATGAAAAAATAGAAAATCTCCAAAATATAATAGCAGTGCAAAAGGAGTAGTGTGAGCGGCACAGATTTTTTTTTACAGATAGGCTGTTGTTTAATTAATTTTGTTAAATTACTAATCGTTATGCTGGTGAAAACATTTATAACTCAAAATCAGCCATCCATGAAAAAAGTACTTGCTTTGTTGTAGCAAAAATTAACAGTCAATAAGAACAAACTGAATTAAAATAATACAATTAGTAACAAAAACGGCCCATTAGAGAAGTCATTGCACAGAGCACAATACGTTTGTCGGTGTTGTACAAGAGCTACGCCCTTTCTGGCCAACTCGCCGACAGACAATACACAATCTTTTCTATTCTCTCTCCATAGGAAGGAAGTGAATCATTTTTATTCGATTAGCATCCGAACCCGGCTTGCACAAAGAGATCTAACACAAAGAAGTGCTACTGTTGCGTACAAGTTACGTTTTAAGAGTGATGACTCGACAATCAATCAATAAACGTATTTTATAGAAGAACTAAGAACCTATTGTTAACTACATGATGAAGCTAAATTTGTGTCTACAAGATTTTGTAGTCGACTCTTCAAAAGTTTGACATTCTCTGAAAGTTTTATATTGCCTTATTCAAATTAAAAAATCAAAATAACGTAACTGTCCAATGATATTTAAAGCAAGATCACCGCAAGATTCAAATATATATTCAATCATTGGACCAGTAATCATAACCAAACTCATAACTAGCAAGAAACCAGTAAATATTTGTTTTCAAATGAGGCAAAAGAAATAGATCATAAAAGTTAATGCGCAATAAAACTACACATAACATGAATGTAGCAAAATACAGGCTTACAAAATAGACGCACTAGACGACAGCACAAGCTGCCAAGAGTGCCAAGTGCAATAGAAAACTGCCCGTGAAATGGGAAATTAATTTTCACACCATGTCGGAAACACTGCAGCTAATGCGTCTAATTATAACTCGTGAATAATCAAGAAACGCTTTAATTGCCTTGGGTATCCTTGAGAGTAAGGTCTTCAGATATTTTAGTACGATGAGTTGAAATATTTCTTCACTTAGTCATAACATTGGGTAGCCATATTAACGATTTCTGTATAATCCGACGGACACAAAACGTTACAGTTTCTGGAACTATTTTGTTTTTTTTTTGCGGGTGGGAAATCGTCAAATAACTTCGCCCGCCATGGGCGGAGCGGAGCGGAGTGTCAGACTTTAACTGACTTAAACCCAGCCATGTTACGCGGTATCTCTTTCGAACAACCCGCAAACTCGGCAGGTTCTAGAACTACATATAATGAAAATGGATAATTGTATTAGTACTTTGACTAGACCCTCTACGACGTAGAGGGTCTACGCCGTAGAAGAGTATAATAAATTAAATCTTTGTCTACAGTAACCTTGAGTAGGTTAAAAGATTGTGAGAATAACTTTTTTCAAACCAAGATATTGGTTAAGTCCTGAACCCTTTTTAACCGATTAAATTATGCATGCAAGAACAACACAGATCTCACGATTAAAGTTGAGTTGTACCATTTTTACATACACAATAGATCAATTAACGTATCAAAGGCTGGTTTCCAGTTGAATCGGCCGCTGTAAGACGCTAATAGTTCGTAAGTAACACGCTAACTACTGCCGTCAAGACTTGAAGCGGCCTAGTGAAGCCTCGCCAACTAATGCACGCCTGAAGCTAATTGGAACTTAATTGAAATAGAACACTGCCGCAAGTGTTAGAGGATTTACGATGCTCTATTTTTGTACGTAGATACGTTCTTTCTCGTTCGGTGTCGGTGGGTAGAGTAAATAGAACAGAATAAACACGGCCGCTGGTGGTCAGTAACAGCCTTACATACTTTCTAAAAAATTAAATATTATTCCAAACTATATCTACACTACAAACACTTCGTTTAAAAAGATAAAATTTTAGTTTAAAAGTGACCTTCTTCAAACTTACTTCTTAAACTAATAGCCTGCTTAGAAAGTCGATAGAAGTTATTAAAATATGTGCCACTTATAAACTATATGAATATGGTGCCATTGAGTTTCCAAAGTTGTTTTTTATGTATGTCATTATCAAAATGGTTTCAGGAGCTTTTCACCCTACAATGGGTAGGCAATTAAGAGTTTTTACGATTCTTCAACACAAAAGTCAAATAGGGATAGTAAAAAAGTGTCATCGTTTTTATAGCTATTGTCATAAAATTCGGGCTTTTTATACAACACAATGATAATTTGTCATCCAAGACTGAGTTGTGTGAGCACCTGGCTACCACGCGACCCTAACTTATACCCACTGAGGTCCGCCTATAACACAATTCGCAACGCACCTACTTTGTGAACGATTGTTTAATTTATATTATGTGATCTTCAAATGTTATTTAAGTAGTTCTTTAAACATGCAGATGTTCCGGTAGGCGGGTACGGTGGCAGCTGGTCGCTTCCCTTGCGGTCTCTGGTTTATGTATCTCTGGCGTATAATAGGACGACATTGGAGAGCGCTTTATGACACCGCTATTTACCGATTGCATTATCGCCGATGTGATTTCCACCGGTTAGGCATACTTAGTTACTGATAATAATGCATCAAGGTGATTTACCTACTTTACTGTTTGCATGCATTCTTCAATCAGTTTTATCTACAAGGCAAATATGCAGAATTGATGGAAATGACGGAATAAATTTTCGTGTTGTAAATTTAATCATTTCTATTTTTCTACGACTGAAAACGAGAAAGAAACATTAAAATCACAATAACCCGCTGTTGGGAGTGTGACAGTGGCGCCGACAACATTCGCGGTCGGCGAATCGACTTCCTGTGTACCGTTTCCCGCCAAAATGGATCGCTTCCGGCGGGTATTTGTCATCTCCAAATCACATAGAGTAAAAAACTCGTTGTTGATATAGTGTACCTCTTTTGTTTTATGTGATTAGCTAATTTATAACCAATAGTTTTCTCTTGAAAGCTTATGAGTTGATCCTGATTTATGACTTGGATTTACTGAGTGCAAAATGTCACATCGTGCAGTTTCTATTCAGTTACCTACATCCTATCCTTACTAAAATTATAAAAGCGAAAGTGAGTTTCTTCTTCAGTTTTTGTTACATCTTCACGCCTTATTGACTTAACCGATTTTGATGAATTTTGGTACAGATAGTTGGGACTCTGGAAACGTACATAGGCTATTTTTTTTAAGTGGGAAATGAGGGAAAAAAAAAACAAGAAAAGGAAAAACTTAGCTTTGCAATTACAATAATTTAGGCGCAATTGCAAAAACCACATGTAGCAGGTATCTGCAAAACAGGAAAGGAGAACTGTGTTACCCCGAATTTAACGCGAGCAAAGCCGCAGGCAAAAGCTAATTTCCAATAAATTTAACAAGCACACTTATGAGATTTATTGAAAATAGCATGTATTCATCTTGTTACTTTAAACGATAAACTGAAAAACATTATTTAAACATTAACTTAGTTTTAGTTATTTATCTCGTCTCCGTTTGTTTGTTGCAAATATTGTTAATGGTAGATGTTTCCCTTCGAGTTATTATTCATCCGAGATCCGGACCCTTGCCGCCACCGCTCGCGCAAACTGAGAGTGTTTTCAGGTCAGAAGAAATGAGAAATGTAATGAGCCAAATGTATGATGAATCATAAACCTTTATTTTTACAGATTTAGTAAAATCTAAAAACAAAAAAATAACCTAGGAATGTTCATACTATCCGTTTTGCCAACTGTACTTAAAGTGTACCTAATTGAAGTTAAAAAGTCATTGAGCTGGGTCTACGAATCTCGTAGCAAAGCGCTACGAAGTCTATTTTTTCGGTTTAACCGTTTTAGTGTTCGTAAATATTAAAATATTTTATCATAGGTAATGATGGCAGTATCCATTATCATAATTAGTAGAGGTCTGATAACATTGATCAAACCTTAAACAGTGCAGGCTGGTTTGCAATGACGTTCGAACACCCAGATTTTTAAATAGAGAATTAACAAGAATAGAATGGCGTAGGAAGTGAGTGACATGTATCGCTGAAATTATGAACTAAAATATAATTTTAAAGTATTTTATGTTCTTTGAATTACGTATATCCATACACCACAGTACTGTACATACTTATTTATCTACCATCTAACCGTGTGACCGTTTCAAATTTTACATGCGTAGCTACCCATTACTATAAGTTACTTTACCAATATCATCATCAGGAGGATGTTAACTTGTGCAGTTCCATCAGTACAAGTGCACTAGTAACATATTGTTATCATTAGACATAGCATGGCACGTTCCTGATACGCGTGGCTTCGAGTGCTGATATTATATTCACTACCGTTTCTAGCGCTCAGTGGGCTCATTACACGGAGAAAGTTTACATGGAAATACTTTTATTGTATCATGATAAAGGATATTTTAATGGAAAACTTTAGAGCTAAACCAAATACCGATGTAGTATGCTGACTTTATACCAAGTATGCTACTTAGGTCCTGGACCTACTGAATCTCGAAATTATTATTTGAATAGCCATCTTAAATAAATATGGAAGGATTGAGGACGAAAAACTTTCTGTTGAAAAGTTACAGGGACTCTTATTAATAGTACGTACTAAGTCAGTTATTATTATTATATAGTATTATTGACTAAATAACTGCTACTAGTAAATACTTGTACGAAAAACGACAAATATTTTATCCGTGGTATACGTATAAAATATTTCCATCCGGAAGTTAACCGGAAACATTACCTTATGTGTAGATAAGACTGGTAGGGCGTGGGTTGGTGTCACAGTGTCACAGGTAATTGTGAGAACTGATTGTGTAATTAGCGCGTCGAGTCACAGAGGGCGCGGGAGAGACACCCTCAGTGTTTTACACCCGTGAGACTTTTTAATTGTTTCTGTTTGTCTTTGTACCGTGCGCCTGTTGATGATCGTATTACCGCTGTTTAGCGTAGAAAAGTAATTGGTATTTAATGCATTCTCACCTCTGTTATGAGGGGAGTTGGAAATGAGGATTTTTGGACTGTTATACGTAACTGGGATTTTCATTAGGTAAGCTTTTTATTAGACTTCTAATTACTTTGTTGGCGAGTATTTATTAGAGTTCATATTAAACTTCTATTCAAGTCTTTGACAATGGAAACAGGTAGTCAATTAAAAACTTAAGTCATAACTATCACTTTAAGGCGTCTTAGTGGATGATCTGCGAAAGTCATTGTACAACAAAATAATGTGAGTGCATCAATTTATTTCAATTTACACGATGGTATTGTTTTGGCGAGCGAGGGCGGCGTTCCCGCGCTTCCGGGCCTCGCTTCCGACACGAGCGCGACGCGTGGCGCGCCATCTTTGAATTGCACCCTACAACTATTGACGAATGTTGCCAGGAAGAAAAACACATCACATATCGAAGAGCGATTATATTATATAGAACTTTACATGTTTGAACATAAGGGATAATTTACAATGTTTTCTCAAAAGTAGTATCGTCGTTTTGGGTTTGCACTTAAATCTTTGATTGTTTTGTCTGTTGTGCTAATGCTATTTAATAATTATCTGGAACATGTTTCGTGCGGCGAGTGTATTATTGAACGACCGTCGCTTTCAGGATGACTATAATTTGAATTAAAAGTCACGTCGACAGCTTACAAACAGTCAAAGTGATAGAGGGGTCAGGTGGATGGATATAATTATGAGTAGTTAGAATTTTTTTATTTGTATGTTTTTATGAAAACGCCTTGCTAAATAGGCATGCACCTATTTACGGGCTACCCAAATAGGCACAATGATTTCTAAATAATAATTAGACTTATAGAATAGCAATAGGAACAAAATGGACTGTAACATAAACTTCAAAAAGAACCTCACTATTTTCTAAGTACACCATAATCGCAATACAATCATACAAATCTTAAATTGTATCCACATACATATCAGAAACAATGGAACATTTCACACGTGTCGAAGTCAAACAACATCTGACCTTATGGAAAGCAATTAAATTGTCCATTACCGTAACAAATAGAACAATGAACACGATGTGGGAACATCGAGCGAGCGAGGCGGACAGCGGCGCGTCACAGCGGCACGGCAAACATTTGCACGGGCACTCCCCGTGTGTGCTCTTGATCACTGTTTGCTCACTATATCCACGTTTGTACCCAAAGACTTGTGCTAACTAGATATTGCGAGCTGGTTTCTATGTACTGGTTCCAAGGAAACTGAGTTTAAATACTAACTTTAGAAAACTGTGATGCCGAGTGCCTAGTCAGCTGAACTTGACATTGGTCATCAGATTGGTTTTCACGCTTATGGCGTTATGGCATATGTGCTAACATAGATGAAAGAAAAGAAGTTTAGAAGAATATAAATTTTGCCTGCTACCATAAGAAAATAACTTGTTTATATTTGTTAGTGGCAACACATGCATGTAAAACTGCGTCAAATGATGTTCATCTGAAACAATGATTGAATTTTATTTGACTAGTAAATATCCAAATTTACTAGTCATTTTGTTATTATTAAAATGTTGTAGTGACAAGATGTTATTAATGATGCCAAAACTGCCAAACTCACAACCAAGTACTGCTCATTCCCAGAAAAACTATGATTTATGGCTGGAAAAGCTTATTAAAATAAAATATATTAAAATAACTTCAATTTCAGACAGACACTTGTGTTTTATGTAGTTGATAGTGCAGCACTAAATTCAGAACGATCAAACAAGTCGCTCAAGTAAAATTGCACTATCTGCATGCACATTATTTGACAATTTTTATAGTTTTTGTCAATTTGCCAACCGGAAAAGAATAGTCAACGCGATCTTGAACTAGATTGTAAGTATTTTATTTTAAAGATAGCCTAAACCATTTACCTACTCTTGATATAAACCTTTAAATGCTTAGCTTTTAAGCTTTGAAATAAAACAAAAAGTTAAATCAACGTAAAACACCCAATTACACAGGATAATGGAACGACAATGTTTTACCCATTGTTTGTCTTTTATTGTAGTAGGTACTAGCTTTTGCCCGCGGCTTCGCTCGCGTTAAATTCGAGCGAAGCCGCGGGCAAAACCACCTACAACGAAAAATACCTGCAAATCAGGAAAGGGGTTTCCTGATTTGCAGGTATTTTTCGCTGGTAAGAAAGAGTGTGTGTACCGATTTTTAGCTGCGAAAAGTCCCATATAAAATTTCATCCCCACTTTTAAGAGGTTGGAAAAAGATTTTCAAAAAAAATAATTGCACGATGTTTTTGTTAGTGACAAATAGTCCGCATACCAATTTTTAGGTTCCTACCTTGAAAATTGTGGAATGCTCCATACAAACTTCCACCCCCTATTTTAGGTACGTGCCGGTTAGAAAGATACAAAAAGTAGCCTATGTTCCTTCAAGGTCTCAACTATATCTGTACCAAAATTCAGCAAAATCGGTTATGCCATTCAGGCGTGAAGACGTAACAAACTCACTTTCGCTTTTATAATCCTTACTAATATTATAAAAGCGAAAGTGAGTTTGTTTGTTTGTTACCTCTCCACGCTTGAATGGCTGAACCGATTTGGATGAATTTTGGTACAGAGATAGTAGGGAACCAGGAGACGGACATAGGCTAATATTTTTTTGAAAAAAGTGGGATGTGAGGGAGAAAGAGGGAAGAGAAGGGAAAACTTAGCGTTGCTATTACAAATCAATAAGGCGCAAGGGGAACTGTGTTACCCCAAATTTAACGCGGGCGAAGCCGCGGGCGAAAGCTAGTATTAAATATATATAAATAACCTTCCGCCCGCGACATCCTCCGCGTGGCATAGTTTATTTGGGCTAACGCTAACTTTAACCCGCGTGATGATTGAAAAACAATATCTTTCGCTCCCCTTTTCTTTCCTTTTTCTCCCCCTTTACTCACTTTTTTTTTTAATTAGACTATGTCCGTCTCCAGGGTCCCAACTATCTCTATACCATAATTCATCAAAATCGGTTTTGGCCATTTAGGTGTGAAGACGTAACAAACAAACTATTTTTCGCTTTTATAATATTAGTAAGTATATCTTTGTACGTGTATGTTTACATATGCATATTTTGATATTTATATTTATGTAATTTTATTTATCCTTAAAGTATATCATCTAAGTATAAACTTAATATTTATTTCCAAATTAAGAACCCAAAGGTGGTAGAAAATGTGTATGGCTTTAAGTTCTTTTTTGTAATAAATAATCCTGACTTCAAATTTGCAAGTTAATTGGTTGATTTTCTCCAATTGCAGGTAGTTAGGAAAGAAAACGGAAAACTCCCATCTTTTTACCATAAATACCGTCTTATCAATACTGTTGTTGGAAACCGATTCACAGACTGCTAAGATATTGAACGTCAGACAGTTCTATTCAATGTTCGGATACTTATAATGAAATAGAGTTAAGAAAATAGTGCGGAAAGTTTTCTGTTTATCGAACAACTTGTGCAAGAGGAAGCGTCTGAAGAATTACGGGGTGAAGTACGCCAACGTAGAGGGCATTACGCTAGAAAAGTTTTGTGTAACAATGTGTAATGTTGCCATTTCTATGCGCAAATATCCCGACCGGAAGTAGCGGAGCGCGCTCGTCTCTCGCGGGCTCGGACAACTTCGCTATTGTGGCGCCATCTACTACTGTCCGTACCACTGACGTGTTTCCGGCTTCTCTTCAAAAAGTCTTGAGCTGTCAACTCATGAGGGGATATCTTAGTTTCTTTGAGAGTCTTTTTATTAATTCAGTTCTCGATGAAAGATTTATTATTCTATTTGGAAATGAAGTCGCTGTTACGCAGCTTTTTTTCCATCGGTGATTGAGGAAAATTGTATGACGCAGTTTTATTTGTGGAGAGACTGTTTGGTGCGTTAGCGTTTACATTAACATCTTGTCTTACAACAACTATGTATTATCTTTTCTAGAAGGATTAATATAGATTCAACGCAAGTAAATACGAATCATATGCGTAGGTAGGATATCATAACATGAGTAACAGACAGATAGTAATTATGTGGTAGTGCTAAACACTTGAAAATGTTCAGGCCACGGTCGTCGGCGCGTAAACACTATATGACCCAATTTACCCACTTGTATGATTCAAATATAATTCCACATACATGCACTGTAAATATGTCTGAATTAATCACTGAAAATGAACACACACGCTGCTGGATAAGGGATGGTCGGCAAGTCATGACCAGCGTTAAATTATGAGCTCTGCCCCTACGACTGATTCACCCAATATTTCAAAGATAATTTAAACACGTGTATCTTAAATCATCGCACTATGTTAAATGTTTCCGATCCCTTTATAGCTATTATTATGTATACGCATCAAAGGTTCATATTATATTATATATAGTTTTTAGTATTATATGTAGTTGATGCGGGCATCCATCAAATCACATGCTAATAGTTTTTCTCGTATCAAAGGTATTGTTTTCGTGGTACTTATTTTTAGCCGTAGTAGCACGTTTGTAAATGCCCATGTCAGACTTGATGAGAAAACTTCAATTTTGGCACGAGATGCAACATTCCAATTAATGAACACTCATGCCACTTTCAATTATGACATGATTGGTTTTTAAAGTCATTTCTAGAACATAACCGGAAACTATTTAATAAATAAATGGAGACATCGGCTGTTATATGAAGTAATGTATTAACTACATGAATTTGAAATAGTGATCACTGAAGCGTAGAACCATGCAAACGCATCATCAGTCTGTCCGTGGGCGGGCACTATTCGTAGCAAGGTCAGGCGATATTATATTTCAGCGTAGCTGTACCAGTTTTCATAGAACTCTCTCAGTTTCTCTATGTTCCTCTTCATTATCTTTTCAACAAGTAGGTTTGGGAAACAGGGGAGATCTATTGTGAGTGGTTGTATGTACCGATCGCCATCGCTGTGTATGTGCCCACGCATATCGACGCACGCGTCACTCGCGCCGGATAAACAGACGCCTGTTAAAGCGAGTTTGCGCGAGTGCTAAGTAATGGGACGTGGGTCAATCAAAACTGAAAGTTATCCAATGTTTACGACGTCGGTTATATCGTCATCGCTTGTTTGTGCGAAGATGCAGGAAAATCTGACTGGTTCATTCATTAACATAACAATCTTTTCTATGATAACCAAGTAGTAAATTAGAATGTGATAAAAATCACTACAAATTAATTTGATCTTAATTATTGAACTATTAGATAATTATTTTCAATAACTCAAGATAATTTCAGATTGAGAATCTTTGCCAAAGTAATTTTATTGTTATTTAAGCATCCTACTTGCATTATTGGACTAAATAAAATCTACATCCAGCTGGGATGTCGTTAAACATAATTATGTGTATACATTTTATATAAGATGTTGGCTCCCTTGTACGTGTGAACGTAAATCACGGTGTTAATATTCTGTATCTGATGGACACGGGTCCCGTCATCGCTATTCTGAATAAAACGTGACTGCAGTGTTGCCAAAAACAAATAAACACATGGTGACCAGTGGGTACTAAACACCTACATATTTCTAAAACCTTATTATCTGTTGCTAACAACCGGTATCGTTTTTTCAGCACAATAATTTTAATACAATGAGTAAAACCTGTTTGATGGAAACCTTTATTTACAAAAGACACGAAATATAACAGGCTGTGTGCCCCCAAAAAAAGAAAGATGCCATAAAATTTTTCTTCCTTTTATTTCTTTTTTCGTGCAATGAATGGTTTTCAATTTTTTTATGAGACGCTTGCCAGCAATGTTTTTGTAGGTAGACCTTTTTTCACAAAGTAATATGTAGACTCGTTTTGAGTTTTTAGCTCTGCAGACAATACCAACACAGAGTTTTCGTTTGTAAATGCTTGAAGTAGTTAAAAAAAAACATAACACGCCGAAGCTAGTAGACTAAATTAGTGATAAAGTAATAATCTAATCGTAGCCCGTTGCGTTTCCAACATCGTACAAAATAAAAAGTAAGATTATAAAAATCTGCGCAGTACCTACAGATTGGATGATTTATTCGCCGAATACTACTCAAATAGCTTGGCTCTCCGTACGAATGTTTTTAATCCGCTGGTAAATTAACGCATGCAAATTCAATAAATAAATTATCTAGACATTTTTCTTCATACCAAAGAACCAATTTCACGCCCTATCTGTAACGACAGATTTTCTTAAAAAAGCTGCCAAGACTGCAAGTGTGGGTGTCTCACTTTTACATTGCAAAACATATGCAAGCAGTTAAGTTAATGTTAAGCAGATATGTACTTAATAGTAGATACACCCAAAATTTAGCCAGTTATGTTTGAGTCTAATCGTTGTCGGACTATATATATAAATATATAACAGGGACGAGCCTCTTGCTTTCAAACTGGGCAAAAATTGAAACTCCATGGCCGGTACTAACAATTTTCTGATAGAAAAACCAAATAGCACTATGCCCGACGTGGGAATCGAACCCAGGACCTCATGCTCAACAGTCGCATTTGCGACTTTTAGACCGAAGAAGCAGTCCTATCGGTAGTAGTAGTTTCACCTATTGATCGAACATAAATTAGGTGACTGGAATCAATAGGAGTATGAACTCTATGTTCTTTTTTTTACTGTTCATTTTATTCGTTCGCAAAAAGACATAATCTCTCTCTCGTGTCTCTTTGATTTGGTTGCTAAGATTATTTCCACCCATATTATAAAACAATTGTGGTTTCTTTTAAAACCATTGGTTTAAAGACGCAGCATCTCCCCAGGTGGTTCTATACTCACAAAGTCTGTGTTGGTATTGTTGTAGCTATAGCTACTACAGTAAAGGTTGTCCGCCACCAAAGAGATTTAAAACATGACATCTGAGATGTCTATCGCTCGTAAAAAAAAACAATTTTAAACAGAAACAAGTGATTTTGAAATATTACATTACAGGCTCCCAGTGAGACAGCACCATAATAAAAACTTTCCTTCCAGATGGACTAATAAGGTGATATTATATCTTTCAAGGTAAAGCATTGACAAGTTACTTACAAAAAAAAATATTGCCATTAATTCAATGAAAAACAAATTAAAAAAAAGAAAACTTTTATGTCATCTCACAATTTTTTCGAGAAAACAGCCAGTCATATTTTGACCATTTTGTTTGTTTGGTCTGCATCAATTTTTCTATCAGTTTTTATATTTTTTAATAATTATTACACAAAATAGGACGATTTGTAAGTTTACTCAAATGCGTTCGGCGAAACTCGTACACGCATGCGTGATTCTTGGAGCTTTTGGTGGTGTACGTTTGTGAATTTGAATATTAAAACTGCATTGAAAAAATAACATGATGACGGCGTTTGTTCTATGACCGCGCGCCAAAAAAACCTTACAAAGCACACTAAATATGCAAATATTCGTGAAAAAAGTTGATGTGTCTAGTCTTAGTATTGTGTCAATCTGTTGTGGCCTCGCATTCTTTACGAAGACGGATTTGTGCCGTGTTGCCTACAAGGTCAAAGTAGTAAAACTGAAAAAAAAAAACTTTACAATAAAGCTTTTCCTTGTTCATTGACGTTATTTATTGCTTATCTAGTTAGCTTTGGAGCTTCCGTGACTCTATGTAGACATAAAAAAATGTTCCAAAACTCATACTAAATTCATTCAAAGAGCTCGCGGCTACGAGATTTGTTTTATGGACTTAAATTAAAATTATTATTAGCTTTTAACAACGATTTAGTTTTATAATTATGATACCTCCTTTTCTCAGATTAGGAATCTAGAAGTTACAAACACTTTACGGTAATAGTTAAATGTAATCAAATCTATACTTTTATTTTGGCGTAGTTCTATACTACGGACTACGAACATTGAGATATGAAGTAGACAATGTTAAATTAAAATGATTTATAATACTTGCACCATTAAATAATTGTGTGAAACATGTGTATGCTGTAAATGGCGACAAGTAATGGTTTGCAACACTGGATGCATGTCACCAGCGTTAAACGTGCCAAGCTTTTACGACTGAGACGGACACGCGGGGAATCATCAGCCCTGCTTGTTCCTCCACACTTCAAACGATTAAAATAATTCATGGGTATTTTAGCCAAGACAACGTTGACTTTAGGCAATGCGGAAGTAGTTAGCCGTACAGTCTAGTTGCTTTTATAGCAAATAACATGTTTGATGCACAAGAGAAATCTTCGGCCATAACTCCGATGTTTAAGAATTTAATCGCCCTTTGCTAAGTGCGAGCGAACATTAATAGTTCCGAGAAATATCTAGACAAACATGTGCAGGCGTGTTGTGGTGGACCACACGTCCATATAATTAGCATCGATTAGGTTCCTGAAACATTTCTTGTTGCTGCTGTTACGTGTTTTGTTCCGCATTGCACAGATGATTTATTGCTCTAAACAGATTTCGCGAGACGTTTGTTGATAGTAAAATTCACGGTATAGGGTTCTGTTTGTAACTAGCCAGTCTGTATTTTTATCCCCCAACCAAAAAAGAGGGGTGACACCAGTTTGAATGGTATGTGTCTTTGACATCATAGCTTCTGAAAAGATGAACCGATTTTGATTAAAGTTTTTTATCTGCGCGCTGCGTGTCGCGGGTTTGATCCTCGCACGGAAAAATATTTGTATGACCTAGTAGTTGTATCGGGTCTGGCTGTTTGTGTATGTGAGTTTAAATGTTTGTAAATGAACCTACGATACTGAAGAAATTCCCAGTGCGGTGCAATGTTTTCTTTTAAAAAAAAAATGTATCCATATTTTGCCAATACGATGTAGTAGCCAAATCAATTAAACATCCATAACTGGAAAACCCCAACAAAAATGAACAAATTCTGGTCATCTACATATCTCTTTCTCATTCTATAAATAAGTCAAGGCAGCGATCGTGTTTGCTATAAAGTTGTCTGTTCTCGTGTCAACAGATACTATATCTTTGAAGGCGGGCTATCTTTGCGTTTCTGTTTAGCATCATTGTTCGATTACAAAACTAGCTTTAATTTATTTGCTATCGAATCCATTATGAACTCAAGTTCTCCACCTGCAAGTTAGTACTTTTGTGAAAGCTTGGATTAGGTATCTTCGTAAAAAAAATTGCATGAACCATTGATAAAATCATCTATGCCACTAGCCACTACCGACACACTGTCGACTTGCCAAAACATTATGTCAAAACGACAGAGCCTAATATAAACGAACCTATCTTGCAAATGTATGTCTAGGTACAGCTTTTACCTGCGGGCATTAATTTAACTTTATATTCTGTCAATTAAATAAATTGTTTCAATCTCTTGGGCGGGCGGGAGTTAAAGTACCCTGCCTGCCCAGCTGCCTAAGATAAAGAATCACATCTAATAGCTAATAGGGATGTGTTAAGATATTAGCTGGCTGTTCGTCAATGCAATTGAAATAGGTTAGTCTTAAATATTATTAATTCATTCATTAGTCAGCTTGGCACAATTTCTAGGCTCATTAACTATCGAAGTTATCTCCTTAATGACTCTGCTAGGACCGAACAAAATGTATGATTATTTAAAATCAAACAGACAATTACATGAAAATAATGACAACAAACATATTAAAACGATTAGTGTTGCAATCATTGGCAATTAAGTGTGTGTACAAATAGACATACAATAAAATTGTCTCTTGTAATGGTCTATTGTTACTACTTTATCTCCAAACAGCATGCATAATTGCTTTCTATGAAAACAGTTGCTACAATGTTATGGCTACATCACCTACAAATAATGTTCTAGTACGAACGAGTTTATAAATAAAACGCATAAGGGTCATCATCGCATCCGTAAAGGCGCGGGCCCACCGCAGCGTATGCTGAGCACGGGCACGCGGCTCATTTTAGCTGCGTGTGTTAATTTGTTTGACAACGTGGGTCTACGTTTCCACTGACCACTGGAGTACCTACACGAAAACCCACGACTATGTATAGCGTAGCACGGCGCACGGAGAGGCTACACACGTGCCACTACAATCCTCTGAGGAGAACAGGCTCTGCGATAAGCGCGCTGTAGATAGTTATGAGTCATATTCGTGTACTTCAGTGGAAACGTAGACCCACGTTGACAGCGTTGAGCTATGTAACCGCTTATTCAAGCAAGCCACGCATGTATTAATGACGTCAAATCATGCGTAACCTCTCGATGGGTTGCAGTGGATACAACCACATACATTTTCTTTCAAAGCGAAGGTTAATACACGTGCGTAGCCTCTCCGTGCACCGCGGTGGGCCCGCGCCTTAAGGCGTCGTCCTACGATGAGTTCAGGTTTCTCTATAGTATCTTAATTGAAGCTCGCAAGCGATCGTGGTATACAGGCAGTTTTTCACTGGCCATTTTCATGGCACGACGAGAACGCATCGTGTCATCGTTCGATCGATAGCCAACTAGGACGACGCCAAATTAGCCTGACTTTTTCACACCTTTTACACCCCCGTATGAACTTCAAAATGTCACAAATAAGTTAAACACGTCATGTAAGGGCGAAAATAGGTTAATTTATATTTCACAAAAATATCATTTTTAGAGTGACAATTGCAGTTGTTTTCGATTTACTTTATGTAAACAAAAATGACTAATTATGGGTAACAGAAAGATACGGTGATGAAATAAGAGTGATAAATAGGGACACTTTCACAAATTATTCAACTAGCACGCACATCACACAGAAGTGTCGGATTGATATATTTCAGACTAAAAATCCTTACTAATATTATGAAACCGAAAGTGAGTTTGTTTGTTTGTTACCTCTCCGATTTTGATGAATTTTGGTACAGAGATATTTGGGAACCAGGAGACGGACATAGGTATTTTTTTTTTCAAAAAAAGTTGGATATTAGGGAGAAAGAGGGAAAACTTACCGTTGCTATTACAAATCAATAAGGCGCAAGGGCAAAAACTGCAGGTAGCAGGTAAAAATCATTAAACTGTTTTACCCCAAATTAAACGCGAGCGAAGCCGTGGGCAAAAGCTAGTGTTAAATGAAACCATTACTTTGGAGCAAACAAGAAACGATGGATATTCTTACATCGAATAGAACATTACGGCAGTTTTCTCCGCAAGTAAGTAAGTAGGTGTAAAATAGTACACCTACATTTCACCAATTAAAGGACTATGTCCAAAATAGCCCTGTGCAATAAAGAGTATCGGAATACACGCAAATAATACATTGACTTTTTTATTATGTAAGTTGCAAATACTTCTGTAACACGGACTATGTAGCTGTATGCCAAAATGTACGTTTTATAGTATTTTACGCGTCTAATAACATCCGCCTACCACCAGTTACGCCTAATATTAAGAATACAGGTACCTACTCAAGTTATATATAACAATATACAATACATCATTTTCCAATGCTCTTTGCTCCAGGTTCAGAGCAATGTCCTTTCAATCCTAATAGGGTTCGAGCCCAATGTAATCAGGTGAAAACCCAAATGACACTTTGCACCTATGATCCGAAAATCCAAATTAGTTTTCGTCATTCGTAAAGACACGGTATGCCACGGTTGAATAACGACAACACAGACGCCTCATTCCCGAGAAGTTCTCGATGCTCTAATAATATCTATTGTGAACAGTATTTTGTGATGTTTGCACACAGCCCGTAGTAATTTTAAGCCGGCCTTTGTAATCGTGCTTGGCAATAACAAAGGGATAAGAAGGGATTTTACGATAATTAGGTGCTATTCCTCTGATCGAGCCAATCTTCTGCGGAGTAGGTAAACATTGTAGTCAGCATCTAATAAAATGATCTTCGGTGTATACTAAGCTCGTTGCTCTTAACAGATGCTTAAATTTTCTTGGTCTATTTTTGGGATGGAAGCGCGGGGTGAGTGTCAGACTTTTACTGACTAAAACCCATCTATGCTCCTTCTTTTGCCCTTTGTGTTCCGCGGCCGTGGTATCTTTTTCGAACAACCCGCAACCACGGCAGGACCCGCAACCCTGGCAGAAAATTTCTCGGTCTTGAGCTGTAATGTTGTTTTCCTGTAGATCATCAATTCTTACCTTACAGTACCTTCTAGTACAGTAATTCTTACCTTATAGTTATACCCTACAGGATACTATCTATGTAAACCACACATTTGGGAGTAAAAATTGTGACTTCCATTTTTTTTCTATTTTTCACTGTAGCTATAAAGGCTTTAACGACAATTCCCTTACTACTGCTAAAAATGATTAGCGACCCTAAAAAAAAATTGGCTCTCAGGAAACAATATTGTGTAGAATTATTTAGTTTGACGCGTAGAATGCATAGTTGACGGTTCGTTCGATCGTTTATACCCTCAATATGATCCTTGATCCTAAGACAGCTTGGTAGCAGTCACGACACCGCCGAATGATGATGTTAGTAAACAATGTAGGTATGCCACTACTTAACCGTCCAATATAATCCCTTCATCACCTTCTATGACGCCCACAAAAGTGACAGGATTGTCCTATAAGCAACTAGCAAGGCCGACCTGGAAAATGCGATATCATAATATTATTAGTTTGTTTTTCTTGGTTGAAGGGCATCACTTCTACTTTCCTTCATAAGACTAATAAACTTCCAAAAAACTTTTTAAAAAGCTATTCATTATACAAATTCAGCCAAGCAGGCACGTTACTACTGAAAAAAATACTAACACAAACGTATCGTGACAACAGAGGAAATAGAATATGCCTACCATCGGAAGTTGTTTTCAAGTCTGATCTTCAGTTGTTTATAGCAGATCTATTTATAAACTAGTTGAATGCGGGCCAAAATTCGATAAAACGTGATGTTTCAGGGTGATGCACGTGGGTCGTATGACGCCATACAGCCAGACAAGACACATACCTAAATAAGTAGGGTTATTCAATGTAAACAAACGAAACACTCATAGCAATTGTAAAAAGGAAATTGAAAACGTCTTACTGAATGAAGTATTTCCAGCACATGACGTGCGAGTGCTTAGCGCGTACGTCATAATTTCTGGCCATAACCACGTCACCAGTCTCATACAACACAAGGTGACCGCTTTGTCTTTGAGAGATTTTAGTGTTGTATCCATGAACAAAAATCGCTTTCACTATTCGAAGTGACACAACCCTGAAAAAAACAAAACACGTGCAAAACGTGATACCGAAAATATTCCAAACGAAAGAAAACAAATGTGGTTTCAGTTCAGATTTACAACTACAGACTTTATTTTAGATGGAAAAATGTATACCTATTCGAAAGATTTAGTTCTAGAACGCGTTCTTGATCTTTGGAATCTTCACGTGTATAGGTAATTAAGATGCTTTTAACTAAATGATTTCTTCGAGAGCTTTTATACAAAATGTATCGTGATGTATGACAACTACCTATAACATTTCAGTATGACTCGACCTTTCCAACATGAATGATTGAGAAACCAGTCGTAATATAATCAACGAAAAGTATTTTCTCCTAAACACGAATTTTTTATACTTCTTTTCTGAATGTATACTTCTTCGGTTCATGGACCGTTCGGTTGAACAAACATTTAGTAATATTTAAAACGGACTAGTAGGTAGTATGTAGTTTTTTACCAACTGAACTTGTTAACTTGCAATCGTTTCTTATAAGTAATCAATTGACCTTTGATTTCTTTTAGATTATGCTGCTTAGAAATGGGGGAATATTGGGTATTATCTCATGCATATTACTAATATGCAATGTCGAGCCTACCTGATGTATTGGATGTTGTTGTTTAGCAGATTAGTATTTATGTCCAACTCACAGATTGTTCGACAATCGCAGAAGTAGACCCTCTTCGATTGCTACCTCCGCGAAAAATTACTCCTTCACATATTCATGTACCTCACAGTCGTTCACACATAGACTTGGGGTTTTTTGTTATTCATAGAGTACTTCACAAAAAATTAGAAAATTCGCAGACTTGATATTTTTCGAGCAATTGTGTATTTTTCGTACGACTCGAAGACTTGAAAAATTTATCTAATTTTGAAAAATCGCACACATCATACTAGAAAAAGTAGATGCATCGGGGGTAGCAATTGGGAGAGACACTAAAAACAAACAAACGTGAATGTACCTGTGGCCGTCTAAAGGTGACGAAAAACAACCGAACTTTGGCTTGGGCAAATGTTTCAGCCGTATCTTCGGCCGAATCCGACATTCAGCTGAATCTCTACTAAATGTCACCGTTCTTAAAAAAAAAAAACTCAAAAAGAAATATCGAATATTAAAAGTATCATACGAGGTCACCTGTCGCCGATGGCGCCGACCTTGTAATCTCTTTCACAAAAATAAAATACACAAAATCCCATCAACCATTTTTTGTACTAGTAATAAATTACATCGTCTACATTATAAACATCCTGTTATGAAACTGTTAATGACGTTATTTTATACCAAACAAATCGAGAGCTAGTATTCGCTGATATTGAAATATCATTGATGTCCAAAAATAACTTTGCAATACCCAAAGTGATTAAGATGGCGTCTGTGTAATTTTATAACCGAATACTTTCCTGCCCGGTAGTTATCCTTACTTGCTTACTAATATTATAAAAGCGAAAGTGAGTTTGTTTCAATTCACGCTTTAATGGCTAAACCGATTTTGATGAATTTTGGTACAGAGATAGTTGGGAACCAGGAGACTGACATAGGCTAACTTTTTCTAAAAAAAGTTAGGTTTGAGGGAGAAAGAGGGAAGAAAAGGGAAAACTTAACGTTGCTATTATAAATCAATAAGGCGCAAGAGCAAAAACTGCAGGTAGCAGGTCCCTGCAAATCAGGAAAGGGGAACCGTGTTACCCCGAATTTAACGCGAGCGAAGCCGCGGACAAAACCTAGTCTTATATATATTTACAGTTTAATATATTTTTGCCCGTCTGCAGCCCAAAAGGAGAGTTATGGGTTTGACCAGTACTTATGTATTTATATGTTGTGAGTGTGTCCGTTCCTTTGTTCCCTCGTAACTCTACTTACACCAATTATATAAATTAAACGTTAAATTACATTAAGGAAAGTTAAACCGGCCACTTGCGCATCGGACTCGCACACAAACGGTTCCATACAAACTTGCGACATAAACGGTCATATCTTTTGACTTCGTAGACTTTAAGGATTGATTTTTTAGTTTTCACTAAAAGTGTATGTGTAGAAGAGATAAACAAGTGGTTTTTTTTTCATTTTCATACTTTTGAGCTCTTTGAGTTATGAGTTGAGCTACATGATAACTGACAAATGCTTACACTGCCTGGAAAGAAAGCACCACACAGCTTTGAGTGGACCTGCCACTCAAAGCTGTGTAGTGCTTTCTTAAAAATACCATTTATGAGACTAAGCTGCATAGTCCTCATGTAAGATGACCAAAGGAAAAAGTTTTTTTAGAGTGCATTTAACAACGAAAATGTGTAGATATCATAGATGTTATGCCGAAAATCTTGAAAGTTTTGTCATTTAGACATTAGATTTCGCGATAGGTAGTTTTGAAAAAATCATAACAAAATAGACGTTATCACATACTTGAGTCTATAAACAAAGCAGATTCATTAACGTGGAATGTAAAGTTGAATCACCCACAAAGTTGGATAATCTCAGGTGGACGCTGTAACGCCGCTATTTCAGGACTTTCACGGGCGCGCCGATCTATACGTGGGTACCTGCAGACCAACTATGTATGTGTAATGTGGGAGGTTTTAATCGTTTTCCCAGAATATTCTACTCCAAATGATGGAATAAAACAACAAATAAGAATAACTTTCAATGTTGTTATGAAAATACCTTAATTCAGTTTATATTAATGGTTCAGTTTGAAAATTCTATTATGTGTTTTGTTGAGTATGATTCTGACACAAAATAACGAAAAGCGTTCCTAAAGAAACTAATTGAAGGATTTTTTTATTGATTTAATTTCTTCTCAACTTAAATCGACACTAATTTAATTATATTTTTTCAGTTACCTATTTAATTTAAACCATGTGCAACCAGAAAAAAGATTGCATCCGGGAACCAAAGTAGGCACATAAGTATTAAAATACGGGAAAAATAAAATGTTTATTGAATGCCTTGGGCGGGCGGGCGGCGGGGCAGGGCGGGCGGCCGGCGAGAGAGGATCGCGCCCGCCGCGACCAGTGCGCGCCCGCCCAGGTCCGACACTCGACGTCGGCTCGTCAACGAAACCACACAACTCTATTTATTTAACGACCATTATTTAATCGGTAAGAAACTGCCCAGTGTTCCATCGTTAAGTCCGTAAGGGTTGTGCCAAGTGTACCCCACGTGGGGTGTTCGCCGTCTCACGAATACGATGTCACCCCGAAGTTCGCGCCGTCTCGCTCTAAAGTTGCGCAATTGAAACTTCGTCTCGCTCGGTTCGCGACTCTGCCTTAAGTCTAGTTTGCATTCCCGCGGGTGATTAGTCGAGATAAGAGGAGATACGGTAACATTTGTTCAGCAGCACGTAAGTTACTAACACGTTATTCGACAGTGAACGACAATAATACAGGTGAAAATAGTTATACAACAATAATCTAGCATTTACAGAATATTAGTAAACACTGTGTTCAATGATATTTATGGGCAGTTACTAATTGGCTTTTTCTTAAACTTCGATGTGAAAATGAGCTAGATTGCTACACTTTATAAAGGAGTTAAAAATATTTAACAATTATTATTTGATGCAAATGTGACGTAAACGTTGTATATTTTATTCGATATTGAAATAAAAGAAATCTTTTGTATAAGTGCTTTATATATTTCAGTGAATTATTGTATAGATGCACTATGCAATACATGACAATATAACTTTAAAAGTACGCACTTTCATAGATTATAATTACAGTTCAGAAGACTGTCTTGGCTCCTTAACTGTATTCAGTGTATGTATAAATCGTTAAATAAATAAAATAAATTATATTATAATATGTGGACAAATAGTTTTTTCAGCGAAGCAGGAAATTGCCACAAAATGTAATTCAGGTGTTCAAAAAATTAAGCCAGCCTCTTTTGTCTTATCTCTATTAAACCAATCTTTGGTTCAGGTATATCACGTGAGTCCACACATAAGTCATAGACGTATCAGCGCACCTGTGCCTGTGACAATGCTCCGGATCCGGGAATGCTGTGAATCCGATCCGACCGCGCGCGCACCTATTTTCAGCCACACTCATCCCGCGCCAAATTTGCAATCCCGCCAAATCGACGCGCCTCCATGTATTTTTGTAACCGTTTCACAATCGACTAGCATTTTTAACGGCCAATTTAAATCGTGCTGTTACCTACTTACTTAACCTTCAATTTCTATCTGAACTCGATTCCATTGATTTTTATAAAAATACCTGTGATAGCAATTGCAATCGTAGTACTATGGAATGGAGGATGGAAATGGATGTAGCAAAACATATTTGACATTGGCCTTAAGCATTGACCTAATTTATAATAATAGGCAGGTAGTGAAGATCAATCAGGACCAATTAAGATAATTGAATTAATGATGCCTACTAATATTTTTTATTTATCCAAAATTATAAAAGTAAACTAAAAATCTCAAAAATTTTACCCTATTAATTTAGTTAGGTATTTAAGAATATTGTCAATTTGGAATTGGTTCATTATAAGTATTTACCCACTTACTTACATACTTAGTTTGCAATTGGTAAATTATTAAAACCAAATCAGAATCAAATATAAATCATTTTAAAATTGGCCTTTCACTTTAAATAAATAAAAATCTGAAGAAAAAAGAATAAAACAATGCTCAATATAATATCCATCCAGAGAAAACAAAAGGTGTTATTAGCAATATTAATAATTTGATTTAGGCCTACCTAATATTTTTAACACTGAAAGAATTTAAGGAGTCAGGTTTCCTCAAATATTATTGTCAAATAACTTCAATATTATACCAGAATTGCTTCACTTGACATAAATAACTGTTAGTTATTTATAATTACCTGCTTTCGATCTAATTGAAACTTTAAATTAGATTGGTGCCAAGTCTTCTTTCTCTTTTCTATCTGTGATGATGTTACCGAGTTGCCTTGGCATGAGTTCTCAGGTGGAACTAATCTTTTTCAATTTCTATTAAAAAATAAGAAATTCGAAGATTAATTTATCACAGAACTTTCCTCTTTATTGATTTATAAAAGACTTTGCAGTGAGTGCAACTGCAATATTTTATTCTTTTTTATTCAAAGTTTTCGTTTGCAGTTAAGCTGATAAAGAACCTTATTGACATCGTAAAAATAAACAAATGCTTAATCTTGCAATTTTTCAAGCTACACCACATCCTTTCAAACAAAATTCTAGTATTTGTTACGTTTGTTATGTTTATATGTAATCAGGGTTGCCACGCCGACTATTGGTGTTCAGTGTACATAATATGGTTTTCAACAGACACGATAACATATTATGTGCATTCCATAGATCCTTGAAGTGTTTGTGCTTATCTACACAAACGTCGATCTGAAATGAAAGGCTGATGAATAGTGTTTCTGCTGAGCTAAATATAAACCAATGACGCACGTCAATGAATAAACTGAACAAAATCCAGAGATGTTCTGCAAAATTATTTGAATATAAGATCGTTTTAAAACTACGTTTACGATTACTTGGTTTTGTTGCTTAATATAATGTTTGTAGCATTTAGGCTACAGAAATAAACGGTACATTGAGATTGTTGTGGGAATACAATACAAATAATAATGATTCAGATTTGTGACTTAATCTTAGGGCTAGTACATAATCTATTCGGTAACCCATCGGCCAACCTATTATACCAACTAGTACTTCAGACTAATAAAAGTTCGAAGTATTAAAAAAGAGATTCGCGACGCTCTTGAAATATGCGGAGGTCGTGCCGCGTAACCCTCATCAATTCGTCTTTGCATACTTAAAGCTCGGAGCTTACGTAATTAGAAATTGCGGCAGGCCGCTGACTTATCCACATCGTTACTCGCAACAAGGTCGTCACAAACTCGAAAATAGCAGAGCAATGAGTATACATTCGTAAAAACGGCTGTTTTCGAGTTTCTCCTCGACATCAGTTAGATTGGCTAGTGTCCAAGTCCATGGGCCATTCGACACGAGCCAGCCACTGAGACGGCTATTTGCGGCCCTGCTGCTAACTCTCGCGTACGTCACTGCTCTATTTACGAGGCACGAACACGCTATTGTACTTAATTATGTCACCTGGACATATTTTTAAAAGACATATATTGCCAAACTCAAGGTTAACTTTTGATATATTGACAACAGATGCGAGGCAAACATTCTGCAAAACTTTTTGTGAACTTCTGATTAATGACTACAATTGTTTACAAAAATAAATTTTGTTACAGAACACGAGCACGACATAAACTGCCAAAATGTTTAAAAATCATTTAGAAATGATTGGCAGAAACGAGACGCCGTCGAAGAAAGCCAGATTTTGGCAATCCTTCGTGCGATCTCTAAAAGGTAAGCATAACAAAATGCAATTTATTGTCACAAAGAAATTTCAAATAAGCAATACTTCATAACTTAATGAGAAACAAAAAGAATTGTGAAGGCGTATGGTAGTTAAAAACATATCTTAAGTCACATCACACGTCTTCTTTCTCCTCAGGATCGGAAGACATCAGAGCCGAGGAGAGGTACAGGCCCAGCCGCCGTAGCGTGTTCCCCGAGCTCTTGAGCACTAGCTACCCATACAGCAAGTCCATCTACGACGACCCCATCGGCGCCGCTGAGAGGATCACTGTTCCCGGATACCGCTACCTGCCCGTCCACCGTGAGACCTACGGATACTCCCCACGCCCCATCTACACCCACAACTATCCGCGCTCCCTTGACTCGTACAGGCCAGGTTAGTACCAAGCGTTAACAACAAACACAAGACGACACACACACGCTACACTAACCGACTTGCCAAGTGACTACCAACTTGAACATTTATTATGATTGCTAAACATTTATTAAACCGAAATAGATGATGTTCATGGATCGTCTGGTAGCAGTTCAATGGGTAATTGATTGGCAAGTGCATCACTCACAATTACACTTTAATTAGGTAATCAAATGTGACACCTTTGCTTGACTCAGTTAGTCTACCTAGAAATAAAAGTCAAGTGTTGTAATAACAATTTCGTTTTCTAAAATCAATGCTAAAATTGATGTTCACTGTAAATATGACATCTAGTTTAGTTATGAATAATACTGTACATATAGTGAATACATTAAATAACATTTACAAAACCACAAAAGTGCATCACGCTGGATCACTCACTACGGTGTGGTGGACCTAATAAAACACAGACAACTCTTATCTAGTTCTGCAGTTTTCACTTCAGTTCTAGAACTGTATCCAAATTTTGTTTCAGCACAAAAGGTCTCCGGGAGAGTATAGATTAAAATTCAGGACTTCTTATATTACGAATACTACATAATTAATGTATAGTGACATTGCAAAACATCATAATATATCATTATCAAAAAATGATCGTCATTTTTTTACAAAAGCGAATGAAGCAATTTTTTAATAATTTTACAATATGTCGTTGCGGGCTATTCGGCTGTCTATATTTTACTATGTAATAAAGTTTTATACAAATAAAGAATTTTTATCGTAAATTGTTGACGATGTACAACCCGTCATCAGCTCGAAGATTGAAATCAGATGAATCGATTTAACATTACATGGAGCTACATACATTAACAGATTTATTCGTGATTTTTCAAATGATTTTTTGTTTGCAATGTAAATAGGACGTAATAATTGTTAAGGTCATTTGTTAGGCAGTGGCAAGAAAGGGATATTGTGATCTGTGTATTAGAACTTATGTACATAGTTATAGAATGTCTTTAAGACATATTCGTTTTGGTAATACGTATGCGTATGTGTGTCATGATTAGTTATTATTAGCCGCATCTGTTATAATACGTATGGTGGCATTTGATGTTGTTGCTTGTGCAAGTTACAACTTATTTTACTAATATAACGCATGTGTCATTTGATAGAAATCACCTCTTTATACATAACATACTTCACACTTGTAAAGTCCATGAATGTTACATCGACGTCACTGAATATCTTCTAGCATTTGTCAGGTGATACATCTATTATTATTTACCCCTTTAGATAGTACTAATTGTGACTTAGCCCACAATGATTTTCTATTATCGGGGCCTCACGGCAAGTTGATGTAGAGGTGAGTTCTATGAATAACTTTCATAATTTAATGTGATACCCCGACATTTTCATTTTCTAAAGCTTAGCTCATACACCTTACCGGAACTACTAACTTATTTGGAATTAACACGCGCCTTTATCATTTCCACCCATTGTTTCAAAGACATGTTTCTATTTTATACTTAAATAAATACCATATGGAAATGGCCTATTTAAAATATTCTTTTCTATAGCTCTTCAGCACAGTCGACAGTTGTAGTTTGTTTCTTTAAGAAAATCGATTCGAAAAGGTTACAAAAAACTGGTTTGTGTTTTCCTTTCTTTTTTTAAATGATTCTATCAACGAATCAGTGTTTTAAATGACAGTGAATGCTGGCTTTAGTCTAGAAATATGAACCGAAAACTTTTAAATAAAGTGGTTATTGGACAACGGTAAATATGGTTCGGAACCAGTTCATTGGCATTCTAGAGTGTACCTACTATTTATGGGAGTTCCATTCAATAATTAACAATATCAAACTTTATTAACCTTGAATTGTTTCTACTGACAGTATATCACGTGCCAAGGCGCGTCCGACGAGGCGTCGACCCCTTCGATGCCCACAAGGCGTGGCAAGACCATCTTGACAGGCTGTCAGCCATCGACAGGCTGTACCCCTCTCGCTACGGTCTCTACCTGAAGGACCGGGCATACCCCATCACCGACCTTAGCGTTCCCATTTCCAGCCCACTGGAGCCCAAGAGCCTTAAAGGCATCGAATATGAGCCCGACAGCAAGCCCCACTGGGGAACAGGTAAATACTAACAACTTTATGCACGAACACATAGGATAAGATAGGATAAGCGCTGCCGCGGTTTATCTGTACAAGTTTTACTTCTACAACTTACTTGTAGTCGTCTTTCGTGTCTGAGATAGACTGATTGTTAATGTAAATAAAGTACAGGCGAATCCCGGCTGTCTGCTGATCCATGTCGGAGGCTAAGTGTGGAATACCAATTATGTTCAATAAATTATCTCATAAAGATAACAATTCTAGTTGGAATATCCCGTACGTAGCACTTCCCATGGATTCAGATATTATAAGAACTTACTGGGACTCCATTCACCTGTAAGATTCAATCAAAGTTGAATCTAATGCGTGTGGTATGACGTTGTCCGGAGAAAAACAAGAAGCTTACCAACAACTTATTGAATTAACTAAAGTAAGTACATCTAAACTGATTGGTACAATCAAACAAAACAACAGGTACCAAACACAATCTAAATTCGTACATACTTTACCAAGTACATTGTAATAAATTGACCATCCAAAATTCAAAATTGTAAATAACTAGAGCTTCAATATTTAAAATTGATGCATTACATTTGCGATTTATTCATTCTGCCATCCTATTGTAAAAATGACATCAAAACAATATTTTCTGATTGAGTGAAATTTTAAATTGTATTTGTTACGATAATATGTAGAAATAATTTTCCCATAACTTGTTGAATAGTACAAAGTTTTAAGAACATTTAACTAACACTACAATATATTTTGTATTAAAACATAAAAGACCAACCCGTGTTTTGATTTAGTAGATTAGTACCTCTCCGCTGTAATTTAAAGTACTAGCTATAAAATATTATCTATAATTTGGCACAAAATTTATTAACATTATCAAGTACAAACTAGGTACTGAGACTGCCACACATTTCTGCATCTACATCGATATATTACATAATCTTTCACGAACATGGATTTAATATTACCAATTTCTAGCCTATTCTACAGAAATGTGCGGCAGTTTGAAATAGAGATGAAATTTTCATGCATCAATATTTTGAAATGAACATATTTGCATGAGCTGCATTGTAAATATGAGCAAAGCAACATTCGCTCCGCAATGTTTACTTACGTATTCGGTATTCATGCTCGGCATACAAGAACACTACACTCTACAACTACTTATTATAAAAATAGAAGACAGGTGATCTTTCTACTCGGTCTAATGTATCTATCAACGTGGTCAATGGATTCTGTTACCAATCCCCGACGTGTATATTTGAGAAAGGTATTGATTGTGAGACTTGCCATGAAGGAGCGTGGCCGGCGAGGATATCGGACGTGTTCAAAAGGGACCCATTTTTCGCTGAAGCCGAAAAATGGGCAGGCTTTGATCGCTCACTCCGAGGGAAGTCCCCGACGCCCGTGAAGCCGAGGATTAGCCCACCGCGCGACTGTGAGGTCGCATACGATGCCGACGGTAAGGGCAACAGACCACACCCTGCACACCCTGTATCTTCGTCATGACCCACTCTTCTATCTGGGTTATTGAATTCTTCTAAGTCAGAACCAAACTTTCTACGTCCGAAGCCCTAGTTCAGTGTAGAAGCATCTAATTTTTCAGAGCTGTGTGAGACTTAGCACCTGTAGATAATATATAACATATCCGTTTTACTTCTTATTTATGTCGATTTGAATTACAAAGTGAATAATAAACCAGGACATTTTTATTCACAGCATCTTTCCTATTAAAAGTAGAATAATATAAATTAACTTTGTACTAGACCTGAAGTCCTGTTCAATGAGTGTATGTGTTCTTTTCCATAATATTACATTTTTTGCTGAAAAAAACGCATGACGTGAAAGCAGAAATAAAAACATAATCATATTAATCATTATCGTTCATTATAGTTTGTTGATATTAACCTGGTATTTATTAATACAGTTTATTTAAGAGTCCTCCGCGTAACATATAATCCTATTTCAAAATATAATTTCTAGGTCTGTGTTAGAAACACCGTGACGTTAAATGACACACTTTTAGTATGCGCCAACTCTTATTTTTAATTCAAATGACCATGTGAGAGTCAGCACAATCAGTTTCACCAGCTAGTTTTTATCACTCTTTTGCATAGAAACGCTTTTCAGGCTCAAAATAAAACTAAGTAGTAGGTAGTATTTTAAACAATTTAGCAGTTTTTAAAAAGCTGGTGAGTTGAATAAGGAATACGTGATGGGACTCTTAAATGACTAATAATGTAGTATGGAAGCAGTGTCACGCAGCTGTGTTAAGCGCTTGCTTAGTTAACACTGTTTGGGCGGGCGATGACGAAGTGCAGCTATAGTATGTCTGTTGTCCCGGCATTAAACGTTATAGTTATGGCGTATAGGTGCACCGCTGTACAACGCTGGCGGACTCCGAAGAAGGCCTTGGGCTGACATTTTCAACCCGAGCCCCTCTCTACCGATCTCGGCCATCACTCGGGACCCCTTCTGGTACGACTGGCCGGAGCTGAGACCCATCGCTCGATGGGACCGCAGCCCCTCCTACATCCGTGACTCGTACCTGTCGCCTGTCAAACGCACCTTCCTTTGGGACAAACATCCGATCAGGCCGTTAGGTTAGTGGGTTGCTGTAAATATGCAATACGTCACTTTGCAGCTTAATTGATGTATTCCGAGCTGTACAAACTGGCCATCAACTACTTTATCATCGACATGGATCGCCACCGCCATTTATTAACTTTGAACATAGCAATGTCACTGTAACAAGAAGTCGAGACGCTGCAGTTGGTTACTTTTCATTACGACGCGCAACGTTTGTAGTAAGTGCGTTGAGCGTGTAACTTTTGGTTGGTTTACGCATCACATATTTAGCTGATATCTCAAATATTTACAAGTGTTTTAATATAATATCTCTAATTACGGCAGATTTAATGTTGGAAGACCGGTTCACCGTGGACAATCTAAGCAAGACTTTACCGTTCATTCGTAGTCTATAAAACATGCAAACTTAAGCAGGTATCTGTCCGTAAATTCTTGCAAGTGAATGTAGTTTGAATCCTATTGTCTTGTTCACGTGTTATTCCTACTCATTTGTGGTAGTTATACCTACGGTTGATATAAGTAGATCACCAACATTTCCGTTTATCATTATCGCAACTTAATCTTTTATCTTATGATATCTGATTTTAGCCACATTTTACTTTTCAAAGCACTTCCGATACATTTTCTAGAAAATATCTACTTTTTATCTTATTTCTTTTCTATCCACATTTGTTTGCAATTTAGGTTTTAGTCACTCATCGAATCACAAAATATTCAATAGCCTTAAAACCATATATCATTGTCATAATATTATTTAAGCACGCAAAAGGACGCCTGGATGCACAAAGTATCATCTCTTAAAACAACACACATAAACCCTAATCAAACTGTAAATAAGACCATTATTATTAAGATATCTACATCTACCTACACCTACCTTATTAATTAAGCTAATGAATGAAGCATAATATCAGCATATTTACGTATACATAAAACCTATCTTTTCTAATAAACAGAATGTTTAACTCGTAGACCTGCATTTTCTTACCTCTCCGCGTTCGCTTTAACGTGAAAAGGAGAAAGAAAAAACAGAGTTTTGCGTCTAAACTTAATATAAAGTAATTTGAACTATTAATTATACATTCTCCACTCCAAGAAACTTTCAGATTAAAAAGATATAAGTACCGTCATTACTAGAGACTGGACATAAGCATTAGATTAATAGCTGTGAAGATAATGCATATTTTTGACATTGGCTGATTGAATTGAATAGCTGGAAAAATGCAAAAATATGCCAGTGGTTATTCCCGCAAAAATCCACCTGAATTCAATCATTGCCTAGGTATATTTTGAAGGATCGTTAATATTTTAATTAAGTAATAAAAGGCCCAAATAGGGCTCGGCTTTTAAGAAAAAAAAAACAAACAATTTCCCGCCGAAAATGCAATTAATAAAAAACAGTATGTTTTAGTTATCATTTAAATTTTATGTAACATATTTTGAACATTTACGTTTCATATTTCGACAATTTTAAGTTGCATATTATAATCCGGTCTCTAGTCATAACTAATGAAGCCCTGAATAATGAAGTATCAGCAAGGTTTACTTTTGTTTGTTTTTTCCAGCTGCTGCTTTCTAAGGGGCGCGACACCGAACCCACAATATCATAAGAACTTAATTTATATTTTATAAACTTTTTCTGTTAAACAATGACTATGTTAAAACAATTATTTATCAATAAATTTTAAACTAAGCTACAAATTAAAATACGAAAAATAATTTTTGATCAGTGATCACGCAAGATCTCAAAGACTGCAATAACATAGTCACTGCCACGAATATGAACTTGTTACAAAAGTTTTGTTTTTATTACCTAAATATTTTTATTTATTCCATAAATTAAAAAAATCAATAAAATCTAAAACACGTGACTTTGTTTGCTTTTATCGCTCATCGACTCATCTCTTTTTTTATTCGGATGGAATATCATCTAACCACCAAGCGGAAGAGCGTATCATCCTAGTACTGACTAAAACCCATCTATGTTCCTTGTTTTGCCTTTTGTGACCCTAACGGCCCCCTCTTCTTGGCTGACATCTCTCTGAGGCGCGCATGGAACAGGAAAGCGCCGTCGACCCGGCGGCGTGTCCTCACTAACAGTTCGGTACGGAGGTCGAGAGTCGTGGTTCCCGTGGCAGCTGGGATGGCTCTCTTTCTCAAACGTCCAGCCGCCTCCTTCGCTAGCATAACTACTTCGCGGAAGGAGGTTACTGCTTCCGATTCACTCTCACTCCGGACTATGGACTGAACCAGGGCCAAACGCGAGAGGTCGCCGCCGAGGATCGCATCTACGAGGAGGTCCTCCACCGTGTCGTCACGATGGTGACAACACTCGGGCTTTTCCTTACATCCGCAATGAAATAGTAGGCGGTAGCCATATTATTCAGACTATTTAGTTTATACGAACAAACTCAAACGCTAATTACCTACTGAACACTCATCACTTTCCTTGCATTGCTGAAATAACTGCGATGGAAAGATTTTAGTACTAGGGATTTTAAAAATGATAAAGTAAATAAGAAGGTCGCACTCATAGGTCCTTAGACATGCCAATGTCTACCCCGCCCATGCTCAGGAGCGGGACATCGTACTTCAGCTTCTTGGTCGCACTCATAGGTCATAAGCCACCAGGCTAAGTCAAGTCAGGTCCACCGTCGATGCACCAGCGGTTTTGAGTAGCAGAACGTTACTTATATTAAAGAACGGTGAATGTTATACCTTTTGTTGCGATAAATTAGATGTACCCAACTTCAGAATGCATAGGAAATACATGCTAAAGTAGTAATAGCACCCCACTAACAATTTTATTAACTCCTTATGTATTGAAATGAATGACCGAAACTTAGCTGTTTGATTTTTTACTTTTTTTCTGTTTTTAGTGGTACCTATTTCGTTCATTTATTTGTTTTTCTAACATATCATTACATTTTTAAACATTTCTTAATAAAAAAACATAAAAGAAAAACATATAAAAATAGTAGCCCACTGGTATCGGGAACAGGATCCAAGCTACCGGCGGTCAGGGCTCCAGAGAAAGGAACCTCCTAACTATACGAGCCGTGTCCAGGAGTACAGCTTTCTGTATCAAGCCCTTGATCCAGCTGCCCACCGAGAGCCTTCTCAGGTGTTGGTCGAGGCTCTTGGCAATTAAGCCATTGGCCATTGTTCCTATATTATTAACCTACTTCGATTTTTATATAAAAATAATATAATAAAAGCGAAAGTGAGTATGTTTGTTTGTTTGTTACCTCTTCACGCTTTAATGACTAAAGAGAATTTGATGAATTTTGGTACAGAGATAGTTGGGAATCAGGAGACGGACATAGGCTTTTTTTCCCATTTTTTTTTTAAAGAGTGGGATATGAGGGAGAAAGAGGGAAGAAACGGGAAAACTTAGCGTTGCTATTACAATTCAATAAGGCGCTACCGAATTTAACGCGAGCGAAGCCGCGGACAAAAGCTAGTATAATTATAACAAGAATCCTTACTAATATTATAACAGCGAAAGTGCGTTTGTTTGTTACGTCTTCACGCCTAAATGGCAAAACCGATTATGATGATTTTTGGTACAGAGATAGTTGGGAACCTGGAGACGGAAATAGGTTTTTTTATTCAAAGTGAGAAATGAGTGAGAACGAGGGAAGAAAAGGGAAACTTAGCACAATAAATAAAGCGCAAGGGCAAAAACTACAGGTAGCAAGTACCTGCAAATCAGGAAAGGGGAACTGTGTTGTTTTTATAAGACTACTAGCTGTGCCCAGCGGTTTCACCCGCTGCTCACTTAGGGGTATGAAAAATAGATGTTAGCCGATTCTCAGACCTACCCGATATGACCACAAAATTTGGTTTAAATCGGTCCAGCCGTTTCGGAGGAGTATGGGAACGAAAACTGTGACACGAGAATTTTATATATTAGAGATAGCCGTGAGAGAATCGTCAAGCAGTTCTTTTTTTGAACTCAAGGTCGTCGTAAAGACTTGTTTGTAAAGCTTGTTTCTTTGACAAACAAGCAAGCTTAAAAGCCTCAGTACCAATCACTACAAATGTCAAAATGAAATGAAAATCCAGGCTTGGGTCTTTTCTGGGGTTATCAGGTTAAAAAACTAATACAGTGTGATAAGGATCTTTTAACGCTCGAAAAAGGTATATGAAAGTCTTCGAACTGCGAGAGGGAATGGGAAGCGGCCACGGCCTACAACAAAGCAGTCATGCTAGCAAAGGAGGTGGCTGGACGTTTGGCGGAAAGAACCTCATACTAACCCAGCTGTCGCGGGTGACGCGGCCACCGTAGATGCTTGTCTGTGGACGGTGGGCAATGGGCAGCTCACGTCTAGTTACGACAGGCTGTGTCATCGACGTGTTCATGTTCCAAGCCCGTCTTGTCCAGTTGTCAATCTCTTAACCACTATCAAATATCTACAAACAACAGCCGGGACCAACGGTTTAACCTAGACTAGCATGCTTTAACCTCAAGATCGACCGGAGCGGCAGTTTTTAATTAGCTGTTCTTTGGAAGCATAATTCTAACATAACCAAAGATCTAAGTTCCTTGCCACCATTGATTTAAAAGCTTAAAGACGAGGCATACGTAAAATATGACGCATAAAATGGCCGCCATTTTCAATAACCATCATTCAAGAAAACAACTGAAAAACTTAAAACTTTACAGCAAATGTACCACAAAACTGAGCGCATAACATGACGACACGGATACGCAAAGTTTTTCACGTCACACGACAGCACTGCCAAGTGTCTCTTTTTTCTAAAGCTATTTTCATATTTTGCTTTTTTATGATGTGCTAGATATTACTATTATTTCTATTGCGGACAGGAACTTATTTTATAATATAAATAGCGGGGAGATTTGCCGTCTCCATAGGGATATGTCAATGCTTGGCATAGACTAATTAGTTGGTCATATCGTGGTCTTATCCCGTCAGGGTATATGTAATCTGTGGTCTTATCCATCTTGATTTGACAGTTAAGAACGTTGATACGTTGTTGTTCAAAAATTTCAATTAATTGTTTTGTTGTGTACGTTTTACAGATTGTTTTCAAATCATGGGAGAAAAAGTAAAAGATCTCGTAAATGATGTGGAGATGAATAACTCCGAAATCACTTTTGACAATTTTACTATTTTAAAAGAGTTCGGTAATATTGTAAATCTTGTTCGGTAAGTCGACGCATACTTTTTCTGCAAAAAATAGTTTATTAATTTAACGACTTCGCAATTTCATCTAAAGAGACAATTAGATCAGATCATACCTGAACATATTCCAACAATATAGAAATTTTTTACATTACTTTTTATTTCAAGGAATGAAGATTTTCTAGAAACTGTCCCCAAAGCAAAACTTAGGCGTGTGAAATGGATGCCCATGTTCAACTGTTTGAAACAAGGCATTCTGGACGAGATGGTACAAGAGTTAAGTTCTATGTGGGAGTATGAAAACATGCCCCAAAAACTTGAAATCCTAGAAAAGCAAAAAGAAAAGTTTATGGACATGGAAACTGACAAAATGTTGTGGTAAGTTTTGTAGGTATGTTTGTGAATACATGGGTCTTAAGCAAAAGCATCAAATAAGCAATAGTAAGCACACTCTAGGCAATGTAATTTGTAAAATCAAATCGATGATTTCTGTTAAACTATATCCTTTAAACTCCAGCTCAGTAATATTTGTATTTTGACACTGAAAAAGTAATCAAAATTTATTTGATGATAAGGTGACAAATAAGAGTTTGAGAAGAAAGTGGGGTGACAGGCATGATGTCAACTTTACTGTGCCACAGATGTGGGCCAAATACCGGAGGCATCAAATTTTTTGTTGATAGGTAGTATTTTATACTTGCTGTTTTAATGGACAGTGTTGTTTTTGTTGCCTGTCCTAGTCGTGTGTGTATGTCATTTTCATTTTCGAAATTCACAGCAGTTAAATTCCTGGTTACTTAGCATAACTTTGATCACCTAGCATTGTTCTTCAGCATTTTTTTTGTCTGCAGGAGACCTCAACTGGCAGATGTACAAGCACAGTTAAAAGCCAGTGACGTTGCTAATTTGAAAAAACAAAAAATTCTTCTAGAATCTTTGGCAAAAGAATATGAAGCACGAGTTAATAGGGTCAAGAAGATTTTATCAGCCAAGAGAGGATATCTTAAGGCTCTACAGCTAGATATCCAAAAGTACCAGAGAAAAAATAAAGATCTTATTATAAAAATTAATGATAAGTTGGATAATCATAACAATCTCATCAAAACATCTCTGGTAGATAAAATTGATATCGAAGAGATCAACTGGAAAGAGAAGGATTTGGAAATAAATGAAATAAATTGATATTATTTGAATAAAATTTATATTTCAGAAAATTGTACACACCTGAGAAAAAGTACAACAAAATGTTATAATAAGTTATATAATTTGAAACTCAATCGCTTTCAAAACTTATCTTTCTCTAAGTGTAGATGAAAATAGAATAAAATTTTAAATATTAAGTGACAGTAAATTACATAAGTTCTAATGTTGCTGCTATCTGTACCAGCTAATTATATTACAGTATAGTTAAAATTAAGAACAGATATAATATTATAGCAACATAATTATCTTCTAACAACAAATTTAATAAGCATCAAGTGATGTAAAAGTATGAAATAGATTAAGTCACATTTACTCTCTTAGTAGATACATAAATTGTTAGTTAAAAACGAAAATACATTTCGTAAATGCAAACCAAACAGAAAATAAAAATAAACCTCTTAGTTTAAAATAGTGATATATTTATTAAAGAAAATTCATACAAAGTTAAATAAAATTGTACAATGCAAAATCTGCATATAATTTTATAATATAACAGTAATAATACAGCAATTGCACTATTGTTGCGAGGACTACACTGCTTCTACCACATTTTATAAATTATTTCAATTCATTTTGAGACTTAACAGTAAACTTTGAAGGGAGAGCCTCAGTTGGGGAGATCATGTTGAACATTCGTAAAATTTTGAACAGATACTTAATTGGTAAGAATAATACTGAGTGCAAAATAACATTAATTTCACTGGGTACTTCACACCCACCCACCTTAACATATAAGTGATTGCAATGGAGTCCTAGAACAGAAAAAAACACTTATTGCTATGACGAGGTGAAGGTTAATATCATGTCTTAGGCCAGCTCCACAATAGGATTATAGAAACCAAAATATAATTAACTAAAATAATCAAAGGATGAAGTTCCATGGACGATCATTCATTTTAATTTTGCCTAATCCAATAAAACTAGAAATTTCAAATTAACCAATTATCGTCACTTACGCAAGACCTACATATAATTTACATTTATAGGCACATTAGTTACAGAATAAACCAAGCGAATGTGCTTTCGATCCACTACAACTTAATAAATAGGTAATATGAAATGTAACGACGCTTTCGTCTCCAATGCCCGCATCTTTAAGATTGCTTGCCACCTCTCAAACATTTTAAAATTAACGAAACAATTTACTACAACATCAACATGTTACAATAACACAACAGGGTATAATACCACTTTAAAGGCTGCCTTATAATCAGGGATCGAAAAAGCAATAGTCACCAAGGCATCGCCGAATAGATAATGTCAGCTCAATACAATCTGTAGAACTAAATTCATAAATTAATATCACTCACATTAATAATAAAAATTAAAAATAAGAAGGCACAAGCAAATCGATAAATAAATTTTAACAATACGCGACATATTATTCGGCTATGTCCAATGACCATACTAAACATAATAATTATAATACATGATATAATTAATTATTTGTAGCATTCCTCTCACTGTGCAGCACACTGGATCCCAAACGTCAGTTATTTCTTCTTAGGTGGTGATCGCTGAGGTGTGGCTGGCCTCCCACTGTTAATGCCATTGTACTGGTATTTTGCTTTCTTCTCAGATGGCTTTAGAATCTGGGGGAAAATTGAAAATAATATTAAAAGTTCTTCAATTATTTTATCCAGAGGTCTAATACTAGTAGTAAGTTTAATGTCAAAATACGTCTAGAATACAACTATCTACCAACATATTCTTTTATTTGTGAAGCATTTATAAACTGCTATTTAAAGTCATTTAAAATTGCTAAATTAAGTCGTCATTGTAGTTACTTGACATATTTTACTCCATGACAGGTTCACTTGCAGTTACAACTGGGCAGATGAGTAAAAACATGTATAAAAAAGCTGGGATTATCAAAAAAAGAAATAAAGTTTGTTGGCGGTGTTCTGGTGTGGTGGTTTATGCTGCTTTATAGTGTGTACAATAGTAGCTAATTTTCAACAGTTATGAAATGAATTTTGGCACAGGAACGAGTACATTAAAATCAGCCAAGAGAAGTCTATACCCAGGGGTGAAGTTAGGCTATGAATGATGAAGTAGTGAATTCTACCCTGGTAGTAAAGACGTTTCTAAAAAGGGTTGTATTGTGTTACGGGCTGGTGAAAGCAAATTCTTACTAACATCGCAACTTTTACATATGTACACACGCCGCACATCAACCTATAAAAATTGCTTTAAGAGGTCATAGTAGGGCGGGCTACTATGACATCTTATAGCAATTCTTATTCCACTGAGTGAAAGAGATGGTGCTAGACACCCTGTATAGCTCTGTCTCTTTCCCTCAGCGGAATAAGAATTGCTTTAAGAGGTCATAGTAGGGCTACTGATCTCTACTACGGTATGCGATCCGTAGTAAAGAGATCTGCTACCCTACTATGACGTCTTAAAGCAGAACTTATTCCACTGAGGGAAAGAGACAGAGCTATACAGGGTGTCTAGCATCATTTCTTTTGCTCAGTGGAATAAGTTCTGCTTTAAGACGTTATGGTAGGCCTACAGGTTATAATAGTTTAGAATAGGTTGACTTGCTGTCGTGTGTATATATTTTACTGGGTAATTTTCGCATTATTTTAATATTACTACAAGATGGTATTGTGATGGTAAATTCATAATTCAGTTGAGTAAAGAGTAACATGGAAAATTAATGCTTTGTATTACCATCAAATTTAAATTCATTTAATTATCTGAATATGGTACGTTTTTATGGTCTTAAATATAAAGGTTCCTTCGTGGTCATTCAAACCTACATTTGATGGAATAGGTACAAAAAAAGCAAATAGTTTACATTTCATTGTCACTAGGTGTGACAGTGAATTGTAGACTATTTGTTTTTTTCGATTATGTATGTTTTCTCTTTGATTTTTATTACGACACTATTGGCGCAGTGGCTGAGCGATCGACTGCTGCGCTGCATGTCACGGGTTCGATCCCCGCACGAAACAAATATTTGTATGGCCTACAGATAGTTTTCCGGGTCTGGCTGTTTGTGTATGTGAGTTTAAATGTTTGTAAAATGCACCCACGATACAGGAGAAATTCCTAGTATGGGGCAAAGTTAAAAAAAAAGAAAAATACACAGTATAAAACAAGTATAAGTGTATTTTGATAAAACGTTACGGTTTATTTTTAGTGCATCAGAGCTACTTTATTCCTAATTATGCCTAGTCTTTTACTAGTAATGCCTGTCACCTCGACTGTGTAAGCGACAGCCGGGATCATCAAAGGCTACAATTGCGCACCGCCTTGAGTGCTATATACACTCATTGCCAGCATGATTAATATGAAAGGTCTTTAAAATCCATCTATAATACAAAAATCATTTTTTTAAATATTATAGCTTAAATTTAAATACCTCCCCAACCCCCGTACTATCTTTGCATCAGCATTGTTGACAGCTTGGTGGAGGGATAGCGTACACCCAGTAGGCATTGTATTTCCAATCTACGGAGATGCTAGATTGACGGATAACCGCTTATGTTAGGATAATAATTAATGATGGAGTTCTAATTAACCAACTTCTAAATGACCAAGTAAGACTTTATAAACTATAAAGTGATACAAGTTTTGTTGGGTATAAAGTCGTTGTGTGCCCAATGGTAGAACTTTGTACCGATATGTGCGTGCATAATTACAAAAGGCCACCCATAGTCACTTTTAAAATAATAGCAGCCATAAAAAAGGATCATGCTTTTATCAAGTATGTGTGATAATGGACTGGATTCAACTATTATATAAACGAGAAAAATGAAAATAGCAAATCACGTCAATTTTATTAATGTAATGGTTCATTTTGAGAAACATTCAAGATACAGCTGAGGGAAATTGTTTGATAAATGTATTAACATATACTTATGTGTTAAAGGATGCATCCGCCATCCTAACATCAGGATAGCGACTCACATTCGTTTTGTGATCTAGATACATTTAAATCATAAGAAATACTGATAAAACACATTTAAGGTATATTATTTGTAAGTAATTATATCCTCTATTCGACAAGTGCACCCGCCATCCTGAAGCTTATGGTATACCTAGTCGGTCTACTAAAATTCCAGTCAATATTTTACAAAACAATAAAAATAACATAAGTGTTTGCTTTGTGCTCTTCAAACACGTGATTACTTCAACAAATCACATCAATTATTACAGTATTAATTAAGTAAAACATTCTAGTACTAATTACTTTGTACTCTTTCACAAAAAAATAGCATACCCGCTTTAAAATCCTTTTTTACAAAGTAAGGTAAAAAAAATACGGTCATTTTGAATAGGTAATTACCGATATTCCTACAAAATTAGTTAATACATAAAGTTCAAAATAAAAGAAATGCTGACGAAAAACCTCAAAAAGTTATATTTGCGTTTTCCCAAAAAAAAGTTGTTTCCGATTTACATTGTATTGTCATGACAGGGCCGCATTGTACTGGTATTTTGCCTTCTTCTCAGATGGCTTTAGTATCTGAAGGAATAAATGTCGCATTAGTCTGTGGAAGCTTTTGTGTTATGTTATAGTGTTGATGCTACGACTTGGCTTAGTAACTACAGCATTCTGCAACGGCAAAATACATGCTCAAAGCTTACGGAAGCCAGGGCGTCACTTATCGCTAGCTTACTTGGTCCCAGATTAAATCAGCCTGTAAGTTTTTAAGTTATATGATGGATATTCAGCGCGAGCGTTTGTTCGAAAACTTATTGGATGGAACGTTAATTTAGTAATAAAATATGCGAAACCAATTCATTGAATCAGACGTAAGGGGATGTAAAGCGATGGAAACTAATGTTAAATTTTTGTTCATGACTCGGCACATACACATACAATTAATAATGGTTAAACATGATTTCTGAAAAACTAATAATTTTAACTGTAGAAGCTTACGAAAGCCGGGAATGTATATATAAGTAAGTACACATATAAAATAAATACCTGGAAAGAACACATAAGTGTTTCGTCAACAGACATCATGCCACCAGCGTTGTCAAACTCTCCACAGTAGTTGGGCGCAGAAAACAGTGTCACCAGTTGTCGCTTTGCAAAGAACTCGTATCCATCTTCCACAACCTAAAAACGACATAATAGTAACGATTACAAATCGGATACGGATCCAACGTAATATCTGACGAAATGTATAGATATTATATAAGTTAAAAATACGAAATTTATATAATATAGGATAGATAGTTATATTTAATATTCTTTCTTATTGTATTGTATCCCTTAGTTAATCTGTGTACAGCAACGTTGTGGGCTGCAATATTGTCTAAGTTTTGTGTATTTTTTGTTCCTGTTTTATATTTTAGCAATTTTTTGTACCTCTAGAATAAAAATAAATAAAATTATCATCTCTGAAATCAGTTTCTCTCTCGTTTGCGAAATGTGAATGTGATCTGAAATGTCTAGATTTCTAAGTTCCATTCTGTTATACATGTAGCTGTTTGCGATGAGACCACAGCCTATTATTATGTACTTAACTATGTAAAAAAAAAAGAGAAAATCGCGACAGGGATAATACTTAGGTGCATTGAACAACTCCAATACTAACTTTGTTGACAGGCGAATCATATCGCTACAGAATCAACGTAAACAAAATAATTAATTAAAAATATATATGTTACGAACCTGGTGAGCCCTACAAATCAAATCCAAGTCATGTCTGTTGAGGAATTTACTGACGACATCTGGACCGAATGTGAACGACACGCCACGATCATTTTCGCCCCAACCTTGTACATCTTTGTCTGGATCTGACCATAATAGGTCGCAAAGTAATCCTGAAACATTCATATGTTTTTGTGACTAATTGGATCATAATAATCTTTACCACTAGCTCTATATAGGTATGATAATGGTTTTATGTAAAGACAGTAAAAAAAAGTTATTTTGCTCATTTTAGGCAATTCAGAAAGCTTTAAAACAGTAGCTACTTACTATTGTTTTCAAATCACTCAATGATATTTAAAGATATACTTTAAACATTTTTGTAACTGATACTGTACTGTTGTTAGACACAATGATAGGGTACATGTCAATGACGGAAGCGAATCGTTGGCTTAGTCACATGGATGAACGAACATGATTCATCAATTAGTTATGTGTCTTATATGTCTATTATATTTTCGTTGTTGAGCCAGTCATTTTACCTGTGTCAGGGACATCAGTGGGTCGCATTATTCGCCTGATCTGCTCCATGCCTTGTAGATCAGGAGAGAGGCCGCCATGACAACAGAAAATCTTCTCGTCAATGATAGCTGCTATTGGCAAGCAATTGAAGCAGTCCGTGAATGTTTTCCACAGTTTGATATTGTATCGGCGTTTGCACTCGTCGTAGAAACCTGATGGATACACATAGCATGTTGAATTGCAATCGTAAATCATCTATCTAATAAAGATTCCAATCTATGGCATGTGAGCCTTGACAAAGTCGTAACCAGTGAGGTCAAGTGTAACTTCAATTACAAGTTTAAATGAACATTACTCAGTATTTACCTACACAGTGAGGTTCTTGAAATAGATAATGATATCAAGGGAATTCATTTAAAATCATCGAAAGATAGCGATCGCATTTAATCAGATTAGATCTTTTTTTCAGACAATGAAATATTTATAGAACAAAAATGCACACTTACCATAAATGCGATTTATGCTTGCACACTCGTGATTGCCTCTGAGAAGGAAGAAGTTCTCAGGATACTTGATTTTATAAGCGAGAAGAAGGCAAATTGTCTCAAGGGACTGTTTGCCGCGATCCACGTAATCTCCCAGGAATAGATAGTTAGCTTCGGGGGGGAAGCCGCCATATTCAAACAGACGTAGTAAATCCGTGTACTGTCCATGTATATCACCTGAAATCAATTACAGAAATGTAGATGTCAATGTCGTGTTAATTCATGCGCACACGGACACGGACTTACCGAGTATTCGTTTTATATATAGTAAAATCAAACTTATGCAAGAAAGTTTGTAAAATAAGATGTTACCACAGCAAAACCCATAAAGTAATTGAGAGGGAAATAATAGAATACATTCTCCTATCGAATCCTTCTTCCAGAGCCCAACAATAAGTTTACCATTTGTGAATAAAATTGATCTATCAAGCATATAGTATAGAATATATTTAACATTTTTACTATTATAAGTAGGAAGTAGGGATACCATTAGTAAATTAAATTGATCTATTGAGCATATAGTATAGAATATATTTAGGTAGCATGTTTATTATTTATTTTGAATTTCAGATATTTCCGCTCAGTTGCACACACCATGATCACAGATAAACCCCAAATACCCATTTCAAATGTAATGAACAATGTGAATGACCATGTCAGTTTAAAAACTCTATCAGTCAATGAGTTCCATACAACCAACTGTATGTTGTATGGAGCTCACTGACTGATTAAGTTATCTTGTTATGGTTTAAATTGTCTGTCAATATTGTTTTATTTTGAAGTATAATCAAAATACGTCCACCAGCCTCTTTCCACATACATTATCTCTGTGACAGAAAGATAATAGTATTTCACAAGCATATTTTTGGGAAAATAAATGAATTCTATTTAATAATAAGGAAATATGAATCAGCAATATAAGTTTTATTACAATGAACATATTGACTGCAATAATCACCAACCTTTAACTCTTATGGTCAGTATCAGATTGTTTTATTAAAAATAAATATCTTTAGAGGAGTTTGAAGAGAATAAATTCTTAAATAACATACCACAAATTTTGAGCGGTGCTTCCAATTCCAGTAGTATCGGCTGTTGCAGGAATATCTCTCTGGACTTGGTGCAAAGTCCCCGCACCTCTTGCTCCGACATCTGCACTGTCTTCCCAGGCCTGCATCCTCGAACTGAGACAACATTAAATTACTTTTTAATTTGCTGTCCCTGATACTCCTTACATGACGATTGAATAACAATTATATACAGTTAAGTTGCTGAATTTTATTACAAAGCTGCTTCATGATGATTAATAGAGACCTGGTTATAAGTAAAACTTTATATATGCAAATACATATTTGAATATTATGCCTGTTTTTTGAATATTGATGAAGCATTACTAATAACAACATTACTTTTGTTTTGAACCATTTCTTATTGGAAAAATGCAAAACACACCTAGATTCAAATAGTTTCAATTGACCTAAAGGAATGTAAACTATTACAGCATATTTATTTGCAAATTTCAACAATTTTGTTGCTTATAATCTGGTCTCCAATTATTAATGAGTCAGGCTGCCATCCATAGCAATATAATACAAAAAATATTTAAAAACACCATAGACTTAGTGCTTGTATTTCAGTTGAGGGTACATCAGCCTTAGTACTTACCTGGAGCATCCTTGGACTGCCTAAAAATAAATTTATACAAAACCAGATGGCAACCCTATGTGAGACGAAATACTTTATGTAGTGAGAGTGAAGAATGATGACTAAGATAAAAACTAAATGATATTATAAAAAATAAACAACACATCATATCAACATTACATCTTCAAGCACAAATATGCATGGATGAAGTAATATTAAATTAATTGAATAATGTCTGACAACTGTGGCTAGGAACACTGTACTATACACATAGGACTATTTACATTTATCAAACAAGAACTAAACTCAATTAAATCAAATTTTATCTATAACATGCATTTTCACATTTACCGAATAGCTGCAAAATAACTTCAATTTTTGGACAGTATTTTTGGGGATATAGTTGGGGAGTAGCTATTAAAATCAATTAAAATATATATTTTTATATTTTAAAATTAAAATATAATAAAAACATACTTGAAAAAAATATCATGCCTATACTTAGTTCTTTACTAAAAAAAAACACCCATGAGAAAAAATCAGACAAAATAGATACTTTTTAGACAAAAAAAAACACCAACATCAAAAATTACTAGTTAAAGAAAACATAAGAAATAACCAATGATGCCATAAAAAAATATTTTTATACAATCTGCTTAAATTTTAGTACACACATTTTATGAGTAGGTATGTATGTGGTGAAATTACAGTGTAAGTTTAGGACAAGGTACTTAAAGTGGCCTTCTAATACCAATAGCGTTCCTTTGTTAAAAGTGGGCTATTTTTAGGACCTATGAGGAATAATTAAATGGAGAAAAATAATAATTAATGGGATAATTTGATAAGGACTGGTTGCTAAAGGAAGAAAATAAAGAATCTAGCTTAATACTTTGGCAAGAATTCTGGATATAACCATACATTCTCCTGAAAAGATGTCTTTCAATTTCCCTTTTCGCCTTGCTGTTTCCTGCTGCAGTCTGTATACTGCGGTAACCCACCAAAAAGCAGCATAATAAAGTGAAATAAACATGTTTAAATAATATAAAGTGATACGGAAAGCGAATAAAAGCTTAACAATAGGCCCATGGAAGTGTTCCATGCTATGAAATCTGACATCATTGTTAATAGTGTGATAAACTATTTTGTAGCTAAATAATTTAACTATTTACAGTGTCTGCTCTATTTCTAAGACGGAAATAGTCACCTGCGAGTCATCTAAAGATCTAACATCAAATGCAGAATCAGATAAGAATTGGGGATAATCGATTTATTTATGAGTTTGACGTTTCTATACCTACATACTCAATGATAATTACGCAACAAGAGCACACTGAGCGCGGATCCATTATGTTAGAACATAACTTTTAGAGTAAGAGAATCAACTTACACGTTAGAAAATGAAATAAATGTATCTTTACCTTCTAAAAGTCTGTGAATTAGACTGTCAACATTGAGTTCGTCAGCCATATTTACTACACGAATAATTTACGTCAAAAAGTCAAATCTTTCGACACCACCACCGCCAACTGCTTGTTTTTGGTTTTTAAGTCTTGCGTTTCATATCACGCAAGTTTTGAAAAAAAAACTGGTCTGTAAGTGAATTGAAGTACGACGCAAGAATATGTTACTAAAGACGATTTCTTTCAATTACACTAATCTCATAAATTGTTTAATCTTTTACACTCTGGACACAACCTGGTGTCAACATATAGTTTAATTTAAGTTTGGATGTGGCAAAATACATGGACATACATTTTTCACTTTGTCCTCATGGAGATACTACATAAGCGAAATAACACACCATTTTCCCCATGATAGTTTACTTTCATTATTATAACGACAGGTTCTGGCCTATTAGAGAGATCGTAACACGACGAAAAAATTAAAATACTCTATGAACTGGTGGACAGACTTTTTTCAAGGGACAACAAACATGTTCCATAGACAATACAACACAAATCATAGACAATAACTTTTTTATTTTTAAATTCTATTTTGCGGGCAAAATGTCGCTGTTCTTGATTGTCAAGCTATTTTCTCATCGTAATGTTCCGTTCTGGCGCATAGTATGTATGAAACGCCGTGGTTTGGCGTGTGCGTTCTATTTTATTTTAGACAAGACTTGACGGCTGTTTAAAAAAACTTCATGGCTCTTTGTTCGATTTTGTTATACCATTGCTTAGGTTTTTCGTAAACAACACGAACAAAACAACGTGAAAATTCAATGAACTGGGCGGAAAATCGTTATTGTATATAGTGAAAAACCTAGGCATTTCATCAAGACTGCCTTAGCTTGGAACAACATCTCTGTGCTCAATGGAAGAAAAGATGGAGAGTGAACATAGTTACAGTGGGGAGAGCAGTAGCTCTTCCGAAACATCTAGCGGTAGTTCGGAAGGAGATGACGAGGTGTTGGAGCCGGTGCGCATCTTGGGACTGTCTCTGGAGCTTCCTCAAGAGCTCTGTGAGGACTACTCTATATTCAAAGAGTTCTTTTCTATGAAAACTTGGGATGCTTTGGAAGATAAACACAAAGAGGAACTTAACAAGTTCTTACCCAAATTCACGGAGAATGAAGAAGAAGAGAAGGACAAAACTATAAAAATGCTTTTTAACCATGAACCTTTTCATTTTACATCACCTCTTGGAGATTTTTATAACAATTTAAAGCAGGGTAACTATAGGCCCGATATAGCTAAGATGAGAAAGTTTTTAATGAAAGCAAGGGCTAAACAGCAGAGACATAAGGTGAATATAAACAGCTAGATAACTGAAAAACTTTTGTTATTTCCAATACTAAAAGAAATATCTAGATTTTTATCAGTAGTTAATAAGTTTTGACAAATAAATTTATTATTTCAGATAAAGTCATACTATGCTAAGTTACTACCAGAAGTATTAATATCCCGTGAGCGCTTATTAGCAGCTGCCAAAGCAGCTCCACCAGGTCCAATTCCACGTCTTCCATTAATACCGCCAAAACCTTCATCTAAAAATAATTTTAAGCCAGTGTATATGAGGGCTAAACAGAGGTATTTTGAAGAACTGGCTGCAATCAGAAGTGAGGTAGGAGGGGATGAGTCCGAAGATGAAAACTATCCCGAAGGTCCCCCAGAACAGTCTATCAGAAAACGTAAACAACTCAATCCTGGACAGGTAATTTTAATTAGTAGTTTACATTTAGTAGTATCTGTAAAAGCAGTAATAACTTGAAAAGAGCTCTGTCAAAGTCAATCAACAATGAATTTGCTGTTGACTGGCAGAATTTACCCTTTAGAATAGTATATTTCTAACAGAATATTTAATTTCAGATTACAGATGGAAATGTGTCTGGGACCTTAGGTGGTTCAGATCAGTCAAACTTGACATCACTGGAGTGTTTGAAAAATGTTTTAGCAGCTCATAGGACAAGAAGACAGTATAGAGAGGTAGAAATCTTGTTGTTGAAAATTATGTTTATATTTCAACAACCTAACTGTTATACAAACATAATGTGGGTGGTATATCTTATCTAGAAACTTGAAACAAAATATACTATGCATTATATAACATTTTCATGCCATGTTATATTTATTCAAATTAATATAGTCTAACACATAATGTAATGTATAGTCATTGTACTTGGCATTAAATTTGGGTTTTCTGATTGTCAGTGTAACCTCTGCCTATCCCTTAAGAAAATATGGACATTATGATATGCTATGTTATGTGTATGTACTAACACAAACATGTGACTATCTGATTCCAGAATCATCCAGAACTGAATACCACAGGAATATCTATAGATGACATAAAGCAGAGAGTGGCTTTAGTGAATGGTGCTAAGAAACTAATGTTTGGTGGTCAAAAAAGTGGATCACCATTACAGAAATTAAAGAGGGGCCCAAAGAAAGATAATGTTAGTAAAAGTAAAGTTCAAGACAAGGCAGCAGTTAAAAAGGGCAAGGAGGAATCATTTGAAAGTGTTGAAAATAAACCTTTATTGCCAAATATCAAGATTAAATGTGAACGGGAAGAATCTGATTCAGAGAGTTCCTCGTTTGTGGATCCCATCACTAGTCCAAAATTAACAAAGAAGGCTGAACAGGTCGAGATTAAACAAGAGGTCACTGATAAATATCCACCCAGTAATATATCAAAGTAAGTATTTTTGTTTGTTCATAGAATAAGTTGATTTACCTATTTTAAATTATTCTAATAATCATTCTTTTGAAAGTAATTTGTATAATCTAAATATTTATTGCAATGTCCAATAATTTTTTTGCAGTATTACTTATGTTGATCCAAAGTTAGATAGCATAGTAAAACAAGAGCCTCCAGACACAATTGTGCCCATTCCAAACTCTGCAAGGGCAAGCATGCATCAAGCTGTGCCCATCAAACTAGAGGATTTGGATGGAATTGGTAAGTTGCCATACATTACACTGGATGGTAAGTATATCTCATTACTAATTTTTTAATCATCCATTCATGTTTGTTTTTTTTTCAATGCAAATTGAAATTGATCCCTTATTAGTTTTTGTTACTTTTAATGATTCTATTTGTTTTCAAACCTTTTTTTTGTTTGTTAACTTTTCTTTTTTTCATCTATTTCTATTTACCCTGGAAATTTATTTTGTTACACAAATTAATTAATCCCTTTTTCTACCCTGCATGTTTGTAAACAGTTCATGCATTTTAATTTAGTAATTCTTTTTCCCATTAAAATTATAATACTGAATTACTTTTCTCATTAAAACTTAGATTCTTATTAAGGGGGATGCACCAGGGAGTCCAGCAAAATTATTTTTTTCTTCTTTTTTATTGCAATTCGCAGGTCAGTGGCAGATAGTAAGCTGATTGAAATATGAATTGCTACTCGTACACGTTTTTATTTACGGATTCGTAATTTAAAAATTATCAATAAAACTCACATCATCTATTAATAACCATTGAATAGCGTTTTCATGAAATAGTCTGAATAATTCCAAGGGCTTTATTGATGATTTCAACCATCATACAACTCGGTAAAGCATATTTTAACGGTCGCAATTTATATTCTATCAATATACAACCTGCCACTGGCCTGCAAATTGCAAAAAATGTAAGAAATATTGATTTTCGTGGTCTATCCAGGCACTTCCACCTTAATGCATGTGACTAACTCTTGGGTAACTGTGGTACAAAGACAACCTAAAATTATTAATTAACCTTAGAAATCAGACAAATCCCCTTATTTACAGGAAGTAATTCTTTTGTTTCAGATATGATGGCTTTACCAGTAGAACTGGCTGATGACTCTGGGGAAGTGATTCAAGTTGAAACATCGACAGAAACAATAGAAGAGACTTCTCTAGTAGACCCAGATGAATCTCTTACAGAGACAACACATGCAAACTTTTTGTCTTTGGTACGGGCATTGTTCCCTGCGCGGGCGGCACATAGAGCCTCTAAACAACAGTTGCATGCGCGATGTGCGGCTGTCATGAGGTCGCCTATAGCGCCGCTCAACACTTGGTATAACTGTAAGTACATTGATATTGTGATTATTTTCTTCTTTAGTCTAGACCAGCGCCCAGCGGTTTTACCCGCTGCTCACCTCCTAAGAGTCATAGCGTGAAGTATTATACATATAAACCTTCCTCTTGAATCACTCAAACCGCATCAACATCTGTTGCGTAGTTTTAAAGATTTAAGCATACATACAGACAGCGACTTTGTTTTATACTATGTTATAATGTAGAAAAGAAAAATGTAATAAGCCTGTGCATATTTAGTATGATATTTAAAAAAAAAGTATATGTTGCTCTCATATTATCTCACTTCTGCATATTATAACTGCAACTACCACAAAACGAAAGAGTTTCAGCCTATCTTCTGCTGTTATAAAGTACTGTACTGTGTACTTTCTTATAATCTTATTTTTCTTTTAGTATCTGATGATTGGGTCGCTGAATTAGATTCAGCTTTGGACTTCCTCGCAGGAGAAAGAGGACAGCACCCTGATGACTATGTTCCTTACTTACAGTTTTTACCAGAATCACAGGTTTGTAAATGTCTGCTTTTTTAGTCAAATAGTGGTCAAGTGCCTTGTTTTACCACTTAAAATGGTGTGTAAGTAATAGTCATCTTGCTGTTCTGGCTCTTCATATTTCCACAGAATATGTTTTTGTTGAATTATTATGATTTACGTAGATGTATCAATGGATCGGCGCGGGTCGTGACTGCGACGCTATCCTGGGGCGCCTGTGCGAGCGCTGGCTCCGAGCGAATTCGCCGCCGCCGCCAGAAAAAGAACCGCCACCACCTAGGTAACTCAATAATCAACAACATTTCGGCAGTCCTTTCGCAGTTCGTTACCTCTGATTTTGCATCACTATCAAAATTACAAAGTACTACTACTCTACTATTTAACGTGCAGCCGACACCAAATCAGTTAAGAATAACATCGGCAGATGGCGACACCTTTTTCCCATGAAACGTTAATTCATTTCTCAGTTTCGGTCCCGCTTCGCTGACCTCCTGATTAGTCGAGGGACTTTTCACTAGTGAATGTATATTTAATTCCTGGATTCCTCAAACATACTCCTATAATACATTCTTATAACTTTATCATTCGACAACATTTTCTTGCGAAATTGTTTCTGATTATTGCGAAACAAGATGCCGAACAGATTAACAATAAATGCTTCAGAAAGTAATCATAAGAGTCACTTATTTGCACTTTTACACGTTATTGTTGTATGTTTCGTCAGGTATCCAACAACATGGTCAGTCCGTCCAGCAACCGAAGCAGAATTGGATGAATTCCGTGCGCAAGAGCGACGGAGATTTTCAATGGCTGCCAAACCATTCACCTATGTGCAGCATGGGTAAGTTTTAGTTAATTAACAAAGAATATAAAATGGAAGAGTTGTCTAAGAGTTTTTATTTTTCTATTGTGTTTTTGGCGTATTCGTTAAGGAACATAGACTGTAAATTATGCGCAAGCAGACCTGTTAAGAACCCAACTAAGGCTTTTAAATGAAAGATAAGCAGACTGTAAAACACTTATATTCTGATTCTCATGATCAGCACAACTTAGATAACAAGTATGTGCCAACCTCGTCGACCGTTTTTCGTCCAGGAAAGCATCGCCAGCTGCGACTGGCGAGCTGGCTTGGTGTCTTTCGACCATTAATCACGCTTTGTATGTGTCAACAGACCATTTACTACTGACATGATCATTATATTATCGTGAATAAGTACATTAAGTTCTAGCCTAATGCAAGTTTTACGTTATTTTATATCTTATCGATACTTTGTTGATGTATGTCAATCAATGTCCCAAACATTAATGACCGTAAATTTATACGGTCATCATGCGCGTAAATATAATATGTCTTGAAATCCTTACTCCTTACTTATATATATATATATTATATTATATATTATATATATTTATATATAATATAATATATACAGTATGGAGCTCACTTCTAGGCAATAAATGAAACCTCAAGTAATACTAGTCCACAGAAGTATATTAAAATTAAATTTTAAATTAAAAACCGAAAATTAAAAAAATGAAATTTTCAAACAAAATAAATATCAAAATAAATTCAGTAAAAGTAAACACTCTGTTTAGACAACGTACCTTGACCCCAGGAGCGAAGTGCGGCAACAACGCATGTCGGCGCGCCACTTTGATTCGTTTGACAATGTGCGACGAAAATTAAATTCACTAAGTTAATTTGGTCGTAGTTTGTTCTTTTTTAGCACTCGATGTATTGTTCTATGGCTCATCCTAAATACACGCCCAGCTTGTCTAAGGCTGCAGGTTGGGTTCCGATAGAAATGTTCTAAGACTCGTTGTTCAAAAGAGGATGGAAGTGATGGAACATGACGCGGAGCAACTTCTTCATGAGTGTTGGGTACTATATGTGCTGATTTTCCCTGATCCTTTGGACTGCTCCCAGGATTGTCCTGACACTAGTAGGGCAGACGCGAGTTGCTCCGTATCTCTCAAGATAGGTACGTATAGTTAAGGCTGCATTTTGCCTGCATTCGCCATACAATAACACCATGTCTGTGTACTCTGCAGCACTGCAAAAATGCTGTTGCACGCGTACACAAAAGTTAAGTGTCGATTTCACCGTAAAAAATAACACACAACATAAAACTTAAAAACACAATTTACACACACACAAAGTCAAGTACTAATAAACTAATAAGTGTCCTTTTCACTGTAAACAATATTTAACTAAGTACTTAGGTTATTGTCTAAAATCGCGTTTTGAAGCAAAGCGCTCAAGTATGTCTACGAAATCTATGCGAAAGACACACACTACCGGAAGGGAACACCAGCGGTGACTGACAAATCGGAACTGAACTTCCGAAATCCAAAATAGCGAAAAAAATAAAAGTACCTAATAAGTAATGTAGGGCGAACGGCGCAATTATCGTAATCGCTTATCGATAACTTTTTACATTTATTCACCTACTACCTAAACAAGGCATTAGAATACAAGATCTTTGTGTAATTCGAATGTTTTAATATTTTTAATAATTAACAAATTATTAACAATAAAAAACGAAACTAACGTTTTGTGAGTTCCTGAGTATCAAACGGTTCTGTCGATCGCCCGGGAGCCGATCGGTAACATTAGAAATTTAATTCAGTAACTAATAATAAGCTCGTAGGTACGATTTTTTAATAGGTAAAAGCAATTCATAAATTATTGTTGTTTACCTTATTTATTTTGATCTCTAAATCTACTTAATAATATTTAATAAGAACACACTTAAAATTAGCTTTAAATATTAACGGCACAGTGTTCTTTAGAATTATCATAACAGCACGATAATTCTAAAAACACCACCTAAAGTATTTAGGATTTAAGCTAAACAGCTTTTTATCGATCATTATTAATAGTCAATAACAGGTGCCCTTCCCTACGTGGCGCGAGCGCACCCCGCGCTCCCTCCCACCCCGCCGGCCTGCTACGAGCCGCGCCGGCGCCGACAGCAATTCATTCCCTTTGAAGAAAGCCGCGTGCCTAGTGAGGAAGCCGCCAAAAGACACCGCTACCGACGTACACCTGCAGAAAATGCAGGCGCGTCCCATTGATAAATTGTGTATGTGTAAATTGCAAAACAAAGTTTCGACCGTGGCAGATCAGGGACGTTGATCAAGAGGAAATTCGAAGTACTAGTATACAGAAAAAAACAATATTAACATTAAATTTAATAATTTAGTCTGTACTTTTCTTCTGTCTGTGAGAAAGAGGTAGTGGGCGGCACCGTCACAGTATTAAAATCCATATAGCAGCGAAATAAATGTGGGAGTCGGGCAGCGCAGTCCGCGGCCGCGGCCTCTTACACGCTTAGTTTGCGCACTCGAACAATGAATTAAAATTTATTACATTAAAATCCAGCCTGTCTTTTAGGTGTACCAATTTTACATTTAGGCAAATAACTAGAATAGGTACGTAACAGCGTCGTGGTGATATTCGTAGTTTTGCACAGTGTGGCAACGTCGCTTTTCATTCAGAGGATTCAAGTTCGTTGAATCTTTGACCTAGTGATACAATTCTACAGAGTGTTTAAATTTGTTCAAAATTAAAACTCTACTTTTTGACCTAATTACTGGACCAATATCGTTATTTTTTTGCATAGCGTCAGTAAAAGCGATAACAAGTATGTCGTATAATTTATTGCATATATGTGGTCTCCATACTGTATATATATATATTATATATAAAAGCGAAAGTGAGTTTGTTTGTTTGTTTGTTTGTTACCTCTTCACGCTTTAATGGCTCAACCGATTGTGATGAATTTTGGTACATAGATAGTTGGGAACAAGGAGACGGACATAGGCTAATTTTTATTTAAAAAAAGTGGGATCTGAGAGAGAAAGAGGGAAGAAAAGGAAAAATTTAGCATTGCTATTACAAATCAATAAGGCGCAAGGGGAACTGTGTTGCCCCAAAGTTAACGCGGGCGAAGCCGCGGGCGAAAGCTAGTATATTATATAAGTCTATATTTCCACTTGGGGTAATGCTAGGCTCGTCTGTTTCGAATCAAGTCGTTTTTCTGGTAGAAAATAAACTTGAATTACTGCATCGTGCGATTCCTGCTCATGTAGCAGTCCAGCAATGTTCATTGGTCTCATTTAATGTCGACCAATGGATAAGGTTAGGTTGCTTGGTAGGAGGTTCTCTAATCGAATACATACACTTATATTGCACCCTTGCACTGGGATTTTAAAATGCCAGTATTGTGATCTTAAGCGTGTTAAGGCTTATTATATAACTAGTATAGATAGATAAATTGGGATAAGGGCCTGTTTTTATCCCAATATATCAAGGTGGATAATCAATATATCAGTGAGATAAAGGTGATCAACAGTTACGTCATAAGTTTCTTCTCGTATCTACTTGTGCCTTTTATCTGTCGTGTATGCCTGCATATGGCTATACACATGCACCCAGCATGCCTACTACACTGTGGGGTTGCCCTGCATATCGGGAACATGTGCATCTTTCTACAGAAGCAAATGGTGTGGTGTCGGTTTTGACTTAATTCAGCTCAGATTAATGTGGCCGGTTCATCTGGAGTACTTAGCAATTGTACGTTGGTATGGAGTATCGGGGGTCTAACTAAGAGTTGGCATAGTCCACCGGAGCTTACACCAGTTTGTTGTACGCAGCTACCGCTCAGTGGTGGGTCCGTGCGCGCGCGGCTCGGGCGGCGGCGGGTCGGTGCTGCTGGCGAGCCGGCCGCGCCTGGCCGCGCTGCCCGCGCTGGTGCGGGACGCGCTCGCGCGCCTGCCCAACGGCGAGGGCACGCGACATCATGTGCTTACGTTACTCAGGTAACAATACACATTTTTAACGCAAGTTTAAGTACTGTTTTCACGTTAAACGCCTCCTTCTTCTGACATCCATTCTTTCTTTCTTAACATAAAAACATCTATGATCACTTTTCAAACTCTTTAATATCTCATAATTCGTTCCACAGGATGTCCCAATGGGTGTCGCCCTGCAGTGATCAAACACTGTTGAGTGCAGTATCGTCAGTATTAGATAGACTACTGTCAGCCAAACGAGACCCTGTCGTCAAGTATGATCAGAGAACAGCCATCTGGACTTATCTACATAGGCATAGGTATGTTGATTGTAGGTTTTGTTTCTATTTTTAATCGAGCTTATAAACTAAGTTAGCATTACTCTCAGTTTTCAAGAATTTGGCCCAGAGTAGATTTTAAAACACACATCCATGGGTTTTCAGATGACATTTTCTACACTGCAGTTTCGCTAGTCTCTTCGCATTAGTTGCCGTCTTCTTCTTTCGTATAGTTGGTACGAATTGTTTAAATCATCATCACTTGCTATACTCAACTGCGCATTTACTTCTCAATTCTAAAAACATAATAAAAGCTATCGAAGCGGAAGATATTATAGCGCACTAGCTGTGCCCCGGCATGCGTTGCTATGCAATTTTCTACCTACCCTTTCGGAGCCCGAGACCTTTCCAACGAATGCAAAATCGTGGAAATCGGTTCGTGCGTTCTGGAGTTATAGCATCAGGAAGGAACACCCGACTTATTTTTATGTAGTAGATAAGTGGTCGCAAGCGCACTACCAAGCGTGGGGTTGTGGTTTTGGTTCCCGGTTTTACGGGAAAGTGATTTTGTTTTCTTCTATTAGAAATTTCTAAATAGTAGCCCGGAATTTGATCCTGCATCTACAGACTTAAACTTAGTTCATCAGGTATGTAATCTGCAGCCTTTATTTTTCCAGGAGTGAAGAAGACTGGATTAGGAACCCAACCGGTCGCAGTCGCAGCAGTAAAGTAGGCACCATGCTGCTGTCACCGCTACCTCCTATGTCGCTAAAGCCTGGCACAGTGCATAAGGAACCGCAGACATCGCCGCGCTCTGTGAGTTAATTATTAACTAGATGGAGCATTTTGAAGTGACGCACCCTGGACAGCCAATGGGTTTCCACAAATTCACGATGGCAAGGTTTTCAAAAGACAAATCACTACTACTCGTACCGATGTGTACCGCAAAATTCACTGAAATATTCGCCAAAGAGCGTCATCAAGATGGAACAAACGCCATCACACATTACTGGAGACTTACATTTATCGCTGAGACTTTTCAACCGAAGTTCAAGTTTTTCTAAACAGATAATAAAAACATCCTGTCACAGAATTTTATGCTTATCACTCAGTCAGTGTGGGCCATAATCTCATATAAATAAAATCACTGTTGCGTATCCGTAAAATGAATTACCATGTACCTTAATCGTAATTACCTGCATATTATATGTTAAGAATTAACTATCGTTTATTCCATACAGTTGGAGTTGGAAGTCGGTAGCGTTGAAGAAGTAGTAGAGAACGCGTCGGACAGCGACGTGGACGTCGACGACAGCGGGCCGCCGCCCTCCGCGCCGCTACTGTCTAGCGCGCAGCTGCTCATGCAGGCCACGCAGGCCTCGCACGCCTCGCACGCCTCGCACGCGGCCCACGCCCCTCACGCCTCGCACGCCCCGCACGGCAAACAGCCGGCAGTGCCGCCCAAGCCGAAGGGGAAGCTCGTCGCGACACCACCTCCGAAAACAAAAGCCAACGTACTACCGAAAACTACTCTACCTACGAAACAAGGGCCCGCTAAACAATCTGCACTCATGGCTCAGTCGGCTAAACAAGCAAACCTACTCGCACAAGCTGTAAGGCAAAGTAATGTACAGAAACAAACTACGGTCATACAGCCAGTGAAACCTTCTGTTTCTCAGTCCCCGAAACAAACGAACGTGACGCCTCAAACGACGAAAACTAATGTACAGCTAACATCTAAACAAGGAACTGTGATATCACAGGTTATTAAACCACCGACCATAGTGAAGCAAGCGAATAGTCAGGCGAAACAAATCAGTCAGACAATACCAGCGTCGCAGTCGCCGAAGTTGAGTCAGCCGCAGACTAAGCAAATTATTGTAAACCAGAGCAGCAATCTTGCTACACAATTGTCGAAGTCATTGCCTTCAGTAGTGGCAACGCCACATAAATCACCTCTCATCAAACAAAGGCCTTTGCAGAAGGTTGAAGGGTCACAATCTCAGGTAAATTTGAGCCTTTTTCATCAATAATGTGATTTACTTCAAGCTGGTTATGTCATGTTGAACTGTTTGTTTCTAGATAATAACTAGTACTGTTGCGAACCTTCCAAGTTTGCAGTCAACGACTGTGATTCAAACATCTAATACAACTACTGTACAAGTATTGCAGAATAAGGTATGAGTTTTAAAGTCGTTGCTCTCATTCTTATACAATTTTAGTAGTGTTATCTCACTCGCTTACTTTGAAATAAATATCATAACTTTTTTGACCAGCGAAGACTAAAACAGATATTTTTACAGGGGACCCAAGGTACGCGGTCGCTATTGATACGACCGAGTCCTGTGCAGACAACTGTGACGGCTGTAGTATCCACACCCTCGACACAGGTACTGTCCTTCCACTATATATATATTCTACCTCCAATATATATATGGCTATAGTGGAGGTAGAATATATACAGTACGGTTTTACTACTGATGTATGCACCAAGGTACTCTCTTCAAGAACGTCAGCAATACCAAGGCGTTGCTGGCTTTTCTCGGGGAGTTGGGGTGAATCGTTTATTCGCACCCATACGCACCTTGGACGTGCAGTTGATGACACCAACACGTTATACAATACAATACTAATGTATAAGCTACTGAATAGATTTAACCTTTACAGTGATATAGCTTATATATCAGATTAAACTATAGGCGAAAAGTATGTGTTTTGTGTAAAAAAATTAATTGGCACGCTAAAAATTAGCTTTGATTCGACAATCATCAGCGTATTTCCTCGCGTATAAGCTTATTTTTATACAGCGCGTGTGATATAGACATATTCCTACTACAGGTAGAACACCGATTCGAGCGAACACGCCGGCGGGAATGATCTTTTGTAATCGCGTAACATTTTTGGCGTAAGAAGTGGCGCGCATGAATGCGAGCAACCTGGCTTAAAAACACCAAAAAAAACGCCAGTCTGAAATCACTTTAAACCCGTAAAACATTCACTGGCTATAAAAATAAGCAATAAAATTATAGTGAGTCGGAAATTAAAAATGAGATTTATAAATTGCTTTTTATGTTGTAAGGCAACACCGACGACGAGGCGTGGAGTAGTCAGAGTGTTGAGTCCAGCCACTCCAGCATCAGGAAAGTCGCTTATATCTCCAAGGGCGCTAATGCATCAAGGTAACATGACTTCTTATCATCACCATAGTCTGCCTAGCTCGGCTTCCAATTTAGCCGGATGCAGCTGAATACCAGTGTTTTACATGAAGCGACTGCCTATCTGACATCCACAACCCCGTTATCACTGGGTAAAAGTATATTTGTATATTTTTTAATATAAAGTATATTTATGTAATTGCAAAATACAATTTTGTTGTTACTTTTATGAGTCCGTGTTGTTTCAATGCTGGGTGAAGGCCAACCAGAGTTGGGGTTGCGGGTTGTTCGAAAGAGATACCGCGGCCCCGGAACGTATAGGGCAACAGAAGGAACACGGGTGGGTTTTAGTCAGTACGAGTCTGACAAGGTCCCCACCTTGTCAAACTCGTACTCACTATAACCCACGCTCTACCCAGAGCGGGGGAAGTTATTTGATGATTTCCCAACAGAAAAAAAAGGCCAACCAGAGCAGGTTGCTAAGCTATAAGTTTTTAGAATTTATAGCCTACAAATATTTGTCGGGGCAAACCGCGATGTGGGCTAGCATTTAGATAACTTGTCATATAATCATGTTTTTCACAGGCACACCTGCTACGAAGAAGAGACCAGCAGTACCAACTACTGCATCTGTCACGACTATTGCACAGGTAAGGAAATAACCCAACTTTCAAAGTTGGGTTTGCACATGAAAAGTAGAGAGGAGAGGAGATGTTTAGAAGCTAGGGTTTATCCAAAGAGCACAATACTTATACCAAAAGGAAACTTTACTACTACTTTTACTGCTTTAAAACATAATTTTATTTCTTTTTGCTTCGAAAGGCATTGATGCCTGCCTTTAAGTTTGCTCTTATATTACTTTTACGCTGTATAATTGTTTAATTAATTTAGATGTTGCTACATCCGATCAAAAATTGCTTACAAGAAACTGATCCCTGGGTGTATCCACCAAGCTGTGCAGAGATGCGTACTGGTTAGACCCGAGCAGTTTGTGTACAAGTTACTCACGCCCACTTTAGCAACCGCCGCACACCGCTCGCGTCTCTTATCGTCTCCTCTGTGCGCTGCCGCGATAGAAATATAAATAACGAAATTCTTATTGTGTGATTGTTTATAACATATCCCCTCTTCTCTCGTGTCGTTTCCGCTTCGGTGGAGTCCAGGCCTTATGTTGCAACTAGATTTTGAATCGTGTGTTAGATGAGATGTCACATTATTAACTATGAACAGCACTAAAGATTTGTCATGACGATCGTGTCATCTTCTTCCATGTTCTATGACGTCGTATGCTGCCGAAATCTCGTAATCTTTATGTTCAATTTATCTGAAGTCTACCTTAACTTTTTCAAACTACAAGCATGCTGGGTTGCAGAGCACTGCGGGCGCGACAACAGTCGTGAGCAGCGTACCGACCGTCGTGACGTCATCCGTGACCACGCGCACCGTGCAGCTGGCGGGCGGACGCACCGTGCAGCTCGCCAGCTCCGTGCACCTGCCGCCCGGACAGCAGGTGCAGCTTAGCACGGGCCAGCAGGTGCAACTCAGCTCGGGTCAGCAGGTGCAGCTTAGTTCGGGCCAGCAAGTGCAGCTCAGCTCTGGCCAGCAAGTCCAGCTCAGCTCGGGCCAGCAGGTCCAGCTCAGTTCGGGCCAGCAAGTGCAGCTCAGCTCCGGCCACACGCTGCAGCTGTCCGCGCTGCAGCTGCCCACGCACAGCGTCCGCCTGCCAAGCGGACAAACGGTGCAGCTCGCTAACCCGCAGTCCGTGCAGACCGTCCGCGTCTCCAACGCCACCGTCAAATCCCCCAGTCCACGCGCACATCAAACCACACCCACAATCAAGACCAGCCAATCCGTCCAAATACCAGTTTCTACAGTGCAATTAGCGGGACAAACCGTTCAAATCGCCGGCCAAACGGTTCAATTAGCAGGACAGAGTATGCAATTAACTGGGCACACAGTAAAATTGCCCAGCGGACAAAGTGTTCAAGTAGCTAGCCAAAGTGTATTGCCGACGCAGAGTGTTCAATTACCGAGCGGTCAAACCGTTCAGCTAGCCAGTGGCAACATGCAAACAGTTCAGTTAAGTGGATCTAATGTTCAATTATCTGGTCAAAGTGTTCAAATGCCCAGTGGTCAGACTGTGCAGCTAGGTGGTCAAACGGTGCAATTAGGTGGTCAAACAGTGCAGCTAGCAGGTCAGACAGTTCAGTTGCCGAGTGGGCAAACACTGCAGTTGTCTGGTGGGCAAACTGTGCAGTTGTCGAGTGGACAGACGTTGCAGTTGGCAAGTGGACAGACAGTGCAGCTCGCTAATCAGGCGCCAAAGTCGCTATCGCAAGTTGTGCGGAGTCAGGCCGGCGGCGACAAGCCGACTGCTGGCCAACCGATAGTGGCGAAACTGTTAACCAATGCACAGGTGAGTGATTGGTGTTACCTACTACTATACAACCATTATATCAGTGTCTTGAAATAGCCGCCTACGAATTTGGCCTTGTAGGAGAACTGATAGTAGAGAACTTACAGTTTGATAACTTATATCTTTGAAACGTGAAAGATTGTTTGGTGTAATAAGCGTCATTAACGTTATTAATTACCTGTCACAGTCTCAAAATAAATACAAACAATGATTTAGAAATATTATGTTTTAGCTATCGCAATCACATTGCATTGACCCTACTATATGCAATAAGAGGTCTTGTTGCATAAAATGGGTATTTTAATGATGTTTGGAATATTATATGTACTGTAACCAATAAAATTGAAATGATCAATTTGTCATGTCGTCAGGGTCAAATGCTATCCTTGGAAGGCATGGTGGGCGGTACGCGCACTCTGCAGGTATCCGGTGTGCGCCCGCGAGCTGCCGTGAGGGTACTGTCTCCTGCCACAAGGCTCGCTAGACCACTACTACTTACTTCTGCCAAACCGTTGCATAATATTATATTACAGGTAAGTTGAAGGTCATTTAAATTTCCATCAATTTATTAGAAAAAATTTACTTAATCTAATGACAAAGCCAACATCTAGCAGTCCAATCCAACCAACCAATCTGACTAGAAATGTATTTCTTATTTAATTTTTTCAGCAAAGCGACGGTAACACAATCAGGGTAACCTCTAGTGGAGCTGCGCCGTCATCGCAGACTTTAGTTTTAAGTAATATTGGTGAGTGTCTCTAACCACACGATATCTATTTTTTTTAATAATTGTTTTTAATTTTAATATTTTTCAATGTTTCCTATTATAATCGCAGGTGCTCAAACGGTAACGACATCAACAACTTCAGCGCCCGTTTTAAAATTACAACAGGTAATTATATTTTTTAAACAATCCAAAATCTGCCACTCACACATTAAGTTTTTGATTTTTTATTTTAATACATTTTATCCAGAATAAGTTATTATCATATATTATTTATAATTATTTTAGGTGAATCCAATACAACAGGTTAAACTCGCACAAGGAATTAAAATACAACAGGTGAATTTTAACAGTTTGCATGGTTTTAAAAATGCTTAAATTCAGAACCGAGTTCTGTAGTTCAAGATTTGCATGAACCTAAATTTGGATACGGACTGACAGATAGTGTAAACAGCTGACTGTTCAATGGTACAAAAATGCATGGCGGCTTCAGCCGACGAATATGAGTTTAACATAACAAAACATCGATAATAAGCTACTATTTCTATATAATCGACAATAATCGTATACAACGTTTGCAGCACAAGTAATTAAAAACATTAACGATAAATGTATACAAAAGATAACTCGCACATGCAAAAGCTCGTCCGGAAAGATATTCTTACTTCGTTTAGTATTCAATGAATGTAGCTGGGTTAAGACGTTCTGCTACCCTACCATGACGTCTTAAAGCAGAACTTATTCCACTGAGGGAAAAAGACAGAGCTAAACAGGGTGTCTAGCACCATCTCTTTCCCTCAGTGGAATAAGAACTGCTATAAGATGTCATGGTAACCCTTCTGGAAATAAAACTGAGTTGCATTTCAGAATTGGAAGGCCTAGGAGCTAAAAGGCAGTCTGTTTGACTATTTATCCAGAATACATTTAATAGTTGGTTTTCAACTTGTTTGTCTGTCAGTACATTCAAAGAGAGTTGACCGCATGTGTGATCGGATACCACGGTCGGGTCTGTTTGTTAAAATAACACATTAACAATTTAATTTTCTTCACTGATAAAATGTCTGCTTTACTTTTTTTAACAAGCATTTGTTACATAAAACGTAATATTTAAAGAATAACAAAGTAGATTGTAAGGTGGCAGTAAGTAACTAGACAGGTCGTAAGAGTTCGGTCAAACTTGTCGCAAACTTCGGTCTGCAATTTGATCGTGCAGGTTTGACCGAACTTTGATAGCTTTCGAGTGCTGCCTGTGTAAATCAGCTACCCTACCAAGACGTCTTCAAGCAGAGCTTATTCCTCTGAGGGAAAGAGACAGAGCTATATAGGGTGTCTAGCACCATCTCTTTCCCTCAGTGGAATAAGTTCTGCTTTAAGACGTCATGGTAGGCCTACAGATCCTAGACTGAGGGGTGTTCTGCTTGAGAAGAGTTTGTGAGATATATATAATTTATAATGTAAAAGATTATGGTAGTCAGCTGCAATACAGTTTCCTTTTTTTATTTTCGTCCATTTATTGTTTTCTTTACATATAATTTTAAACTTTTTTTTATAATTATTACCATATTTTTAATTTTAAACTTTCGTCTCTATGATTTGTCATAAATGCTGAAACAATAATGACACTTTAATGAAAATGGCTGGTTAGTCGTTTTATATGCGCAATACTTGATCATTCTTTTACGGTTGGCTAAGAGAAAATAAAACGACAGAAGTAAGTTTCTGTATTTCATAGTGAAATATATCATGTGATGGTTCCAGACGGCCTCGAGCGGCCCGTCCGCGGGCGTGCGCGGCGTGCTGATGGACGGGCAGCAGCTGAAGCTGGTGGGAGGCCGCCACGTACTCGCGCGCATCCTGCGCCCGGCACACCCGCCGCAGTAACTACGCACTGCCATGTCTTTGTAACTATCAACATTATTGTATTTCTTCTTCCAACATTGATATAATAAAACCTAAGATACACATTCAGTAACTCCTCAAATTATCCATAAAATAATTATTCATTTGTATAATTGTACTCCAAAAATAACTGCATGTTAGTTGGTTAAACATTTGAATTTATCAAATTCAACTTTCTTCCTTTTCTTCCCTCTTCTTTGTTATGTTTTTGTCCACCAAAGACACTTTGATGTCATAATTTTAAGAAATTGTTTATCTTGGGTTTTTATTTTATCATAGTTTATTATATTTCTCAAGGATTTTATAGCTAAAGCTAGCATAGAGAATGCTAATATTAATACGCCTCTTACAAAATATAATTTTGTTGTGTACTATTTCGACAAAATTTAGTTAACACTTAGTTTCCTTAAAAAGGTAATTTTGTACAAATCTAGTATTTTGGTGAAGTCGGTTGTAAAGTGTTTAGGTTCAAAATATTTTATATAAAAGTAATTTGACAATTTAAAATTCGTTTATTTATTTTTGAACTGAATGTTTCAAACTGATGAAACAAAGGTAGGATAATATTATGATGTAAATAAAAACCAATTATTAATTAGGTGTTAACAGGGAACACTAATGATTTGATTATATTCGTGTTATGATTATGTTAATTTATTATTTGTATATAGAGGACAAGAAAGCTGAACATTGAATAACTTAACAATCTATACAAGATTTTATCTACACTTAATATACCTTAATGATGCGTGTAGTTCTTTTAGTAATCTCTTGATTTATTGACTCTACAAAGAGTTTTCATATCGTAAATAAAGGTACATTGAGAACAGATCTTGATTGCAAAAAAAACTAATTTAATATGTTGTATGACTTATTTTTATTGTTCTCTTCTTGTACATAGTGGGTCAGATCCCCTTTAATTAATGTGACATATAAGTCAATTGCTCTAATGAGTAAAACTTGTTTATAGTATTTTAAAGGCAATTTAAAATGTATGCTTTAGTTTTTAATATTAAATATTAGGGTTCGTATTGCACAGTTTTTCACTGATAGATAAATAAAAATATGTATAAAATACTTCTTAATGTTTTATTAAACTCATATCAAATGACATATGTGAAAACTTCAAGCCTTATTTAAATAGCTTTATTTTGTATTTTCGCTAGCTAGCGCCGAGCGGAACAGTAGGCGAGCATCACATACAATCATATGAATCATAGGTTTTGAACGGATGCACTGTGCACGCAGTAGTTACTTGGTGAATAACAAATACTTGCGCTTTTATAATTGTTTGATTGTGCGTATTGAATTATTTGAAAATATATATTGTTGCTTATTTAACAATTCATCGACGAGGTGATTGAGAATTTGAAAGAATTTTCTTAGTCACGCCACTCAATCGAAATACAGGTAAAGAACTAGGATCAATAAAAATACCATATTCGGGTGGGAAAACATAATTTATTTCATTACTTATGTACATGGTGTGTTCTCAGCAAATACAAAATAATCACACTGCTCGAGGCATTCGTAACTAATTCTAACACAAAGCTATTCAAAATAAATACTATTGATACGTTACTGTGCGGTGTTACTTTGCATGATACAAAATCTTAGCATGAATTATAATGATTCACATGTTAATATAGAAGTAATTAAGTATATCCAAACTTTGCCTTAACACGATTCTTCCTTGCACTCGCCACGATTCCATAAATACAAATCGCACCGGTCGCAGGATACCAACACTTCCTTCTACAGGGGAAACGATAATACTCAAAGATACTACGGAGGTATCACATTTTAATTTCTAACTAACACTCCTCTCCTCTCCTCACACATGTGACTGAAGTACAGTCACATTACATACCTAACATTGAATTACATAATACGCGTAAGTGCATATACTTTTTAGCACACAAAGTTACACATAAATTGGAAATAATAGTGCCGTTATAAAATAATTTGTAACAGATTACACGTCTTTTAATAAATAAATCTTACTAATCCTAAAAAACTCAATCATATATCAGTCTTATAACTATATTTTAAAATTATATTAATACTTAATTGAAATGTAAGATAGATCATCGAAATGTATAGTAATAAAAGAGCGACGTTAAAACACAGATATAACATTACACCGAGATTGATATTACTTCATCTTATCCTAACAGGCTACACAAAAAATAAATGAGTATGCTTATCATGTAGATTTATAAGTACCACAGGTTTAATTAATACTGACGAGTCATACAATCGAAACTTTCAGAGATATGATATACATAGCACGAAGGTTGCCGAAGGGTCGCGAGCGGCGCCGACTGCTACTGTTGTCTGCGCAGGAGTCCGCAACGCAACATACACATTCTGATAGCGTGAATAACATTGAGTTGACTATGGCCGCAGTGCTGGACCGATACAATGTATCTACGTTTATTAATAATAAATGAACAGAAGCTCCGAATGCCACCACTTTATAGTTAGGTTCTAGCAAGCTCATAAGTATACTATCAATATCTAATTTTCGTGTTTTATTACGATGCCGAATGACATTGTATCACAAGGAAATGGAAAAATCAGTTAAATCATGTTTCCGCCACAAACTATACAATTACCTTCACACACTTAAAGGACACCTTCGCTGCGTAAGTATTGACATGACACAAAAAGGTATTTGCTACACAATGGTGTCCGACCTAACAGATGAATTATAAAATAACCTGGTTTTCCTATTCCCCTGCGACCAACGTATCTACGTAGTAATTTATTTGTAACAAAAATATTTTAGCAATTTTGGCATTTGACCGTACGTCCCTAATTTACAATCGAATATCTAGTGCGATTACAAAATATACTTACATATTATATCGTATCTCTGAACATGGAACTACCTCCCGGCCTTCGGTGGTACGAGACCAACCGAACCGTACATTATATACAAACAATAGGCACTGAAAGTTTGAAATATGATCGGTGTGTAAGAAGACGAACACAGACAGGTCCTCTAATGCGACTTCGAGAATCTACGCTATGGCGGCTAAATCATTACAAAGTGCGTGGAATGCCTGATGTACAATTGAGGTGACAAGGACGCGTGCACGTTATTACAGCGCTGCCGATATAATCATTGCTCATATTCATTATAATGTCCATTAGTCATACACACAAGCAAAATTGAGTATTCCTAGATGCAACGTTTAAGTTATACAATTTATAATCATTATAATTTAGTTAAAAATCAGTTAAATATAAACACAATAGGTCATTAGTCATGCACGTCAAGTAGTCGCGCTGCTTACAACAGTTTCAGTGATTGTGACAGGTGCCGCCACTTGACCTAATGCTTGGTTTGTGTTTATGAATGATTGAGTCGCCGTGATGCCGCGCTGTTGCCCCACACTTGACGCTTTAGCACTTAGCGAATAGCGTTTACTAGTATAGTAATCCATTATATGTATAAATATATATTCTATTAATATTTAAATAAAAGTTAAAGGTAATATTCTCGTAGAAGTAGACGAGTGTGTTAAAGTATGTACGATATGTACCCGAGTTGTACACGAGGCATCCTGCCGGCGCGCGGCGCTGTTCAAGCGGGAAGCGTGTCGCGCGACGCTCACTCGTCGGCGTCGCCGTCCTCGGCGTTCTCAGCCGTCAACAGGTTGGTGTTGTCGTCAGCCTGGAGATCGGCGTTCAACTGCTGAAACAAGTGCTACGATTATGTAAACATCAAACTCTCGCCCACATTATATTTATTGGATGTACGCACCAAACAAATAATCTCATATAAGTTTCTCACACCCATATTATCGCTCTATTTTTCTTCTTATATATAAAATTCTCGCATCACAGTTTTACTTGCCATACTCCTCCGAAAAGGCTTGACCGATTTTTATAAAATCTTATATGTATAAGGTACCTAGGTCTCAGAATCGGTCGTAATCTATTTGTATAAAGGCGGCCCTCTCCAGAAAAGATCTGAGTAACGGGTTAAAACGCTGGGCATAGCTAGTCTTCATAATGATCTTTTGTTACGTATTCAATCATACATAATAATATCACGCTTGTAATCGGCGAACGCTTAGGCAGAGCTGTATCTAATAGACACCCGCATTTCGCCATTCTGTTTAAATCCAATGTAATATTTGTCGAGCCTATTGCCATCAATCGGGCACCGATCAAGACACCGTGCTACTGAGAAATACCTGATAGAAAAACCCAATAACACTGCCCGACCCGGGAATCAAACCTCATTCGCAGCAGTCGCGATTTCTTGGCCAACGAAATGCCATTTCTTGGTCACTTATTATTCATACCTACAATTCGGTTAAAGCCAGTACTAGGTCCTCTTATTTGTGTTTTTTTACGAAGGAGAAAGGCAAGAAGACTGATTGTTAAACTTGTGAGTACCTGTAACATTGTATCTTTAATAAACCTTGCATAAAAGATTGCACTAGTGAGAGCCTTGCGAAATGATGTAAGGTAGCCTGGCTGATGTTCCATTCTAATGAGGGTTTTTAGAGCACTCCAACATAAAGGCGTTATTAAGAGTCATTCAGTAGCTGTACCAGTCTAGATTATAATGAAATTACTTCACGGTAATTCGATACGATACTTACGTTGTCTTTTATGATGGTTTATTTTTTACAAAAGTCAAAATGTTAACTTAATTGATGTAAAGAATTACAATGAAAGTCTTTGTTTTCTCTAGTACATGAGACATTTCAGCATAGTCAAGAATCTAATTCGGTTATTGTTTTTTAGAAATAATAGCGGATACCCGCAAGATTTTGTCCAGCCCTTCTACAGAAAATCAAATACGGTGACATAACGACAACATCGCCACGCGCCACGCGCAACGGCAGCACCTACCAATTGTGTTTTCAAATCATCAACACAAAATTCTTCCAAATCGATCAAGCATTTAGAAGGTTAATTAGGTGACAAACACACGTACGGAAGAATTATTTATATTAAGAAACATGAACTCTTATTAAGGTCAATTCCGTTGGCTAAACGGTATTGACCTTAATAAGAGTTGTATCAACTTCTCACCCGAAGAGCAGCAGGAGTACTTATTTACCATCCTTAATCATCCTTACAAAAGCTAGTGCATCAGTGAACGTACCCCAAGCTTCGAGGAGGCGATCAGCGATCGCTTACGGCGTCGCACGGCGAGCGCCAGCAGCAGCGCCAGCGCCACGGACGACAGCGCCGCCACCAGCAGCAGCAGCAGCAAGTTGTCGCCAGGGGAGTAGCCCTGGAAAGTGGGAAAGGTGTTCTCTAATTATACGTGTTATGTACATTTTTTAGGGTTCGTACCTCAAAGAGAACCCTTGTAGGATAACTTACTTGTCCGTCTGTCTGTCAAGACCCGCGATAATTCGGGAACGCGCGGAGGTATCGAGTTGAAATGAAACACTTGGCCTTTTTTTTAATTTAAACTATTTTACATTTTTTATTGTGGTCGTGGTTGATGTACTAAATGCGGCCCTGTCTTGTGGTCCATAATGCTAACGGGCGCTTATTAAATCAGCTAATAAAAATTAAGTAAGGTAATGCGGGATGCTGATTCTGAGAAGGGTTTATAAGTGTTTTATGAGCTTTTAACCTTTTGGACGCCACGCCAAAGCATAAAGGCACGCGCGTGCCCTCCACGTCAAGCCACTCACTCAGTTTTTGTTACGTATTTGTGTCGTTGTCTTCCAGGGCACGCGCTTGCTTGTCACATATATGTTTATTAGAATCGCTTTCAAAAATTTAATCGAATTGGGGCTGCGGTCGTAACAATACCAATCTACGGAAATAAAATTTCAGCATAGAAAACGACTACATAAACAAGTATCTGCTGATTTAAAGCCACACTATGCCATTCGATGTGACCGCGAAATCGCAATACAAAGGCCTCAGCTTGATAAGAATTTGACCCCACTAACAGCACTACTAATCCTGAAGTCCAATCTAAAAAGAACACTTCGCATGTTTTTACGAGAAAAAAACCTTTTAAATGCCAGTTTCAACTGTATCTACGTAGGTACCGATACAGTTGATACTCCAACAGTAGGTATTTACTTTTAGGTGTCGTTAAGCGTTAGTGAAAACGGAATGTTCAAAAGCTTTTATTTAGCTTGTAATGTTTGTTGATTTCTTTAACCGATTGAGCTAAAATTTTGCTTACACCTTGTTTGGATGACAGTACATGGTTAGCTAAGAGTCGTCATTGTAAATCACTATGGCGGTCTAGTTATTTTAATGTACTTTCATGATATTGGGTATCAATTAACAAGTTTTGCTGTGAAGGATACGAATTCAGCTAAAATTAAATTAATATGTAGTAAAATAACTTTTTCAAAACACTTTCTCGAAAACTGTAGGCCTACTATGACATCTTAAAGCAGAACTTATTCCACTGAGTGAAAGAGATGGTGCTAGACACCCTGTATAGCTCTGTCCCTTTCCCTCAGCGGAATAAGTTCTGCTTTAACACGTCATAGTAGGGTAGCTGGTCCTTATTACGATTAGGTTTAACATGCAATGAATTTCACACACGTGCTTTCGCAATCGCAATTTATCGCACAACATACTATTTGTAGGATTTTTAATGTTCTTCATGTTCTTTATTTTAGGAATAATTTAATAAGAAATATGTGAAAATGCAAATAACAACTTCTCAAATCTCTATAGCCCGCAATTTTCTTTTTTGAGCTCTTATTTTTAAATTAATACCACAAATAAATATAATTATGCAGAAAATAATTTGCTTAAGTGCTTTGCTAATAACTTGAGTTCTAAATAATAAATATTAATATTAGGCTGTTTAACGATGTCATGATTTCTTTTCTCTTTTTCAGTATGAGAATGAGAAGACAAAGCGCGGGGTAAAAACAATTCCTTACTAATATGATAAAAGCGAAAATGAGTTCGTTTGTTTGTATGTTTGTTACGTCTTCACGCCTAAATGGCTAAACCGATTTTGATGAATTTTGGTGCAGAGATAGTTGGGAAAAAGAGGGAAGAAAGGGGAAAAGTTAGTTTTGCTATTACAATAAATAAGGCGCAAGGGTACAAATTACAGGAAGCCGGTACCTGCAAATCAGGAAAGGGGAACTGTGTTACCCCGAATAAAATTATAATTAATTTAAAAAGGCAAAAACTAGTTAAATTATAATTTCATATTGATTCATGACAAAAGTACTTTTAGCTATGTTATTTAATTTCTCCGAAGTGTATTGAAGAACGTTTGATTCACGTGAGAATCTGTCACTGCTGTTATCGGCTTTATAATGCCTCGGCTTCAATGATAAAGTTTCCTCACTTGAATCAAGATGTACAGACGCCAGCAGGTCAAGCTACCCGAAACTGTTAATTTTTCCCAATAAACCTTGAACCTAATGCTTTAGAAATAAAGTCGAAAATCTATCAAAGAAATCTGACAGATTGTAGTAGCTTGATGTGCAGGCGTCTGTACTATTCTTAATACAAGCTTTTATTTAATTTAATGTTATTTTAGTGATGCATCATGACTGAGAGAGCCGTTTATGTAATGTCTGAGTTAATGCTAATTCAAACTGTTAGCTTCATTCGACATTTTCTTAGCTACGGTAAGAGCAGTCGGTTCAAAGATTACATCCGTTGGTGGTGGTGGAAGTGACCACATATGTCGGCCAGTTATAAAACTACGATTTCTTTATTGACCTTCCTTAAGGTTAACACACACTTACCCGAGTCAGAAGTTTAGAGTTATTGGGAGTTAGAATTATTTTTATGAAATTCCATGAAATCTGCGGATATGGTGTGCGCCTCCTTGACTTTGAATCGTTCCGCGCATAAAGTGTATAATCATTGCAGGATGGAATACCATACCTACATATCGTAACGTATAGTAAGAGTGACATATCTACGTAGCTGTGACGTGAACAAAACATTAAATTATTATTATTACCGTGGTGAACAACGATACGAGTGAACCTATCTCTACTAACTACCAACCTATGGAACATTACTTTTGGTGCTGTTTATTCTAGCACCTACATCGTTATCATAATTGAACCGTTTGGCTAATTATGTAGCTTAATACTAAACTTTTGTACAAAAACTCTATGGTTATTAAGCTTTGAAGCTCATGGCAAACCCAGCAACATGGCAACCTTTTTGCCAATTTTCCCAGTCCTATAAGAATAATGATTCCATATGTGTCTTACAGTGTTGTAATAATTTATATGTCATTAATGGCATACTTACTAGGCCATGCGGATTATATTTATAGGAATGTACCTACACATGTGTTGGATCGAGCACTTATGTTCTTCAGTTATCTCTCACAATGTGTTATTCCCGAACAATACAATATGCTGAAAGGCAATCAACTGTTCCAGAGTTTTGGGACGTCAGAAATTTAAATATTATGAAATCTTGATTGAAACCCATCAAAACTAAGCTACTCTGAAGTCTGAAGTTGATTACATTAAGTAAGCATTAAGTATTGTATCAAACGTAATTAAAGAATGATTTGACCAGCCCAGTACCTTATAAGTACAATGTTCTTTTGTTAAGTGTTAGACAAATAAAACGATAAAAAAATAAATGGCGTCTGACAGGCTTTTCCAAATGCAAATGCAGACTCAGTTCGCCGCTAAAACTGTTCCATATTCACGTTATGAAAGGCGAGTCATTGCCATTTTTTGGGCAAATATCCAAGGCCTTAATCCGTATATAGGACTTAATAACACTTGCACATCGGCATTCACATTTATGCCCACTTACTTTTACGCTTGTATTGTAATTGTTATGAAGCCCTGATTTACAGCTTGAGAAACAACCACTTCACTAAAAGCTTCATTAAGATTTCACCTAGGTAGTACAAAATATACGATAAACGTAGGTACGTACTCACTTTTATCGTATTTACATATCTATGACTAGAGCCTATGTGCTAATAGTAAAATCGGTAGAAACGAAGGTCTTTACAGACATGGCGTAGAATTTTGATGCACCTAATGGGTTTTACCGCCCGTTGAGAGTGTACTGAACCAGGATCAATAAGTTGTAGCTCTCGTTTTGTAGATATGTCTGTCTGATCGAATCATTGTAGGTATTTAACGTTGCGAAGGCTAAATTCCATAGGTTTAAATTAAATACTGATTTTGCTGCTTTTGAACATGTCCATCTGCGTAATGGTTACAACGCTAATACTTAATTGTATAACGTTTCAAGGTGGCAAAATAAATATGTAAGAAATCCGATTCTAATGTAGAAATATTTTCTGAATATGTGACTATTCTATTTTATTCCTTCGATGAAATATAATCTCTACCACGTCGTTAATTCCAAGACTGCTTTCTCGAATCAGTTATCGGTTTCAGGCAATCAATATCCACATTTCGTCCAGCTACAAAATGTACAGTGTAGCCTACCTACTTAATGTAAGTTATCAGAATCGTATTACATAATCCGCAATGGATTTCGTAAATCAAGTACATTTTCCATGTCCGCTTTCATTAAATTACCAGCTGTAACCGAAGATTTTATATGAGTGCTTAAAACACGCATTAGCAGGTAACGATTACATAAGTTAGTAAATGATGCAGTACATACCGTCCATTGGAAGTAAGATGACGTGTCCACGAAGGGCCAGCGCGCTCCGTACCATGCGTCGCCGGCCTTTGACACCGTCACCTCATCGGAATCAGTGCCGGGAGCCGCGTAGTCCGGTTTCAATGGTGGCAAAGAAAACACTTCATCTACTTCAAGCGACTCTTTAAACTCATCATCGTCATCTACCGATAGCATTGCGTCCTTCAAATCTCTTAGTTTAGAATTTTCACTAGTTGTCGCGAACTCGGTCGTCACTGGAGTTTTAATAGTAGTAGCTTTAGTTGTAATTAAAACATCCTCGAATGCTTTTGTAGCGAATACAGATTTCTCTGAAGGAACTTGTGTTCGTGAGTAATATCTTAATACGCTGCGTAACGTGATCGGTTCGGGAGTGACTGTCGCTCTGATTATAATGTCTTTCTCCCATTTGACTGATGCATCGTTATTGTTACTGGATGCGGTCCCAATGAGAGGAATAACGTTATCGTCTGTAGGAATAGGCGGGATCACTGTGGAAGATGTTGAGCTCTTCCACGATCTTAACGCTGGCATTGTCCACGGAGGCGTAGTCACTCGGTCGCCAGTAACAGTTGATGGAACAGTGGATGAGGTAGTTGAAGGCGATGTTGAATGAGTACTTGTCTCAAATTTCTGACCTAGCGTTAACACGACTTCTGGGAACATCTTTAGCTCTTTTTTCCTAGACTTCACCATCTCACGTGCAGCAGACGCCATCGGTGCAGGGGTGATTATTTCTTGCTGGCCTTGCTGATTCCTTGCATCAATAATATAAAGTGGAACGAGAGTTAGGACGAGCGTTGCTGCCATACTGGAAATTATCCATAAAGCATATTTCAAATCTGATTTCCTTCGAGTCCGTCGCACGTGGATCGAGGGGCTGTAGTCTCGCCCCTTGCCCTTCAGGCCGCTGTTGCTCAGCACTTCCTCAGTCTGCGGAAGAATGGTGTACTGGAGGCTGTTCTCGCCGTGTCGCACTGTCTTGTACATTTTGGCTGTTGCTCCTACTTAGTTATCACAAAAGGAAACACTACTTTAACGTTCTCTATTCACTCTAAATCTTATCACATGCTCGTATTTTCACAGTGCTGAGATGGATCCGCGGTGCTCGCGTGTCTCAGTGTTGCTCGTCATCAACGTGAAGAGTCGGTGCGAGACATCGCGGCCACTCGCGCTTTGTGCAGCGTCGTCGGGTCGGCGCTGGCGGGCGCAGCGCGCACGCGCCACAACATTGAGCGGCTGCGCGCTCCCCCATCCGCGGCGGCTCGACGGCCCCGAGCTTTTGAGGTTATATGACTTAGAAGCCGGCTTCTATTTTACATCACGCCGCACGACAATAACAATAACATTACACACTCTTTAGGTAGGTATCTACCTCGCCTCATTAGCGAGGAATGAGCTCCAAAGTTAACACTGCTTCTGAATGAGGTAGGTAACTTCTTTTAGGTGCGCCGAAGTGATGCTGTTGAATGAAACGGAAAATTTATTTCGGGTCCACTTCGCTAATGTAATCGAAAGCCAATACCTACCAGCCTGCCGAGTAAATCTAGCGTGGCTGAGTTAAACTTGATTTGCACCAAACATTTATGTTGCTGTTCCAGATTGAATGTTACCACAGTGTTTTTCTCAGAGAGGTTTTGTAGAACATTTTGTCCGACTCCAAATTGCAGACCTCAGATGAAAATTATGAGTCATGATGTAACTTTTTTCCAATAACAAGTGCATGATTCAGTTTCGGGTTCGCACAACTTCCATCCATTTATTTTTTTGCAAACATTGATCAAATGCAATGACGGATCATTTATCATGTCAATACAGCCGATGCCAAACCTGGCATCGGCTCGCTACCCAATGCTGCCGCATTGTGTGTCCTCTGATCATTATGTTGATAAAGCTGACAGTTCCAGCCGTTGTAACTGTAACGTTTATGTTATACTTCTAAATCACAAAATGATATTTGTTCAAATATTATACAGACCTAACTTCATCGCAAAGATATGATCATGGTCAAAGATCCACTTGTGCATAGATCTGCATCCAGAAAATTAATTCTGTCACAAAGAAAACACGAGAAAGTAAAACAAGCGATTATCCGTTTTGTCTTCTGCGATTTCGTGTCTAAAAGATTATAGCAAACCGGCTACCAACCGTCTCTAATTAAAGCTTAGAAAAAAGTGTACAACGAGTATATTAACATGTTTTTGCGGCCGGTCAAACAGCGAACACACCATACGAATACTAATTCACTTGACCTTCAACAGAATCACGTTTCCTTTCGAAATTGGTTCGTGAATGCTATATTTTTAGAATAAAAGTAAAAAGAGAACGGCCAAACAGAATAAAAGGGTTGGTCGGACGAATCGTCCCGGCTTTTTTGTTGATCCACCATCTTTTTCTACTTAGAATTTCGTAAGCGTTGAGTTAGATAAAGGTACCCGTTTATTCTTTGTGTTTATAACGACGCAATGGTGTCCATATTATTATTTCTTGAGTGTTTTTAAAATGGCTGTGGCGTTGGTTATTTGGCTGTTGGCGGCTGGAACGATTTAAATTGCTTATTAGTTCATTTTATCCATATCGACGTTTTTACAGTGTAATCAAGTCAACTATTTGAAGTTATTTCCTTGTTTTTGAATTTTATATTAATCGCCTTTAAGTGCTCAAGAATTCCCCTTTTATTAGAGTAATATGGATGAAGAAAAGTTCGTATCACAGTTTAACTAAGTGAAAACTTGCTATTCAACATTAAGCTTCTACAATTCTAAATTCCGTTGAAGTAAAAATTGTGCGCAGTTTAAAGACGGGAAAATATATTTTTAAGCTGTTTGTACACAGTCAATATGCAGATTCTTTGATTTTGATATCGAAATACTTATATCAGCGTTATCTTCCCGTAGAGCTTTCCTATCAGTGACAATATTTATTTTGGTCATTTACATAACGTATCTTTTCCCGCTAGCGACAGTGTTTGCTATAGATTGGCATTTGACAATCTCAAGTTTATATTTCATAGCCATTTAAATTCGACTTTGCTCAATATCATTATTATCAGCTGCTTCCTTGCAAAACCTACTTTCAGCAATGCTCAGGTGTTACAAAATCCTTGACGACACTGAGGCGGCAGAGCATGTCTGTTTGCATAAAAAGATAGAAATAAGTAGGTAAGTAAACTTCATGATGTGTTTACTTACCTTAAAGTTACAACCGTAATGATGTAAGCTTCGTATGTATTGCTGAAAGTTGTGTAATCATTTTTGTTGGCACTCTTCTACCCACGTGTGACGATGTCCCATTTAATTCGTGTGTAGTCTCATTATAATTGTGGCTACTGGCACACTCTACATAAGAAGTCTTACGTACAACAATTCATAAAGATCGGTAGGAATTGTACTTGTGTAGTAAAATCCTCGTCGTCTTTATTCTGCCTCTCTAAATTTTGTTTCTAATACAGCATCACGTGATACTGCAGGGGATGTATCAATGGAATATACGTGGAGTACAGTACGACGCTGGACTCTAGCGCGGCTTGCATTAGGGCGTCGTTACCTCTAGTACAATGACATCGACAAAGCAGCTATTTTCGTAAGCCGCTGGAAGCCGGCCAGCGCAGCGGGGCATCGCGTAAATAAACGTACATGACAAACGCATGCTGCGCTCTCTTCGGGAAGATTTCGACAAATTTAGTAATGCTCTGTAGGAAGCTATCGACACAAAATATGGCACGACACCGAACAGCACTCAGGAGCTGACCGAACACTTGTATTTAAAATACATAAGTAATTATAAACTTCCGTATTATTTATATCAACGAAATAGTAAGGTATATCCTAGTTTTAAATAATTCTTTTATTAAATGCAGAAAATGTAAATAGTATTCATGAATAATAACTGGTTTCATTCGCGAATATGTTACAGGTAATAAAACTTTACATTCATTAGAATATGTTTCAAGATAATTTAATACTACGTTTAGAATTAATAATGTAGTTATTTTAAGTAACCTCCACAACCTTGAGGGTTCAAAGCACATCCTGTCAGCGAGTTTTACGAGGTTTGCCTAAATAAACATTTTCACGAACACGTGTTTGGTCGCTAATGCTGGCGGTCGCGGCGGGGGCGACCAGTGCAGCAAACCAACCTCCTTTGTCGTAAAAACTCTATTTATTGCCACACCAATATTGTTCTTTCATCCACTTACAATACAATTTCGAAGGGAGAAACTATAAGTTACTTTACTACCTGCTGCGTTGTAAACGGCACCAGAGGTTTTTTTTTTTACTTTTTTTAGCCAGGGCTTTCTAAATATTGTTTCGTCTTTCGATCCCAAGCCTTGAGATAAGTCCTCTTTCGCTTATCTTATCCCCAAGAGGCTGACTAAGATAATATTTTAGGCCCGATCTTGCATAAAAACGCTTTTCATTTGGGATAAGGTGGTTGAATTGATAATTATCTCGACAGTGCCTTAAAGTTTTAATTACAAAAGGGTTTCTGAGTGTTTTGTGCCTTAAATAAGTTTTGGGGTTGTGTTGACCTTTTGTTTAGGATAAGGTGTTTAGGTGTCAGTAATGTTTGTCAGAGTGACGGCGTGACGGCGGGTGCATCGGCCGCTCCTGACCCTGGCTGGCCCAATGCCACGATATATTCGCTGAACAGCGGCCCGGTGGCAGCTCGCCAACACCCGGACCCTTCCGCATCGTTAGCAAATCATCATTCTGAGCAAACTGTGGAGACGGCTATTTTCAGGAACCGTTTAGTGATTCTAAAAAACACTGATTCATACACCTTTATATTTTGTTCGCTATTGTAACAAGATGTCAAACTTTCATGAACGTCCTCTTGTTTGTGTTCTGTGGAGAAGTGCTCTACTTAATTAAGTCTATTTAAATCACAGATTGCAATATGGTTCCCATAAAATATAATTATAATTTAGGTCGATAGCAAGACGTGGGTATCACCACAAATTGGCTCCCGTTTGAAGAAAAATAGCGAATGTTCAAAGTTCTACGTTAGGTTTCACTATAGCTGTCAACACCTAGCCAGTTGGTGGGCACGGTAGTTATTCTAGCAGTGGATCAAGTGGCCGGTATTGGCAGCCAGGAGTGTTGGCATTGGCATAGGTTCAGGACGTTGAACCCGACGCATGTGATGTATGGGCGGATCCACACGTGAGTCTGAAAGTGCAAGTGCATTGTCCGATCTTGGCTGCGTCTAGCCTCTGGTGGATACAGTTAGATATTATTTGTTATTCAAAAAGAATAAGCTTGCATCAAACAAAGCTTTTTGTCGCACTTTGCTACGACAAAGAATAAATAATTCGGTACTTATTTAAAAGAAATATCGAGTTATTGTGATAATAATCAGTGGATTTCATATTAAATAAACATGTTTAAATGTATCATCAATTTTAATGAATACGGTAAGCTACAATAGTTTTCAAAATTATATTTTGATGTCTTGTAAGTACATTCTTAGTTCATTATTGATGTAATTATCATAAATTTTCAATATATTTTGTTTTAATAATAATTTATGGGTAAGTTTAGGCGCGTATTTATTTATGAAAAAATATACAACTAAAAATGTAGATTTTTACGTAGGCCGTGTATTTGCGTGACTTGTGTGGTGATTTAAAAACACAATTGACATATTTTAAAAACACACACATTAGACATAGTTTCATGGAATATAAATAGACTACAACATTATTTGGAAAGCTCTAAGGGCCTCTCACACTTATAGTCCAAACTGGTTTAAAAAATTCCACAAACTTTTTGGATATCGGCCAGTACGACTGATCATCCGAAATACTCTACCTTGAACTTGACGGGATGGGAGGGGGACAGCTTCAGCTTCCTGACGTCATTGGCGACCTGTCAGGTGCCACACGTGGAGCACACAGTCATCCTGTAATTTCTGTCTGATTAGCAAATGTGTGGTAATTGACAGTAACAAATACAAATTATGTTGCGTCTTATCCCTAATGATTAATTATCGCGTAAACGATCAATTTTGGATTGACGAAGCGAAAATAAATGATTATGTTCTCCAACAAACAAATGATTTATTCCAGCCAGCTAAAATTATACTCTATGTACATTTTGTTATAATTCTGGAATGTTTGTGTTTAATGTATGCAAACGTAGAGATTAACTAAAACACCATAAATCATAACAATCTTGTTTAGGAAATCAAACTACAATTTAATTATAAATTGATATACATTGGGGACGAATATGGCAGTATCAGGCCACAAGCCGGTACCTACAGAACGTTTGATAGTTGTAGAGCTTGTAGTGCGTTGTTCATTATCTAAATGTGCAAGTGTTTGGTCATTACGAGGTCGACGTAGATCGTGTTAACTAAGCGTTTTTATTATTACAAACGTCACGTAATATGCATGGTGTAAGATAAAGCTGCGGTCCACATGTGCGCCTGCGACGTTCCCACGCCTCGCTCCCCCGCGCCTCCTGCCTCTCGCACCATGTGTTGTCGACCATTGTAATGTGAACCATCCCCTTATAATTTAAATTTGAGCGTCTTGTTATTGTTTGTGATGATAGAGGTCACCTTATGCTGGTGATTGTTTACCTCCCGGGCTCGTAACATGTTCACGCCTAGGGTTTCAGTACTGACGGTTCTCGCTAATTGATCGACGGGCAATTGATTAATGAAATATGAAAGTGAATGCGTAATGCATCCTGTTTAGTAGGTAAGTACGTCAGACATCGCTGATTTTAAATGCCGACATTATGGATTTTAATTGCAAAAAATGTGGAAGGCGTATGATGCGTAAGTGCACAACCATCCCATCACCATATGCGAGTATTTTCACACGCAGTTAAAAGATTGGCCAAACTGTATACAAGAAGAATCAAACTATGTAATTATTTTGGCATAAATTCTCCCAAAAAAAAAAACACAAATCAGAGAGCACTTTTATTTCAACATACGCACTCGTGAAGCCTTAGTTAGCCAATGGGTAACCCTAACTTATTTTCAACAGTTTTGTAAAAAAATTTAGAAAACTAAGTGACGTGTGGTTGATAGATTAGTTTTACGTACGGCCAGTAAAATACGATGATAATGGATGGACAGACATCACATGAGCAGACATAGTCACATTTTGTTCGTCATAACGAGACTTCATCCGTAAAGGAGCTTGTTTGTAGCCAGATGGGACTTTAATGCCTGTGTAAACGAACACTAGGCGATCTCTTAAAGCGAATGCCTAAAAATACTGTATTGTTAGAATTTCAACCTCCGGCGCTGGCTTCAGCGCTGAAAATCCAACAGTATGATTTTATTTGAGCATTTATTTAGGTGTAGCTTAGTGAAGTTAGTGGTAGAGAAGACTGTAAGCATTCTTATAACAACAGTTTACAATCTAAGATTATCATCCTTTGTGTGTGTAGAGAGCTTCGCAGAAATAACGTTTCTGAGTCCGTGGAGCCACATAGAATGTTAGTAATTAACATAATTTATTTTGTTTGCAGTCAGTTTGGCGGATTGTTGTCTTGTTATTGTGTTTGCTTAAACATGTTGGTGTTTGTTCAGTGTTCTGTCTGCATAAACTGTACTTTACAACAATTTTAATAGGTTGTCAAAAAATGAGGAAGGTACCTATCTAGTAATAAACATACATACTTAAATTAGTAATACTATTTGCTCTCGTTTAGGTTGAGTTCAAACTAAATTAATTCAGGGAAACATCTTTGAAAATAATAAGGAAAGTCATTCAAAATAACAGCAGCTCGCTTGGTTTAAAACTGGAAAATCTACCTAAGTATAAATTATTCAGTATTCGGCAAAGAACAAAAAAGTATACAAAGACAATTGAAGCATGAATCCTCTTCACCCCTAGAATCTAGATTTCGCAGATGTTGGGGCGACTTGAAAATCTCAACTTATTTATATGGCTTCATGCAGATACGTATCGCCACACCTGCTGCAATATGATACATGGCAGATCTTATCACGAAGCTCTTACTTCTTCTAGCAAGTAAATTGTCATGCAATCTACAGCTTTAGCTTGGTGTACACTGTCATAATTATTAACTTTTATCTTGTGTTAAAGGATGTTTCTTCGTAGGCTTTGAAATTATTGTTATTTCTATATAACGCCATTTGAGAATGCACGCTGTTTGTTGCTACCTCGAAAATATTTTATGTTCATGTTGAAAAATTCTTTACTTTTTCAATTGTTTTAAAGCTAATGTGCCAGCGATTCTCTCGCGTCGAATATTTTTGTAGTCGAGACTCGAGACCACACGGGTCGAATAGAAATGTCGTTAAGTCCGACATTGTTTCAGTAAATACTTAGTACTCAATCTTAAACAATGCAAAGCAATTCTACTGTATGGTGAAAATGATAATACGATACGATAGTTCTTGCTTAAAAAAACGATGGTATATTTTATAGAACAGAGATAGTTCTCTGTTCTATTCAATGAATCATGCCTTACAAAGAAAATAATTATCCATAGATTATTTTCAATTCAAGTCCCATTCAACTAAATTAAAAGTGATTACTAACAGCTAATTGAAAACATGCTGTAACCACGTGTTACATTTAAGTGGGTGTTTGATGAAACCATCGCACAGGCCTCGGCCACTCCACTTGAAAGTGTTTCGTAACGAGCAAAAAATCAAAGCTAAACAAAGCATGATTTGTATTAGTGTGCGGTGTGTGTGTCGTCTGCATGTGCATTGGAGTGTGTCACCTGAGCTAACCCAACCCTGCACTTGTAAGTTTGACTCCCGCCGACATGATAGTGATGTCATCCACTAACAACGACATAGATTTATCGATTCAATATCTATTTTCAAAACCAGACACTGATTCATGGCACCATTTGAACGATGTTATTATGCCATAATCAATATCATTGTTATTAAATTAGGCATCATGTTTGTTTACAACATTGTTGAATCTCCTCACGTACATAGAATGACAGAAAGTACCAATTAAAATAAAAGGTATTTTAATTAACTGTAAGCATGTAACACAACACAACACATGTGTTGGAATCTGCATTACATGATAATATACTTGTTTATTGGTAATGTAATACTTGCACGACAGATACAAACACGCTAGACTTGTCGATATCATGATTTGTGAACGAGGTCGGGCCCATCACTAAATGTGTTGTGTTCAGAGTGAGTGGGGTTGACGGGTGCTACAAAAAAACACAAGCTTTGCTATGGTGACAACGGAAAATTTTCTACGACGACCCTTCATAAGGACGAGTTTTGAAGAATTTAGTTATTGAAATTCTCACCCTTAAGCAACCCCGGTTGGAGGACTACTAATAGGTCGTAAATATAGCCGCTCGGTTCATAATAAATTTACACTTGACAACGTAAATTGCTTTTGCCATAATGTTTTTGTGATATCTTTTTGAATAACGTAGCTACATCCTGCCCCGTCAATTCAGGTAGTTCTGATTTGGTAATTTTATTGTGCACACTTTAATTGAACACTCTTCGAACATAAAGATAGGATTATTTCGGTTGCGGTGGTTTGCGCTAACATAAACTAGATGATAAGTTAGGTAATGCGGGGTATTGTTTCATGAGAACATTGTGAACAGCGTCAGGTGTCTTAGTGAATATTTTAACACCCGACACGCTGGGTTCTGGCCAGAACTGTCTACCTGTCTATATATATTTTCTTATATTCATATAACTTTTTGTTGGTAACGATGTAAAAATATTGAATAAGAAAGTAAGTATTATATAAAAGTTATGCGTGCAGAGACTACGTAATAAGTAACTTGACTTTTTATTCTATTGGCTGTATTCTGTTATTGGCTGCGTTGTCCCGGCTTGATTGCCAGTTGCAAGGCTCTGGCTTGTGAAGAATACGATATTGGATATATTTACTAACTAGGCGTTTATTCTTGATTTTCCTGATCGGCAGCAGTAAATTATGTGACTAAGCAATAAATTGAACTGTATTGCTTCCAAACTTACTGAAAGAAACAACTCATACGATATTTGTTTTAGTAAAATTTTAAAGTCAATCAAGTGTTATTAGGTTATATTAACAATTAACTCCACTTACACTCGTATTAAAGGATACAATATCCCGATTTCCAAGAGGCAGATCAGTTAACAGGTAAAATAAAATTTGAAAAGCGACTAAATAAAGTTTCTTTATCAAATTCGCTCACGTAAACACAAGCGGATCTCTTTGATTACATTCGTACGTGGCTTGGTTCTCTGTCGAAACGAAATGAGCCATGTAAACCGACGGAAAAGTATTTGGTAAGAATATTTCATCACGAGGAAATTGTGCCGACCGGCCGACAATTTCACATACACGTAATACGGACTGGTTTGAGCTTAAACGAGGATTAACGGGTATGTATTATATGTGTAAGATCCCGGTTTTCGCAATTTCTCAGCAATGTAAGTGTCAACTAAGTTGACTTATTATGCAGATAACAAATGCTTGAGAAGGATGTGGGGAAAAACGGTGGAGACGCTTGCCAGACTTTCGCGCAGCGTTTCGCCAAAAATGAATCTCTATTAAGATTTCTCTATAAAGATTTTCCTTAACAAGATTTTTCTCTATAAATTCCTATCTAAAGATGGAGAGTGTTTCAGAAAAGTCATGTAGTCATACTTACTTTGCCGTAAGATCAGAGAATGAACATACGTCAGAATATCCACCTGAAAAACCCAACAAAGTGAATCTTTTGTCCTACCTGATCTGTGAGACATGTAATTGCTGTTTGTTATTGAAATTACAAAAACACCACAGCTCCTGCACGATTTAATTGTTGAAGGCGTTATCAATAACTTCTATATCCTGCTGATGACACCCGCATGACGCTATTTACAGGATCCCCACCTCATTTATTATTATGAATAAATGAATAAAATTACAATTAATAAATGAATAAAATTAACGCTAATTGAAATAGCAGTAATAGTAAACAATGTTAAAATCATATAGCTTAGATTGTCTAATCAGTGGCGTAGTCCTTATGGGGCTCTGTATGAGTATCCATTTTTTTTGTGAAAGCCCTTTGAATCCAAATGCGCCGTAGCCTAAAGAGAAGATAAAAAAGCATCCTGACTCTAGATCTGACATCGCAAAATCTGTCATTGATTTTACTTAAAGAATTTACGAGCGATCGAAGTGAGATAGAGTAACTCAGTATTGAATGAGAGAGCGAAGCGAGTTTTATAATCCAAGTTTTCATTGGAAACCGAGCGTAGCGAACTTGAAAAATTGAAGCATCCTGAACCGCGGCTATATTCAAAGTTTCATTAATGTCTCATTACGAGCCTCTCATTAAAAAAAAAAGTTTTGGGAAGATTGTGTGGTTATTTTCTTCTATATATCGAACCCTTGTTACTCAGAGCCCCGTGTTATCGATACGGCTGACACCGCTGTGTCAGCCGTATCGATGTGTCAGCTACCGCTGTAGCTACGCCCCTGTGTCTAATACATGTAAAATGAAGCAATTATTGCATCTGTAATTAATGTCTGTTATGAAGGTATGGTTCCCGGTACAGAATAGGCCACATCGTCACTTTCCGTTTCGTTACAAAGGCGATTAAGAGATAAATTCAGTGTCAGGATGTACATAATTAGGTTAAATTGACTGTCTCGACAGATTTCTGCCAGACACAGCTTTACAACTTCATTGATGCTCTGAAGTTTAGAGCATTTACATCGTTACATTTATACTTAATATTATAAAGCTGAAGAGTTTGTTTGAACGCGCTAATCTCAGAGACTACTGCTTGGAATTGGAAAATTCTTTTAGTGTTGGATAGTCCATTTCTTGAGGAAGGCTATAGGCTATATAACATCACGCTACGACCAACAGGTGCTGAGCAGCGTGGGTGAAACCGCGTGGAACAGCTAGTTAATACATATACGTTACATAAATACATTTTATAATCGTTTTTCCTACTAAATTGTATCACTAATAAGTCGATGCATTCGATGCTATATTTCGACTATCTAGACCGTTTTATGTTGTCTGTCTAAGGGCTTGCTCAATACAATGAAATAATCTGGGATCCCTAGCTATTGTTGCCATTGCACTAATGAGTAAGTATCTACAGATACCAACCTATCCCACGTGTGATTTTTGTAGAGCCGTGATGACTGTAGAGATGAAGGTACCAATCTGCTGGGTCTTGCGCCTTTCCTTGTTGGATGTCAACGTTTAATAGGAATGTCATTTATGTTTGTTTGTTTTTAAGTGTTATGGTGTGTACCATCTTTCTCTTTAGTCATTTTACCTTCGCAATTCCCTGTCGCGACAGTGGCGCAAGAGTTAATTTCGGTTTTATTTGATTAGCATACATTTTGTATAATATTAAAGTTTTACAAAATGTTTAAAAGTGTATGTAAATATTGTGCTGCAATGTTTAAGAAACGCGAAGGTTACTTAAAGTTCCAAGTTATGTCGCCATTAGTGCGCTTTGTCCACTTCACAGCTTGATTTTATCTAATAGATGTTGTAATATCTGTAATGTTCTGTCTTAACTAGGACTGGGGTCATCGCCAACTATGTTTCAAGTATTGTCTTTGTGTTTTTATTACAACTTATGCCCCACCTTTGTCACGTTTCGGAGAAGTAAAGTCTATTGGTTGAGCATTGCATCCAAAACGAGGTTTCGTACAAAAACTTCTCATACTTATGTGTTCAGACACACGTCCGTATGGTTGTGCTTATTTTTTTGTTGCAATACAAGAAATATTAAGATGTGTAAAACATTTTTTTGGTCCTTACAGTCATGGCCGTAAGGGGCCTTAACATTTTTATGCTTCCTATATTTTAAGTTTTTACAAGATGAACATCATGCAATACTTCGTCTTCATAGACGAAAAAAATTGAGTACATACCATTATGTACTCAATTTTTTGTACGCAATTAGGGCACAATTCGTATGCATAAGGCAATAGCAATAGCGCTAGTATTATTAAAAGATTGTCTTTGTTCTGAACAAAAAACCCCGTTTGTCAGAACTGATACGACAGATATTCTTCATAATTCTGTTTGAATGTGTTCCACTTGCATTTGCTTAATTAAACTGTGAATATTTTGCTTAAATTAACAGAAATTGCGAACACACAACATGGTACAATAAATCAACTATTATAAATCATTTTCATTTCGCTGCTAAAGCTTCAGTGTTTACATTCGCCACACAAGGAGAAGCTTTGTTTGCTTGTTTTACAGCGCTTTATATAAAACAGCTCACCCGTTTGACATGAAACTTTAACTATCGTATCATTAATATTGTCGTAGAGTTATATAACATTAGCGTCGAAGTTCGTATTTAATGATAGCAGCTCCTTATAACAATGGAGTTAAAGCCTGTATGTAAATAAGTTCAGATGACGTACTATGATTTCCAAGAGGTGTACAATGCACTTTTATAGTATGCCAGCCGCGTGAAGCACACCACAAGAGTGTTGACCTCTGCTCGATACCTAACTATCGATGTATGTGTACTAACTTAGTTATACGTTGCGACAACTTTGCTGCTTGTTATTTTGCATGTTTTCCTTTAAAGTGCGAAGAAACCCTGTGCCTAATATCAATTATGGACGTATTTACTGTTGAGTATCTCAATGATGGTTGTTTTATATTTGCAATGTGTATTCCATGGTAATTTGATAATTTTGACTTTACGATTATTTGTATGTGTGGTGTGGTGGGATATTTTTTACCTAGTCATATAACTCCCTCACGAATATTACATACTCACGGCGACCAATCAACAAACAAACATGGCGACAAATCAAGCTATGCAGAACCAGTTTAAACGGATCTCTCATTGTATGGGAAATCTATACAAAGTGTATCCATGTTTTACAAGAAATGTATAGCTTTAAGTGTCGCCGTGTGTACGTAACGCTTAAAGATACTCATGAGTATGTATAAATATAAACAGTCTCACTTTACATTTAACATTGTTCACTTCATTTAATTGCATTGCGCTTTCCTAAATATTCTTGAAAAATCAAAATCATAATCTTTTATTCAAATGCTCCACCATTCCATTACATCGATAATAAACCCAAATGCTTCACTAGTACGTCCCTATCTTCAACCGCAAGTTATAAGGCTGGTCACGCACTTCCCTAAACGCGTCCCGTCGCATTGTCCTTCCAGACGTTACAGCATATATTATATTATACTATGTACCTATACTCAGTGTTTTTAAAAAAGCTATTCAATAACAACCATAAAAATTTTACTCGCATAACTAAGGGCGATTCTGTTACGTGAATAGGGATGAGCTGTGTTTTTTGTGCATATGCTGTGTGAGTTTGAAAGCCGAAATGCGCTTCTACCTAAGTATTTAGTTTTAACCGCTCTGAACTAGTGCAACAAGTACAACTGCATTTTGGTTTTCAGTTGTAATTGCTGTAGAATAAAACATTACTATCTAGTAATTCAACTAGTTTATTTTTAATCACCTTCAGTGTAAGTTACTCTGCGTTACAGTGATATTGAGCTGATTCATGTATATTTATGAAGATTGCATTCGTATTTAAGCGCCAATAACAGGTTGTTTTGCTTGACCATCGCTAAAAGCATTAAGTAGCCGTATCCGGGACTTTGGCCACTTGGGTGGGATATATCTACTACACAAACACACAATGTATTACTTTGATCTTTAATTTATTTAAGTTAGCAAAATAATGTAATCCTTTGTGTGTTTTTTGCATAAATATGCAAAATGTGATATCATATTAAGTATGTTATAAAATCGTGTCATAATGAATGAACATGTTAAGTGCTGCAAAAACTATTCATTAAAATGTAATTCAAACTTTGTAATTAAAATAGAAAAAATTGTTTGTAAAAACCGACCCTTTTTTGCAAACCTACGTAAAACGGTACAAGGATTTATACAAAAAAAAAAATATAAGAAAAAATATGCTTTAAAAATAATGTGTTCAGAAGTGTCGACTTACGTCTATTATATTATATTACTAGCTTTTGCCCGCGGCTTTGCTCGCGTTAAATTCGGGGTAACACAGTTCCTTTTTCCTGATTTGCAGGTACCTACTACCTGTAGTTTTTGTCCTTGCACCTTATTTATTGTAGTTATTTATCGTATTATTCCCTCTTTTTCCCTCATTTCTTACTTTTTTTTTATAAAAGTTAGCCTGTGTCCGTCTCTAGTATCCCATCTATCTCTGTACCAACGTTCATTAAAATTTGTTCAGCCATTTAGGCGTGAAGACGTACATACAAACAAACTCACTTTCGCTTTTAAAATATTATTAAGGATTACGAAACGTACGTCTCCTAAATTCAGGAGTCTCAGAAAACTAAAAGTTAAATTGATTAGATTGAGGAGAGAAAATGGCGCCGTTGAGTGAAAAGTTTTGTAAAAATGTAGAGAGGAAAGTTATTTGTGTAAATGAGGATAGGTAGAGGTCTTCATCTATCTAAGACACCTCCTTTCTTCATGTCTTCATGTTTTAACAAGAAAGGAGGTGTCTTATTAAATTACGAGTGATAGAGCAGTACCTATGGAAGAATAAGGTATGCTGCGCCGACCCCAAATAAATTGGGATGGACAGGAGACTGTTCCTATTCATTTGATTAATAATTGAATTGAACTTGGCTTTCAATTAATTATAGATTGCGCGTTCACTCATAATGACTGATACATTTGGATCTGTTCAGTGACTTTGGATTTCGAATGTTCAAAAAACCTACAATGATTGATATTTACTTCTTTTATGGACAGCTCAAGGTCCGACATTTAAAAAATATGTACTTAGTTATCTATGTAGTATTTATTACGTGCGTTTGTTTCACGCTAAATCCTTAAAGTGAGTTTGTTTGTTTTTTTTTTTTTTTAAAGTGGGAAATGAGGGAGAAAGAGGGAAGAAAAGGGAAAACTTAGCTTTGCTATTACAATAAACAAGGCGCAATCAGGAAAGAGAAACTGTGTTACCCCGAATTAAACGCGAGCGAAGCCGCGGGATAAAGCTAGTAATGATTATATTCAACCTACCTACGCACAATTAACTGTTGTATTACTGGCAATAAATGGTTTTAAAATAGCCTTATAAAAAGTTGTTACGAATAACTAATAGAACTAGAAATAAAACAATAAAGTATACTAGTTTTTAACGTTTGTGTCTTAGCCTTCCTGAATACATTTTCACAAAAAAATGTATTAATCTTAACCCACTTTATCATTATGCCGACTGTAGGCAGCATACCGTACAGACGTCTCAAAATTTATAAAAAAATATCTCTTAATCGCGTACTGCAGCTCGTAGTCTACATTCAGACTAACGAGTTTTGACCTCAGTATTGAATAAATCAATTTAAGTAATTTTGTTTTGATTCTAAACATATTAAAACCTAGAAATAAGTGTATTTTATTTTTGTAATCATCTACAATCCAAAAAAATCAAATAAATCCCAGTTTATTGCTAACATTGCTGCGAACGAAAACATTGTAAGGATTAATTTGTTGAACTTTCTGAGAAACATTTGATTTAGTAATTATCTAAATGTTGGACCTGTATATGTCTAGTGACGAAAAATCTGTCTGTATATCTTAGGGAAAATAATTTTTGTTATATTTTTTGTTATCATCCTAGTCAAATATTATAAAAGCTTTCAAATTCCGTTCAAAGTTTTACTACACAAAAATCATTCATATAATTTCGTAGCTTCCCACGAATATTTAACTTTGTAAGGTTAAAAGCCTTAATTTGTGGTTGTATAATTAATAAATTAGACGACATTTTGTATAGGAAATGGTAACGCGATGCTACAAACAGTGAGGAAGGCGAAGCGACCTCGACATGTATCTGTATAGGAAGCTCACTGTTTAGTTCCTGCATTTTATTGTTCTTTGTCATGTGCATAATGCGCACGAAATTAAGATGACGACAAACGTATTTAAACCATAATGTAAACAGTAACATTATCTTTATATAAAGAGCGCCAAAAATGTGCAAAGTCGTGTTTTTAATGGCAGCATGTGCGATGTTGTTCTTGTCAAGTCATTGATTGAATTGCTATGTCGATCCGGTCATTACAACTCATGGAAATGTATAATGCATCATGCAAATTAACGAGCGATTAAGCTCTCCTTTCCATAGATTATAATAATAATTTGTTGCTAATGTTCAAATGCAAAAAACTCGTTTAAGAGATTCTAGTTAAGCATATAGGCATATCTATTTTTTACACACAGAAGCCTTAGGCGGTATTCAAACCAGGGAGGGCCTAAAAACTGGTCTCACGACTCGCGGTACTCTTTGATAAATCCAGAGAATGTGTGCTCACTGCTCGCTCGAAAAGCGCCAGCTCCATTTACTTAATCAGTTTCGCAGCGGTTTTTTAACGACCTAACACTTTACTTACGTCTGCCAATATAAAACATAAAAGCCAACATCCGTAAATGGTGATAAAATGACTAACATGACAAGTATCTAGATCAGCTCACCTATCTTGTCTTTATTGATCTCTCTCAGAAAATGAGTAGCATTTCGTGACCATATGTGGTTGTAGTTAGCTATAAACGTATAACAAAACTATATTTTATTAGAAGTATTTTGTCGGAGTCGTTATCAGATCAGACGAAATAGCTAAGACGTGCCAAATTTTCGCAAGAAACAAAGAGTCGGTTGTGTCGAGTTCCCTACGCTGAAGTTAATTGGTGCCGCGGCCGAGAAATACCGAGAACTTTGTACATTTATACACAAACCTCGTATAGACCAACTCAACTCTACATTAAGCGTAAAGTTGCCGAAACATCGAGAACACAAACTTTATTATGATGCGAACATGGGTTATGTTGTGTTAAATGATGCTAGAACTTTTTTAATGAATAGTTATTTAAGATGGAATATTTGCCAACCTAGATCTCACCTCTGCCAAGGAAACACAAATAAGAATCGCGCGCGCAAGTCGTTTCTAGGAACTTAATTAATATTCAGTTTCTTTCCGCTATAGAACTAGTATCTGATATAGGATTTTAGTGATTGTAATAGTAATGTATTAGCCTTACATTCTTCCTTCCTCGTTCTACAAGATACATGAATGCCTTTGCCTTATAAGCCGGCAGAGCTGAGGCGCGAGGCGGCGAGGCGGCTTGAACTCATGCATGCGACACAAAGGGGCCTTGTTCGTGAACCACCGAAGGCCGCCCAGCTCTGCGACAACGAGTTTCCTACATGCACTAGCAATGTACTCGCACTTACATTTTGAGAAGTTCATGGCTACTTTTATTTTTAAATGAGATAAACTCGGAGCAGGAAGGTCAAGGACTTTATTTTTGGCGGATGCCGCGAGCTCTTGTTGCCAACGACCTGCTTCCAAAGCTTTCAGTTGTTTATCTATCTCCGAGTAGCTGTATTAATGTATTTATACTACATAGTAAACATCGTATCTAGAAGAACGTCATCAATGAAACTTTGTAAACATCTTTATCTATTACTATATCTGATCTGCTCTACACCAGAATCTAGATAATTCAGGTCATAGGCGTCATGGCAGAGATCAGTAATGATATCTTGGAACATGAGCCTGTATTCGACAGAGTCTAGCATCGAAACCAGTTTTCATTGAAGTCCCATTCGTGTCCAAATAATTAACGTGAGTAATTGGCCGTCGTTGTGTGTACATATAAAGTATCCTATGCCGTGTTTATCTTCGGCATTTTCCTATGGCTGTCTCTTAGTATGTAGGTATGGCAGTTTTTTTAAGATCGCATAAGGTATTCACCGTAGCGAACGAATTAGCATTTCGTTCGCGATTCGCCGGTGCGGGCAGCGCGAGGCGGGCGAGCCGACTGTCCTTGAAATAAGGATGTGGCAAATGGGTGTCTTATCTGACCGTTTGGACTGTCAGTAGGCCTGAAGTATAAATAAAATACGTGTCGTCGGCAGCTTCAGTTATTTATAATAATGTGTTATTTTGCATGTAGTTCGCGTCACCCGGCCCTGTTCCTGTTCATTGTTATATAAGCACACGTTAGATTATTCCGTTCGTGGTTATTGATTAGATGGAGGACGTGAGATGAGTGAACTTCAGAGCTGTTTATACGATCATTTATATTCGTCCCTAACTGACTGCGGAGAACTTTTTAAAATCCTAAATCATCGATGTCCAGCTGTATGAATCAATGAATATAAATTCTGTTTGCGCTGTTGAGCACGCAAATTGTAACTTTGTTGCAAGCATGTACACATCGATTCACAGTTCACCGTAGATAAACACGTTTGAATGCAAATCACAAATATTACAATTTCCTGTTAAATACTGCGGCAATACGATCGTCAATTTACTATGAAGTGTTGGTAGTTAAGCCAGCGGCTGTGATGGCTGACGTGGGTAATATTAGCGAAGTATTAAACAACGGCTAAGGTTTCCCCTTGTGAGATTCTGGAATGCAGCTTTTGTTGATAAATATGAGTGCGCTACGTTTGTATTCTAGATGCACGCCTCTAAGAGATGCGGCTGGCAAAAATGTAGGAAGAAGGCAGGTTGGTTATTACTCATTGTGTATTTAAAGCATACAATTTCTAAGTAAATGTTACAGTTCATTCTCAGATTTACTGTTTAATTGAGCTTTTGTTTCCTTGAAACTGCAAGAATACTGGCGAGTTCGCGACACATTTATAGATTTGTTTATTTCATCACCAACGTTTCCTGCGGTTAATATACATACATGAAGTTATTTTTATAGTTCATGAATACTAAATCTAAAGCGTTTCCGTTTATGGTGATATATAATTCAAGTTAGGCAGTGACATTACAAGAAACTTAAGATTAGTAACAAGATTATAATGAAAACCTTAAGAAATATTGTTTCTCTCATTTGGAGGATTAATACAAATATTCATGAATTGATTTCACAAAATACGAATTTTATTTCTGAGAGTTCAACGCACTGATCAAGTTTGGCGCCATAATTGCGCCTTGGGAGAAATACCAATTCACCAGAAATATCAGATAAATATTTGTGACCATCACAGACGTGCTCAGCTTCTGCGAACAAAAATATGACGTGTTCTGGCAACTCCACTAATAAGGCACAGTGAGTGTTGCTAGTTTTTACGTCGCTCGGGCGCTAATGCATTCTAGAGCCGCAGTTGTGTTGACATTTGTTCAAAATAAAACAATAACAGTGGGCTCGGTACTGCCTGCTCCGCCCGTCTGCCCATAATGTTTAGTTAACATTTTGTTGTCAAGTTTAACGAACAAGATTGTAGCTATATATAAATAAACACTAAGGAACTCCGTGTTTAAATCGCTTTTATATTAGAATGCTTAATTGGTACTAATCATTAATATCAAATAACTGCCCCCCCTGTGATTTGTATTATTACTTATTCTGTGCCCTGTATCAGTCGTACTGAAATAACCACTAGCTCTACTTTTTAACAGTTTCATAAAATATGCACTGAAAACGATGGTAACGAAGAGAAATAAATCTCGATTCAGAAAATAAGCTTAGAGTTTTGTACCATGTGGATAATAATATATAGTAGAGCTTTATTCAAGTATGAAATTCAATAGTGGTTAACCACAACAGGAAAATATTTGCCATAATAAGATAGATAACCAATGATACAATGTAGTAGCTTAACAGAGGCTTGCAGTAAGGCTCGTTTTCCAGATTTCCAATAAACTAGTTGTACTTAGACATTAACGAGCAATTAATCCTATGAGGCCTAGGAAAACATAGCCAACATGACAAAAATATTTCTAAAATTTATTATAACATTAATCTAACAAAACCCTTAAACCTAATGTTGTAAAACATCCACTGGCAATAGGCCTTGCAAATTCCGGTCAGGGGGCATATTACACAAGATTGAAATCGTTTCGAAATGTATCAAAGCCAAGATCTTTCTCAATTTATCTTATTTAACCACAAAAGGAATGGAAATTCGACGTATTTTACACTTTATGGCGTTGTAAATTGATACTAATTTTAATATCTACGAATTTCCACATAAAGTCAGTAAATAAATATGCAACAAACCTGTTTTGCATATAAAGGGGATTGGATTTTAACCTGTTTTCGTCACGTTGAGATTTTTACCTTCAGCACGTCATCCGTTTGATTGCATTCGATGAACATTACGTCATCACACACAAATGCAGTTTTTAATGACGTTGTATGACGCGTTATGTAAACGAAATGATATGACGATTTAAAAAGTGATTGTTCAAGATATTACAAGATGCATACGAGCGATTTTTACTTTGTTACAAAACTTTACAGATTGTACGTGTAAATTAGAAGCCATTTTACTGTTCCACATATTCTCCATCACAATCATCTTATAGATTTTCTCCAACATTTTTCGTCAACACATTACCATACCGGTCACCAGAGCGTCGTAAGATAATGAACTAATAAACGATTTTATAGATATGTACGGCGGAACATCGACCGGCCTCGCTGGGAGTGCCGTGATGCCGTCTCAGGAAGCCCGCTACTTCCGACCGGAAGTCGGTGCAGACGGAAGACTTGCGTCACTTCCGATCGACCTCAGTAAGGCACCTTACGTGTAGGACCATTGGGATCACATCAGTATATTGCTCTGAGAATTTTCCGCATTCACTTGCGATTTTTTTAAAGTTTTATCTTAAGATATGTATCTAGATTTGTAGAGGCAAATATCATTATGTATGCATTTAGGATATTCATATGAGTGGTAAAATCGAAACCACTCAATATTTGTGAATTTAAAATAAGTAAAGTTTGCGATTACCAGCCAATTTATGTTCCGCTTAACACCGTTAACTTTTCTGGTGAGGCAAGCGATATATAAGGCGGTCTAGGCGTTTCAAGGAAAAATACCTTGGGATGCAAATAGTTTGGTAACTAACTTGCTGTTATTAGGTGTCCACTCGAGAACCTGCGCTTTTATAATCTGCATTGATTCGCAGGCCAGTCGAACATTTTGGTGATATCAGTGCCTACCGCCGCTTTTGTTCGTTGTTTACTTACAACAGAACCTACCAATGGTTCAATGGATGTGGTGTTTATGGATCTGGTGCGTCCGTTGATAGTGAAATGGTAGTGACGATAAGTGACGCGGTAGAGACGGCGGGCGTTGCGTGGGCCCACAGAACGAGTGCGACCGGTCCCCAGGTGTCAGCTCTGACGTACAGGGCTGCACTAAGGCACAAGTCTTGTTTTAGCAAAAACATGGATTTTGATTCTGAAATCGTTAAGGAAGAAAATGGAGTCTAAGGGCCTAGAGAAAGGACAATCGCTTTTCTAGCGCAAACAGGTTGTTTTTGCGGAAAGGAAATCATCAAATAATTTTCTCGCTCTGAGCTCTAATTGGGAGAATGTCAGACTTTTAGTGACTAAAACCCATCAATGTTCCTTCTTTTGCCCTTTATGTTCCGGGACCCCGGTATCTCTAAAATCGCAGAAAGAATCCCCCTCCCAAAAGCAAATACCCTCTTTGCAGCCCGGCTCTCGTCATACCTCCCCATAGGAATGTTTAATGCTATAAGCACAACTTTCAGTGTACCAAGTAACTACTCTGAGGCCAAAACTAAATTAAAGGAATGATTACTAGGCAGAACATATGAGGAAACTGAACGTCTTCTTTGCTCTTAAAGTTTATACCCATAAATGTTAAGATGCAACACACATCCTCAAAATACACACATACAAACACAGACACACACCCACACTTACACACACGCAAACACACACACACCCACACTTACACACACACACACACACACACACTTTCCTAAACTGTTGTTAATTTTTTTCTTATTTCCGTATGTTTTTTATTTTTAATATTATCAATGGATTGCTACTAAGTTAGTTTTATGAATTCTTTGATTTCTTTTCTATAATAACATTGTTAATAATAAAATTGTCATTGTAGATACCATTTTTGCGCTAGCAGAACAACTCGTAATATAGTAACTTTGTGTAGTGTCTGGGTCACCAAGATACAGGCTGTGCCTAGTTTGGGACTCGCTGATAATCCTGTAAGTTTTCTGTTACGTCTGACTTAATTGTGCTAACGAACAATGTGTACGCTAAATAGTAAAGCTTTAAAATAGTTTATATCAATACAACACATTTTGACTTTTCCCTACTAATACTTTTGTCTAGTGTTGTCTTTAGGCCCTCAAGAAATAATGTGTTCAGAAATGGTAATAAAATTTATAGACTGGATTGATTAAAATCCATAGAATGATATACAATGCAGTTAGTTCCTCCAAAAGTGGCATTATTTTATTTTTGGTCTAAATGACCAACGACCCCTCTTAATTTGATGTGCAAAAGAATTATAAACTTCACACTAGTCAAAAAATACAAATAAAATACTGTTACAGTTCTTTTTTTTTCGAATATATGTTATAGAACTAATTATTTATTTTATTTATCGAAAGTTTCATTCGTGAAATTTATAAAAGTTATACTTAATTATTCTAAACAGTATTACAGATTTATGTTTATTTTCATGGGAAACATTCTTCACACTCTTAGTTTAGGTATCAATATTTACTACAATAGAAAAAGTTCAATAAGGAAATAATAAACTAAACCAGCTAGTTTCACAAGCGCAAATAAAGCTCGTAACTAACTTAACTTCTTTAGCTTATTTCGATATGTCTCAAGTCCGCTCCTGTGCGACTAACAATCTAAGGGAGTCGCTAAGTCGAGAAGCCAATACGGTTGTTTGCGTAAACATTCACTGCATCAGCTGAGTTACTTAGTAACTTAGTACATAACTCTAACTTGGTACATTGACAACATCTTCTGCCTAGCAGGCCTGACATTGTAAGACTAGTAATTGAAATGTTAGCGGCTTGTGCATATATGTATATCAAGATTTGCATACCTTTTTGGAATTATTTCTTAAGAATGCAAATTAGAGATCTCCGCAGTTCTAGTCACACGTTGGTGAATCGTTTTAGCAGATTTTTATCTTTAAATTTTCATAAACTTTTGAAAGGGATAGGTCTTGTTGTCATTTTTCTAGAATGAGATCTTTATCTACATAGATAGGTACAAAAAAGTTGAAAAATACCTTCACATTTTGTGTAGCACTTAGACTGAATGTGTTTGATATTAGCTGCGAAATCTATTACATTTGCCTAAGTAGAGGACGAAACATCTCACCTCGGCTCAAAATAAAAATACTCGAAAGTGCGAATTCTGGGAAGTCAGCCCACGACCCTGAATGTGTGAAACCAGACGTTTCACAGTATTTATTGTATTCGGGACATCTGCGATTATGAAATGAGTAGCAAATTGTTTCTTTGTATGGTCTACTCTGCCGGCCGGCCGTAGAGTCGAAACTCGTGTAGTGATAATGTTAGCCAGCCAACGAAGGTGAGTTAAATAAATTTAATTAACGCGGCTAAGAGTCTTATGTCCGTTTTCATATTGCTGAACTGTCACCACGTTATTTCCAATCATTGTTACAATTATTTCTTGGACAAAATGTATTCTTCTTTGAAACTTTGTCACACGAGTTTTTTCTTTGAAAGAAGTTTACGTCACACCTGGGGCCTTAGTCTGCTATTACAATAGTGTCAGAATGGTCGATCACTGATCGCATAATGACTGATTTTGACAAGTTTAGTATGTAGCAGATTACCAAACTTGTCAAAATTAACCATTATGCGATCAGTGGTCGACCATTCTGACACTATTGTAATAGCAGACTAAGGCCCCTGATCATTTTCATGAAGATTTTTCCTCTTTTTTCACAAAATAGGTTTCACATGTTCTTCTTTAAATATTTGATTTACATTATCCTTGACGTAGGTGATATGACGTTCTTGTATAATATACACAAATAAATTGGACGAAACATCTGTAAACGATAAACATTTTCGTCCTGTTGAGGGAATTGAACCCGCGACCCTGAATGCAATGTGTGTCCAACTGTCCACTTGTGTTTATGTATATCGTCATTGCTAATGTTATATGGTTTTTTGCCTTTAATATAAACAACAGAAAATCAGCACAATCCTCCCTATGTTTAGTTTTTTTTCTACGTATTGCAAACATAAAGTCTTCGAATGAAGTAGAAAATATGCAGTGTTGTTTGGCTTACTTGTGATTTGCAGTAGTCTTCTTCGTGCTATTAGGGCTGTTTTTAGTTCTGTCGCAGCCGTAGACTCTATTAATCCGAAAATGGCGTACACTATCAAAGATTCGTACAGTATATTAAGCTGTCTCGTAAATGCTTAATTCCTTTTGACCAGAGAGGGCCATAAGTTACAAAGCAATCATTTAAACACAATTACTAAAACATACAAAAAATAACCACGTACCCAAAAATAACTTTGGGTGTGAACGAGTACATAAAAGTATTATATTCGCTCTCTAAACACAAGGCATTGGCAGATACCTTCTAATTATTCATCGTGAATCAACAGATAGTGGGTTGACTAGATAAGTATACAATTACATTGTCAACCAGAGACGGTGTATTTTGATGTTTAATTTACCACAAACGTGGGTAGAGCAGTGACTACAAGGTCCAATGTAATTGTTTGTTGTGCTGGAAATTTTATAATTAATTTAAATTAATGGAGAACGGGGTGTGTCAGGTGTTTGGCATTAGTCTACTACTTTTTAGTATTGTGCAAAGTGATTATCTTTACCTTGCTATGCAATGTTATCTGCATTATTCCAGTATATGCCTCTCCACCTTCTGATTTTTACTCTTCTTCTTTTTCTTCACAGTAATAGGCCATTTTATTCGTATAACCAATTATTTATGGGTGTGTAGTATTGATGGCCCTATTTTTTTTTATCTAAATCGCATAATTGCTATCTACTGTCCACACTGCACGGTAGTGGCTTAATCTGTTCCGTTATTGATAACACTCTGGGTAATCGACAATAATTCATATTATTATGTTTAAGAATATAACATAACTTGCTAAATGTGGGTGTCTTTTTAGTTACATCTGTGCACTTTTAGAATTACAGGCGTGATGTTATTTAATTATTTATGTATTGTATTTATTAAACAATATTTTCTGATTTTTTTAAGAATCTGGTATACACAGAAAAGGTTATCGGTATTAGCTTTGTACAAACCACCCTGGTCAAAGTATTGGTAGATAGTAAAAGATAACCAGAATGAAGGACTCTTTGTCGAAACATCGGTGGTGAATGTGGCTTATCGCATTTTGTTTTATTCTTAAATGGTTCATCTATTATGTTCTCAAATGTCCATATCTATTCTTCATTTTTTTTCGGATCGCATGTTTGCGGTTTGGATATTCAACGCGTGGGCGTTCTAACTGGTTATAACATAAAATAAAAATATGTAGTTAGGTATTACTTTTTTATTACACACCCAAATTGTGAATACGATTAATTAAGTATTCATTTAATATTTCGGCTGGTTTATTACGTGTGATCAGATGATTATATTAATATAATATCTAGAATAGGGAGTTAAGTATGGACAGCGTGGTAAATGTTATGTTGTGCTTATCATCGCATTCTCACAGTCGTTATCAATAAGTTACACGTCCAATGCGTGTTTGTACTACGTGAAAACAACTGCAACTGACATAAATCACCAATATATACGTATTACGACATTGTTCTGTGGCTTGGTTCGGGACTTTTAGTTTTCCGAGCACGTTCGCAACCGCGATATATCAGCAAGAGCTATAGCCATAGTTTTGTAAGGCGATACGACGTGTTCTACACGGCGTTACCACGGTGATGTAATCTCTACCTGCTGTAATAGGGACAATGTCAAGGTCTCATAAATTTCACTTGTCAACGATATTGATAACAAACAAGCAGCAACGTAACCTAACAACTACCAAATATCTAAGTTCATAAAACTGAAACAATCTGTCTGCTGCAAAGCGATTATAAAATGAATTTGACGTTTTGCTATTTTTATCATTTACATATGATTTTTTCTGTAAATTCATATGTGTACTAAGACATCATAATAGAGCAACTTTTCCTGAAATGGAACATTCGATTATGTGATCTTACATAAAATATATAGGTACATAAATAAATATAAATACTTGTAAATTGCGTTATTTAATATTAATAATATCTATTATACGTTTTTTTTTTTATAAATACCACGTTGTCAATACAAAAACACCCGCACCCCAACGAATAAAAAATTTCAATAACGCCACAGCACCAGTGAACGAGCAGCTATAGAAATAATTCGATTATATTTTTTAATCAAACGTCAAGGGCTCTACACTTAATATACCAATAGACCACTTATTAAATATGCTTACGAAATAAAATAGGTATGTATTGCAAAATACAATTGGTTACGTGGATATCACAGAGAACATTGACGGGTCAATTGTATGGTAGAAATAATGGAAGCAAGGAAGGACAAGGCTGTCAATGAGTCATACAATGTTTTACAGGGCGGTGGAGGGGTCTGACAGATTCCTACTAACACGAGGTCCTTTCTCGTCGCTTCTGGCTGGTGTTCGTACTGTGTTCATAGTTGCTTTTTCCACATGTGACAGTAATTTGCGGCAAACCCGATATCAGGTAAAGAGGAGGAGTGAACTGTTCCTCGCTCTATCCTTTTATTGGAGAGTCGCGCCGAAACACTACGCGAAGCCAACTCGAGCCTATTTGCTAAGACAGCGGACCAACTCCATCACCAGCAGGAAATTTTATGGGGCGCGGAAGAGGGCATTGTCAGCCGTCCCAGGTCTTCCGGTGCGAATAGGCAGAGAGAAAGACATCTCCCTCTTACTTTTTTCGGCTTAGTTTGTTGCCACCACTTGTTCAGCGTGTGCGGCTACTGGTAGACATGCATTCAAGCTGGAGGTGAGAGCTTGGCCCCCTCTAATCATATTTATACCTGACTTAATGTTGGGGAAAATCTATGATAGAAAATTATTGTTGATTGTGAATATCTGTTAGAAATGGATGTGTTTTCCCTGAAACCTAGCAAATCAATGAACCTACTATGTATTATTGTTACTGTAAAGAAATTACTAAGAACTTATGTTCTTATTTTTACATATTGTTAAGAGAAAATCAGATGGAAAGTCTTTCCCTTCAAAATTATGGTATTCAGCTACATCCGTCTAGATTGGAAGCCTAACCCAAAATAGTTGTGAAAATGCAAGGCAGATTATAATGATGATGATCTTAAACTTTTAGCTATAAGTGAAACAGGCTCGTTAAATGCATACATTTGGATAGATCGGGTAATTAAAAGATCATTTATTATGTATATCTTGAAATACACACCAGATTTAGGAGGCATACCTTTAATAGTTGTATCAAAAGTAAGATCAGTGGCGAGATAGGCATTCTGTAGCAAACTAACAAGCAGGTATTTTATACTAATAATATAGACAAGACAATCAATATTAATTACGGTAATTTATATGTGCCATATTATTTTGCCACATTATTATCGGTAAATGCATTTACCGCAACGCTGATCAGATATAGTCTTGTACAATAGTAAGCTCAATTATGTGATCTATTAAGTACCAATAAACCAGCTTAGGATCAATTCAGGTGGTATATCGTCGTACTATTATATACTACTAACTGGCGCCTGCGGCTTCGCCCGCGTGATGATTGAAAAAAAAAATATCTTATGTGTTATCTAACTCTGTGAAAAATTTCATCAAGATCGATTCAGTTGTTTTGAGGTTAAAGAGTAACAAACATCCATCCATCCATCCTCACAAACATTCGCATTTATAATATTATTAGGATTGTATATTATATTGTACACCTTGTCAATTTCGTTGTTGAGGAAAGTAACTATATGAGCAAACTTTGATCCTGGTTTGATAAAGTACTGTATCATTTTTTCAACTTAATATTCTCAGGTCAGAAACTTTACTAAAGTCAATTTTTAGAAATAATATTGAAAACAATATTTTTACTCAAACACAAAAGAAATTTTGAATTTGATGTAATCAAATAACCCAATTACGTTGTATCTGAAAGAATTTCATCAAACTTTATACAATTTATGGTTCAGTTACTAAAATCATTGAGACAGGCTAACTTCGAAATCGTTACAAAACTCTCGAGAGCTTTACAAGTTACACTTTATTGAATACATGTTTACCTAGATGAAAAACAAATGATGTTGAAATGAAATAACAGTGTTTAAATCTTTTGTTGAAATCGTTTGATTTCAAAGGAATGATAGTAGGTTACCAATATTTTAAACCGAAAGGAGAGTTCTAAGTGAATCAATAGAGCCTGTCGAATATTACTTAGCCGAGGGAAGCTGAGTGCTCTACTCTACTTGATACTTAGTTGCACTCGCTACAAGCAGTCTCGGGGCCTCAAATATTAATAACGTTTTGGCATCTGCTACCAGCGATAGTAGTTGTACGTTCTTAGTACTTGAAACACTAAGTGCTCTTTTTTTACTACTTTCCTCAATGTTACTTCAACGATACAAGGGGCCTTAAATTGCCAGTTTGACAGACTCATAATAGGATAATAATATTTTTAAATGGTCTTTTTTTCGGGTGGGAAATCATCAAATGACTTCCACCGCTCTGGGCGGACGAGGGGGCATGTCAGACTTTTACTGACTAAATTCCACCCATGTTCCTTCTATTGCCCTTTACGTTCCGGTGCCGCGGTATCTCTTTCGAACAACCCGCAACCCCAGCAGGACCCGCAACCCCGGCAGGTTTTAAATGGTCTTAGACTTAGTTTAATTATGAATTGTCACTTTGTGACCATTTTACGAATTGTAACGTTATTCATATTATTATGCTGTTATGATTCTGCTAAAGCGGCCATTATAGGCCCCCAGATTTACGTTAGATTACAGCTTAGTATCATGTTCAAAAGTGTACATAAACTACTACGAAGTTAATTCATTAAGTCACCATGCTTCGTTAAATTTAACAATAATAATTAATAATACATGTACTCTAAAACCTTGAAATCATGTAATTGGGCGTGGATTTTTTATCATTAGTCTTTAGTTTATAACATGTGTTACACCAAGTTTTAAATGTTATTTCTTTAGCTATTAACTTTTAACATTTGGTTCTCGTTAAGTTCAGCCAGTGATATGTTTATTATACGTGCGTTTTGTACTTTTTGCACGCCATCATTGTTTGGGCGAGGCAGACTGGCGGGCGTTACGGACAAGGAACCAGTTTGGTTGGGAATCAGACGCAAAACCTGTATAAGGTATGGTTCGCACCAAACTTCACGGAACATCTCTAAGTTGACTGCTTTTCAACACAATATAATACAACTACAGTTAGATATAAATCAATTTAGGTACTTCATTGCATTCAAGTTATTAAAATTATTTTCCATGGGGCACATCAACATATTAACAATATATAACTGGTCATTCGCTACGAGCTGCTAACACGGTGTACTTGTCACATAAATACGTTTACGTACTATGTAAATGTTTTAATATAAATAGCTGAGGAACACGAACATAAAGTATGTTTAGGAACATAACGAGACAGTGTTGAATCACTTGAATGATGAATTATGTTTCAGACAACTGATCATTTTAAATTTCATTAGCGTGGGCTAAGTTATATATCAATCACAATTACGCTTTTTAGTAAACGGAGAAAGCAGAGGTGTGCACTACCGTCTGTCTCGCAAGGTGGGTTAATACCGCTTGAGACATGAATAGCAATCACTTCACGCAATAGTGCACAAGTGACGGCTTGCAGCTCATTGCATACTAGCACCATTAAATAACCTGTTCCCTTACATGTACTCTTACAAGTAATGAAGGAAGATAGCCTGATATGATACGGGTGCTAATTATTAGATATTGCTAGAAGTAATACATGATGAATTTTCCAGCGAGCGGCCTATTGATGGTTGATTCTCACATAAGGAGAATTCTTTAATCCTAATCCACACAAAATCAACAGAACCACAGCCTGAGAACTATTAACTTATTTTGAATTGATTAAGCTCCTCTATTAATGACTGTGTAGGTAACAGTGATTAATAGAGCTCGTGGCTAAATATTAACAGGCTCAAGGGCGTATCAAGCGGCGTTCCAAGGTTAACGTTGATATAGCACACGACATTCAGTTTATATGTTTAAGTCCCATGTAATCCCCTATTAGTGACCCTATTGAGAAATTCCTTATGGAATAACCCAAGCCTGAACTGAAAATCCACCAGGACCTCAAACTCTGAGCACTCTGTCCGGACGTTTGAGGGAGAGAACCTCAAACCAACCCCTAGCCGCCGCGGCAGACGCTCCGAGCGTGGGGTGCCGCGAGACGACTTCTGGCCACCATAGACCTAAGTCTGTGGACGGTGAGAAATGGGGAGCTCCCTGTCCGTCTGTCTTGTGACAACAGGCCATGTCCACCATCCATACACTATACTAATTATTGTCCGTAAGTCCGTCCGTTAAAAAAACTGCTTTCTTTTCTTGAACAACAGTATTTTCTGCATGGGTCCACATCTAAAACCACTTACCGAATTCTTTAATAGATGATAAACTTCAACTTCAATATTTAAAAAGTTGTTAGGAAAAACCTACTACAGTGTTTCCGACTATTTGCAAGATAAACTATTAGATATTATTGAAATTATTTTGAAGAAATCATTTACTTACCGTGTTATTTTTTTTCTAGTTTTTTAATTAACAACATCTTATTAAATGTCATGTATTTTTAGAATATCGTCGTATATAACAATTACAATATCAAATGTACCTAGCCTATCTATAATCCTAATCCTCAATCTAACCTATCTAAAGTATTAAAGGGACTCGGCGCACCGTTTTCTTATTTGTTAGGGGTCATGTCATCGGCGACATGTATTAAAAAAGCAATATTACTCGTTAGGACAGTTCTGCTCTGATCCTATGAAGAGTTTCGTTCCATTTCAGTTCATCAACAGATCATGACAATATTTCTTTAGGACCAATCGGGAAGTTATATCCTTTTACATGAATAATTAAGGATATTTTAACATATTCGCAGTTTGGCAAAGTTAATAAACGTGCTAAGAACCAGTTGTTATCTTCTAAAAATCCAATTTAAATTAAGCATGACGATAAAGAGTTTCAAACACTGTCCTCGAAGTTCACTCTTAAATTTCCCAATATTTCCCTAATCGCTTTCAATGTTGTTGAAATAGTTCAACGATCCGTGAAACGCAATCCTAACTTCTAATCCGGATTCGAGTGGATATTCATTGCTACAGCTGTTTCCATATAATTATATGACCGAAAGGATTGCTATTGAAAAGTGAAATTGAATTAACATTTCCATTTCAATGTAGGAGTATTTATGTATGATTTATAGTGGAGTGTGTTTGCAAATCTCTGCAGGCACTGATACCTACGTATGGCTATATGCACCGTGCATTATGCAACTCGCCTGTACCGATGCGATGGTCGTTAAATCCTACGCTTTATGAACTGTTGCGATCGCCTGCCATGACCGATTTATAGCCATAGCTCGGTTCATAGGTGATTGATCCGCCATACAATGTTATACAATTTTATGCTCTATCTCCTTATTGAAGAAACGATTCTAATAGCAGTCTCTATCGACGTCGTATAGTATATCGTGACACTAATATTTCATAGTATATTAAGAGAATTCTATTTGATTGTCAATGAAAGTGTTGACGGAATAGTAGGTAAACCAATTACTCTACTTCATTCAAACAATTTTTTGTCAAGAATCATTTATCAAACACTTTTATTTAATCTTCAGTTGGGCTGGGGAAATAGTTTTTCCCCAGATAAGAATGAACGGGTAAAGCACAGAATATTTTTTTCTATCGATTGAGTTTTATTAGCAACGGGTACATCCGCATACTCGAGCGCTAATATTGAAATACAATAAAATAAAATGCTAGTAGTCACGAGAAAATTGTCGTTAATGAAGGAAGGAAATCTTTACGTGTTGGGGTAACTGAACTGAGCATTTATCCTCTTCGTTTACTCAAAGAATTAACACTTATTCAGAAAGACTCCAAACTCTTTACAATTGTCCAAATAAAAGCAGTAGGTATGAGTCAGACGACTTTGTTACGGTCGTGCAATTAATTCACCGCACAAAGAAAAGTTTCGGAAATCATTTTATTCATGAACAGTTTTCCGCAACTTGTTTTGATATTATATTTCATTCTATGACATAACTTTACTATTATTTACAGACAACATAATAACGTAGATAATAGTAGCTATTCTCACACTATGACACTATTACATAGCGAGAAACAATACATGATACAAAGAAAATCGATCTGTATGGGTTTCGTGTGAACTCAGCCTTACAAACGATTACGAAAGTGATTGAGCATTTAAAATGTTATGCGAGTGTTATAACATTCACAATCAAGCATTTTTAAATGATATGTTAGGGTTCATTAAGTATAGGTATTTATTTTAACACCAGGGTACACTTAACCTCATGTGACCTTGTTTGGGTATATATAGTACCTACATACCCAACAGATGGTGTGTTCCTACAAGTATTTCCTCACATTGTTCCACGAGAGGAAAATCTAAAAATATACGTGTATAGTTTTTCTTAGATAATTACGATACATTATTTAACTTGACCCGGATGTTCGATCAGACTACTGACTTCATAAAACATCTAGTTATGCTAAAAAACAATGAGGAAGTAGCAAAAAGTTTTTTTTATAGAGATTCAAGGATTCACAGCACGTCACTTGAAGTTTTTTTGTCATAAACTTGTAATATTATAATTCAAGTTATTATAATACGAGTCTTGCCTACCAAGTGATAAATTAAAGTCGCCAAATTAGTCGGATTTATATTACGATTACTGGTTTTGACAGTTATAAACGGTTTCTGAGAAATCTATGATGATTCAATGATGGGAAATCTCCGTTTTCCGGATTTCCTAATTAGTTTAATAAACTTGAAAATTTAACTTTTCTTATATTCATTTTTCAGCAAAATAATGGTTATTAGATGACGGTAATTTGCAAATCCCAACTGAGTAGTTATGTTATGTTATTTCCCTTATACAGAGATATAAAAGAGAAAGAGTAAAAGGATTTTTATTTAATGTAGTGATTTAAATTGCTTGGGCATCACTAAATGCAATAAAGAAATAACGCTGACTGTTGAAAGAGTCCGTGCTGTTAATTGCGAACCAATTAGATGCTTGATTCATAATATGGTGGAATTTAAACGATTAATAACTGTTGAGACAGTTGATGTCTATCATACAAACTTGTCTATAATAATTGTGAACTATAATTTGCCTACAGACCACATTGTTATTAAGCTGCCAAATGAACGAGCAAATCGTAGACCTACCTACATAATTGCTATTTTTGTTAAACTAGTTTAGTGTGATATGTATTGATATAGATAATAATATAAATATACTCGGGCATGCCTACACAGGTCTGTTCACTCCTGACGATGCTATAACCCTGCTACTTGAGAGGAGCAGGGAAACTAGCACTCTTCGTAAATTCAGACGCAAAGCGCCGTCATTCCGTCCTCGCCGACGAGGCTCGTAGCGACGTCTGGTTAACTGCCCTACCCGTCCCTTGCTAGAGCCAGCCCGTGCTGCTAAACCGGTAAGTTCAAATCAGTCCTCAATTAATATCATATCATAAGCCAAGGCTCGTACCCCATAGGGGGTGCCCTTAGCGTGTAGTCGCTTCTCTCGGTTAAGCAGGCGACAACCTCCTAGGTTGAACTGCAAGATGCCATTACAAAAAAAAACTCAGGTCGGTTGTCAGTGTCAATGAGTAGCTCATCGTCCGTCAATCTGGTGTCAATGACACGTTCGTGTTCTGTGTGCGACTCAAAGTGTCAGCAAAGCAGAGGGGCTTGCCAGGGCAACCACCTGCTGGGTTTGTTCGAGAGAAATAACGCGGCCTTGGAACACAGAGGACAAAGGAAGGAACAAGGATGGGTTATAGTCAACAAAAGTTTGACTCTGTCCCCGCTCTCAGAGTGGAAGCTATTTGTTGATATCGCATCGGAAAAAAAAATGCTTGTCATTATTAATTTAACGCGATAACAACGTATAATTAATTCATCGAAATAGGTGGTTGAGGTTGAGCCGTTTGGTATTAACGAGGAACAAAGAAACGGAAAGAAAACATACACATAAAATAGGTCAAACACAAAACCCTCCTTTTGGGCTTCACATAATCATCATCTCAGTTCGATATATGACCAACACAAAAAGAAACACAAAACATGGCCTCCTTTCCGGTACGCAATGTCCAAAGTACCTATGTAACTAAGTTCATATTACAAGGCAAATTGTTACAACACCCTTCTTTTTCTACGTCACACTAAAAAATAAGGTACCTATATTTATTTACAGGAGAAATTCCTAGTGTGGGGCATCGTTTTTTTTTTTTAAAAATTAAGAGAACATTATAGTCTATGAGAAACAAAGGTATCATGACAATATTTAGGAATGTCAAGAAATCATTTTTTTATTTTTAGTATTCTCTATGAAGGTAATTCTATTTACTTATTACAGGTTTACAACAGAACCATGTTTACTTTAGAATAACATTAAACATGATTTGAACAAGTGTGAAGGTAAGATTCTTTGTAAGCGCCTAGGTTTTTTCGAAATATTTAAATAGTCTTTACAAATACTTAATGGAGGCGCATTTTTTTGCATCCTTTCTATGAACAACGCAAGCTAACAATGCATAATGACAAAGATAAGTGGCGTATGTTTAAATTTCATCATTTTTGCAAAGTATTGATTGTCTGGCTGTACTTAGGCACAAAATTCTAATTTGTATAATCCGTAACATTCAATTTTTAGTTGAACAACACTACAAGAAGTCCAAGTAGCCAGATCACCAGTGATAGACAATTTTGCTGGTGAAGAAAGAAGTCGATTGATGTCACAGGCAATCGGTGACAGCGATGGAAAAGTACACCGCAAAACTAAACCTGTTCTTCATAGGATTATAATGAAAAACAAAGTTACGGCTGCAGTTTGACAAAAACGTCCGATATCGTAAAAACATATCAAATCTTGTGCGAACCAAAAGACTTATTGATACACCCCACACGGCTATATACATTGTAATTTTATAAAACAACCCTCTACTGTATGTACATGTATGAGAGAGAGCCACCCTTATTATTATTGTTTTTTTAATTGAACAATACTTTTGTTTAGCGGGTTATAGAAGACACTTAAATTACTCACTGAATTTCATCTTTCTGGCGCCAACCGTGTCGGAGTAAATTGTCTGTGACTTACGGGCAGACAGACAGACGAACAAAGTTAACCTGTAAGACAAAGTAATTATGGAGTAATGAGGTAACTAAGATTAAAAAAATACAGCCTAATTGAGAACCTCTCCCTTTTTAGAAGTCGGTTGAAACGAACCCTATACGATATGTTTCATCTTTAAAAGTAACAAAACAATTAACAAAGCAATTTTGTACTCATGTGTGCCTAAGTGTTACTACTAACATAGTTTTTAAGTTTTGTACTACCGCGCCATGTGCTGTCCACGCCTAAAAATAAACTTTTTATTTTTAATATTACTTGTTAGGACAGTAATTCTAGGCCGTATCGCGTTTGTTTGTTTCGCATGTGCCCCAAAGAGATGTCAGTAAAGCAGAGGGGCCTGCCAGGGCCTCCGCCTGCCGGGCGGGTTGCAGGTTGTTCCAAAGAGATACCGCGACCCCGGAACGTAAAGGGCAATAGAAAAAACATGGGTGGGTTTTAGTCAGTAGAAGTCTGACACTCTCCCCCGCTCCGCCCAGAGTGGGGAAAGTTATTTGAAAATTTCCCACCCCAAAAAAAACGCGAAAAGCGAGCTTGCTTATACTTTTAGGCACGAGTTGACGAATAAGCCAAAAGAATAAGCAAGCTCGCTTTTCGCTTTTTTAAAAAAAGCGTATAGGTAAAAAATTATTTAAAACAATGTCTTTGAAATTTTGCTAACTAATTCAGTCTCGTAAACTATCTTTAAAATATTATGAATGTTGGGACGACCATTCTCACCTCACCTATCATGATTATAATATCCGGATTCAGATAAAATATTCTAAAGAAACAGGTTCAAAATCAATAAAAAATATTGTATTGTGATGTATTAAGCACAAATTATTCTGAAAATAGCACCTTTGACATTTGCATTCCGCCTAGAAGAGTTTTTGCTATCCATAGCTTACGAGGATGTAACACCAATTGATGACAAAAAAAAACATGAAACATCGATTGACGAATAAAACGTGAAGATAATGTCTATCTTTTGTCGGATGGGAAAACATCAAATGACTTCTCCCGCTCTGGGTAGAGAGGAAAGGAAACAAGTCCTTCTTTTGCCTTTTATGTTCCGGGGCGGCAGTATATATTTCGAACAACCCGCAACTCCGGCAGGGTACATCAACCTGAGGCTTAGCTTCCAAGATACCTAAGAGGATATGACCACATGTGTTGTCTGTTAGGTTCACCAATAAATCGGATTTTCGTTTAAGGGGAGAAACAAGTAAATATCATATAAGCATCCTATTTTGCTCTAGTGTCTTTAAGAGAACCAATCTATTAAATAAGTGGTTATGACAACAAATTGTTATATAATGTCACCGAACAGTATGTATAATGAAAAGTTCTGGAGCTTTCGTCTATCTACTTCCTTTCTAGATTTTTAAAAGTAACTTTTACGAGCTAATAATTGAGTTATTGATAAAGAATTAACAATGTATAAGATGGGATTGAATCGATTACGCGATAACAGATTGCCATTGTTACACAATAAATATCAGTCCATATTTCACTAAGAGGTGATCATGTTGTCCAGTAATTGTACTATTGTTTCTTTTTAATTGATTACTACCTAGTTCTTTTATAGAAGTGTACGTGAACTGCCAATGAAAATGCATAATAGATTTGAGGAACCTGAATTGTTATTTGGGCTTTGACTTTATTCAATATAATACTTTAATCCCTAGTAATAAAATTAAATATTTGAGAAACGACTTCTAATAAATCAGTCAATCGCAATAAAGCCTGCCGTTGCCATCAATATTCATTCACATTGTTCATTCTTGAACCTCAGAACTTTATCGTAAAATTAATGTAGGTACAACTTTGAAGGTTAAACAAAGATTAAACAAAAGTGTAGATATTATTGTATCTCACGGGTATTATTCATCGGCACATAATGACCAGAGAAAAAATGATTGCCGATATAAATCTCATTGTAACGCCAATTTACCACGTGGTGGAATCTGAAGGCACCTACCTGACTGTGGCGTTGGCGCCTACACTCACGTTACGTTACAATCAAAATCTAACCTTGGGCTGGGTTATAAACATACCTCTTTGTTCTCAATAACCAATTTAAATGTTAAAATTGATCTTCTACGCGATACGCGTATTGCGTATCCACTTTGTTTACTAACACATTCTGAATGCGAAGTAACATTTTTTCCTACATTTCAATCGTTTGCCTTTGAAGGCATAAACGGCTTACCGGTTGTATGTCACCTGTCACATATTATAAAGATAACGAGTTGAATGGAATGCTTCTCCAGCGAGGAACGTTCAATTGAATGTGGTAGTCAACAAAAGGCAGTAGTTCCATGGTCATTGGATTCCGTTTTGCTTTCTATAAACACGCGCACTCGAAATTTATCAATTTATAATGTGTGAGAATCAGTACAGCAATGTTTGAATTTGCCTGTAGCCGGCAATTTCACGGAGCGCGGACCTACACATTCATGCTTGGAATGCAATTATATGCGGTCCAAGAGACAATAATGAAGCAAGTATCTCAGACCTCTGTTTGTGTCGCATTTATGTACCTCTCGCGACTCGCCAGCGGCAGCGGCAGCGGTTCAAACATGCAGTGTATTCCTACTTATCAACTCGTTCAAAATATTTGCACATAAAACAAATAAAACAATCGCAATAACACGAGGCACGTAAAAAGTGTTTATTTATAATTTAATTGCTGAATAACGCTCGCATTCTGAAACAAAGAGCACATATTGGGACCACATCCAAAGCTATTTTGGCGTACGTTTGTTTTGGGCAAACATCCGGCACCCTACACCTTGTTTTATTAAGTGCACAATGTATAATGTGTTGAAACCTTTTGTTTGAAACACTCGTACCGAGAGCTGCGCGGCTTTTAATTGGGGGTTACGAGCATGCCAAGATGTTTAAAATGGTTTTGTCTCTTTGCTAATAAATGGTGACACGCATGAATAAGCAGTAAATAAGAACAAACCACTTCATATGTCGGTAACTGAACAAAGAAGATAAGGTTTTACTTGAAGTTAATATTGAGCTCACCATTCTGCTTATAGTTGTACTAATTTATTTGAGATCAGTGCTGCTTTTTCTTTGCATACAACTCTTTCAGCGTTATCTAGAAAATAACCTCATTTCTATGTATTATTATTTTTCACAAAAGCATGTTACTTTATCATAATAATCCTTTATTTTATAAATTCATGATAATGCATTCCTCATTTTATTTTAGATTCCGGTTCGTTCCTTCATCATACGTAGGTACCACGCACGACCGTATTCCGTACTTAATTTGCTCACCAAGCGTCACTTCCACTAACGATGATCTCTGGCGTATTACAAAATTCAAATTTTAAATTCTACGCAACTAATCTGAGTTATCTATAATCTAAGACTGGTTTTTCCCCGACGGTAATAATATTATTGAACGATTAATGAAATAATATTTTGTAATCACAAAACAATTGGATAAACACAGTGGCGGCGTAGCATGGGTTGGCAACTTGGCACCCGGGGCGTGTTTCTATTGAGCACCTTCAAAATGAAACGACAAATACTAAACGCGATTGCGTGACTTTATTTTGCTTAAATCTAATATATAAAATTCTCGTGTTCTCACAGTTTTCGTTCCCATACTCCTCCGAAACGGCTGGACCGATTTAAACGAAATTTGTACATATCGAGTTGGTCTGAGAATCGGCCAACATCTATTTTTCATACCCCTAAGTGAGCAGCGGGTGAAACCGCTGGGCACAGCTAGTCTAATATATAAAATTCTCGTGTCACAATTTTCGTTCCCATACTCCTCCGAAACGGCTGGACCGATGTAAACGAAATTTTGTGTACATATCGGGTAGGTCTGAGAATTGGCCAACATCTATTTTTCATACTCCTAAGTGAGCAGCGGGTGAAACCGCTGGGCACAGCTAGTATTCTTTAATATCAAAATTTACGTTTCGGTCCTTTACAATGGGCAATATGGAAAGACTGGTAGGTCGCGTTTGGGTCATTGTAAATTTTAAGTAAGATTTTATTACCTAACTAAACATTTGAGAAACTTCTTTATAAGAAATCACTGAAGCATAAAAAAAATGGTAACACTCGATGATAGTACTTCAGTACCATCGAAAATAATATTGAACTCATTTTGAATGTACATATTTGGATACTACCCGTTTACTTTTTGTATATAGATAGCATGTTATATTCCTAGGTCAAACTACTTCTGAAAAAGCCCTCTATTGTCTGATGAAATGATTTTGGCGTACCAGGAAGAGAAAAACATCTAAAAGGCGACTCAAAATGGCACTCCACTTTGTTTTTCTTGATCTCTTAACATTTTGATGTTCATGGTCAAAAGATTTTTGAGGCATCAATCCATTTCAAGATTTTCCTTTTTTAAAACAGGAGAGTAGACCTTCAGAATTCGTTATGTGTTCGGACACTTAAGGATTTAGCTTCCACCATGAATTAAATTCTTTGACGAACTCTGTTATACAAAAACTGCAGAATATATTTTTTTAGATCATAACCGACTTCCAAAAAAAAAACTAAAAAGTCGAAAATAACTTTCCGGAAGTCGGTGGCAAAAAATCCAACGAAACCAACAAACGTTAAGTACGTTATTTTCGATTTTTTTTTTCAAAAATGTTTTTTTCTTGGTCATACTACTCTGTCAAGAAAGTACCGGGAAAAGATCAATAATACACAAAATGTCTGTTGTTCATCCAAATTTATTTTATCACCTTCAAAGTATGCTCCTTTAGAAACGATACACTTGCGCCAACGAATAATCCATTCATCAAAACATTTTTTAAACGTTGCTTCCGGAATTGAGTTCAGTTCTCGCCGCGAATTCTCCTTTATGTCTTCTATCGATTGAAAACGGGTGCCACGAAGTGATAATTTGAGTTTAGGAAAAAGAAAAAAGTCAGCAGGAGCCATATCTGGTGGTTGCTGGGTGGTATTTGTTGAGTGTTTGGTCAAAAATTCGTTCACAATGATAGCCTTGTGCGAAGGCACATTGTCGTGGTGCAAAATGCAAGAATTTTCTTTCCACAAATCTGGCCTTTTTCGTCGAATTTGCTCTCTTAAACGCCGCATAATGCTCAAATAATATTCTTTATTTACCGTTAGACCTTCCGGTAAGAATTCAGAGTGCACGATAGTCAAAGAAAACAGACAACATGACTTTGACTTTTGATCGACTTTGGCGTGGTTTTTTCGGTTTCGGTTCAGTTGGAAGGCGCCACTCCGAAGCTTGTTGACTAGTTTGCATGTCAAACTCGTAAACCCACGTCTCGTCACCAGTAAGAATGCGTTTCATGAATGTTGGGTCCGAACTGACTCGTTCTAGCATGTCCTCAGCGACTTTCATGCGATTGAGTTTTTGGAGAAAATTCAGATCTTTTGGGACTAGCCGAGCAGCAACATGTTTCATACCCTAATGATTAGTTACAATGGTACGGATCGACTCGTGAGATACAGAAAGTTCGGCGGCTATCTCTCTCAGAGTTGAATGGGGATTTTCAGTCACTATTTTCTTCACTTTTGCGATGTTAACTTCAGTTGCAGACGTTGACGGCCTACCAGAGCGAGGCAAATCTTCCATCACATCTCGACCGCTTTTGAACGCTTTTAACCACTCATACCTAAGCACGAGTTTTTGATAAAGTCGATTCACCGTAAGCCTTCTGTAACATTTTCAGTGACTCCGAACACGAAATTCCATTGGCGATGCAAAATTTAAGACAAACTCTTTGTTAGATATTTTTGTCCATTATGAAATTCGCAATACACACTATATACCAAAACCAGCACTGCATTTAATATAAATAACAGATGCAACTCAAACTCCGCGCCAAAATGGAAAACAGTTGTGCCAATCTAACAACTACAAAAACAACAAAAAAATTAATTTGGAACCATAAACAAATCATCCATTCCCGATACTGTTTTGACTGAATGTATTCTTCTTGTTGTTAATCTCTACCTTCTTTCATCTTGTGTATCAAGATTTTCAGGCTATTTTCCCGGCGTCCCCCCATGCAATGCATTTTGGCTCCTTGTTTGTACACCATCTGTTTCAATGTCACTTTCAACACCTTGCTGTGGTGTGTTTGATACCAGAGAACCAGAAGGTGCTATGAACTTCAAAATTGATCCAGATAATGATTCGCGTGCAGATTAAACGATCACATCATAGAAACAATAACACTTTCTAACTGACCAAGTGTCAACTGTGATTGCTTTGATCGACACATCAACAAATTGCCCCTGTCACCCGCGGTGACAGGGGCAAGTGGCAGTGGCTACTAATCTGCACGACTGGCTTGGCGTTCCGTTGTCACCCCTTTTTGTTGGGGTGGGAAATCATCAAATATCTTTCCCCGCTCTGAACGGAGTGGGGGAGCGTCAGAATTTTGCTGACTACTACTACTGACTAAAACCCACCCATGTTCCTTTTATTGCCCTTTACGTTCCGGGGCTGCGGTATCTTTTTCGAACAACCCGCAACCCCGGCAGGTTGTCACCTCTTGATGCTTGGCACCCGGGGCGGACCGCCCCTGCCGCCCCCCCCTTACGCCGCTACTGGATAAACACGAATAATAAGTGAATGTTTTTTTCCGTGTCTCGTGTATTACAAATAATATTTTCATGAAGGTATGTCGTAGCCATAATTCTCATTTATAATAACTATAATAAGTCATCGCATTAGGGTGCTGATTCGAACAAAATAATATAACCTTGAAATAATAATGAAATTAGAAGAATGACTATAACTGATGTCACTAACATAGTTCTTAAGTCCTTATTCACTAACCCAATAGTATTTTGTTAATAGTAAATACCTTTTTTATTTGATTATTTATGGAGCAAGAAGAGAAACCTCGTGAAAGAGGCCCATATATTAGGATGATACGAACTCTCGTATTGCAATAAACTAATGGGTTCAAACGTTGCAGTAGCATACAAATAGAACTCCAAGTGGAACGTGAAATATTAGTACTCCCAAAATGAACCAGTTGTTGAGTTTGCATTTCACAATAGTGCATCATATAGCAAGTTATATGAGTATCAAACCTTTAGTTTGTGGAGACGGTCCATAAATGGGTCGTCCAGATGTACAGGATTAGTATTCAGCCCCGTCCAGCCACCGCGACTCATGCCATCTCACAACTATCTATTCTGAGAGCTATCCAATTAAACTTCAGTTCAAACTCGGAATTAAACGCAGTACTTCTCAAACAGCTCACAGTTATTAAATATTCATAAATATTAAAACCAACAGCTACAATAATTGACAAAAGAGCTAATTACAGGTTACAAAAACAGAGAAATTAGTATAATTCTTAGGATCACTAACAAACGGAACTATAAAACAAACTAAATAAAGCATAAAATGCACTAAGTATGCGCTTTTATAAAGACAGCGTTCAGTTAAGTGCATGCATGCATGTATAAAAGCAATGGGGCTACAACTACAAGATATAAAGTGTACAAATTCATCTAGGTATTGTTTAATTCATTTAGTCGGCCAAGTACTGAGTGACTGTTTTAGATTTTTTATCTATAATATTATATTCCAATATTTTACTTGTTGTTATTGTCATGTTACAAGGAAACGTAACATTCGCGGAAACATTTGTAAAAGCCGCCAACTGCTTACGAATAAACCTGCGAGCTGGCCTGCGCGAGCGCTGTTAGCGCGCTTTGTTCCTAGTTTATCAAGTATTGGACAACATGACACCCGGTGTCAGCCTTGAATTTCATTGCGGAGCTGATAAACGGCCACTACACACAACACTGTTTATGTTAATTTATTTTATTACAAGATTAACATATTCACCAGTTTATTTGTTAAGCATTAAATGCAATCGCAAAATAATGTGTTTCTTTATTTGTTCGTTTTTAGCAAAGGTGCTAAAACTAAAGCTAATATTGTCAATTTGCGGCATTCATTGTTCCGAGTGAATCCCTCAGTTAATAACACTAATGACGTTATAAAGTCCCACCATGGCTATTTTTGAATTGATTTAGATTTCTTTATTTATTAAAATTGCCATTTTATAAAAAAAAAACTATGTTTATTTAGGTTTTAAACTCTTTTTCAAATGCTTGGACTACTTATTGCCCTTGATTTGGTAGTGTATCTATATATCTCTTTTTCTCCAAAGCTTAGTGATCGATAATGTATAATATAACATTGCACGTGTAAGTAGGCACTCCCTTTTGCTTGGGAGGCTTTATTTAAAAATATACCCAAGCAGTATTTCTTATTTTTGATATATGCTAACTGACATGTGACAACAATTTAATGAATTCTTTATTAGACCTTGTGAAAAACGAAATTGTATAAAATCTGATTGAACAGACAGATGTGTTGCTGGGAAGTATGTTCCGAATTCTTCTTTCCAGCTAAAACACTTGGAAGTAGTTCAAGTAGCGAAGTACAGGCGTTTTAGAGGACTGTCTCCTGTAATGTTAGCGTAATTTGAATATATGACTTTTGATACTCATAACTTCAATCCTACGAAAACATCAACGGTTGACTAATCAAACTTTGCTTGGAACTGAACATAATTAAATATTATGTTTGTGCCTAGAAACACGGTGTCCAGTAATGGGATTCTAAAGTGTTAGAATTAATTGATTGCCTCAATGGGGTTAAAAACGTAAAGTACATGTAAGGTCTTGAGTAAAAAAAAACCACATTAATCCTGAATTAATTTGCGCAGGTTAGTGTGTTTGTACCGGTTAAGTTCGCTAGTCCAAATCTAACACAAACATGTGCAAACCTCCTCTAGCAAAAACAAAAGGTTCCGTAGCAAAAAATATATTTATTACGCTCTTTCGTATGTCAATTCGCACTCAACAGCAAAACTAAATTTAGTGCTGCAGTTTCACGAAAAAGTTCGTTATAGAAACGAAAATCAAATCCTGTTTAAACTAATTTTATACAAAAAAGGTACATAATTCACCCACCCAAAAAGAAGTACCCCAAAAAATATTTAAATTGGTGTACATTGCATTACATTAAAAAATGCTAATATAGATACCTCCAGGAACAGTATCTACATCTACAATAATTTATTACTAGATTTATGTTATTAATTTGTACATTTTTCTTTTCAACCCTTAGTTACATGGAAAGCCACTTCTATGTTTTTTTTTATTATTATCAATTATGTGTAGCGGTTCATAAAAGGCTCGAGGACATACGGACGGACAAACAGACGGACTGGACCAATCTATAAGGGTTTTTGCCAATTGGCAATGGTACCCTAAAAAGGATTTTTATCAAATAGAGTTTAATTAATGAGGCTAGACGCAATCACAGCTCGACAAGGCCCAGTGTGTTGCACTCACAGAGCGTTCACAACAGCACATATGCCTACCATTATCTATGTAACACGACATTATAAATACAGTTTATTAACCAATCATAATGTACAATACTTATGATTTATTGACTGATTCTGCCTTTTGATTATTATACAAATGGAAAATATTAATGCTATTGGAATATGTGTTAGATTAAGATACCATTAATTAAGTAAATATGACAGTATGTTTTCTAATACCTTCGAAGCTGCCAGTACAGTGACAGATGATCTGAAGATACACATTGGCATCTAAATTAAATCGCTTTATAAGCACAAATGATCAAAGTAGGTAAACTTGTATTTAACTTAACACCTGCCATGACAAAACTGTTTTATAAATAAGTAAGTAACACTGCAAAAAGCGATTACAACTAAACGTAAGGCGCTAACAAAAAATATGTTCCAATCCACGATTAGGAAACGAACCTAACTAGTCTACCTACCCAACTTTAGCGCCGTTCACTTGGTGAAAATAATACAAAGTCATTCAACCAATCAATTTATTTAACTGACCAACAATACAAATATTCAAATTCCTCGATAAGTCAACAGCTCATCGAATTGGCTAGAAGTTGATTCATGTTTCAGAACACGAGGCGGTCTTAAATCTTGATGGTGTATAAAAAATCACCGGTAGGTGTGAATATACACCAAGTGATTTGAGTTTAAGCTGTGGCTTGATGTGTGTGAATGTGTCGTGTTGTAACCGGGAGCCTAATTCTAGTGAGAGGTGGTTGCTCAAGCGAGTTGCTTGCCAACGAGGAAGTGATGGTGCGTTGCGTGGAGCAATTGACCTTGGACGTGTGCTCGCTGCTTGCTTACTAATGTTTGACTACCAGTTCGGTGTCGCTTGAATTTAACTTGGCTCCTGACTAATACTGTGGATCGTATTACTAGCGGAATATAGATTGGATCGAGAAGAATTTACCAGTGAGAGAAAAAAGTGCCAGTTTCAAAGGTGTTCTTTGAATTTGTAATACGACTTTTTTGGCATTAAGAGTCTTGTTTGACTCTAATGATGCGAAGTAGGCAGTCTTATATGTCGTAGCTATCTTTAAACCTACGACATAACTATTAGATGATAATCTACAATCTGGAAAACTGTCTTACAAAATGTTGGAATAATGAACTCTTAATCATAAAAAAAAACATGCTTTTCGGTTCCCAGGAGACAATAAGTCATCCAACCTTTTCTCTAGGGTGTCGTAAAATACATTAATACTTTCAAAGTATCATATTATTATCAGGTGAAAGATTCTCTTAGTTTGAAGATAACAAAAAAAAATAACCAACAGCCATTTTTTACCACAAAATATTGGGGTGGCTTGATAAATGTCAGATCTCCATAACTTTTGGCCGCACGTAAACTTACAGAAGATTTATAAAAACGCGACGTTGCCAGCTCAGACATCCTAGCTAAAAAAAAACAGACATGGATGAAATAACTTATCAAAGCTTGAGAAGTTTTAAAACCGAAAATAAACATCAACCATTTCTGTATCGTGTGGATCTGGTATTATATAATGGTATATATTTAACGGGAAAAAGATTGCGGGATGAAGAATCCTGCAGTTTTAATACAATAAATCTTACAACATCCATGGCTATCGCATGCATCTTTCTAAAATTACCAAATAGATTTGGGGATGTTGGATATTTTTGTTTATAATCACATCGAAACACAATTAAATTTAAGCAAGCAAGCTTAGGTCTTAACACGAGTGCAAGTTAAGTATCAAGTAAATACTTCGATTTTTGAATCGAAAATACACTTATCCTGTAGCATTTTAGCTAAATTATTTTGAATAATCACTATCATCCGTAGATATGAATAAATTCTCAGATCATGAAAAAAAATCACGATTAAGAATCATAATTAAGAAGCTTCAGCTTCTTAATTATGAAATTGACGTACATATTTACTTTTACTCCGCGAACCCTGCTACTAGGGCGTTGTTGAAGCGCCTAATATTTCGGCACTATATATTGTGAATAGACTCCCTATCTCATGTCGAGTAGTCCGCACTAATTAATAAGGAAGAAAATAAATAATCTTTATGTTACTTTACTATACATACTATATCGAAAGAGTCCTCCAAGAAATATCGTTTGCAGTTTTTTTTTCACTAGGAATTTCGGCTTTATCGTGAGTGATACAAACATTTACACTTAACATCCACATCAGCCAGCCCCCAAAGCAGAGGTTGTTCAAAAGAAAAACAGCAGACAAGGAAAATGGGTAAGTTTTAGTTAGTACCTACAAGTCTGAAACTCCCCCCGCACCGCAAAAAAAGCCAGCCCCTACCTGTAGGCCAAATATTTGTTCCATGCTGGAATCGACACATCGACTCACAGCGCATTAGCCAACCTCCTCGTCACGATCATCCAATACGTTTTCACGATATGTAGGGACATACTGGAAACATCTGAAAAGAAGGAGTGCTGCAGCATAGTGAAGCTAGTAAGCATATCAACATATACAATAATAGTAGTCAGATAAGATCTGGTAGCATAACGTAACAACTCAAAAATCCAAGTTTTGCAACCAAAGCCATTACTATGAAATTAATGTAACACGGCCGTTGGCAATTTAAAATTTAGAGCAGAAATACTATTGCGTTGTGTTGTTTGTGTTGAATATTTTTCAACTGTCATTTGTTCACGTCGACGTTGATTTTCATATTCAGATGGTGTTTGGTCACATTTCAGGCTGTTTCTTTTATTTATCGTTTTTTTTTTCATCAAGGGCGTTAACTACGCACTATTGAGAAAGATATTTGTAACGCTTTACGGAAGGATTCTGACATAGATATATATTTTTGGACGCAATATGAAGCATTTTTATCAACACTCAAGAATATGACAAAAAAAATACGGAAACTGAACGCTTCCGTCCTCTGTAATTATTTCTGAGTGCTGTCTAGATGAAATGTAACATCATTTGTTCGCCTTCTTCCTGAAAACCACTATGAAACAAGGAAATTCTTGTATCTGAAGCTAAGACGATGTTAGTTTTAATATTAAGTGTATGAATACGCACAATGGTTCGATTGGTAGGACTAAGTGCCAAAACCGGACCCACCCCCATTCAAGAAGCGGTGTTCACATGAAGAAGAATGTCCGTAAGGATTGAGGAGCCATATCAGATTTTTTAAATCCGATCTCACCATTCTTTAGCAGCAATGTAGCTTATTTTGCAGCACGAATTCTAGATTTAGCAGCAAAATTTATCACTAGTTATTTTAATGCAAAAGTGCAGGCTCCTCAATCTAAACGTCTGAAATGAGGAGCCATCTGGAACTCTTTAAATCCTTACTAATATTATAAAAGCGAAAGTGAGTTTGTTTGTTACCTCTTCAGGCTTTAATGGCTACACTGATTTTGATGAATTTTGGTACAGAGATAGTTAGAAACCAGGAGACGGACATAGGCTATTTGTTTTTTAAAAAGAGTGTTATATGAGGAAGAAAGAGGGGTAAAACGGGAAAATTTAGCGTTGCTATTACAAATCAATAAGGCGCTACCGAATTTAACGCGAGCGAGAATTTTAAGCGAGCGAAACCGCGGGCAAAAGCTAATAATGTAGGTAATAGATACATGTTTATAAACATTTTGAGAAGAAGAAGTATATGAATAACAGATTTACAAATTCAAATTTGATTGCTAGCATAGGCCGTGGAGCCGTGGGCCGTAGGGTTCTGTTATAACCCCGTAAATATCCACTACTGTATTTGGGTTAAATCCCAACAGCGGTCAAAATTATACCATACGCTGCTGTTTACCGTGGTTATGTTATTATCCTCGTAGATCGTGATCCATGTTCCGTACCCTGGCTGATTCAGGATCTCAGTGTAATGTGAGCATGCAATGCGATGAATCTCACTGATAACCATGTAACATGAATATCAATCCTTTGATACGATTTAAGAAAAAATATTTCTCGAATAGAATACAATTTCAAATTCACTTCTATGAGGAAAAACATAATAATTAAATTCCAGTTAATATTTTTCATAAACTCGTTTATCCTACATAAATTATTAAGCCCCTATTTCTTAAGACATTAGTTAAACTGCTTACATTCATTTGACTGCCTCGTTGGTCCAGTGGTTTTAAACACGACTGCTAAATACGGGGGTTCAATTACCGGGGCAGGCAAACTGTTTCTAGATTTTTTCCATCAGGAGAGTCTCAGTTCCAGCCACGAAGTCTTCATTTGTGCCCCGTTAATGGCAATAGGATCGCCTCCTATTACATGGGACTTCAAAACTTAACTAGCAACATGTGGGTGGTACTATCAGGTACACCTCTGCTTATCCCTTCGGGAATTACAGGCTTTATGTAATGTCATTCTTTAAAATTTCATCATTACATTGTAAGAGAACATCATGCAAGTAATTAATTATTACCAAACTAGTACCTATACGTATTATATTGTGTTGGGAATTCGTATCATATTTATGAATATTTTGACACTTATTTCATTACTTTGCTTACATGAAATATGAATAAGCTGTATTTATAAGTCTTTCGCGAGATAGTTGAATAAGTACATTGTTTTATATTTATAGGTACTAGGTACGGAAGTTGAATACTGGTCGGATCTGGTTGGGTGGGATGAGCTGATGAAAAAAACACACACTTAATTGTTTACTTATTTGTTTTTGAGTCAAGGAAAACCAACGCCCTGGCTCTGGCTCCCTGACTAATCATTATTAAAATTACCTATGATGTCGCGAATCGTTGTTATATTCCATCAATAAATACAATACCTACCACAATTGCACCGGGGCGATTCAATTAAAAGCATCAGGCGTTTTATTTTTCTAATAAATAAAACTTGCAGTAAATTGAAATTTAATAAAATATTGAAATATTTAGCAGTAACTAATAAATAGTACAACAAAAACATAAAGATTCCGCTTAGATGTAAACTTAAAGTGTTTAATTTGACTCCCATCAAACTTGCCCACATCAATTTGAAAGATTGTAATTAGCACACAGGTATAATGTTTTTTTTATTCCATGGTAACATTTTATGGCTGTTATATTGTGGGTCATTTTTTGTTCGATAAACGTGATCTTTATTTTTATATTTTGGAATAAAAAAAGGGGCCAACGTAATAAATAAAAAAACATGGCCTCAATTTTGTAGAGTCTTCGGAAAACACGTACCGTAGAAGGAATTATGTAATCGTTTCAGTCAAGGCAAGAGTCATATTGCATCAGAATATTCTATCAGTTTATTTCGTAGTCTTGTTACATGGATAAGTTACGTATGAATCAAAATCAAATGTCGTGGAGCGCTATTGAGTCCGATAGTAACGTAATGACATTTGAAACCACTATCTCTGACCCGCGATGACTAAGCGCGAACAAAACTGGTATGACCGAGGATGATGCCAAAGGGAAGTTCGAAAGAGACCACCACACCCATAAAGGCAGAGTGCAAAAGAGACAAACACACACCTCATCCCTCCTCTTTTTAAGAGGGAAGTGAGGACGGTGCGGTTGCACCGAAAGTAAAAGTGAACGCTTTTCTGTCTTAGGATTTAATATTATGAAACTAACTACGTCTTCGGTTGTATTTGTAAAGGTTTCCAATAAATCTTACTTCATGCGATAATATAAATATGATATTACACGATTATGCAAGTTTATAGAACAAATCAAGCAACTGATGTTTTTGTAATGACTTTTTGCAATAATTGTAAAAGCTTTTTGTGTGTGATGTAGCATATTGTGTGTTGCTTAAAATTACCATATTCCGAATAATTAAGTTTGGGAAAGAATATGGTTGCCGAAAGTTGCAGATCTCCATTTAAGCACCTTTTAATTGACTGCTAAATGCAGTATAATACCTATAGTACTACAACAATTCGTCTCTTGCGGTCTTTCCCAAAATATTGGGTTGCTCAGACGGTAGATGGGCCGCGTAAAACCGGTAACTTGCCACGTCAGGGATGAAAAAACTGATCGTGCAGCCGATAATGAATGCACGACGGAAAGTTCCAACTCAAGCGGACCCCGTTGATAAAAACGTTCGAACAAAGAAGAAAAACTCAGTGACGTGGCCGAAAATGAAGCTGGAAGCCAACAAGCAGTCAATTGTGACAGAGCATAATAAATTGAAGACGATTCCAGAATACCAAACGATAATCTATGTACTGAGAGCCAACATTAATTTAAACGTTTCTAATACTTACTTCCTCTATTGATCCGGTAGCAACATAGACATAATGGTACGCCAAGTATAAAATGACGAGGGACAGTTCATCGAAATCAAGATCATTCTACTTTATTAGCCAGTAGAAGCTATCAGCATCCCAGGCTTTTTAACGATCTCAAGTCATATATAAGTTTGAAATAAGTGTCCATGGTCAGTAATTTCTCTATTCCGCTAGAAAATCCTGCTTCCAGCATGGATAAGTGGAAAAATACTGTTTTGCGTAACATCTCATTAGGTAATACACGATTATGTAAAGTAAACAGCCTGTAATGTAGCATCTTGTGCATCATGCTGTATAACTTGTGTCCATTATCCGAGAACCAGTCCCCGCTAAGCGTTCGGTTTACGAATACATTAAAACTGCTCATACACACCTACAGCATTTCGTTTGTCGAAGTTCCGCCAGCTAACTGATCTCTATCAACGATATGGGTTCTTTGATTCTTTCTGCGCTATAAATTGCATCGATCTATTTGCTAATTTCATAGCCGTCGTTCTCTGCGAAGCTATAAAATATCATGGGGAATTGCATCGATGTTTTGGATCGTAACTTCACAAAAAATAACTGAAGGGATTGGAGGATGATGTCAGCCGGTAACCGGTTCCACGTTGTATAACGAGCGGCCCTGATAAAACCAGACAGGAGCGCACAACTCACTCCCACTTTTGTAACTCCTGTTAACTCAGAGTTATGTATCCCTGGCAGCCAATAAAAGGAAATAAGTGCCAATGCTGGTTTATGTTCCATTTCCAACTTTTACTTTCTACTTGTTATTTATTAGTTAGATACTCAACTACTGCGAACTTAAATGTTGGGAAACAATTTCGTTTAAATGCGTAAAACAGAATGATGATGCATTTTGACGCAGTTACCACACTCATTTTTATAAGTGGTCCAAAATAAACAGGCTTTAAAATGTAAATACGAGTGAACATTCATCCAAATCTCGCATATCAGCAGTCGTATGTTTGTCATTTGGGCTCAGTCAACCCACCGCCGTTCAGTTCACTCTTATCAGTAGATAGCCTCGACCTCTTCCCCTGCTTCTCACTGACGATATCGCTGCGAACTGCATTTAAAATAACGCAAAATCGTCCATATTTCTATGGGTATAAAGATTTTATTAACAGCAAATAGGGTTTGGGAATGTTGTACCCCTATCCTGTGTAGGTATATAACGATATCGACAGTACATATGCAGTGCCAAGGAGTGATAAAATAAGTCATGGACATGATTTATTAGTATGACTAAACCGCTGAGACCACCAGTGCAGTGCCGGGTGAGCCGGGTCAGATAAGTCAGGGTTAGCAGTTAGATATCATAATTATAATAATGCTCACGTACACTCGAATGCTTAAGTAGTTAAAGATAAGTCAGTCAGGTCTCCCGCAAAGAGTACTAACTAATTAGGCCGCAATTTCCTCCATGTGAGTGTTGGCAAGTCAACAAAGTTAATATGATTAATCATTGTACATACGTATCTAAATTATATTTGTGCCACAATTATTACAATCAATCTCAATGTAGTCGATATTAAAATTCACAGGGTTGATTTTATACGGATAGACACAAGCATTGCGTTCTAAAAATACGACGCTGCATCATTTTAATACTTATAATAGTGTGACAGAGATTCACCACAACTAGCCTGTCACATTTCCCTAGAAAAGAGCTTTTTTTTCATACATTATTTATTGTTCCAAGATGCAAGGCTGATAGATGTAAAAGCCCTTAAGTATCAGTACAGCGTCATTATCAAAAGATTGGTTTTGAAGCTGGTGGTAAACAAACCCCTTCCCCGAACTCCAACATCGTGAGTTTCTGACAGTCCCTCCACAATATATAATGCTACCGGATAAAATGGAACCTCATAGCCGCACTGTCTGTAATAACTTAAAGTTTTCCAGTGATTTAGCAATCTGTAAATATTGTTCATAACAACTAAAGGGCCTCATAAATGTTTCTGAAACACAAAACTAGCGGTTCTCTAATTTCGTTTCCCACTCCGTTGCAAATAAAAGTGCATGTTAGTTGAAATTACAGAGGTTGATCGTAACGTTAGCTTCGTTCATCGTAAACTCTTTGATTTGTCGGCAGTTATTGGAAACTTAGCTAACGTGAGACCCTGTCTCGTTTAAATCAACTGTGTAATATGTCTAGCTAAGTGTCCTATTACTTTTCCAGTTAATTTTTATGTTTTCCAATTCGTAATGTTGTAAAGTAACTGTAGTACTTTACTTTTTTTTTGCAAGAAGATTGCTTGAAACAAGTTTTTGTCTGAACGTCTTTAGATTTTTCTTATTGTATGTCTGCTCGACAGAGGTTAATTTATTCATTTTAACCGTAAATAAGAAATAGGTTCTCAAGCCGACGCACATCTATTTGCTTTAAACAATTATTTTGCTAGTTATTTAATCATCTATTACAAATCATATAATTATCTAATAGGTCTACAAATAAATTTACAAAATATGTAATTTAATTTAGATAAACAATTGAAAGCACAAAATTCTCATACTTGTACAGTCATCTTTTTTATATTAAATCAACTCTATTGTCTCTGAGATTTTTAACTTTTAATCTTTTTGCAGACTCGAGTGGATTCTAAAAACCTGAGTGACTAAGCTTGAAGTAGGCAGATATTTCTTACATAAAGATAGAAATCCCGTGAATTAGTTATTACAATGTTTTGCCTACATAAGATTACAATGTAACAATGCGTCTATTTCCTGAAAGGATAAAGCAGATATAGTATCTAGCAGGTACACGATCATTTCACCAGTTAAGTTTAAGTTCCGGGTAATAGGGTTGAGCCTATTGCCATGAACCGGTCACAAATCCTATCCTCGTACTGCCAAAATTCCTAATTAAAAAGGTCACTATAAAGCTGATAGTCACGATAAGCACTTTCAGTTAGACACTTGAATTATCATTCCAAAGAATAATTAAATAATATCTTATTACCCTTCATTATTTAATTTATGTATTTCAATTTGTATGTTTGTTGTGTGTTGCAATTTTAATTTATTTTATTTTATAATATTAATCTCAATGTATTCTTGATATTTTAAATCTTTAATTATGGAATGATTGTATAATCGTCTCATGTTTCCCTTTTATTAAATAATGTAAATAGCATGTGTACCTACTCGATAATGTGTAAGCTGTGGTTACCTGTAATTAAGTGTGCATTGCAGGATAATGTATTATGCAATTGCAATTTTGTAAAAGATATTTTTAATGTAATTCGTTGATAATCATAAAATAAATAAATAAGGAATATTTTTGCCTTCTCTATTTAGGAGCAGTGACGATATTTATATTCCATGTAGTACGAGGAACTTATCATATCACTTGCCTGCCAACACAAACAGACAGCCGGCTTAAATGTTTAGTAAATAATAAATATCGTGAGCCCCGTCAAGGACTGATTTGGGAATTAAACGTGCATAAAAATCTATATTAATATTATTAATCTAGCTGTAAGTTAGTCACCTACTTTTGGATTGATATGTATTTAGAGGTTATATTCGATAAATGCGGCTCGTCTGTTTGAGTCAGACCCTATAATTTTGTAACAGCCGATCCTCTGAAGAATAAAAAACGAAACTGAGAACTTAAGTCATAATAATTTGACAGACACGCTTGAGATATTTTTTACGGGATGATAAATATATTAAATAGACATAAAAAACTCTTTGGCTTGATTAACATTAAGAAATGGTCACGGTTTGCTAAACAATGCATTGCAATTGCATACTTATTTAATGTCAGTTTAATAAATAGACGATTAAAAGATTTTAATGTTTCGGAAAAAATAATTTAAATTGATTGATTGATATTTCACAGAAATAAGTTTTATGACATACATTCTTGAAGCCGATGTCAATAAATTGTTCGTATCATAAAGAAAGAAGAAAGAAAATATAGAAGTCTGATGACGCTGCAAGATTCTTTGTCAGATTTAGTGTAAACATTTTCACAAGTGTTTTGAAAGAAAAAAAATATTTACGTACTTAACGTATGCATAAATTCCAACCAAACGGCCAACGGGCCAACTCAACGTATTAATTTATTTTATGTTTTCGCTTAGTGAAATAAATAAATATCATTTCGCAAAGTCAACACTGCGCAATCTCAATCATCCACGAAACAGTCTTGAATACGTAGACTTACAATAGCAATTAATATCCAAGTTTAATTCAAAGATTCTGTTGTTTATCTGAATTTCAGATTCTGAAACTGACGACATTGTAATGTCATCACAATTCAGCATTATTTTATTGGTTGTTTGGATTTTTCTTTTAGGAGAATGGAAATATCACAATCACTATCCCACTATATTATTATAAAGGCGAAAATTTGTATGTGTGTGTGTGTGTGTAAATGTTTATTACTCTTTCACGCTCAAAGGTCTGGGCCGTTTAAGATGAAAAATAAAATTTGGTTTGTAGAGATAGGTTTAACCCTGGATTAACACATAGGCTAACGAAACGAATCACAAAAGGTCAATACATTTTTCATAATCGTATGAAAATTATATTATGCTGCGGAGCTGATGGATGCTACTGACAGCGCCAAACTGGTCGCCAACTTTTGGACTGATATAATTTGATTGTCATCGACACGCTTAGAAGAAAATAATAATAGTATTATGTCTGAGGTGGACATTATTTATTTTGCCTTGGAAGTGTTGACATAAGCATAACAATTTGTATGTGTTTCATGTCGTCGACAGGAAGCTATATAAAAGCTTGAAGCGAGATTATTTTCGCTCAAAGTTGCGAGCTAAATATGCTACGAGTGTGTTCTCAGAAACTGCGGTGGTCGGCGCTCTGGCCCTTTGTTTTTGAACGTGACTTGCGTTTTAGATGCACGCAAATTAACTAAAAATAGACTATTTCCACTCTCACACTTAACTATATACATATAAAGTAATATTTTCGTACAACTCGCGAAAACAACGCTCAAGCTCTTTTTAAACAGACTTGGCATTAAAAAACAACCATCCATTATCTTATATATACCCGAAAGCATGGCCTGCAGTGTCAAGGTCTACATACTGCTGTAAATAAAAACATGTGTTGTTTGATGTTAACGAAGGTAAAAGGTTAATACATGATAATTTGTTATTTGCGTGACAATTGTTTATGTGAATTCTTTTTTTATATTAAGTATTTCATTAGATGTTGTATTTTGTGAAAAGATGTTTAAACAATGAAACAGCATTGTTAATGCTAAGTGAGTTGCCATGGCTGACCTGGAAATCATTAAAAAGACTCCGGAAGTAGGTTGGGGCCGAAGCAATGAAAGCTTGTTTAGGTTAGGATTTATAAACGACTAGCTTTTGTCCGCGGCTTTGCTCGTCTTAAATGATTTGCAGGTACCTGCTACCTGTAGCTTTTGCCCTTACGCCTTATTTATTGTAAAAGTAAAGCTAAGTTTACCCTTTTCTTCCCTCTTTCTCGTTCATATTTCACTTTAAAAAATCCTATCTCCGTCTCCAGGGTCTCAACTATCTCTGTACTAAAATTCATCAAAATCGGTTAAGCCAATTAAGCGTGAAGACTTAACAAACAAACAAACTCACTTTCGCTTTTAAAATATTAATGGTAAGGATTAGCCCTGGTGTGTAAATGTGGTGTTGCCCCACAAACGATAGGACACTTGCCATTATGACCTGCATACCCTGTTGCTTGCACATCACAGGAACAGATGGATGCTACTAAAAGCACCAAACTCGTCGCCAAATTTTAAGCTGACTCAATTTAAATTGTCATCAACAAGCTAAGAAGTTAAAGAAAGTTAAGTTATTTTAAATTGAAATGAATGGGTAAACGTTTGTTTGAAATTAAACTGTGGATGTATTTCAGTGGAGCGACACCCTCTGGTTTTAAATAGCCCTCGTGAAGGGGAATCGTAGCTAGATTGGCGCACCGCTAATAACACTTATGCGGGTACTTGATGCCCTACCTCCCCACATGGAAGCCGTTTTTATAGTGACCGTTGGCGGTCGCTCATTCAACAATTACCATATTGATTTCGCTAAGATAAGGGACGAGCTCGCGTTATAAATTATAACATAAAATTACTTTTAATTGCTCCACTATGTAGTCACCACAGTGTATATTTTCTACCTCATTGTTACTTTTAAAAGTTAATGGTTCAAACTTAACTCCCGACTAACGACCCGTCACAAATCTTTCCCATTATTTTTTTCACAAGTTTATAAGATTGTATCTAATAATAAATTTATTGTACTTGCAACATTTTATGTTTGTTGCTGGAAAGAAAATTATCAATGCATAGACTGCTGATTGGGTTTTGAGACTTTTCTTATGCTACTTTTTCAAATTCGTTCGGTATGTTTGTAACCGTTTTTTTCCCATGACGTTTAGTCCACATAAAAGGTCCTTAACGAAATGTTTCACTGGTGCTTTCCCCGTGATTAGTTGGGGTATGCCACCCTAAACTGTAGAACTGTATTTAATCTGACGGGTAGAATTATGCGGGTTTGCTACGAGGCGCGAGTGGGCCAACAATGAACTTTTTATTAAGTATGCTCCTTTGTTAACAATCGATTTAACGCCCTATTACAAAGCAGATAAAGTACATTTCATTTCCGAGTGGTACTTCTAAATTTTAGCAATCTGCTATTAATGGAGAAATCAAAACAGGGAAGATTGATGTCATGGGAACTTAACGTGGGATTCTGATAACTTTTTGTTGTTACTTACTTAATTATAATTACATATAAATTAAATTACATAAAAATAACTCTTCGTTCTCAGTTAGGAACATATTATGTAGGTATTTTTAAAACATTCGACAAGAAAATATTTTTTTTGTTGCGTTCAAAGTACAGAGGTTATCGAACGCAGTAAAGTGATTATGAAAAGCTGATTGATTTTTTACTTCAAATGAAATCGTTTTTATCTGCAATAACATACAGCAGCCGGTTGAAAAACCCACGATCCATTATGTATTCTTATCACGTTCCTGACTCTCCTCAGTAAGACACATTGTGTGTCTTATTGACGAAGGCAGCGCAGATGTGATTACAAAAGAATGATGCTCTTACAATTAAAAGAGCTACTCCCATGTTCAGTGATTGCCGACTTCAAAACGGTTTTTGCTCGAATATATTATCAGTACAATGTGGACGTGCACTAAAGCAATTACACATTACGGAAGCAATCTACTACGAAATGTAACTTATTACGTCGATCGAGTATCGACTCGACACGTACGTAAGTTCTCGTGTAATCTTACGAAGGTTGTAACAATCGTAATTTACGTCATTACCGTTCGTCATATTTATTACAGTACACCGAATACTGTTATTCGGACAGCACGATTCGTATCATTCATGAAATGTGTCCATCAGGCTGGTGGGGCGGGCTTCATTGGATAGTTTGAGGCAGTTGAGTAAATATTGAAGTGTTGCGATTAGACAATGGTTTCCTCACAGCTTATTATATCTATTGGGGGTGAGAAACGTTACTAATCGCTGGGGTTATCATGCAACGGTCGCGGCTCACCCCTAGTTAGGGGACAAAGGTTAACGTATTCACTTATCTACGCGCTTACGCAGTTAACGAACAGGGTTGATGGCTTGGAAAGCTCACCACTCATGGCAAACATTTTTTTAAGACCTTGGAATATGAATGTCGATATATATTAAACGTATAGAGACACCATTCATATCGTTAGCGCAATATCAAAGGAAACGTCTGTTGTAATGGAAAGAAACTAGACAAAGGATGTGTACTGTCTTGTAACAGCAAGATAAATATCGCATAAATATCTATTATATAATTCAGCTAATAAATTATAATTGTGTATATTTATTACCTAGCATTATAATCTGGACTGCATTCAATTAATTTATCTCGAACACTTATATTTTTATTGAAATCATAAGAATCCATATAAGTCACTAATCCGGTTTGCAAATATCAACCGGTGTACTCTTTGCTAAACATACTAACTTTAGTATGCTAATAGCGCTATTTGTGTTCACCAGCGAGCCTTGATCTTTGGCACCTTCCCTCGAGCTGTCGGCGCTCGGCGCTCGGCGTTCGGCGTCGTCGCATCGAGCGCACCCCTTCCCATCAACATAAAGCGCCACCGCTTACACAAACAGCTCATCACTAAGTTTATACGTGTTTCAAGTGTCGATTTGAACTTTTTATTATGTTCAAATTTGCGTGTTATGTGGGACACGCGCGCTACACGCGACCCGCATGGGACTACTCCGAGGGTGCTTTTTGTAACCATCATTATTCGCGAATGAATAATGTCAGCTACACTTTTGTTGCGCACTAAAACGAATGACGGATGACGATAAAGTTATATGCCTTCGCGGTTTCGTTATGGGAATACTTTAATCCATCAACTCCTCAGCCCAAGTCATAAAGTGTAACGTGCTATAAGTACTACTTTTAAGGTTGTCTTCTGACTTGAAATTACAGTTTATTGAAACCTTGACGTTAAAAACGATATGAATAATGTAATGTGTTCCTTCACACGCATACATTGGTCTAAAATTAGCCTGAGAGAGTACCTACAACATAATAAAGGAGCACTTGTCATGAATCACAAGTCAACGAACAGATAAAACGTGCCGTCTCTGTTTGTGTTGTAATTACGTAGCAAGCGATTACATTGTCTTAACTTGTTAACAGATATGAATTCGATAAATACTCATTGGTTTTTATCGTACAACGACCCCGTCCAGACCACTGGCTGCTAATCAATCCCACAACTATCGATAACAAAATGGTCGAATACATGAATTTGTGAGATGAAGCCCGCATTTAAATCTCACTTTATATTCATGAGCTCTTTAACACAATACCTTGATTCGCTGTTATTGTTGTACCAGTGAACTGATAAATATTAATTCCGACCTCGTAAACACCGATCCCGCCATGCCACAGCCAATCCAGAGGAGGATGCTTTTTGCGCAGGATTGTGGAAATGTTTTGAAATTCAGAATGCGAAAGAACTGTTTCGAAATCGGGACATCAGTCTTCTTCAGCTATAATATTCTTGCTTAACTGTTCGAGAGTGAAATCGCATCCAGAATTGGAATTTCTCATTTTTTCCTATTAAATGAGGACGCGCTAAATAAATCAGAACTTTCTCTAACCTCGGATTCGCACACATACTGTGCCAGTTAATGGGTTGGTTGGTGTCATCATCATTGTACGTTTATTTGAAGTTAGCTCTGGTGTAATTAGGAGTAATTTGAAACATCAGATTAAATTATTAACTCTACTTAAATGGCCGTTAAAGTATCAGATTCAAATCGATTGTTTAGCTATAAAATAGTGTCGAAACTTGTTCAGCGCAACGCATTGGTTGATGACGGTCGAATGGTGATGATGAGTCGTCGTTCGTTTAAGATAGCTAGCTAGATAGATTCATAGTGTGATCTCGTTTGGTAAGTGCAATTTAACTAACTATTTTTACGCTTAAGCGCCGCCTTCGTAATTAAGTATCTAGTTGGCGATTAGGGTCACGACTCAACTTCTCGACTCGGTCTCTAGACTCGACTTGATAGCCGGGCGAGCGGAGCCTCATTCAATTTCTGCGGCTTTACTTTGAAGTAATACTGTTTCCGCTGGGATGAATTTGTTTACGTTGTTGTAAGTGAATTTATGCTAATTAGAAAAATAAGACCCTGCTTCATATCGCTCCTTTTCTAGAGGCTTAGAATATTATAATTTATTCATAACATAAGTCCCATGTAATAGGGGGAGCTACTGATAAAATCATGATGAAATAACTCAGAAACACTACTTTTTGATTTTAACTTAAACGTGAAACTAAAGATCAGAAAGTATTTTAAAGATTTTATTGAAGTTATTTAGGATAAAGAATAACAAACCGTACCTATCATCCAGCACAAGTCATTAAATGAGACGGAGATGAGGGCATCAGGACAGAGTTCATTATTTTATTACTTACTAGATATTGTTACTTAAAACATAATCAGGCCGACTTGCTCTAAATTATGCAAACTTATATTTCTTTTATAATCAATTACTCCTTCGTTATCGAGCTGAACTGGTTTTGATACTGGATGAAACGTGACCAACGCATTAAAATGAGGGCTGTGAGACTTATAGCTGGTGTGTTTTTGTTTCAATTGGAGGGTACCAAATTCCAGACGTATGTTTTGGTAGGCAGGTATGGTTATAGAAAGTGTTATGTTCAGAGTCGATGTAGATAGCAGTGGAAGGCTAATTTTATCCAGCTAAGAGATATTTCATGACAGCTTATTATGCTAAGTCAGATCAAGCGGTATAAAAACTGACAACAGGTCAGGCACTTTTTTGCGGATGGCAGTCATCAAATAACTTCCCCGCTCTGGGTTGTGCAGTGGGGAGTGTCAGACTTTACTGTCTAAAACCCAACCATGTTCCTTCTTTTGCCCATTTTGTTCCGGGGCCGCGGTATCTCTATCGAACAACTCGCAACCTTGGCAGGAGTGCTATCCTGCTTCGACTCACGAATTGTAGATCGTAAGTTCGAACGCAGCCCGGTGCATTACTTTGTATAATTTATTTCATCACCACTGCTCTCAAAACGGAGAAAACCGGCATCCCCATGATCCATAAATTCGAACACTTTATCATATACAACTACAGTAATCGAATCTCTCTTATACAGCTTGTATGGTAGTGTATGATTGTATTTCATGGTGTGATTCAGAAAAACTGATTGCAATCACGCAAACCTGAACAATGTGAAATAATTTTAAGTTTTTTATCCATTTTTGTTTTAACCTAATTTTAATTTATAAATATGTGAAACGTCGTCTATCTTAATTATTATGTTTTTCCTCATAAAAGTGAATAATTGTATTTTTTTTGAGCGAAATATATTTTCTTAAACCGTAAACCAATTCTCAAAAGTAAAACACAACTGTCCAGTACCTACAAAACTTCAATACTTCACTGTTTTTTTTTCCGCAATTCAGACGGTGGTCTTTTATGATCTGATTTTCACGCTGAAATATAACCGCCGTTTCCAAAAGTGGGAACATTATGAGTTGATTATCCTATGGTTCTTCAAAGCAGAATATTTTTTTACGCAGTTCTTTATTCTTACCTAGACAAGAGTCACTAGTACCTACGAAGATTTGATTAAATCTAAGCACAAAGCCAAGATGTATTTAACCGATGACTCACACACTTCCTTAGTTATAATCAGGCCATTATTCAACTTCGCATAGCATGTTACAGGGCAAACACTAGTTATTTGACTTCCTCGTTTCCAAGGAGGAAAGTTTCATTAAAAAGGAACCAGTTCCGAACCGACACTTTACTGATAACCACTGAATCAAGGATGTAGTCAGAAATAATTGAAATTTTTTCCACGTGTGTTATTTTATTTCCCGACAGTGTACACTGAACATATTCGACTCAACGTAATTAAATGGCTAACAAAAGATCAAGGCTATGTTGTAAAGATAAAACTTTTTGTTGATATTCGTGACCAAACTTGAATAATGGTAAAAAATCACCGTGTAATTGCAAATGGGCCCCAGAAAACGCAAACCGGCATAGCGACATCAATGGCTGTAACTACGGAGTTACACGAAAGGGTAAGTGAACGAAATAGGCGGAATACCAAAACGTACCAGACTACCAATAGAACAAGCCATAGAAACGGAATGGGAAGTACATGTTGATGTAAATAACTTTCAGTTGAAATTGAAAGCTGGGAATAAGTTGATATTTGTTTCAAGCGGAAATAAGGTTAGTCAAACAAAGCAGTTGGTGAATTAAGATTCTGAACCACTCACTTTTGCCAAAGACAATAAAGACTCCAGGAAGTGGATTGTAGTTTCCTTTTGTGATTGTTGTATCAAATAATGAACAGAGCAAATTCCACCAAAAAAAAACTAATTTACTTTGCCGAAGCAAGTTTAACAGACAATATACGCGTTTAAAGATTGTAATGACTCGTCTACATATCTAAATAACAGCGTCATACACACAAATGAGCTCCACAACTACATTAGGCACCTAAACACGCCTATACAGTGTTCATCATGATACGGAACACTAAGTACGGAATAAAATTACTGAACGAGTCAAGTCAAGGTCGAACCACATGCGGATATGGCGGCGTGCGGTGTTGCCAGCCCACGAATGTGTACAGACGACGAAGCAGTTCGGTATACCGGCAAGAAATACATACATTATATTTGTACTATGCAGGATGAATACTCCGTGAACATTTTTAATAAGTGAATGAAGATTAACAAAAGAGGTTTTTTAGCAGTTTGCATACCTACTTATCTCTTTTACATACTGTACTCGTTACGTTAGTAAGTAAATAATAAAACCAGCCTATAACTGTCCCACAGTTGGACAAAGACCTCTGCTCGCGCAGGGATGCCATCAGCATTAGACGCGTTTGATTAAAACGGGTGGGGGATTCCAGACTTATATGTATTAGTTATGAGTCCAGGATTCCTCACGGTGTATTCCTTCACCGATGTTTGCGATGTCTTAGAAAAAAAAGCAAATATTAATTGATAAAGTCACATAGGTACTTGTGGCCCGGATTTGAACCTACGAGAGTCGAAATGCTGTACCTCAGTGCCATAAATACATTTAAGTAGAGTAAAGTAAATGCATTAAATCATCAAATATTCATACATTCTATGCCAAGGACGGATCATGATGACGGATGAGATCTATAATCGTTCCTTATTCAAAATAATTATTTAATTTTTTCAGGTCATTATTCTGATTGAAAGATTATCTTAATTGCTGGTATCTAAGTAATTACAATCTGTATAGCTACGTATAATGTTAATGTATTTAAATCTGTTTAGAATTAAACAGCACTTAGTAGTCATAAGTCTTAACTTTAAGAAGTAAATTAGGTACATATAATATGCTTACCCGTTTGGGGTTAAGCAAAAGAAAATGTTGAAATGTTACGTTTTCTAAATTCTAGTTCATAGATCATTTCCATATTTTGCGTCGGTATGTATTGGTCCATGTAGCACCAAGTAGGTACAAAAGCTTGTCTGCGAGAATAACTATCCTTGTTTCACATTTCTGTGTTATGTGGCCATAAATAACACGCCCGGCATTGGTTCGAGAGGTAAACTGAGCTAATTTGCATTTTAAACCAATTTTTACGTAACATAAAACTGGTATTGGTTGTACTAGCCTAATTAGAAGACGAGTCATCATGCTACTTTATAACTTATAATTAAAGACACTCGATTAAGAGCTTTTTAATGAAGTGATAGTTAATTTAGCGAAAGGCATTTTGTTAAGTGTGCCAAGTGGCGCTAAGTAATAGTGGCAGTAGCTAACAGCAGTTACATTTTATGATAGCAATCGAGAGCTTTTCCGTAAACCGATTACGTGCACGGAGTCTGTACAGCGAGTTGCGTACACGCACAGCCACGCTCATTACGAATCAAACAAAAAGCGCACGAATTCACACGATGTTACCAATAGTTATGAACTTATGAGTTATCGAACAAAGTTCCGCTCGATCAATTAGCGGAGTAAATTGCTCCGACACCTCACGCCATATACACAAATACGAATACCTGACTTTTTTGTGCGACCACTAATTTGATTGTTGCAGCCACTCCGTCACGTCTAACGAGCTAAATTGATGAGCAAGCCATGAACCAAATGAGCCTCAATGACATAACTCATCATGAATATCGGTTCATACCTACATAAAGCCCATATGAGAGAAGGTCCGTTGTATAATGAGGCACTAGGCACTCGATCTTTACTAAGTATACGGCTGTAAACCTCTTTGCCTAATACAAGTTCGCAAAATTAGATAATAACGTTAATAATACGTATTTTTAACTCCAACTTACATCATAATAATTATCGACCTGCATCTGTCTGTTAAATATAATAATTATTATTATCGGCAATTATTAAATGTCGCGTTGCGTCAGCGCTACATAACGATTTTGTTCGTTTGACTTTTCTGCACTAAAATCGTAGAGCCGTGGTGTAGTATAAACGTGTAATAGAAGAACAACTTCCTATTGTGTGTGTAAGTGTGTAAGTAAGGCAGTGGCGTAGTGTTGAGCTATTATCTAACAGTGAAAGTGTGAGTGTGTGCGGCGAGCGCTGACGTAACGCGCCGCGCGCCGGTGCGCCCTCGCCGACCGCGCCGTCCGCCGCGCCGCCGCGCGCTCGCTCCACTCTCACTGCCAACGATTGATGCTGATTTTCAAGTAAACAACTAGGAAGTTCCAGGTGAACTGGATATTTATTAATTCCTTATTAAGATTAAAGGCAGCTTTATAAGGAAGTGCGTGAAGTAACTACATTTACTTACATTCGATGATGTTTAGATAAGCAAGCGCGTTGAAGTCTTTTGACTGACACGCTATGCTCGCGGCTCGCGCGCTTATGTAACGTCTTTGTGCATTATTTACATAATACCTGAGCTCAACTGCTGTTTCGGATACATATTATCATTTTTGACTTATAACGCTTTATGGTTATGGTAATACATTATTACATTTTCTTGTGATGTACGTATTAAGACGCTTTACGTTTTTGTTGTATCGTATGCTTGTATATTATTTCATTAATTATCAACATTAGGTAGTTTTGCAATTCAAATGAGAATTTGTAAAGATAAACATATAATAGCGTAGCAATAATGACTTAACATGTTTATTTATAACTAGATTATAATACAAGAGCTTTTTGTACCTCCATTTAAGAACATTTTTTTAAGTGTTGGACTAGATTGTGTACCTTCCGTTATATATCTCGGTACTATAGTGCCCAAGGTCCCGTGTTTAGGGTAGACGATGACTGGTCAACTCCTGCGCACTGGAGTGGAGCTCGCCACGCACTGCCCAATTTGAGTCGCCACGCTTCGCCGCCCAACTATTTTCAGTCTTAAACTTTTTGCTCAAACCCGACCCACTCTACATTATAGAGCAGGTCGAAATCACAGCATCATATTTGAATAAATAATCGATACCAGTCCATCTATTTAAAGATATTCAACTAAATTGGCAGACTGTACAGTATTATTAATTATTATATTCTTCCTTAATGTTGCCATTGAGACTATGTCTGTAACTACGTAGAAACTTATCTAATAATGGCAAGTTATTATGTTTTACGATCTCTATTTCAATTTGCGTGCGGATACAAGCGCAATAATGTCGTCAATTCATCTCTATAACGTAAACATTCATCTTAGTCAGCATCGTAACACGTAATGCATAACTGCGAGTGTTGGAGCGAGCGAGCAGTCAAACGTTCGATGACGTCACCGGCCATTTTGTACGCTGTACCAACATTCTTCGACGCCGTCGATAAAATGAGGTTAGGCGGATAACATACAAATCTGAACAAGTTTTGTAAATAGTTACAATTGGTTGTTGTAGTCTATTTTGTGTTGCCTCGTTTATTCGCCGTGGAAATGTCACAGGAGCACGCGATGACCTCACTCCGATGTTACATCTTGACATTTAGGAGGTACTTATCTGCTTATACGTGTGTTCACGTTTTGTTTGTATTTTATACATACCTACTTTTGGAAAAGTTTCAAGACAAACATGGCTCTAAAAGAGCATCAAATTGACGCCATGACACTTTTAGCCTTCAGTTTTCATGAACTGTCTAATGAAACCTTAAGTAAAATGATATTTGTTTCTCTGTGTCTTAATATAATGTCTCTGGGTAGCCAACTAGCCACATACACTTATCACAGGTATGTAAAGTAAATATATGCTGAGTGCTCGTAAAATCTCACACGTATTGTACCTATGTGCAAAAGTAGACAAATAACCTTATTCGCGATGCCCCTTTATTTAGCAGTCACTAAGTAGAACATATCTTTATGGTTAAGCTAAGGTCAGGTTAAGATTACGCCACAGCCTCATTTGTTACAATTTCGTCAATCATAATAAGTGTGCCGGAAGGCCCACAGTGGGAAAATCCGCCAAAGAAATAATAACATGAACAGAAATATCCGAAATTATGCAATATGTTGTCATGTGTTGTTGACGCAACGCTTGTTTTCGTGGGTCGTGCTAAGTGTGCCGCGACCATTTCGGTCAGCCGGTGGCCCACTGAGCCCCGCGGTGACATAACTGAGCTTCCGCACCGCAGCACTGCTCGGCTCGTTTGCTCAGTGAAAGGTACGTTGTAACTCACATAAACTACCGAGTTACCGAGCTAATACGAGCTCCTCCGACCCACCATTGAGGTGCACTAAGTAAAATAGTCAACACCCGAGCACTCGTCGCGCCAGTTTAGAACTCCTCAACAAAAAGTTTTAAGGAGCTTTTAAAAGGTTGCGTTCTAAGGACGTGTAACGCCTACAATTATAGCATCGTTGATGACGATAATTAAGCATAATAAACAAGCCAATAAACTGTCTATAGAGTATCCGTTTGACTAAGAGTTTTGGATAAATAAATGAATTCAGCTTTCCGCGGTGTAATGCTCGTGTCGCAACTGTGAGTAGTTGCAGACAAGTCGCTTGGACTAGACACTTATCAGAACAAACTGGCGGCTTGTAATTTGTAACAGCCCTAATATTGTCATTCGAAATCGTAATTAAGTACTAAACACGTTTATACTAGCAAAATTGTTGTAATTGAAACTATACGAGCGTTCTAGTTACCTTGAAGTCAGGTCTAAGCAATGTTTGCAATGCTTCATACCAACATTTATTTTCAAATAACTCTCGGTTTAATTGCTTTGGCTGTACCGAAATAATACCCCAAGCAATTTTCCGCATTTTAAGAAATTGTTTAGCGACTTCACCGAAAAGAAAGCCTATAATTTGATAAAGGTATAACTTCCGCGAAGTTAAGTTAGATTGGTGGATTTAAAGTTTTTAAACAAAATTAAAGTACCTACTTAATACATGCGTTTGCTTTTCAATATTTATAAAGGCAAGATTTACAAACGTGGATACAGGAAAGATAAACAGCTTAACATGTCATACTTGCTTAAACGTTTTTGTTTAACCAGTAATATTTGAGGTTTGGCGACCTTAAGTTAGAGTTCAAATGTGGTTCAATAAACGACATTTATTTTTATTTGTTTCATATCCCTAGATCGGCATGAGAATCCTAAATAAACAGGAACAATTCGCTGCTAACAAGATCAAATTTTAATATGCGTTAAAATATGTAAGCAAGTGATTATTATTATTATTATTACCCAACGTGTAGCAACTGGAACTTGGAAATAACAACTGAGATAATAATTGCTGCAATAATCCCACTGACGTACAAACAGTTCATACATAATACTGACCTCCTTTGTTTACGTGTAATACAAGCAGTTTACATTGAAAGTTAACTAGCTGTTGCCGACGGCTCCGCCCGCACGGACGTCAGAATTTATCCCAAGGGGACATAGTACCGGGATAAAAAGTAACATTTGTTAAGTTAACACATATACATAGACATTTTGTGTAACAAAAATAAAACAAGTAGAAACATCCATACATACCTCCTCACAAACTTGCATTTATAACATTTTAAGGAAATCAGCAGGTTAGATTCTTCGATTTTAAGAATAGATCGGGAACCGGATCACCATCATCGTCCTCACTGGTAACCTTATTCCAACCACGACCAAGTTCAAGCCTCGCTCTTGCGTCATGCTTGTGGTCTGTACGAGTCTCATCATGGTCTTCCCTGCAATCTTCTGAAAGTCGTTCACGCATCTGGAACAAGATGAATTATGAAAATAGGAAGGCAAACTAAGATAAATGATGTTAGCAAACAAGTTCACAGTTTACAGCTAATGAACAAGTGTTATAATTGTAGCGCAAGTTTCTACTTAGGAGCGGGACTTAACACTTCCGCGCTCATAATAATATCATAACTAGTTGCTAAATTGATTCCATAGGTTGCCGATGTTTTGGTACTTCTATACTACTCATAATCATGTTTTCAGCCTGAATCCATTAAGTTCTAAATTTGAACCCCTAGTATTCCTTCTTTCGATCTCTATTTACTTTATCACATAATATCTGATCATATTTTGGCAAAGGCGTTTGTACTTTAACGTAAAAATTGGAAATGGACCAAAGAGTGCTGACCATCAAAACTGCTTTAGCAGCTTGCTTTTTCCATCTCGATAAATTTATCATCAAGCATCATCCTAATAAACGGACCGAACCACTAGTAAAACTTCGGGAATCCGGTTTTTGTGAATAGCAGGAGAAGGAGATCGGTCATTGTGACAATCCTTGTAGGAAGTCTTTGTCAAAGGTGAACGCCTAAAAACGATGATAAGTAGAGCAAACCTGGGAGACCAATTTCCCGCAAAAGACTGCGACAGACTAAGGTGACGAACACTGTAAAAATGTTAAACTCACGCTAACGTGGGTGGATATGGCTGTGGTGCTCAATAGTATTGCCCTCGTCATTGCTATTATTATTCGTTGTACACAACCATGGGTCGGATGCTTCTGAGAAGACTCTACGCTGATCATACGTAAGTACATCCGGGGCCTCGGGGCATCAGCCTCGCTACCATTCTTGCTGACTTGTTAATCTTCTTAGAATCTTATTGTCATAGTGCTGGTTTCAGTTGCCTACTCATTTATATCTGTCGTCGTTTTATGAAAGTCACTCGAAATGATGATGAGTGCAAAAACCCCACATTATTGATATAGCCAAAGATGGATTGTGATGTACCACGAAACTTTGACGTTTAAACAACATGGTCAGTTTTAGCTGACTGTATCTAAACAAAACCACCGCCATTTGACGAAATGGTAAACACATGAATTATGCAGCGATCAATTATAGGAACTGGTCACTTCATATTTATTGCTTGTTCTTTCTGCAGGATGCATCTTCGTCGGCTTTTATGACAAACTAGCTGATTGCAAGCCCCGATCGTCAATTTTGACTGTGTTTGTCGTAAATGGCATTAAGTTTACGCCATTGATTGACTGAAATAGAACAATGCAGTGCTGCTAAATTACAAACTTTGATTCATTATGTTTGTTTTCCTGCAACTTCTATTACTCATTACAACTAATTAAGCATATTAATCATACGTAATGAACGTAACTATTGTTCTGATTTATTTATTGTTGTGTAAAGATACTGTTATAAAATCATAAAATGTATTGTGTACAGCAATTATTTCTAGTAGTATATAAACCTTGTCAAGTGTATTGTTTTATGAAAATATTTTAACGCACATATTCAATTCAAATGAATAGGTACCTAATACTATGCGCAGTAAAAAAACGTAAGGTACACAATCTAATGTAAGGAAAACATACCACTAAATGATTGACAAATACAATAATAAAGTATTAAATCTTTACTTAAAGCCATTAAACGGAATAACAAAATCCATTTTATTTTCTCAAAAACCAACATCTTCTTTGAGGCCCTGAAAATAATAGCATATAAATTCATCTTAACAGACGTTAGAAGATATTTCAGCAGCACCTCTGGGAATAGTTTCACGTCCAATTCAGAAACTTATATAAGAAGAAGTACTTGAAATTCTATACGACCAAGTTGAGAAAGGTCAACAGTAAAACTTAAATAGCACAGGATCTAGGTGACCTAGATATTGCGTAAAAGCCGAATACAAAGTAATGTAGTGAAGTCCTCTATAAAGTGGGGCTACGAAAATAGCTGTACACAAATGTATCACCAAACATTATTGATCGTTTAATGGGACTAGATTGGAAACAATGAAACAAGAGGCGAGTAATCAGCTCCCATATGTCTGGCGCGGGATAGAATTTCTTCGAAGAACAGTTCAATTAACGTTGAATACCGAGTAGATACCCCAGTGCATGTCAAAGTCATATCATATTATTATGATAAGTAACAGACCATCAAGTAATAGACCATCTTTTTAGTACTATTTCATTTTCAATTTACTGGTTTTAACTTGGATCCGGGTGTTTATAAATAAATAACAGGTATATCTGCTACTTAGTCCGAGTCTTAAAGTCAGCTTATGAGATGGGTCAGGGCGATCATTTTATTGAGCAAGCTTTATAGTTTTATAAGCACTCATTTAGTTGTAGGGTTCAAATTGACAAACATAAATATAATAAGATTCCAAAAGCCACGACGCGGATAAAACATGCGAGCAAGGTAGATGTTATGATAAGTATGACATCCAAGCAGAGGAAGATGAAATTATTGTCATGGTTAATCAAAATAATAATTTATGGGCATAAATAAAACATCCAATGTCACGAACAGTTCAAAAACCCTCAGACCTTCAACCGAGTATGCTAATATCGTATAATGTGTCATCATCAGTCAATATAAACAGACAACTAGTGTCATTACTTGTATTGGTCAACTTGAGCGAATGACGCGAGCGTCGGCCGGCCGGCTAGCTACTGAACAAACTCAGCAATTGGCTCAACGAGCTTCGTTATCATAGCTACAGATACTTCATTTACCATACAAACTACATTAAATGTTAGCCATTATGTAAAAAGTATCCTCATAGAAAATACTATTGTGGTTACATTCTCTACTAGTTGTTCCCCGCGACTTCGTCCGCGTGGAATTTAACAAAAAAGTAATAACTTTTTTGTTTCTTTTCAGTTCAGTTTTGTTTATTCAGTTCGCAGAGTTTACAATAACTTACTAATTCTGTATTCCACGTAAAGAAATACCCATGCTAATTATAATAAAATTCTTCTACTTTATGAATCGATATTTTCTTTTTGTAAATATCTTTCCATTTAGTTTATTTTTCGTATTAGCTTAATTGGAAAAAATTATACCCGTATTTTTTAAATTTTATGTCCCGTCAAAACCGGTCTATTTCAGAGAATAGCCGGAACAAACAGACAGACCAACAAAAATTATATACAATGTTGTTTTGGTACATGTACCGTGTATAAATCTATATATACATAAATATTCAATTAGTAAAAAGCAGTTATTTTAATATTACAAACAGACACTACAACAATTTGATTTACTTGTATGTATGTATAGAAGATATATAAATATGTAGAAATGACTTGTAGATTTGAGGAAACCCATTTATTTGATCGTCTCGTCCTACACAAAATTAAGGAAAATCGTTGTAAGCTAGTTATCATCTGCATCTACCACATCCTACACAGTTGTATTTAGATGACGAGAACCGTATTACTAAGTTCTCTTTGAAGTGAAACTCTACTTTTAAAATTGCACCATAGTGAAAGCACGTAGGTAGGTAGTTGCAGAATTTGTTTAGCTTTACTGCTAAGCTTAGCTTAATATACCGAAAAAATCTGGAACCACCGCCTACCTCCTTCCTAACATTGATGGATTTAAAAGAGATGATCAAAATCGTCGTTTGAAGAAGACTTAAATGAGGCCATAAAAATGCACAACTAGCTACTGCTACACACGGACAATTCTGCAAGCAAAGACGTCCTATATTTAGTGAGACAGTCACTACAGCATTGTGTCAGGAGACCAAATGCAAAAACTATCGCGTTAAACGACAATTACCCTGCAACGTTTGATTGGCAATTGAATTGAAGAGATGCAGTTATAGTATCAGCTGTGGGTCTGCTGATGCACGTCTCATGATCATCACGACTCCATGCGATGCTCTAATACCAAGGCCAGTACGAGGCGCGTGATTGGTGGAGTGGCGCCTTTGGTCCAGCCGGCTGGGGTCAATTGATGGCTAATTGTGGAGTCGACGACTGAGCTCTCCGCAGCGAGTCGATGCCCAACCATTGTATGTTGTTGATATTTTTCTATAAATAACATTCTCATTTGCGGCGGAGTGCTTTCTATTTCTGTTTTTATGTCCCTTTTTGTTTGGCAAGTCCTTGAGTTTCCTTTGTGCTGCTACGAGCATTTAAGTACCTAATAATCATTTTGCCGCAGACTGAGTGTCCTACAATATCAAAATCATAAACAGATATCTATGATTGTTATACCGATAAAGACTAATAGGTGGTTGTGCCAATTATGTTTACCTACTTTATGCCAGCACACTGGTCTAAACAATGATCGATATCGAAACCGTGGATTACAATTATCGGTGTAAAGTATCGGAATAATATTGGTAGGTTAGAGCCGCGGTGCAGGCGCGGGCGTACAGTTGGCGCGCTATCGGCCACGCGGACTGGGGTCGTCGGCTTGTGATAAGCGCGTATCGGCCTCGCCTCTCCACTTCTCAACTTACACCGTTTATTTCAATTACCGACTTCAATGATAAAGTTAGATGTTAAATCGAATGTACTCATTTAAAATTACAATACGCTCGAGATTTATGGTTTTTTTATTAGCATTCACTGCCTCCAGTCATTGAGTATTTGGTGACCGGTAGGTGGTAATGAATTGAAGCATGAAGCACCTTACCATTATCATTACATTAATAATCTCTCATATTCTTTGCAGTGCTATATCACGCCGGCCATGCGGTTGTAGGCATATTGTTTAGGTTATGTCATACATAAGCGTTTGACCTTCGGCACGTACCCATTACAAGGAAACATTCTTATTAAATACTTATTGGACAAATAATACCTAAATCATTACAAGTATAGATTTGAACACCAAAAATAATACTGATCGACAAACACGTGGTCGGACCTTAGAATCTTCGAAGTGTTGTAGGAACACAATTTGTAATTGCCCACCGTTTAAAAACACAGCATCGCGCCTGTGTTTACCAAAGGGTTGAAGGCTAGTCGTATATTTATCGTAGGTACCTACTTTTGCAATTCGCCGGTTAACTTCTATTCCATATTATGTGCGCGCCTATTACCATCAACACGGCGGCTACCAGGCTACCGGCAAAAATAAATCAGTATTGTTTTCACATAACTAAAACATCATCGTAACTAAGAGGAACTTTCCAGACAGACTCCAGATGTTTTTTACTGGTGACGCTAAAGAGATGCGTAATTTGATGAAACGATCAAGTGCAAATCAATTTTGAGTCACCCATGCTAATGTCAGCCAGGCCGAACATTGCTTAACCGACTTGATAAATGGGTAAACAACATGGTTGCAACAGAAGGCTTTAATTATCATTATATTAACATGTCTTCAAAAACTATGAATTTTAAATGTGTTGACGCCTTTCTGATCAAAACATGTTATGGCTTAACTTTGTTTGGGACTTCTTGTTCTGCTGAATTGTTCTGAATTTTTGAATATGAAAAATCTCACTTTTTCTCGTGAAATCAAGGTTAGGTTAATTCCTATTTGGTAAAGTTTTTCAAGGTAAGTTTAATTCCTATTTGGTAAAGAAAACATAAACATTAAATTTAAAATTTAATGCGTATGTTTTCAGCTATTCAATTTTTGTACCGCAGCTGGGTTTTTAGTGTTGAGTAACTGTTTTCTAAATAACTATAAGGGAATTGAAACGACACGGAAATATTTGACAACTCTATAAATATAACAAACAGCTCTTATATACTCCATCATAAAATGGTAATACATTACAAACTTAATGAATATGTATCAGTGGCGACATTTTAGCACATGCGAGTTGTTGAAACTTCCGGCACGACACAGAAACGAACAATGATTCAACCCGCTAACCTAGTAGTTTACGAAATTCAAATGATAACCATTAATATTGTTTTTTTTTTCTTTTAATTTATTTGGTTAACCGTCCAATTCAAATTGGTAATTGTAACGTCAATGAAAAATTGCTCACGCGATGATCGTGATCTCACCATTCGACTGCGTAATTATGCGGTTGCTGATGTTTCGACAGCCTCAAAATGGATCAATCATGAACATGAAATAACAAACTAAATAAGTATTAGGAGCGGAAATAAGAATAAGTCTTGTATTAATAATATCCAACTATCACAGGCCAAACCGCAACCCACTTTAAGTTGATAAGCGCAATATTAATTAATGGTGTCGACGATAAACTAAATAGTAATAATATATTGTTTATCTGTACGAAAGCGAAAACAATCCGTTTAATTTGGACACGAGATAAACTTGTTTATAATAAGATGTTGCGGTCTATTTCCTGGAAACATGATAGTGATCTCATAACTGGCCGAAATAGACTTAATTGTGCACACTTTGTTGTACTTGCGTAATGTAATCAGCGAAAAAAACTAATAATCAATTAATATGTATTATATGCAATACTGAAACGTTACTGAGACAAGTACATATTATATCGGTTCTATGACTTCCTCTTGTTATTATACAAAGTAATAATCTTAATACCACATTATGCTAATTACATAAATTGACTCAGGATTGAATACAGACTGACTCAATGCGAATAAGCAATACCAGTTTGGATTTATTTCAAACACGCACAAAGCCGGTCGATTGGAGTCAGTCGGACGTTTGCAAGTGGTATCGAAATGCCGAGCGATCTTATGTAATATCCCGCTAGTCGACTATTTCGTTGGCAAAAAAAAAACAAAACATAAATGGCTGCTCTCATTGTTTCCGTCCACACGAGCACGATTTATGTGGCAGTTTAAATGGGCAGGCCTACTTCAGGCTGTACCTAAAAACATAACTTGGCGAATGCACGCTTTGTTCTCGTCCCAACTCTGCGGGCGTCAGTTTTTTTCCTAGACCCTTTTGTTCTTAAATTATGTTAGTTCGAATCTCTAACGAACAAACAAAAAACAAGAACCTTCGATGATGAATCGCTGGCGATGTTACTTTAATAATGCTTCCTCGGACGGTTCGTGGATCTTAACCATAGTTTCTGGTAAACTCGGCCATTACGTGGGATTGGTAAAACGGTTTGCAATAACTTTACATTTTCATTTCTTTTAACGTCCAATTCGAGAGAATGGCAAAAGGTTTTACTGCACACGTTTATAGGCCAGCATCCCTTGATCGTAAAGCAGCGCTCGCGCAGGCACGCCGCACGCCGCGGCGCGGTCGCGTGATCAAACCGGTTGCAGGGGTAACATTGTTCATTATTCAAATTAGTGCGTGCTGTTATAATTCGAGGCGAGCCGTTCCAACCGCGATTAGGTGCTCCGCTGGTCGGGGCGGGTTGGATCTGCACTTTGAAACCCTGGCTTCAAAGTTTTTATACCAGTTTTTCGAATTAACGTAGTAACATTCCTTAAGTGATTTGCATTTTATTCGTAGTGATTGCCATTTTTGCTCAAGATTAAATCGATAAATTAATTGCTTTATTTATTCACCCGTTCACATTATCATAGCTCCTACGAAACTTGTTTGTCGACCGGTCGTAGTCACAAAAATAAAACAAAGAGACCCAGAACTTTCCGTAACGAGCGATAACTTACGATAAACGTTGCAATGATCGCGTCATACGAGTACCAATACTTCCTAGTTGTAAACTGTCAGTAGAAGGGGGGTATTATAATAAATGGCATGTGTATATCTTCGGCGACACCGCGTCGCTCGTGAGGTGGAACCGGTCCTGGAACTTCCTCGTAAGCGATCAGCGTTATTGGAACTATTAGCGAGTCGGCTAGCCGACGCGTTTATGTTGCAAAAGGATCTTTACTTTCGATTCAATTGATTTGAGATAATAGTTATTACTTTTCCCAGAATCAACCTATTAACAAGATGTGTTAACACTGGACATGTTTCCTCTTGTTTCAACTTTAACGAGTCGTGCAATAGACTATCATTTTCTGTGATGGAAACGACCGCAAAAAGTTTTCAGTTTACTTGTTTTGTAATTCAAAAGGGGTTTTTGCACGTAAACGTGCAATATGGTTTCATTTCGTAATCCTTCCGTTGTACTTTGTTTTTATTGGATAATAAGCTCATACACAATCTAAATTACAGGTTCAGGAGTTACGGAATAAATATATCAGATAGTAATAATTTTCTTTATAGTTTTTGATTTAACAAATTATGGAACATATTAATTTAATAGAAAAAGAGGATCTTCAGAGAAGCAAGCAAGTAAGTTAACAACGTTACAACAACATTGTTGTATGAATTTTCTTCAAAGGAAATTTGGCTATTTTCAAAGCATGCAGTATTGCAGATCTTCTAGCTTCATGTTCAGATAGACTAAGACTTTCTATTTTATGTCTTTTTCCCATTAAGGTTCAATTTCCCGTCACTAGCTAGCTGACGAGTAAGCGGAAGTAAAAGAGGAAATTGCCTAGAATTATTGTGTAGGAACATTGTTGGGCCCACTGTGCAGCCCTGGGGAACTCCGATGCTCTATTGATATTCACCATAAGTTTGTTGTCGTTGTTTATTGCGTTGCAAAACTTAATATGTATCACAAAAAGGGGTTGTTTACAGTTACCGAGTTAAAGCACTTCTAACGCAAACCTGAGATGAAGAATTACGAAACATACCATAGTGTATGAGATGCATTGCGTACTTAAGTCGTACGACAGAAGCGCCTACAATAACGTGCATTATGATGGAAAAATACAGAGTAGGTTTATGCCTTGTACTTATGCTAGCTTCCTTATATTTTCATATATATATACCTGTTATTAGGTGACATAAATACATAGAACATAAGTACATGCTCGTTATTCTGAATGAAATGCGTAATTTTCTACACTTTTACAGTTTCCCTCGGTGTCTACCAGCCAATTTGTGTTATGCAACTAATATTTCCGCCGCTTTACCTGTTGTTTGAATGCGAAACAATACTAAGTGTCACCTCTATACCGCACTTGTATAGCCATTGCGAAAGCAGTGTTATGTTTGTGCCTTGTTGATTATAGAGCTTTGCTTTGTTAACAAAGAATTATTAAAACCACTCGATCTAAGCAAAGGGAATTCAATGGCGAAAAAATATTTAAAATGGGTATATTTAATTTATAAAGTGATTACGAACCGCGTCATAATTAACGATCATTAAACTCTCGTTACTAGAATGATCATTCATTTAAAACTGTAGAGAGCTATTAACATGATAATAAGCTGGAGATAAAGTAGAATTTTCCTTAGTTTGTATCAAATTATCTTAGGAAAATAAAAGAGATCTTGCAACAGATACGGAAAATACTTAGATTTTATAATCTTATAGTAGGCAAGCATATTAGAGAAATACCTAGGAGATCAACAAAGCTGTTATGTAAATGTGCATCACGACAACAGAGACGATAGGAATACAAGAAACATTATAATAAGGAATTAAACGAGTTAAAAAAGCATATCGATAATCTAGTAACAGATGGTGAAAATATTGAGAAGCAATTCATTTGGGAGTCAATTCCACTAGCCTGTTCTGGTAATAATTAACCCAAGTAGACGTGAGCCGATAACGGCATGCGATAGTAATTTATTACAGAATCCAATTAGTAGGTATACCTACCTACACACATTTGAAACTTTGTACAACAATCGAACATAAGCTAATTATATCCGATAGTGTTTCATTAAAAATAGGTTAACCAGTCCTTAATCAATTGTTTACGTTTATGGAGGAAAACCGCGTCCTGTGAATAATGTTGACCTGACTTGACCACATGGCAAATTATTTTTTCTGTTGGTGTACCTACTTGATTGCAATAATTGGACGAAAGAAAAACATTAAAATTGTATTTTACGAAGCCAGCTAACACATATTCAAATAGTTGCTAATCTTTTTTATTTTTCGTGTGGGTAGAGCCAACCTGGTGTCAAAACCGCTCACGGGGTGCGGTATAGAAACCTTGACACCAGATTGGCTCTCTGACTTGGCTTTGTATCCCGTCGAGAAATATCTCTTAGCCAGGCTGGTTTGATTTCCTGACAATGTTTTCCAAGCGATGTAAGTACATAAAAGATTTTTTTTCTCGTATGGAAAATTTGTAAATGACTCCTCCCGCTGTGGGATATTCATATTCTTATTTGCATTGGCTGCTCACAAGTTCTAGTGATAAGAAAGAGCCAGCCTTGAAAAGTCTCATAGCTAAGAAAGTCAAAGCCTCTTATTGATTTTCATCAGACCTGTACCTAATATAGAAAAAAAGTAAAAGTGGATCGCCACGAAAATAGTGGATTCTAAACCTATTATTGAATTTTTCCAATTAGCAGTCCTGAAGAGAATTGAAATAAAGCAGGGTAATCTTAACAATTCCTTTCTGCCACTTTACATACATTTACCTTATTATATTGGCATTACTTACGATTCGTTTCCTATCACGGTAACTTGTTTTGTTCTCGCAAAAGGAAAAACAAGATAACGTGCGTGCACAGCGAACCAGAAATATATGTTTTTTTTGTTGTGTAATGTCGTAAATGTGTTCGTTAAGCGTGTATGTTCAGAACAGGTAATCGGCAATGGCTCAGTATTGTCTTATTGGAATCTTCATTATAATTTGCCAGGTGTACTGCAGCCCTTCTCAGCTAGCCCGACCAATCGGGCAAACCGCTCTGACTAGATTAATTATAACGGTGATTCTGTAAGAAAATACTTTATTTAATAAAGTTTCTTATACTACGCTTCAGCATACAAAGTATCTTGGCTACGTATTAACATAAACAAGCAGTCTGTAGAAGATTGCGATTTAAAACAACGCAATTCACGATAATGATGCTTTTGGTAGAGTTTACTTGACATAATACACAAAGAATAACTTTCTGCCCCAGGCAAGCAAGATAAACCTATTATTTTCTTGGAACACTCGATATAGGGTCAATAACGACTTGTAATACAATAAAATTAAAGTAACCAGTCTGACACGAGTAGGGTTTATTCACGTTAAAGACCAGGGATATTCTACGAAGATTTTTCCTGCAATACTTAGCTCTGTACTTTATAGCTGTTCCAGTTCCGGCAATCCAGTGAATCACAAGATTAAATTATACGTACATATCGTTGGCGATTATTATTCTTGTTTTTATTTTTAAGGGTCAGAAGAAAGCTACAATTACAGTCGTACTCGTGTATTATGGTTTTGTTACTGATACTTATTTCAAGATGGAAAACGGTGTAGAGCTACCACACTTTGAATTTGGAACATTAATTTTCTTTGTAGTACATTTTTGAAATGTTTTTTTTCAATTATCAGCATTTAAAACAGTCCGACCAAGAAAACCAAGTTCGCGGTGTGCCGAAACCGTAATTTAATTTGTAGATTTGAAATTAATATGATTGAAATTGCTTACATACTCAGAATTCCCCAGGGGAATTAATAATAAATTTTATTAACATAATAAATGGGGTAACAAAATCATATGATACCTCTGAAACCTAAACTACGTTAAAACCTGTACACGTTACGTTGCACATTTTTTTATGTCAAATGTTAAGCAAAAGCCAAGTTATAGAAACCAAAGTTAAGATATAATGTAAAAACTGTTATTTTTACAACTGAGGACGTATGGTCATGGTTGCAGGTTGTTTGAAAGAGAAACCGCGACCCCGGAACACAAAAGGCAAAAGAAAGAACATGGAAGGGTTTTATCCAGTAAATATCTAACACTCCCTTCCGCTCCGCCAGATCGGGAGAAGTTAGTGGATGATTTCACATCCGGAAAAAAAGCGTTTGGTCCTATAAATTAACTCCAATTGGTACTCTCCAAATATTGTTTTGACTGGCTTTAATCTGTGAACACGTATTATATTATTGTTGTTGAGTTCAGCCTTATCTAACAGCAAATATTGACTAAGCTGGTCTGTGACGAAACGATTACGATTGCTCGCATGGGACTAATTGCATGGATCACGTAAACTCCATGTTTTTTCGCACACACTCGCGGCACCGTGCGTGCAGCCGATGCACGATTTCATACACAAATATAGTACAAACTTGAGGCCATGTTGTAATTCAGTAATTATTACACAATGGTAATAGTGATGTGAACGGTAATGCCAGTAATTAGCCAGACATTTTGTTAACATATTTTAAGATTCCAAATAAGAAATTAAGGATCCTCAAGTGTAGATGACAAAATGTGACAATGCAATAACGTCACAATCATTTTTTCTCGTAATACGGAAGCTCTTATAACTTAGCTTCTTGTTTCTTTCGGTACATCAAGTGGATTTAAGTAACCTACTTACTTTTGAATTAGCTACGTAATACATGTATGTTATTATGTCTACGTCCGCCCGTAATAACAGAAGTATGTAGTTCAATGTCCTACTGCACAAGGCATACGCAGTAAAGTGTTGTAGATAATATGGTTACCCAGTTACACCTTAACTTACCAATGTTATAAGACAGTAAGGACACGGAACATATAATGTTACATAACTTACTTATGAGGAAGCAAGTCATAATTTTAGCAAGCCCTAGGAAAAGAACAGTGGTTATTCGGCTACGCAGTACAGCAGGAAACAGAGAAACACGCTTCCTGATCTACCAAATACGTACACAAGCACCTATTGAAAGTATCGCCGGCCTCAGCTGGCCTTTCATCTTTTTTATTATTAATCCATTATGAATGTGGACAAGCAACGAGAACCCGGCAGTAATCAGGAGGTCACCAGCGTCGTCTCGAGGTAATCGTTTAGCTGCCCTTTACAAACTGCCGATACACCATACAGGGAGTGGCGTAGGGCTGGCTACTTTGATCAAATAAGGAAGGCCCGGTTGAACACCCTTTGACTTTTAGAGCCTCCAACTACGAGCACACAAACGTCTTTATCTAAAACTAGCTTTCGCCCGCGGCTTCGCCCGCGTCAAATTTGGGGTAACACAGTTCCCCTTGCGCCTTATTGATGTGTAATAGCAACGCTAAGTTTTCCCTTTTCTTCCCTCTTTCTCCCTCACATCCCACTTTTTTCAAAAAAATATTAGCCTATGTCCGTTTCCTGGTTCCAAACTATCTCTGTACCAAAATTCATCAAAATCGGTTTAGCCATTAAAGCGTGAAGAGGTAACAAACAAACAAATAAACAAACAAACAAACTCACTTTCGCTTTTATAATATTAGTAAGGATGTACTCAATTTGGAATTCATACATATGTCCGACAAATCGCACGTCGCTCTGTCAGGGAAGGGTCATACTTTTATCATTCAAGTTTAACTGGCTCTTGTAATTCTACAATCTATTTATAACTTCTTCTGCACGTTTTACAGATAAAAGTTTCAATTTTTTTGGTTTATTTCTCGACATTTCAGTTTATAAATAAACTATGAAGTATATTTCCAGACAACGATGGAGTAAAAAAGCAAAAGAAACGGTAGTACTTAAGCGGCAATAATCTGCGAAATGCAACAACAAAGTTACCTTTGTTTGCTCGGTGCTAATGAATGATTGTAGTGATATCATACATGTTAATAGTGCAAGGAAGTCTGTTCACCAGAGCACACACCGCCCCACGTGTCGTGCAATAATAAGCTTATCATTGCACCTCCATCGGAGGTGAATTAATGTATTCTTTATAATGAACTATCATTAAATATTGCACACTTACCTGTTTCTCTGGACGCACGTTGACAGAAGGTTTCTTTTGATTTAGGGCTGGAGCTCTCGCCAAATGCTTGAAGATGAGCACGAGATAGCATAGGACTTGTCCTATGCTATCTCGTGCTCATCACAGGAAGATGTTGAGCAAAAACATTTGCTATGAAATTTTTTTGAACAAGGCACGGACATCTTCTTTTCTCCCATGTACACTGCTCTTACTTCGTAGAAATATAAAAATGCGATTCCTGATATCTTCTTAGAACACATTGTACAATGTTTGTGCAAGACCTTGATTAGATCTAGTAAACGAGTGCCGTGAACCGTTGCCGGAAAACATCAGCCATTCAGCACAAGATCATGGCGATGTGTTCCGGTAATGTATAGTCAGCACTCTGAACAAATCAGGCAAGCAGCTTCACTGCTAAGATATTCATTAAATGGGCAATATTCCTCATCATATTTTTTATAGAACATGGCAATTTTTTGTGGCTAATTTAACTCGCCGTTGAAGATTTAAATCGAAGTATGGCATACAAAGAAATTAAAATCATGTCTTATCTTTTTGTGAGTCCCTACAGCTGGTAGTGATGATAATACTCAAAACACGGTACGTCGTTTATTTGCTTAACCCGCTACAATAGACTACTTAGTCCAAGGTGAGAGACCAACTAACTAGAGTCCCGGAGAACCAGGAGGGCCGCCGTACCATTACAAATATGTGGCGAGCCCTGACACTGTTATCGCGGCACCACATTTTGCAAATCCTGCAAGATGACAACATTACCTAACCTAGAAATGTTACCAGTCTTTAAACGAGAACAATCAAATACACAGAGCTTGTCAATAAACAAGATTAATTTATTCTAAAACATAATTATTATTGCACACACGCAGAATGCAAATGATTGTTTACAAATGTGTTAAAGTTGATTGCGCTATTTGTTATGTTAGGTTCATTACATAAGTATGTAAAATAATAATTACTATCGGGTATCGCTCTGAATTGCACACTGCAATGCTTTCTATGATAAGAACGTCGCGCCCGCATATTGTTTCACACAATGTTGAAAACATTAAACAGTTACTACGAGCATGTAATGTTAGGGTGAACTCAATTGCACACAAATTAGACAATAGGTGCTTAGTTCAAATGGATTGATAAGACTTACATTTTCTGTAGTTCGTATCAAGTTTTACTTATGCTTTTATGCAACCATGGGGTTTAGAGTTACTCTACACTAATGTTTAGGTACGTGATACAAATGGCATAATATTTTATTCTACGCAACTTCCATTCGATCTCACTCGGTTAGAATGTATGCCAAGAAAATCTCGCAGTATGTATGTAGTGACGAGCATGGTTGTGAATTTGATACGCAAGTAATTGGAGATATTACACAAGTAGTAAAGCAAAAACGCATCACTTATCAAAAGCAATACATGCGCATGAGCAATCCAGTTACGATTTGATTTTAATTGCAAGCCGTCGTCATCAAAATGAATTGCAGACACGTTCTAAGATTTTATCAATCAAAGTGCCTTGACGTCACAGCTACGTCTGTTTTAAAACTTTATTTTATAATTAACTCACTGTTAGAAAAATCAAACAATAAACTAATCCTACATTGGAATCTTAGCTAACATTTGATTAACTTGCCATTTTTTTTAAATGAAGCTAGTCTATACAACAAATTGTTATAATAGATGGTTATTTATTGTATTCATTTATAAGTAACTGAGGTTGACTAGATTCAGAGTTACATCTACAATTTCATCTTTATCGTATTGGCTGTGAGTGTAAACCACCTGAGACTTCCCGTTGGTTTCGTAAGAGGAAATAATTATATCCGGAGGAAGGGCAGCAGCTTCCACTTTCGTTACTAACACCATTATATGATTGCTATCTGCATGCCAAGCGTGGTGTTTATTGGCGAAGAAGTGCAGTAAATTTGTGCATTGCTTTCGAAGCTGGGTCATAGAGTAAAGAAAATCGTCGGATCTACTAATGTTAGTAGCCATTTTCAATGTTAAAAAGGTCTTGTTAAATTTTGACGACGAAATCTGCATGAGTTCCTAAATGAAATTACTCGCAAACCAATGGGCTTTTACGAAAAAGCATATATTCAGGTGGACCATCCTTTCAATAAAATAAAGTCATAAAATAGAAATAAGTTGAGTCGTAAATAATAATGGTTGTGTACCTATATAGGATATCGGGTAAACATGAATGACAATGTCACCTTTGTTCTTTATCACGACTCTAACACATTAATGTCGTAATTATCGGTAAGTGTCGACTGACAAATGAATATTTTTAAGTCATTGATAATTTTAAGTACATTTTATACATATAACTGTATGTACTCGATAATTACTTAAATAGAATAAGTAAGCAGCAGTATAATAAAGAGTGAGGCCTTTCCCAAGGCAATATCAATTTCGAGTCTTAATTTCAGTGTTAAACCAATCAAGAGGGAATTTAAAATGCACTTGACAAGCAAAACGAATTAATAGAGGATTAATTGCAGGTTATTGATACATACTTTAATAACTACTACCTGCTTAGTGGCTGATAGAAAAACAAAATAACTTTGAAGTGTGAGGTCCTGGGTTCGATTTTCGGGTCAGGCCAATTGTTGTTGGGTTTTTTCACTAAGATGTAGTACCCAGTAGCAGTCACGAAGTCTAGATTTGAACCCCATTTGATGGCTAGAGACGGGCCCCTATTTGGGAATTAAACATCACAGCGAAATGTGGGTGTACTTTAAGGTACACCTCTGCCTCTGCTTCGAAGATCACAGTCTTGATGTCATGCTATGTGAACGATCCGCATTTGTTTTACTTTAAACATACTGAAATACGTTTTTTTTTCACTTAATTTACCATTCAACTCAGATAAATACTAAGCAAAATGAAGAAATAAAGTTGCAATAATATACACCTCAAAGTGGCCATCAAATGAAGTTACATTGTTGCCCACGAGAATACGAGATGCATCTGCAATGAGCAATAACCGAGCAATAAAAATACCGATTCCGCGGGCTATGCATCTGAGGCCACAAGCAAAAGCTACTATGGTTTAGATAAAACAGCTTTATTTTCTTTATACAGACTTGTTTTTCTTTTTTTTTGTATTGCTACAAATATGCATTAGCACCTTTTCTACAAAATAAACACCAGGTTCTATGGCCCTCATTGATATCCTTTGCCCTTAGGTCTTAGAACTAAACAAAAAAACATCTAAGGTTCTTTCTTTGTGGAAAAAAAAAAACTTTACAAGCCTATTGTTTAAAAGTTAGTTCCTTTATTTATGTAAAATTATTACTAAAGTTGCTTTTGGGTCAAAGGAAATTGTATTGTTTTGTTAAATACGGGACCGTCTTACGAGTAGGTAACATTTTGTATGTTTTATTATGTACCTTAAAGGAAGTGATTGTTTAAATACTTAGGGTCGTCCCTAAGCTTTTGGTACCTGATGTGTTTCTTTGTTTTATTGATTCGAAATAAAAGTTTACTACAAGGTTTACAAATGGGGTGGTTAAAGTTAAACCTCCTTAAAACTTTAAATACATACTGTAAACTATTATTTATTTATGGTAACTTAGACGATACTAGTAAACCTTATTTTGCTGAAAATATCCAAATTGTAGGTATAAAATTCGAGACGTTTTATTTTTACTCGTCTAAAGATAAACAAGTTTCGAAAATAAAATTAGCTCAGTGTGTAAGTGGATTGAGATTATCATTTTAATTGCGAAGCGTTACGTATGAAATGAATACAAATATTTAACGCGACCTATCAAAGCATTACGTATGATATAATGGGTCTCATAAGTTATATGCTGTCTGTTCAAATCTTAATTTTAAAAACAAATGAGTAGATTGTGTCATTGATAATTCTAATTCCAAGGTTCAATATGAAATAATAGCGGAGTGCTGATTCACTGAATGTTAGGTATAGCTTTGTCAACAGTAGTCTGAGCTAGTGTTTGCACACAATGTATTGTATTACCGAGCGCCATAAGTTTAGGAGTAAGCACTACGTGACCGACACATGACACTGACCCATAATGTAAAGACGGTCGCACAACAAACATGTGGTGACGTTGGGTTCCGTGAATAAATTAGCTTTAATATTTTGACTGTGCGGTTCAGCAAGTAATTGGTCAAATTAGGGTTTGACACCTGTCAAACACTGATTTGGACATACCACTTTGAATTTCGAAGTACTCGCCTCAAAGCTCTTATCTATGTTCTATGTATTAGCAACACTAACTTTAGCAGGTGCTCAATTTCAAATTCTGAATTCAAACACCGACAATGACTCTTCTACAGCAGTGGCTATTATAACACTGCCAAGTTTCCAAGTTTTTTACCAAGTTGTAACTGACTACTGACAGTACTTAAAATAAACTTATAGAAATACAGTTATGAAAATGAACAGTAAACTTTTTTTATTGTAAATTAATGTTTCACATTGTTATAGATATCATTCTTGACATATATATCAATATAAGAAAAAGTAATACACGAAAAACGATAACAGTTATTTACAGTATTACTTACATCCAATAAGTCAAAATAAGTCCAATTCCTAACGTCACCAAAATCTAAAATAATGATTTGTTTTGCGAAACATTGTGAAATCAGTTAATATTACTGTGTACATATATAATCACAAACACAAAATTATAGAGTAAGCCAATTTGCGCAATGTTGGCAGAATAGTTCGATGACGTAAGGTGACAAACGTAAAGTTTGTAGGTACTTGTGTAGCAATTAAAAATTTCCAATAAAGAAGTATATAGGTAGTCAGTACTAGTGGGATTACTAGGGGCACCAAGAGACCCCTAAAATATCGCTCCAGTTTATATTTCAGCTCGCCTTTCAAAATATTTCCCATGGGAGAATGCCAGCCTTCAGCCAGCAATATTATATTTGAAGAAATATTATCTTTCTTCATTTTTCTTACGACTTAAATTTTAACTCGACCCAGTATTACAGGTCATCAATTTCATTACCTATTAAACAATTTTTTTTAAAGTTTTAAAGTCGAGAGGAACAATAAATGCATTAATTAAAATTCTTACAGGAAGTTAGTTTGCGGGTCACGTTAATAATGTAAGCAGATTAAAAGTAAAGCTAGTTAGGTGCGTTGTTATTTTGTCGGTATATATTTCCTGTGATAAGCTCCAGTTGCTTTATTAACTTAGTTTTAATGAGTGTAACGGTTTCCTTTCTCGCTCTTTATTATATTTGTGCAGGAATCGTTTGCGTTTGAACCACGAGAAGGATCCACCACGTGGTCCCCTGTTACTGTTAAAAACAGACAACCCCATTCATTGTAGTGGGTGTCATTATAGCTGATGATATCAGTAGGACAATGGGCAGTAGCACCCACCTTTTTACTGATAGCATCGTACTGCGAAAACCTGGTACTTACATTTTACCAGTGACTTGAGAACTTGTTGTTTATAAACTTTGCCTTAGGATGCAAGGTTTAGCTAGGTATTTATCATCCATTTAGTTAAAATTATTAGTATACCCACGGTACCTCAAACAGCGTACCTGGACAAAATTTTGTATGGTGATCGTTAAGGTGGACGAAAGTCTACATGCCAGCCACCCCTATACGATGATCTGACAAAGAAGAACCACAATTAAGCACCAAGAACTCTAAGACGATCCAAAGGGACACAGAAGCGAGTTCACATTCCGGCACTCACAAGTGAGCAACAGACTGCTGCCAGCAGGAGGTAAACAAAGAACAAAAACTAGATACAGTAGATTTACATAGTCTAATGCGCTCCTGGAACTCAGTCTGCCTAGTCCTTCTTAACTTAAAAGTAAACAAGCGAACAAACGAGTTCTTTCCACAACCTTCACACCTCGTACAAAGCGATCCGCACAATAACGTGCTAGTATAGTTTCATTCCCCCAACAATGTTGGGCTCAGGGCACTTAGGGTTTGATTTCGATTCCTTAAGCTTGGTGCAACATAGCGCATAACACTAAAACCGTCAAACGGGTTTGCAACCAACGAATGCTATAATAAAAAGTTGTTCCAGAGACGCGGACGCGGCCCGATAAGGGGTTGGCTATGTTGTTGAGAATAAGCGAACTCCGTTTATTCTCAACATCATTTAGTTTCTGAAGACTTTGTACTTCTCTACTTAGCGTGTCGATGGCAAACTAAATTGTTCAGAACCAGAACTGAGCCATGAGCTTGTCGTTTCAGTAGCGTCTATCCATTCCTGCAATGAGTGAACAACAGTGCCACTTCGCTTAGTTCGCTTGTGGAGCAGAATCACATTTACAATACAGAGCAGTCATTAATGAATCTCTCCTTGATCAGGTTTTCCTTGCTACGAACCAACCTGTGTCCAGAATGATAGAAACCTTATGACTGATATTGCATCTGATTGCATAAAAAAAAATGGAAAATCGTAGGGTACAATGACCTAAATAAAACACCCTCAAGAAAGTCCTTCCAATAAATTAATTTCCAGTAACACCAAGTTCGCAAGTTAATATTGAGTCTTCAGAACGAACTGTTATTCATTGACAGAAGAGGCCACCATCGGATGTACTTAATTTGATTTTCTGCTAACAGCTACTCCTATGTCCCAAAAGCTAAAATTTTTAATAGAATCAGTTTTTCAGATGACGTGATGATGAATCCCGTCACGTTGTCCACCCTCCTTTCGCAGTCCACAACTAGCCATGCACAATATGGACACCTGCAAAGTTTCGCCACAACAGACGCGTGAAGTCTACGAATGTAGGAACTTTAACATTCTCCGCCAATGACTACTTGCTCGGTCGCTACTTGCCTGGGTGAGTGGCAGACATCTCGATTGGTGGAACCAGCTCCAAAATCGCAAGTTTTTGTGCAAAGCTCCAACCACTTATATTCACTAAGTATCCGCTCTGAATTCCTCAGTAAACTTATGCTAAAATTAAAATCAATGAAAATTTAATTGATTAAGGAGGTAGGATACTTAAGTCAATAAAAATCTTAAAATAGAGGAGTTAAAATAATCCTTTTTCAGTAGGTACTTTTTGCTGTACAGATAATACATGGCCTAAAAGATTGGAGAACCTCGATAATTATTGGCATGCCTAACCTGAACTTTAGTATTGTTGAGTGAGTTAAATAGTGTGTGACTGTCAAATTGTGTAGCCAAACATGTTAGGCTGCATCAAATACCGACACTACCTAATCCTTACTAATATTATAAAAGCGAAAGTGAGTTTGTTTGTTTGTTTGTTTGTTTGTTTGTTTGTTACCTCTTCACGCTTTAATGGCTGAACCGATTTGGATGAATTTTGGTACAGAGATAGTAGGGAACCAGGAGACGGACATAGGCTAATATTTTTTTGAAAAAAGTGGGATGTGAGGGAGAAAGAGGGAAGAGAAGGGAAAACTTAGCGTTGCTATTACAAATCAATAAGGCGCAATGGGAACTGTGTTACCCCAAATTTAACGCGGGCGAAGCCGCGGGCGAAAGCTAGTAATTAATAAATGGAGGTAAGTAGTAATAAATTAACAGGTTACCTACCTAAGAAATAAGCATCATTCACGGAATTCTGTGGTGCATCATTCTGTGGTCAATCATAAAAAAACTGTTCTTAAATTTTATACTCGAACAGCACAGAAAAGTTCTTTATACACAAAGTCTATGTAGGTAATTGAACTTTTCTGATTTGTTTTATTTAATTGAAATCTAATAAGCACCTAATAAATACAAATTATTTTATATTGAAAGAAAAAAGGATTTATTGACGTAGTTTTAATTTGACTGATGGCGGGCAGAAATGGCATGGCGGGTGTAACTTCGCGGTCGCGGACTGGCTGGCTGGCAGAGTAACAACAAAACACAAAGCCGAATCTTGCCGAACTCACCCGAACAGAAACGAATCTCGCTCCAAAACGTGATCGTGCTGTTTGATTTGAAAACAAAATCCACCCGCCCGCTGCCGGCGTTTCACGGGCGAAGGCGAAAACACAACAAGAACTCAGTTCAGTGCGCGAGCAAGCGTGATACGGAATGTACGTGTGGTGCGTCTTGCGCGGACGTTAACTCTGCGATTTATTTTTTATCTTACGATTTATACGGCCAGAATTAAAAAGTTTTGGAGTATACAGTCGATAAACAGAGTTTTTATTCTAAAAGTTGACTTCGTGACAGTTCGCGCAGAATTTTGACCAAAATCTGTGAATTTCCGTATAGACGCGAAAAAAAAGTGAAGGAGACATTTCGAAACAAAGGACTGTTTTGTACATTTTCGCAACGATTGCGAAATTGTGTTCAAAAATACTGATCTGGCTCAATCGTGGACGGCATAATAAAAAAAAAACAGTGCCCCCGGCCAACTAGTTCGGACACAATCTGTGGTCACCGAACAATAAAACAAAAACGCAACGATTTTACTAGATTATTACAAGGACTATATTTATAAAGGTTTTCATAAAATTCTCGTTAAAAGTATCGTGAACTTTTCATCGGCCAACCTAAAAATTACAGTGAGTTCGTCGACCTTTTAAATTCGTGGTTCAGTGGATCAGTCAGTTAGCAGATTTTTGATACGAGAAATAGCTATAACCTGGATTAAGTGTCGAGTTGGTTTTGCATGATGTCTACTGCCATAATGCATCAGTCTGCGCTGTACGACTTTGGTGATCTGTTCTTGAAGGTATGTTTGATTTATTATATGACTATCTTTTAATATGATACGTATTTGTGTGTTTAGCTGATTACTTACACAGTATTTGTGCAATTCTATCAATATGCTTTCATTCAATGATAGCATGCACACGTTGGTATTACTTGCCTATTTATGAGCACTAAACACAACAAACAAAATAATCATCCCAGCAGTTTTATACGCTTAGTTATAAATCTTATTTGGAAAACCTTGTGCGTAATTGCATACCCTACTTCTAGAGATACATCCAATTTCTAGATACTAAGATTCATCGATAAAACGATTGACCTAACAGAGAAACAAGTGATTAAAATACTTAATTCTGTCTAAATTAATTTAATACCTATGTTTGTTCAAATCAAATGTATGCACAAATCTGTCAATTCACAAATAGTAGGTACCTACCTATAATGTTTCAGAAAAACCTAGGTTTTGTATTTTACAAAATTGTAGGTGTTCTAACATTTTAAAAAACAAGACATTGTGCATGCGATGACCATCTACGTAGCTTAGCTAACTATACAAAATTTAAAAAAAAACTCACCTACCTACATTGAAGGTATTAAAAAATGTGATCCACGAACCTAGGTAGGTACTTAATTATCTTAAAGAATGGTCTTGTATTATTTTGGTAGATTGCTTACGTAAAAATACATTTAATTTTACAAACAAAGTAGGTATCCACACAGAGCAATAAATCAGATAACGTGTTATCTACTAGGTATAAACGTAAAATATCGAGCAACGAAGTTGTATCGTTCCGCACTATGTGACTATGTTCCATGTCATGTTCTTTCAATATATTTAGGGTGTCGGAAAAAAATAACGAAGCACATTTTAAACCCTAGAAACAGCACTAATCATCAGGTACATAGGTAATCCCGATTCAACAAATTGTAGGTATCAGAAGAAAATTATGCAACTGCCTATTAGGTAGGTGCCTACTTATTCAAGTAACTTCAGTTATTTTCGAGGAACTTTTTATTAATTGGAAGACAAATATCAGACATAAAGAGTTATTATAATTTGTGACTGGGTTATTGGGGATAATTGTCACAATGTTTTGTTCTGAGAATTCAACTATAATTACCCACGTTAATAAAGCTTTATATGGTGTATTGCGATATAAAACTACATTTTTCAATTAGTTTCTGGCTTAGTGATCACAAGAGCGGTTATTTTCCGTCTAAGTCAATGTTCTCGCCACCATAATTACAAGATACGGAAAATAAGTAAAACCAGTTGCTATGACTTGCGTGCACCCGCATGGTGTTGCTACTAAAGTTGCAAGACGGAGGCTTATTCTCGAAACCGATAAAATGAACATGACCAACCGTACCTACAAGTTATTTACGATTCGAAGTCAATGTAATCAAGTCATTCTAGTAATCTGTACTCGGTTTGAAATAGATCTGAGTGGGTAGGTATGAACCGAACAAAAAACTGCCCTGGTGTAACGATAATTGTCGGCTTATGACTATTATCCGACCATCAATATTGAATTAAAATGATATAACAAATAATAACCCGGGTATAGAATAAGCCCTCAAACTTTGCGGTAGTCGAGTTAAGAATCTAACTCGACTCGAGTCGTAGGTAGTAGGCAGTTTCCGTAGGAAAGTAAAAGTAGCTAATATAAGGTTACGTTTGATTACCGCACAGGCACCGGTAGTCATTAGTTTAACTTGCTGTTGGTATAATATAAAAACATTTAAATAAGGAGACGCCCGTATTGCTATTTTATCGATAATGTACAGCATTATAAAAAATAGCAGCCTGACGGAATATTTACCAAGTTAACTTTTACATTTAACTACCTACCTACGTTCTGTAAAAATATTACAATGATGTGCTAATTAATTATTGTCTAATTCATGTAGATTTACCCCATTATAAAATACCTTCTGCATGGCCTATTTGATTCGATCGTGATTCGTGCGTGAGTGTTTAATTTAGATGCCATTCAAATCTCACATAGGTTATCAATCACTTAAAAAGTACGAAGAAGAAAATGGATGTAATTAGATTAATTGTCGCTAGAACCTCTAAAGCCTACCTGTCATTGCTTAATCAAGATTCAAATTAAAAAAAATCATCTTGCTTATATTTCGGGTCGAAGGATTTCATAATAATAGTCATGCCTATCTGGTATGTTTAAATAAATGCTTGATCCTTTTCAAATCTCGGCAGGGGTGAGTTACAGACGAAGCTAAGTGGTATGGCATGGTAGTCGATTCCATGAAACGTAACTAAAGCTATCTTGATAGGGATCAAAATCGACTAACGAAGCCAGTTTTGGAAGCTATTCGTAATGATGAAGAAAAACCGGTCATATTGGTTACTCGGTATGGTTATAAATGGTTTGGCCCTCGCATAAGCTACCTGCTCGAAGTTTTTGTGGTCTTTTACTTTGCGTAAAAGACACTTGTTGCTCGGGGATATTCTGTTTTGTGTTGGGTTGTATATGGTAGTAGTAAATAGGCCACGTGAAAAGGAAGAGGGTTAGATATACATTATATGCTTTGAACAAGTGATTGCTGAGTTTGTTTTGATTCTTTTTTTTTTAGCAAACCGATGTGGTTACTCAAAGACCTGAAAACCTGCCCCTTATTAGTTGAAAAGGTTCTTTCATCTATTATTTAAATACCTATATACCTTTCCTACTTACAAACGAGTAAACGCAAACTCTTAATACCTACTAATAATTATTTGAAATTGCATTTACAGTTGAAAACCTCAATCTTCAACTTATAAAAATACTAATTTGATTTAGATGATGAAATGAAGTCGTTTTAAGTAAAATTTTGTAAAAATCATTTGCTTGTAATTTGCAATGCACAATAAAATCTAACGTACCTATAGAATTGCAGTGGGAATTTTGAAAGGTGCATCGTGTAGCATTTTTTTACGTGCTCGTAAGTTCTATCCCAAAAAAATCTTTTTAAACCGTTGAATACACCTACAACCTTCTACCTGCCATCTATTTACAAATACAACCGCTGCTTTTATTTTTTGTCCCACTCTGAGATCCAGATAAAGAGCCTTTTGTTCCGTGTCTCCTCTTTGTCCCAAAACTGTTGGTGGGAAGGATATTTTAAATTCTGAGATTATGTCTGCAAATTTTGCAAAAGGAATTTAATACGAATAGGTATTTTTATAAAGTAACTAATGGATTTCTGTGTTATTTTCCTTAGTCGTTATTAGTTTGTTGTAGAACAAGTAAATATAATACATATTTTTTAAAATTAGATTTGTAGTACTTAATTTGTTTATTGGCCACATTCACAATCTCAAAATGACTTGTATTTTAGGACATTTTGTTTAGGTATAAGAAACTGTTTTCTTTCCACCACCTTTACATGGGTTTCATAGGTGAAGTTAACAAATTCTCCAAATATTTTTTGAATTCTACATTCTTCAATACTTTATTTTGTAAATGATACCCGACTAATCTGCTGGGTTAATCTCATAATAGACTTAACTAACCCAGTCCGCGATATTTCTTCAAAACGTCTTAATCCTAACTTAGGGATGCTTAAATCAGCAGGTATTACGTTACTATTAACTCTAAACCCTATTTAAATTAAAAACAATAAGTATCGTAAAGATGATGCTTAGTTTGACATGGCATCCGAGCAGCATTTTGACCTTCCGTTAATATGACGTTGGCTCATGTGTGGCAGGTCTTTGACATTTTTATAATAGTTTTGTGAAAAAACAATAATTACACGTTGTGGCAAAAATTGAAACGACTGGTAGTGTTAACTATTTCGCTAGTAGTTAGTTGGTCAGTAAGGCGTGTAATCACGTGGGGCGGCGGAGCGTGTTCGTGCCACGCTTGCACGCAACTTGCCGATATTGTTCGTAAAATCGCAAGTATCGCAACACATCACCTATGTACACTAGTGCATCTTTTTATGAACGCCTCAATGAGAATAGGAGTGCAGCGTAGAGCGGTCTACATGCGCCATATCATGCTCGCAACTCGTGAATTCATTATATTATGTTCATTATTACGTATATACCTAGATAGGTTAGGTACTTGTTGTAGTTCTAATTGTTTCCAAAGTTAACAAAATCTGCATCGGTAGTTACGGAGTGGAGGTCGTCACGCGACGCGATTAGCTCTCCACGTGTGCTGATAAAGGTTAATTGTATGGCAACCTGCAGCATAACCAAAATGTTGTCTGACGTAATGTACTCCAACTTGTACGAAATTGCTAGGACAAAAACTCTTTTACAGGTTTTCGTCGTGCGTCGTGGTTCTTCTAACATTTACTTACGCAAAATCATGAGATTTCAGTCAAATGTTTGGTCATGCCTTACTAGATAATTTCTGTATAATTCTATGCAAGTAAATACAAGCTTTCCACGCTTTTCGCAATCTAAACTCGAAAGGTTTCTCAAACAGCCGGTTTTAACCTCAAAGTCGACACCTCCGCTGTCGTTTCCCAACACCTAGACGTTGCAGAAATCTTGGAGTGCAACGCAAACAATAAGTGTCGATCGTGGGAGTTCAGTAGTGCTAGCGCAGCATTCGTTTGTACAATAAGTAACTTTAGAGCATTTCCTCGCATGCTCTATTGGCGAAATACGATGCCGCCATGCCGCGCGCCTCGTGGGACATGTGACCGCATGCAATGGCTGGTTAGTTATATTGCCTTTATATTCAGTATTCATTCATGACATTACTTTATGGTCGCTATTAAAACATAGGAAGAAAGTAATAAATTAAAAGTTATTGGAATCCAGAATTGATAGAAATGGCCAACCATTTTAGTTAAAATAAAAGAATTCAATTAAAAGCTTGCCTTCTTATGATTAATGATAGTTGCATTTGTTAAATCGTGGCGTGATAATTGGGTAGCTTGTGTCAGGACAAGAGTATAAGACACGATCTGCGTAGGCCAGGTCCAACGGCCGCACTCGTAACTGCCAGTGTACTATTTTTAGCCCAGCTCCTTTCTCCGCGGCTGGGGCCCGGACGTGAGTCAACCCTTTGTTCCCCCGAAGCGCAACGGCCTCAAGTGAGGACGCCTTGCCCATTTACTTCACCACACGTCCCACTGATGTGGTCAGCAAACGCCAAGGTGTCACTTTCCAAATAACCGTCAATATTGTTAAGAGTTTTAATAAGTAGCTCGCCTTGAACGTTTCGTTGCTCAATGTGGAGATGGCAGTATGTTCCGATGCTCATATAAACACTAGACTCTAATTTGACGTAAAGGTTTCACACTATAGATAGCCTGTCATTGAAGTTGCGACAATCACCTCGCTCCCACATAGGTATTTTGAATCAAAACGGAATATTATAAGACCTCTTCGTTATTAAATCTGGCTACTGAGCATTAAACTGAAAAATGTCGGAGTATAACAAATCATTGTATTTTGTAATGACGGGGGCTTTTCAGTAACTTTAGCACCAGCTCTTTATAATTTCAAAGTAAATTGAAATCAGTACTTCAATCCGTTTCTGTGCGCAACTTCATGTAACCATAATGTTGAGAATAGCATTATTAAGTCCCCTTCGTAACCAATTGTTTAGACAAGGAAAAGTGAATGCTGTATACTTCACACGACATCTATTCAATTTGTTAGACACTTCTGACAATACAGCCAAGATATTTGTATTTTTAAAGAATAATATACACGGAAACAGTCGATCAATTTAAAATTATGTAATAAATAATGTAAGTTGTCATGTATTCGTACTAATTTAAAACGTGAAGTAAACCAAATTATGTATGGATAAACTGGGCACATCATTAATGTTTCCAAGTAGGCCGCATTTTGAAATAGACATTTTGTAACAAAGTCACTGCATAGAGCAAGGTAAACATATATATTATATAAATAAATAAAAAGGTCGCACACACAATTAACATCAAAACGATTAACTTTTGACCATTAAGAACCAGTTATGTGCACAATGCTGATGAATCTGTTGCTTGCACGATTGTCTAGACTCCATAACATTGGAAGTCATAAGATCTGTCTGACTTAGAAATAATGTGTTTTATCGTCATGTCCGCGAAGTTATTATCTTCCATTTTTCGCATACTGCAAGAATCTGTCTTAGTGAGCCTTTACAATGTAGTCAAGAGGATTGCTATGTGCTGTGTAAATAGTCTCGTTAGATTCGCGACGCGTCGCTAATTGTTTCGGCAGAGCAAATGCGAGAGTTCATTGCCGGCCAAACGACATTGTCGTATGCCTGCCCACGGCCGTAGCTGTGGATTTCCAAACAAGTCTTTGATGAGTTTCATTTAATGTGTATTTATTTAGCTGAATAGTATAGAATGGATCAAACCCTGATCTCTGGGAGGAGTATTTTATGATAGTTTTGAACTCGGCAAACCTTATAAGGAAGTTGATTACAATCAGTTCTAAGAAGAATAATAACTTGACTAATTGGGATGAATACTTGAATCATTCATAATATTCCAAAAAAATATGACTGACAAAGACCTCCTGTGTTCTGGAAAATGTTCAGATAGCATTGTGAAGATCACATAAGGTTCTTTTCTGGACTTCCAAACTAAAGGAACGCATTAAATATACACACGTGCAGCTGGAACTCCTAAAATTGCTTCTGATTCCTGAACCTTGACCAACATACGGACTGCGGCGCTTTTGTGGGTCAAGGTAGAGAGGTAACCAAAGTAGAAAGTGAAGAATCACTTTTACTATAGCAAACTGAAACGCACAAACCGGTTTGCAATGTTATTGTGTAACTATAACTATAATATCTGTAATTTGAATTACGTTGCTTAATTTAGACTATTGAAGTTGTTACTATCATATCTGCGTACGGAGCTACATTATTCTTTGATAAGAGCCATAATGGTAACGCAGTTATTAGTTACTGGCTTTACTTTTCTTTGAAATAGATTTAAAGTACTGCAACATGGCATGATGTCTGATTAACTTGCTGATTATGATAAGTAAACAAATATTGCGTCCAAAATACATTACAATATTTAAATCATAAAAGAATCCATGTATCCAGTATCTTTAAAATAACAAATTATTGATGGCATATTATCATAGGTTAAAATTATTTAGTTGACCTTACCTTGATTTTTCTACCGACCGCTATTGATCAACTACAGTTGCTTAAAAAATAATATACCTATTAAATGTAGGCGATGTGAAGTAATACAATATGCCTCATTTGAATGATGGTATAATATTTTCAATTTATTAACTTTAACATTATTCTCAGATTTCATTTGTATTTCAAATGTAAAACATTCCCAGGCAGACAAAGAAGAGAGACGTAGCGTCGGGTGAGTAAGCAAATAACTAGTTACTGTGCTTACGTAGATAATGAATTATCTAAGGTCTTATACTGGAGTGCAATGCATAAAGAAAGGGGTACTGTACTATATCTTATCACGACGCTGATAAACGACTGGAAACATTATTAGTGTTGTGTGAGAACACAACGTGGGTATTTAAAGTACTCAAAAATAACAACATCTAATTAGTTTTCCTTTTACTTTGCAACGTAACTTAAATGTCGAATTGAAGGTGAATTTCCGTGTTATCAAAACCGGTACCTAACTACCAACTAACTTAAGGCATAACTGAACATAGTGTTGAATTATTTTGTTGGCCTAGTTATATTAAGACCTGGCAAATGGTGTTATTGCGACAGAATCTTATTCCCAGTTAATAATCAGCTATACAGCATTGGCGACCTGGAATTCTAACAAGTACTTGCTTATCCCGAATAGATTTCCTGAAATCGGTAAACTATTTCTTAGAAACAAACATTCAGTTCATACAATAAAGTGTGCGAGGTATTATAGTTCGAAACTAAGTAGACATGTGTTTCATCTCGCCACCTAATATCGAAGGTTTGACTGCACTTTTGGCATACATTCGCCTGGCGTTGCGTCACTGCGCGCGCGCACAATCGAGCACACCGCGTAACACTTTTACCATTACCGCCGCGGCAACCTCTCGCCTACCTACTTGTGCTCGACGCTATCCACCGCTTTACATAATTGCTCGTAAAGAACACATCAACTTATGCAATAGCAAAACATTTTGATATTCTGGTTAGGTTTAAGAGGGTCAGTTTTCTAGGTCGAAGAACTAGGTTTTGCACAATTATTTAACAACAGAGTGTATGCAGTTACGTTATACTGCAGGAAAACAGTTGTAACATTGGTTGCATGTTATCGACAGAATATTTGGTCATCAAGTAAACTTACTTCGATTCAATACGTTATGTGAAAACCGGGATAATCTGGTGACACCTTCATTAATGATGTGAATAATTTCCAACCTACTTAGTATGACCCACATCCAATTTTAAAAGCATTCTAATGAGATGCTGTGCTGAATTCGAATGACCAACGATCGAAGTGTGCTCCTTACTTAGTAAATAAACAAAAAAAGTGCAAGTTGCCGTAAAGCCGCCATTGCGTCACGAGTGTCAAGCGGAGCGGGGACAGCGAGGATGTAATATGGCACAACACTGCAGTGCTGGCTGTGAGCCCACTGGAGCTACATTCTCTCGGCCGAAACGATCTTAACTTTCCTTTCTTGTTTCGTAATAACACGGCCGAGCGGAGAGGAGCAGTCTCGGCCCAGCGCCGCGCCAGTCTGTCGCTGGAAACATCAGCCATTGGCGCCGGTGCCACCAAAAGCCCACTGCTTGTCCACTAGCCGCTTGCTGTGCATTAACTTTTTCATTTCGATTGCATTACCACAGTATTTTGTTATTTCACGGTAGAAAAGAAACTTCTTTCAAAATTAGGGACCAAATCGTGCCTTTCAAGCGGAACTAAGTTAATTGGTCACTGTATCATTTCATGGTCGCCCAACCCATAGATTTCAGGCAACATCTTGACCGACGTTGTCGTTTTCCTATCCAGTCTGTGGTTAAATGATCTGTATTAGGCGTCGTGAGCTGCAGCCCTAATTGTCATACATTGCGCATGTTTCGCGCGATTGCAGTTTGCATAAGTGTGTTGCACAAACGTGGAGTTAGATACCTCGATGTGATTATAACCCGCGCGTGCCGCTATATCTTAAGCACTCTTTCTGACAGGAACTGAACTTTCGAACTCTTTCACTTTTTATAGTATCATAATCCCCGACCTACTCCAACGTTACTTCACGCTGCGTCTACCTTTATTGTTAATAAATATTCAATATTAAGTACGGTACATAATTAGCAGAGTACTTACATTGTAAGTGGATAATAGTGCTGACGTAAAAATATGTTTTTGAACGTAAATCTAATCAGAACAAACTAAGCCAAAAAATATTAGAATTGTAATTATTTTCGTCCCACTAGGATACGTGAAACAACTCAGTGCCTTATGTATTGTTTGTACTCGTATAAATTTGAAACATTTGCTTCGCAACCGGGTTGCTATCGGACGACCTTACGAGGTACGCGCTGGATGCGTCACCTGACCCGATATATTATTGTATTGTAAGCTAACTATATGTGTCCGGGTTCCACTAACCTTACTGACTATGTGTTTAGTCATTGCAAATACTCATTTAAATTTTAACGGCTCCAGTATAATCAGCCGAACATTGATCTGATCAACTTAAATAGCTGCAAGGCACCTGGCCTTACTTCAGATATTTATTCAATTCGATATGGAACTACAAAGTGATTGTTGTATTGGTCGTACAATTTGCGGACGCAATATAGTATTTGTATTCGCTATCGTGTCCAGATAAGTGTATGATTCGTTAGTGTGGCGTGAATGATACGATATTGTGGCAATAGTATTTTATTACAAAGGGTAACCTAGCTGAATATCCCCTGAAGCGCAAAATACGTGCCGTACATGCACGTTGCGTTGTATCAAACGGCTGCAATCCTCATTACGTTGGACATCACGTCGCGCGTCGGTCGCTTATAATTGCTGTGTAACATTTCGCAACACTCGCAGACCCACCACCCGCAGACTAAGATTGTTTGCCTTGTCAAAACAACGATCGATAAAACATCATGATACAAACATTGGATGTGGCATTGTTTATTTTTCACAAATTCTTAAGGGTAAACTTCGGCTTAAGCTTCGCGCGGCCCAAAATCACACATCCGCTGTAAGTTGTAAATATTATCTAACATGGCGAGCAAACGCGTTTTTTTTTACATTTGGGTGAATAGAGGTCGAATTAACAACAGTTGAAGATCGTATCCATTTTTTGTACCCGATGGCGTTGCTCGTGTTTCTACTGGCGTATCACGTAGCTGAGCTTAGCGATAGTGGTTGCCCGTTTACAGATAGTGTGTCAATAATGAAAGGAAAGTGGCGCGCCCGCCGTCGTCGGTAGGTCAGTGTCGGTCCACTAGCTTTACGTAACCCATGTCATACTGCACATCCATCGTGCCAATTTCAGACGTATGATGTAGTTTATTGCTAACTTCACAGCGCTATAATATCGGAACACATCAGCTAGTCGAACTGAGTGGCGTTATCGATTGCATATAAATGTTATCGGCCAACCGATTGCAGCAATTTCAAGCTAACCAGTATTTAATATTCAAATGACTGACTGGCGTTGTTGTTAAGTTACCATACTATAGTCCAGGGATGGCGAACCTTTTTTGATCAGCGTGCCATTTTCCCCACAGAAATGTTTAACGACGCCATATATGTGCCGTCAATAATTTCAACTTAGTGATATTATTCACTAAAAACTCATTATTTTCTAACAAAAACATAAAGGGTATCTTCGAAATCATTCATAATTTGTTAATTGCACTTTTTTATCTATCAGATAAACTAAATTGCAAACCGTTTTGGTCGGTGGCGTGCCCAAAAAATTGTGTCACGTGCCAACAAAGGCACGCGTGCCATTGGTTCGCCATCACTGAGACTATAGTATAGTCGATACTATTAACTCTTAAATAAAAAGCTACGTCAGTTTGCAGTAGGTAGGTAATTCATTTCTTAAATTAAACAGTCTCAAATACCTACAGTAAAATTTTCAGCTTTTGTTCAATAAGCTTTACTTATTATTCAAAGGTAAAATAGGTACCAAATTTTTTTAAATTGATGCATTCAAAATAGATTCTAAACAACAAAAATAATTACTTAGCAACATTTGTAAATGTAAGTATACTCAGGTTTAACCACAGTTTTTTTTTCATAACATTGTGCAAGCTAGGATCTCGTAAGCTTAAAGTAGCTTGACTGCTTGCATAATGTAGGGAATCTCAAACGTTTGATTGCAACATGCAGTGGGTTCATAGGTCAGTTTTCTCTTGTAGCGGAAGCGAATATAAAATGTGCTGGCACAGTAAGTGCGTGGGTCTCTCCGGTCTTGTCATCACCAGGCGTTGAACTTCGCAAGGTCTTTTTGCCGCAATACTTCCTACTTCGTGAACGAAACGGCTATTTAGGCGGAGTCTACACTATAATTTTGACGCCTTAAAATTAATCTTAACACTTAACATTTGAGGTTACATGAAATATGAATTAGGTACCTAGTTGGTACAAAAACGTATTAGATGGCCGACGTTGTTTACTGAGTTATTGTTTCCTATAATTAAAATAAGGGCATATTATGCACTGTTTTCTGTGTTGATATTATTCACCATACAGGGTGTTTTACAGAGAATACCAAAGTAGAGTATTTTTATAAATAGTATCCAAAATAAATATATATATAATAAAAATAGATTTCCACCTGTGTACATACAGCTTAATAAAACTTCAGGTTACAATAGGTACGCACGCATGGCTTAATCCGCGTTTCGATAGATGATATAAAAAACTCTACAAAACCTAATAACGTAATATGGTTACTATGCGAGCTTTGTAGTGATGCTTCATCCGATACGAGACGAGCTGAGGCTAGCGTGCCGCCCGTAACACTTCTAAGCTCAAGATTATCCAATTGTAGCCAGTCATGCATGACTATCAATCATATACCGGCCACCAATTGCTTGTTATTCAACATTAACATTTATTAATTTAGCTTACGACCTATTATTAGGCTAGGACTATGCAAAGGTGAAGTTTCCCGAATACCAAATTAGTGTTGTCATTGTTTTTGTTGGCACACATTTTGTTTGATCTAAAATAAATAGATAGTTGCTTAACTTTGCATTAATAACCCTGTAGGATACTCTAGAATGGTTGCTAATCATAAATTAAGTCTTAGAAAACTAGACATTAAACCGCAGACGATGTTTTTCTGTTATTTTACTAAGAACTGTTTTATTCAGTGAACATTAAGTTAAATAGTGCAGTGAGCGTGATATTTTAAATAACAGGTTCGGAACAGGTGGACTTGCCCTAACTGCATTCTATGCAACAATACTGTGCATTATCAAATCGGTGCGTCCGCGCATCGTTGCGTCCTGCCTGCGGAACGTACCTGCGTGCTCAAGGGCCCGTGAAATGCACCACCACTACCTACCTCGCAACATTACCCCGCCCCTAAATAATAAACTAGCTATCTACCTGCCATACTAGGTAGCAGAGTCAAACTCCTTACATCAACAAACGTCTATGATGAACCCCCTAGTAACTAGCGGGCACACATGAAATGTAATTTTAACAAATTCGTAGATCAATGCAAAAACTCATATCAAACACAAACTGCTGATCGTAAGCATTGTTAAATGATTGTGTAACCCATACGAAGCCACAGAGCCCGCCAAGTGGATAGGCAGAAGCATCACCGTGACAAATGGGGTGGTCTATGCCATGACGTGGAAAGCCATGCTTCGATGAGCGGCACCCGTGGAAAACGACTGCGATAACGAATACGAACCAGTTTCACGTAATTGTGACTGACTTTCCATGACCACTATAGATTTAAAACCATTTTCCACCGTGCATTATACATATTTAGGCTAGCTTTTAAAAATATTCGTGTTGTGACGCACATTGATAACTTATCCAAAACTAGTACAGGCAGTTCAGAAGTTATCTGCGTTGACCCGGCGTCGTCGTCCCATATCTCTGCTCCGAGAGCTTACTTTATGACAGTTTGTTCAACTTGTGTTATGTTTCATCACAATGTTTTTTGTTTACTGTTTGTTATGGCTAAATTACACATACGTCCAATTAGCTTTACATACCCCGGAATACTGAAACGTCACTCAAAATTTAAGTCCCACTAATTTAACAGAGACTCAGAAGTGACGTTTGACCATACAAAATCTAAAGTTTAGAGCTGCTCAAATGTTAAGCAGCCCTCACATTTTGAGTGACGTTTCAGTATTCGGGGGCCAGTCTACTTGTTTCGCTTTGATTGTAGTGCTGTTGATGATCACAGCACTACATTGGTATATAGCCCAAAGAACAAATATTCAGTTAACTAATCGCTGAAACAAATTGCGTATAGATTGCTGAAACGTCTATCAACACCACACCAGGGATCCATTATTTATTGTTATAATAAATAACAATACGCTGCTATAAGTTACTATCGTGTCAATACTAAATTAGTAATATTCACGTTAAATAGTGAGTGCACGCAATGTGAACGCAACTCGAGGCCACAGGCGCGAGGCTTGCGCGGGCGGAGGCGGCGCAGGCGCAGCGATGCACCGCGCTGACCCGCATGCGCCTCCAACGAAAGTGAAACTAGATGTAATCGCCCCGCTTGTTCTCTATTTTTGTTTGTAATAGAACCGCTCGCTATTACCAGTTGTCTGCCCAGTGCCTAGTGCCCAGCCAACAGCTATCTGTTTATCTAGGCGCTTTAAACCACAACCTATATTCTGTATTCTGATCAACTCATTGTAAATCACTCTCTTCTACGGTCCACTGTACATACAATTTTATCATTTTTACTTTCTTTTTGTACTTATCCAAGCTTAACATGAACAGCATACGACTAAAACCTTTGATACACTGCTTCCGATATTTCATAGAACTGCAACCGCCGCCATCTTTGAATTAAACGCATAAATAATCTGGTTGAAACGCTCTTTGCAGTGAATTACATTGCAAACTGTATGATTTAACACCTAAATGTATCGAGCCACCGGAGCCACGTATACTTCACTTTTGTTTTCCTTGAGTGACGGAAGCCCCGATGACTCATAATGTTCCCCATAGCGAATTATGACTATGAAGACATCGTAATGAATTTGCGCTGAAAAAAGACCAAGGCGCGTTAGGAGCGGATGTTGCACATCTGTTGTTGGAGACATAATAACAAGTAATTAGCAAAGGAAGACGTCCAGTGAAGGCGGCCATGTTCGCACAATGTGTCCCGCACGTTGGACCGCTTCCGTCGCCCCCCGCCATATCTTACCCCTCAGACACCAAGACCCTTAAACGAACTGAATTATTATTGTGCGCTCACTTCATCAATTGATGAGCACCACTCGAATGTCTATAAACTGGGGCCGGAACAAAAGAAAAACTAATCATAACCAAAATACATTTATGCATTAATTAACGTTAATAAACGACGCACCTAAATAATTTTAAAATTGATGTTAAGATATTCTCACAGAACAATAAAAACAGAAGGTATCGCCTCACATTCATATGTATACGTTAACATAAAAGAGGTATTAATTAAAGCCATTTTAAACGTGTAGAGTGGTGGAGCGGCGTTGATGAGCCCATTCGCCTGCTCCTCCTGCGAAGGTCACCCGCTCACACACCTACTTACCTTACCACGACGCGGCCGACCGTTGATTGTGTTCAACTTATATTTATGTTGCTGATTGCGATATTGTAATAAATTAGCGTTTTAATTTTTAAATAAATGTCTAAATCATTCACAAAATGTAAAATTCTCAAAGTCTTAAAACATCATAAACACGCTATTGTTTTTATACAGTTTGTTGTTAATAAACTTTATCTGCCTACGGCTGTGTTTATTCATTAAGTATTATGACTTGACTTTGTACGTTGTTCTACGTACTGTAGAAACTCGAAGTGCTGATAATTGTATGCTCGACGCAACTGTGTTTTTTTTCTTGCAGCATTGAAAGAAGCTGAAAAAGTAATGTATCCTTAATTTATTGTTTTTATTAAACACATAGTATTTTTAATGTTATGCCAATTTAAGTCCGCGACGAAGTGGGCGTATCGGCTGCGTGGCAAATGTGGCTAATCCACTATTTCAGTGAATTGTGAAAATATTGCTTAACGACGGCGATTGGTGGCGCGGCACGTAGTTACCTGCCTACCGCTAACATTTGCCGAAACTAGCTTGCAACGCAACGCCACCATTGCGTCGTAAGACAACCTTCGATTTCTCCCATTTTAACACAACATAGCGTTTGTTCGACAAAACCAATTTCGATGACGTCTGTCAAATTTTAAGTAAATCACGGTTTACTCTGTATTACGGTATTAAGCAATTTCACACTTGCTTAGATGTGGCCGACTGTGGTCAGTTACATAAGAGGCCTATATTTTGTGGCCGCATTTAATGTTAAATTAGTATTCAAATTGCTGCCGAGTCTGGCTCTCCATCGTCGCGCCGCGCGCCGTGTCTCTATCAAGTGCATTCAAATCAGCGCTCTATTATTCCTCTCGGACCTTGCGCTCTTGTGCCACAGATTAGATTGACTCTTGAGATTTTCACTGAGGAAATGATGCTGTGTTAAAATATCTTTGATAAAATCGTTATTTCTATTTCTATTATATTTGTACCTACTGTCAACGAGTCACTCATTTCATTACTATGCATAATTAAATACTAACGTTTTTACAATTAAAATGAACGGTAAGAAATTTAAACCAAAGTGTGCAGTAAGTTATTATTTTAAAAACATCCTACACAATGAGTTATTTAAAACGTTTTTGCACCTTCTATAAGATAATTAGATTCAAATATGGTGAAAAGGTTAAGTGTTGATAAATCAAAGTAAAATAAGTAGATATCGGAATCAAAATTGTGTTTTACTAAGATGTTTTGGTTTTGGCCACAATTACAAAAGGAAAACTTATGTAAGCTTGATGTACCTTCCAAATCTTGGCTCAGATTGATGTTTACATGATACGCATAAGATTACGAAACAGTGTGGGTCATAATAATTATGGAAAGAGAATGTCTCGTCACAGTGGGAGACCAAGGCTTCGTTTACTAACAAAGCTGCTGAAGATACCGACCCTAATGTAATCTGAATTGTCCTCGCATTGTCCGTGTATAGAAAACGCAGTAATTTTGGGTGATTATGTCAGCTGTTCCAAAGAATGCGTCGGTGTAACAGAGCTTGTGGAACATGTATTGTTTTGTGGAGTATACGTAACGCACGTGGGCTCTTGATCTGCAGCGGAGAAAGTGGCACAGCCGGCGGCAAGGCCGTCTCGTCGCGTCCGGAGCCGACCTTCCAATCCAACGTGCATTTCCGGGGCCAGAACATTTAAATTGATCACTATCACTCACTACTGATTTGTACCTTTCATTCATATACTATCACGGTTGTGGAACGTTCATAGACAATTCGAAGGTCTTCCATCGACAAGCCCTTATCCGCTTAATAGCTTTGCGTAAACGTTTAAAACGCATCGTTTCACAAGTCTTTAATTACAAAGGAAATCGAATAACCAAGAACGGGACGATTAAACATCACGTAATAATAATTATACTGTCTTTCTAACCGCTTTCGACCTTTGCAATTTGCCGATACTTTCCTAATAAATACTGCATTTATTTCATCTGCAAATATGATACATGTATCATTAACGGGGCTTGGAATTAAAACAGTAATCAACTGACTAAACGATAAGCTGTATCTTCGTACAAACGACTTACCTCGTTGTCTAACCTCTTAATCTTCCCCACCTACTGTCAAGGCCCGCTTTGGTCGAGGGCAGGTCGCACTGGTCGTGCACTCATTAACATCTGAACGTCATAGGGCTCTGACCTCCATATCCAGAAACCCTTAAAGTGTGTCAATTTTGCTGTCTACCTAAAACACTGTATCGTAAAAAAATGTTACTTTTGGAGCATTTTGACGGTGAATATTGATCTCAAGTATCATAAATGAGTGTTCTAAAGAGTAAAAAACAGGTCGAGGGAATCTTAACATTCATAACGATGATTAAATCGGTTGCTAAACAGAGGTCGCGTGACAGTCTCTACATGTGATTGCAACATCAGTAGTCGCCGTCGCGTGCATCACGCTGTAGTAACCGTACCGTAGATCCGCGTAACCTAATGTCTCAGTAACATTGTTTTTGACGCATCTGAACCTCTATCTTTGCCTCCTAAAAATATAACTTCTTAATCCAGCCTATAGCATAAACTCCTAAATTCACATAGACCAGTCCAAAGTTACGTCTCACTAGGTTCTGCTATCTTTGAAAAATGTTTCAACAACGTTTTAATACACCCTTATAAATCACTTGCATAGTCCAGACATTCCCATTGTGAGCTGTAACTGGATTCGTCCTTACTTTTATTATGAATCGCGTTCGTGGTTGTAAGCTTTGTTAAAAGTAATTAACTTCACAAATATTGACGATAAAGCATGAGGATAGACATTATAGACACATAGTTAAAAGCGTAGTGCCTATACTATATGTACATATATTGATCAGTGTCCGGATCTTAATGTGGAGTGGAGAATCAACACGCAAGCCACGGACTCGCCAAACGAGTTATGTTATAAATAATTAATTAATATTTGGCCGGCGAACTCTTTGTAGCTTCAAGGTCGCGGCGGCTGATCTTCAATATTAGTCAATTGGCTTTCAAGTTTTTGTAGATTCATTCTTATTTTAATACCAATTTGTGTCAAATGCTTGGAGATTTTGAGCTTTATATAATTAACCCCTTGTATGCTGGGAACGTAGATCTACGCGAGACACAATGCGTAATTAATTGTGCCTGTAATTCCGGCATACAAGCGGATAACTAGGCTTTTGCCCGCGGCTTCGCTCACGTTAAATTCTGGATAACACAGTTCCTCTTTCCTGATTTGCAGGTACCTGCTACCTGTAGTTTTTGCCCTTTCGCCTTATTTATTGTAATAGCAAAGCTTAGTTTTTCCTTTTCTTCCCTCTTTCTTCCTCATTTCTCACTTTTTTTAAAACAATAATAGCCTATGTCCGTCCCCAGGGTCCCAACTATCTCTGTCTAATCAACCAAAATTCATCAAAATCAGTTTGGCCATTAAAGCGTGAAGACGTTACAAACACACCAACTCACTTTCGCTTTTATAATATTAGTAAGGATTCTAGAACTAGGTAACAGGTCTTTATGATTCGTTTTTATTTCTTGAATATCAAATTAGATTCTGTTGTGTGCATGGTATTATATTTGCCATTTTGAGGTTTTCAAGCAAGTACATAATGTTAACTTTATGATGTTATGGTGGCCACTAGTTAATGTTACGCTATTCGGACCACGGGTTAAGGTTGCGTCATAATGAGCAATGAATGAGCCCATCGCTCATTTGCTATGTTACTGTCACTTCACCTGCCTGAATATACTAAATTATATGTTGAATACATTATTAATGAAGTTCAGCAATTTATTCGTTATTATTATTGCTATTGGCCAACAAATGCCAACAATGTATTGTCAGCATCAACAAATTCATAATCCTGTTGCTCTAGTAATATATAATCTAATAATTCGTTATGAATATGTAAACTTGAAGTATTTTAATCGAACTTCAGTTGCTACAAGGCAAACCCGTCAACGATAATCTCGTAATAAATTAGATAATGTTTAGTAATTGTGAACATAACTTTATGCAACTGACTTATTATTAGTGTATTATTTATCGCTCGTGAATTGATCACTTAAAACAGATAATAGTTAAGCAAGTTCGTATCGAAATATGGATGAAGAAATTAGTCATAAGTACATTCAATAGGCACAAAATAAAACCAAGGAATTACACGTTGATATTGCATTTATTCAAGTTCTTCTCATATATTATATTAACCACTTTGGTACTAAAATTGTCACTGAATAAAATGCTAGCTCAAAAATACATATCCTAATAATTTGTATATAATATGTTAACTCGGCCTTCATTTGCACAAAAGACGTAAAATTTAAATACATAAGTGATTTCTGCCACTGCGGCCTTGTTAGTGAGTTCATTGTCTTACTTCACCTAATCTCGCTTCTTATTAACACTTAATGTGTGAAGCAACAACTTAATTAAGTATACAATGCAATAGATTCATTTAAATAAAAAGCCAGACCAAACTTTCATAGATGCCTCATTACAACGGTGCTAATTTTGCGAATGCAAAACGACATCATTAAAACTCTTAACAAAGGTTATTTATTTAGTTCATCATCTATTCAAATAGTAGAATAAATATTGTTCTACATTTTTTTTATTATTTGATTAAGATTAAGAACATCAAGCAAGTAAAGTAATTAACACTTAATTGCGGCTATAATACAGAGCTGGGTCTGTCTTTTCAGTAATTTTCCATGTGCAATGCAGAACTATTTTTATTTAGTACCAATGTAAACAGTAGCACGATACGCCTGCTGAATTAATGTCCCCAATTCAATTGAAGTGTTTCATTAGCACAAGTGGCCCCGATTGCTTCGTTGATCGAGCCCGCTGCCTGGCGATCGTCGCTAAACTCAGGCGCCATGAATACTTGCTGCTAACAGAAACAGACACGTGATGATGAATTCATGTGTGCTACTAATAAGGAAGTGGGATAAAGTTAGCCTAAAATGAATTATGACAAGAGATGATAACTCATCATTAAAATAATTCCGGTTTTAAATTCATTTGACTCATCTCTTCAAAAAATAGTAAGAAGGCTGAAATGGTCAACAGTCTCACTGTTGACCATTTCAGCCTTCTTACTATTTTTTATGCAAGATCTAATCAGGATTTATAATTAAATAAAAGCTTAAAAAAATCGAATTCAACACAGCGTAATGTAACTCTATCTTTCTACTCGATGAACGCGTCGTCAAATCCATGTCGCCACGATTATACCTCGCAGCCAATATGGCGACGACGCGGACGCCTTGGTGACGAGGTCTGCAAGGCACTAGGCAGCAGTTCAAATAATCAACAATACAATAGAACGTAACATAAAATTACTTCTAAAGGCACATTATTAAAGAACAAACATACAACAACTTTTCCAAATGGTTCTCTTAGCTCTTTGGAATTAGTTCTTTTTACGTAAGTGTAAAATCTATTCAATTTACAAAAATCTTGGTAACAACCGAGCTCATTCGGTCAATAAGATTGTGTTGCTAAGTTCGTGATCCGCACAAGACCTTCGCGCGCTGCCGGGTTCAATTAGAGATCACCCAGTTGCGTTAGAAACGAAGTCTCCCATTACCGGCTAGGGTCGTGACACCGCACGGCTAAACGCGGTGGCGTAATATCAGTATTGTTGTCAGTCATTTTCACGTGCAACTAACTTAGAAGTTAATTGTGTGGAATGAACACACGTATATACTTATTTGTACGTAACTAGCGGCGGAAAATGTGGGCATTATCGCATTGTATCGCTTCGTGTGAAGGACGAACGCAAATTAATGCTATGTGTACTATCGAAATTTCATTGTTCAATGCACATAAATAAATAAATAATTTATTAACATAAAGTTCAATTATTTTGCACTGTATACAGATTAAAGTACTTAATATTAATTTAGCATTGGGATTACGTTTGAACTAGGGTTCAAGGTGCGTTTTTGTACGTGTGGTAAAAATGAGACTGAGAAAGTGGAAGAGTGAATGAACCGGTTTGCACCTATTTATTCGCTCTTCCACTTTCTCACTCTTTACATTTAGTGTTTGATGATTGTGTGTGTTGGAGTGATTTGGCCTTGAGGTGGAGTGAATGAAGTGAGTGTATCGAGACAAGAAATAAATTCACAATGTTTATCATAAAACATACCACATTTTCAAAAATATGTACCTATTTGTTAAGACCTCAATTATATCACTTCTAGAGCCTTTGTTCTTATTCAACCAACGAGAACTAGTTAAACCATATTTAGGTCGTTAAGAACATGCGAATAAGGCGGGAACCCGTAATAGTTTCATAACTGATTTATTAGATGCTTGCATAACACTTCGGATAGCTAATAACCATGAAATGTAGTCAGTTGCAATAAAAACATCATAAAACGCCAGTAAAGCCGTAATTGCTGTATTACACTCGCAATTATTTTCAATTATTAGCAGACCATCGCTTTGGCAAACGTCGAGAAGTGTATTCTGTCTAATATAATCAGTTCAGTTATATCGGGCCGTCTATGTAAGTTTTCCGGGCGAGTAGCAACGGACTACGGTTTACTTTCTTATAGGAAGTGCTATCGCTTTCAACGGAGACCGGTTAAGAGTATCTACTCGCTGGATATATTGGGGTTCTATACTAGCCAGTTACTAGCTTGTAAACAAATATTATTACCATATTTACAGCAGTTACCAACATTTTGAAATCAATGTCGTTTTTATGATTTGCAACTTTGCAGTTTGGTCTTTCTTAAGCTTTGGCAATAGTGTTGGCTAGGCTTAGGTAAATAGAAATACCTGAACTTACCAATCCAATAGTAAAGCAATTGCTGCTGATTGCGCTTTAGTAATTAAGAAACTTTAAGCATTCAAACTAAATGTAACTTTACGTAACACTGCATTCAAACATTCCTATTGTGAAGTCGATTAATTTACTATGTTTTGGTTTGATAACTTTCTTCGTTTGCTAATTTCCGTTTTCTTTTTTCTCAGGTGAGTCCCGATTACGAGTTGGATGAAATGACAATCATTGTAAGTTTAGTCAATCACAAGCAAAAGTATCATTCATTCATTTCTTTTTGAGTAGAAGCTTAATCGTTTCTCAGCTGGTTTTAACAAGGAAGCACAATTTGAAAAAAAAAAAAACAAAATGCTCTACTCAACGCCAATCGTAACTGAGAAAATTTTCTACTTTTGTTAAAGTAAAACATTTTCATAACCAAAAGTAATCAACATAGCAGTTCAACAGTCACAAAACCCGCTGACAATCTTTTGTAGAGCTATGATAAATCTTGACAATGTAGTTTTGGAATTTATGTCCGGAATTATTGCGTAACCTAATCCGTTAGCAAGGCATTGGCTTGACACTGTCCTAATAGTTTAATTCGTTACTTTGTACAAGGCTACTACCAAGTTTTTATTTAAACTTTTCAACACCAGAGTGTAAACGCACGCGCGTGCCCTCCACGCCAAAAACCTCGTTTAACCTATATTTTTGTCACATATTTGTGTCGTTGGCGTTCAAAAGGTTTAATCGCGTTCTTCTTCACGAGCTTTCTACAGTTTTGTATATCAAGACAATACCAGACAGTAGACACTTGTTGCATTGAAAGCCTCTCACAGCTTTCGAAGTCGATTCCAAATTAGACTGGTCTCGCCCACTACCATACTTGTCAAAACTTAACAGTGACTCAAAAAGGACCAAAGATGCATTAGTCACAGAAAATGTTTACCTATGTTATTAACTTATTACCTCCGTATGAGTCATACATGTCGAACGATTTGCGGGGAAAGTATAACCCGGTAGTGACGCAACAATAAAAATTACACAGACAAAGGAATTGTTGCAACTAGACCCGCGGCTAACGTAAGGGCCAACAGCTTGTCACTAATGACCGCTACACAATGATCCGTTGTCATGACGCTTCAGCTCGCCACGTTACACTCCATAAATAGTAAACATAACAGACTACATTAATAATGAATATTTTAAGTCTTCAACAACTACAACGATCATCACGAACAGATTGTTTACCTGTCCAGTTTTGCAAATCAACCCTGAGACAGCGTTGTCTTGTTGCATCTATAAATAAGGAGGTGCTAAAAGCGGCCCGACCGGGGGACGTGCTTCCTTCGCTTTGAGCGGCCGGGGGGTAAACATACTCGAGCTGAACGAAGCCCTTTGTTGACATTTGCTTTACGGCCGCTTCACCTCGAGTCGCGAGCTTTATGGCGCGAGCGCAATAAACACGGCACCCGTAGCGACGCCAGCGCCTGCGTTGACGAGGTGAACGTCTGTATGCAAGCGGCACGCAGGCCCACCCGCCATCTCCATAACAACACACATCACGTTTTGCTCACTACAACGGCATTACACCCATATTATGAAACCCATGTCTTCAAAAGTCTTAAATCTAGGTAACTATTTTTCGGTTTATATTATACGTACCGATTACCTCCTCCGGCTGATCACACATTGTAAACAAGCTCCTTCAACCCAAACAGTATTCAAAACTGACGACAGTTTTCATGGGTTAGTCGATCCATAAGTTTCCAGAACAATAACGCAGGCAACATTGAAAATAACGCTTTTTATTGTAAATGATTCATTTAATGAGGTTATAAAGATTAAAAGTTAATTTAATATTTTTTTAAATCACTCGGTATTAAAAGTTTTGCTGTAAACTTACCAGAACCCTTTTTATATCCACGCTTTGTAATTTACGTTTGAGCTTACCAAGAAAATAATACAAAACAGGTGATTTTAAAAATTCTCGAAACTTGTCTCCGGTACTACGTGATTTCCTTTTCGCTATGTTAATGATTACCTACTTACTTCTTCAAATACATTTCCATTGTTTCGTCTAATATAATAAACCAGCAGACAATCGTTTGGTAGGTGTTCGTAATATAAATAAAGAGGAGCGGTTGACATGTGATGGCATTTATACCTTAGCCGGCGTGTTCTCGCATTGCAATCACGACGTGATGCCCATCTGCATGCGTGCGGTACGCCCGGCGTCCGGTCTTACTCATCTAACAGTCGCTAACTATGTGAACTGCGTGGATACGTTTACCATATTCATATGCTGAACGTACAAGCAAGCAACGATAAACAAGGATATTATTGTTACCCAATCATTCTTGTTACTACTTCATCATCTAATTTTGTAAAATTTGCATCAGGGACATAATCTTACTTCGTTACCTCCTAGCGAGTATACTAACGGGCATAATTATTTACATACTATTAAAATGATTAAGTTATTAATAACATTCGCTCTGTTAATAAATAATCAAGCGACACAGTTATCGGACTGTTTCGAATCATATGGAAACAGTTTGAACGGATGTCTGGACTATGTGGGAGAGCATTGAACAGCGTTGTTATTTGTTGCGCTTGTGTCGCTATTTTAATGTGTTTCATAATTGTATAGCGTAAAGCGTGCCTCGTAGACAAGCCAGTCTAATTGTGGTAAAATGCGCCACTTAAATAACCATAAGTGTTAGATACACCAGTGAGTAGTTACTGCGCAGTGACACTGCGTGAATCACATCCATTGTTCAAGATTTCGCGTGAGCGCTCACTAAGCGGTCATTTCTATATTTCAATGATTTGAGTCAAATCTCTATCACGTCCATTATTTAAACAACAGGAAATTTATGAGGGGACAATGTTCTCTCTTAAAGACTTGTAAGCAAACTGAAATAAACGAGTTTATGTGCAGCCGGGGGGCTACAACGTCAGACACTGAAAGGTTAATGACTACTCTGGTCATTATTGGGAGATTGTTGTTAGGTCTCTGTCAGAGGGGACCGCAACATCTCGGCTGTGATCGTTTTCGCGCAATCATTCAATAAACGTGATGGGATCAATCGCCAAGACCCTCGCTTGACTCCTCAAAGAAATGAACCACTTCTAATAGCTGATACTACGACGCACAACGGTTGTTTGTAGTTTGAACTCAACTCATGTATAACAGTTTAACCTTACGTTATTTTACTTATTCTTGTAGTTGCTGGCTGTAGGCTGTCTGGGTGATAGCAATGTGACTGTCCGAGAGTTTTAAATCGTTAAAAGTTCATTTAAATATAGAACGCATTTGATTAGAACCAATTAACGTTCAATTAAGCAGTTCTCTTGTTTGAGTTATATTGTCGTATCAATTGTCGCGAGGCACTCTGTCTTAATGATTCAAATTCATGCTCGTTACGTTACTGACGGCAGTTACGACGACCTAGGAAAATGACCACAAAGAAACTCAATAGATAATTATAATGATTGCAATAAAGGTCAGGTTGGGTTATTGTGAATGTACCATAGGTTAAGGTTCTAACCCGTTTGGACACCAGGGTGTGTTGCGTAGTTTATTCGTTCAAGTTTGCTTGTTTATTTAAGGAACCCTTACACTAGATTGAAGAAAATTCCTGTGGAGGGTTAACCGTTTAACCTGTCCAAGCGGAAATCCAAAAAGTCAAAAGGGATTTATTAACCTGCTCACGAGGTATGATAGGGTTTAAAGTAAAATTGTTTTTAAGCGTTGTCACAATAAGCGTTGTCCCCGTTAGAAACAGCCCACAACAAGCATGTGATAGTTTCTCTTCACAATAGCAACAGTCATTTGAATTGTTAAGTATGAAGTTATTGAAAAGATTCTTCTGGAAATAAGTTACCTAAATGCGCGTTCGTTGTTGTTCGGTGCCGTTGCCCTCAGAGGTTATCTGGAAAGAGAATATATATTTAGCGAGACCTCCAGTTCGGAAAGCATCGACAGTAAAGTAGAGGTGTAAATTTTCAGTGATTGCCAACGTAAATACGCGAGCACATGCGTAGTGATGCTCCGAGTTCGATAACCTTACTGACTTCACAGTTTTTCAATTTTCATTAATCATCATGAAGGAAATTGCTTCTAACAGAATGATCTGTCCTTTATTCACAATTACTGATTGGGGTTGTCTTAAATTGACTCTGTGGCGGTGTTGTGCCGGTGTTGTAAAAATTGCTAAAAAAAACTAAAATATTTTTGTTTTTATTAGTCACAAAGTCGTTGCCCTCTGTACGTACTGGTATTAACATCGGAATATTCGCTACAAATGTTTACTCTTTCAATATTTTACGACTGTAAATTGGAATGCTTATGTCATTCCTAAGCTACAGCAAATTGTTTTTTGAATTTAGTCTTGCTTTCGTCTGGAACCATCAGCGTTTGGACTTCCTTGTATTTAAATTTTCCGCCTAAATGGGTATGTAATCGGTACTTAAAGCTAAACATAAAGTAGTCTCGCCATAGAACATTATGCAACCTGCTGCTACCATAATAACGAGAAGCACAAACAAATTGGCTCGAGCGGGCGGCGTGTTTGTCACGTTGACAACATCGCGCGCTAACCAAAACAGTACACAGCACATCGAAGCATGAGGCGCGACCTGTGCCCGCTCGATCTTTGGAAACGTTCAATACACCATCCTTTACCCAAATTATATTTACCAAACAAACACCCGTTCCAGTGTTATGGATTAGTTTGTTGGCCTGAACGTGTAAACGGTTGACGTAGAGCTAATGTCTAAACATGTGTTATTATAATACGTGAGGCGCAGTCGTGGAGTACACGCTGCCGGCTGATTACCCTCAGCTTCGAACGCAACGACCGCGGCCATTTGAAATCGACAGTGATTACAATTTTCCCTGGAGCTCGGTTGCGCGAGCGCAACGTCCGATGGAAAGCAGCGTTTAACCAATGTTCCGCTCTGATAACTCTCTAATTACGCTTCGACCGTTTTCCGTCGACACTTGGCCGCCACCAACTTAACCCCTGGCTTTTCACTGCAACATTTCACCCGCAATTGTACTGACACGCTCATTTATTTACTTCACTTTCGCCTTTGACGTTACTGTACGGTCATATTGTTTCATTAAGCAGAAATATATTGTAGACAATAAATTCCTCACAAGCAGTTTGCTTTGCGACATTTTTGGAGTAGGACAAAGATAACTTTCCACTGTTATTTATTATGCTCTTTCAGTTTTCCAACGTTTACCTTTTGGTAATGTGAAGAGGGCAGAGACAATCTCTCATGAAGGGCAAATAGCTACTGCGCAGACGCAGCCTTAAGAGTAGTCGCTTATTGCTCACATAGCGAACAATAGGTGCTCATACACCACTAAAAGCATTCGTGTGTAATTGTTTACCTACCGTTTGCTGCTAACCGCAAGCCTTAACGTCTAGTATAGACTTTGTCGGCATGAGCCATTTATAGGAGGCCTTATCGACTAGACTCCGTAGTCGAACTATTTACTAAGTGTTTAACTTTAAGATTATGGAAAATATTATTACATGTATAGATATGATGTCAGTATAATCTATTCGCGTCGTGGAAACAAAGAGCGCAGTATCATATAATAATTTGTCTGTTGTATTCCAAAACACAAGTGTTTGCGTGTTTACGATGCCCGGACGAGACGGAGGCGAATAGAATATACAATGACGTGTCATTCACATCGATTGAGGCCGCATACAAGACGCGCATCATACATTATGTATAGAGCTCATGTTCCGCGTCCAGCTCCTATCCCATCAGACCTTTATATTGCTGTGGGCCTGCAAAAGATTTGCTTAATCATACTTCTACTACTAAGTAGTGAGTACGTACAACAGCTGAATTCCCTTCAACTGTCTTATCAGCCGTCATTTGGTCTGTCAACCCTAAAGTCGAAGATGAGTATTATAGGAGTACTATCAACTAACGCGACACGCGCCGACCGTTGCCCCTTGTGCGGAGAAGTGTCGTAGCTCGGCGACAATTATTCATCATAGTGGCGAGGCGACAAGCGATGCCTGAACAATAGTGCACAATCACCGCGATTGTGGCCGCCGCGCCCGTGTCAACTGCCTCTCGCGTGAACAGCCAGCATTGTTATGGTGATGCTCTGTAGCTTCAGGTTCGACGCTCTGTGAAAACAAAAGATGTGCCACACATTTGCATCTCTAAACGTTACTCTTCTAGAAAGGGAATATTGATGGGAATTGGGAAGTTTACCGAAATAAATAATTCATGCCAGGGTTTCGGACGACTGCTGGTCGTTAACATTAAAATTCGACTCACCCTCGAGCCTCAAAACACCATTTTGAAGTTCGGTTAATTGGTAGCATTAACCATTTTAACATGTAGACCATTAGTGAAAACGAGATGAATCCGAGCAGGTAGACGACCAAACCAGATCTCGGGGTAGTTTTTTTTTTGGTAACTTAAGCAGGTACCTACCAGCCGACCCATCTAGAAAGATGGTGTAAAAAAAATCGACTATACAAATAAATCTACGATTGTGTACGGTTACGTTCTCATGTACCTTTTGGCACAGCCTTTTTTGTGGTATATTGTATATATTTGTGTGCCCAACTCGTATTATATAATAGCCTTTATTTTGATTCATTTCATATAATATGGGTAAAGTTAAAGCGCAAGTTAGCTTCACTGAAGTATTTTTGGCCACTGACAAAAGTAACCATTAAAAGAATATAACATCAAAGATTTTATTAACAATTCATTTTGTTGTTTTCCAGAACCAATCTCGGCCAGTGCAGACCATGAACGCCACACTGAGTGCGACCCTAGGGCCGGTAGGAGCCGGAGCAGTCACAGGCGCCGTGAACTGGGAGCAGCATCCGGTGCTGGCCCGCGCCGCGTCCGTGCCCGCACACCGCGCGCTTGCCGGCCTGCTGGACCGCCTGGGCCACCGCCGGCTCGAGCGCACCACCAGCGAGCCCGCGCCGCCACCGCCCGCCACCAGCAGATACAAGACCGAACTCTGCAGACCATTCGAGGAAGCCGGCGTCTGCAAATACGGTGACAAGTGTCAATTTGCGCACGGCATGCGCGAGTTACGCAACCTGCAACGCCACCCCAAGTACAAAACGGAGCTGTGCCGCACATTCCACTCGGTGGGATTCTGTCCGTACGGGCCGCGCTGCCACTTCGTGCACAACGCGGAGGAGGCGCGGCGCCGCGAGCCGACGTCCCCCGGCGGCTCGCTGGCGTCGCTGTCATCAGGAGGCTCGATGGCGTCCTACATGAGCGACGGGTCGCGCTCGCCGCGCTCGCCGCACTCGCCTCACTCGCCGCAATCTCCGCAGTCTCCGCTGGCGCCGCACTCGCCGCCTGCTATGTCTCCTCCCGCGCACACCACTGCGTTCGCGTTCCGCCGCGCGCAATCTCCTGAGCCTGAAGAAGAGCGTCTCCCTGTGTTCAACCGTCTGTCGTCGGCGTTCGGGGACCTCGTCATCGCCTAGAGCCCTGCGACCGCCTAGTCCTAAGTTAACTTATACCGAACATAGCTTAAGGATCGTCCGTCACCTTAGTGCCTACTCGACGTCTTCCAGCCAGCGCCCGAGCGGCGTCCGCTCGTTGCGCCTCGCGCACACGCACACCCGCTCAACGAATGATCTCCAGTTTGTCGATGCTATTTTGCTACTTCGCCTTGTAATTTATAAAGTTAACGAAACGAAGTGTTTTCTGGCGTCTCGAAAGTTTGCGGTGTGAAGTATAGTAGTGATTTCGTACCTACATGTTTTTAGTTATCGGCACGCACTTGTAAATGGCACCTTATAATATTAGATATTTATTGTGTAGCTCGCGGAAGTCTTCCCGATGATCCTCCGCCGAGCGGTGGTCTCTGTAAAGTTAGCATATAGAACATTTTATTTATTTCGTACTGCCTATCCGCGCTCGGTACTGTACCGCGAGAAGGCGCTCGTGATCTATTTTTAAGGGTTTAAGATAATAATTTATTATTTATTTTGAGTCTCTTTAACTGTAATAATTATTTTATTTGTAACTAGCAGCTGCGATGCCGCACCGCATACGGACGACGCCCGCGTCGACGGGACGTGGCTCGTTACCATACACAAACTCGACTGATTCTGTGCCTAAACACAGATCATACTATTTTAATACAAGTCACCAATATACACGCTACGGACAGAATCAGTCAGTCTATAACCCCGGAGCTCGATGGGCTTGCGTACCAAATTATTCCAGTTTCATTAATCTCGAATATTATAGTTGACCTCGGCAGACAACAACCGAAAGTGTTCATTTGTGGCTGCGTGCCGTACGATAATCTCTGGCTAGCCGACACCGCTAGCGATCTCCTCCGCAGCCCATCTGAGAACTATCGGCACGACCGCTCCTCCGCGCTCAACTAGTCTGCCAAGGACTTTTTTTTTCGTTTTACTTCGTGCGAGGAGGACGAGATGCGGCCCGAAACCGGTTCCAAGTTTTGGTGATTATTTTTGTAGTGGTCGCGCCGAGTCCCTGTCTCGGCGCTCGCGTCCGCCTCGCAAAAACCGCCGGGAGCGAGCCTCCCCAACGCAGGCCCGCCGAACTCCAGAGCTCTCATACATAAACCTGTATAAAGATATGACACAACAATATAAGAAACATGTTTATACAATTGTAGCCGGCGAGCGGTCGCCGCGCGGGGCGCGGGCTTGCCTCCCGCTCGCTCGCGCTCCGCCTAAAGTGTGCCTTTTACTTTAAAAACGAGATAAATCGATTTATTTAATTTTTAGTTGATCGAGATAGATTATTGTTTATTTATTGTCTCCTTTTGAATATAATATTCAAATTGGCACAGTTTAACTTTAGTCCTACTTTGACAGAGCTAAGTGATTAGTTTCCAAGTAGCATAGTTTTCTTTTGAATTTAAAGTGTGATATTTTATAATATTTATATAAAACAAAGTTTAAACTTTTAATTAAGGGACCAATGTAATGTGATTAGGAGAAATTCTGATAGAAACATCGTATGCTATCGAATCTTACCAAGAGACTGTATCCTCGCGCCACATATTGATAATATTTTTGTTACATGTCAGATCTACGAGTTCTTATAATATAATATATTACAATAAAACAACATTTGGCCAATAGTGGTTTTGTGTTTGATTATTATTCAGCTTTATAGAACCGAGATGGTATTTTATTTTGTTTTACTATTTTTAGTTTCAGTTTTTCTCCCTTTCTTAACGAGTCGTTGCATGGTGACCACAAGATAATAATTTTGTACCTAATGTTAAGAAACTTTTAGTTTTAAGCGTTCATAAAGATCACGATTATTATTTATTATCAGTTCATTACAAATTATAAACCATTAAAAACTGATTTATTTAATTTCTTTTGTATTTAAACCGACATTTAAGTTGTACGATTTCTTGTAACTTAATGTTAGTAATATATCATGAGTCATATAATATAACAGGTTAGTTTAGTACCTACGACACTTGTAATTAAGTATTTAATTTTTTTAATTTAATTCCAATGTAAGTTAATCTTCCAAAAATGACTACTACGTATTCTATTTTCTTATGGACAAACAAATTAAGTATAAAGCTTAATTATGACATTTTTCTTGTAAGTTTCCTTATTTCCATCTGCATTTTTATTGAATTATAGTCAAAATAATGTTTAATTTTGTTTTTTATTTTTTGTTTTACCCTTCTCCTAAAGTTTTGTTTTCAACCAGCCTTTTATTTGTTATACACACATGACCGTGATGGCAACTAGGAAATAAATAACTAACCACACAAGAAGGAAACCAGCTGCGTCAACCCCAAATGAATTAGGAGAGGGGCAGGAGAATGACGATAAAGTCACAAACACCTAGGACATTTAACATATCTAAAGTCTAACCACGGCTAAACTACATAGATACATTTTAAGCTATATATTTTAAAATACGAATTCGTTCGTTTCTTGTAACTAAACAACTCTGTTGACATAATAATGAATGGAAACAAAAACAAAGATTTCATGAGGCAGCTTATTTTTCTGTTTCTAAAAAAAAATAAAAAAAATATAGCTGGTTTTGTATTTTTATATGGGTTACTTGAAACATTGATCAAATGATTAAACTAAAAAACAAAATTTATTCATTCCATCTCATTTTTTATTGAAAATCGAGATCTATCTTTACACATTTCCCTTTTGGCATATGGGTTCGGGGCAGCAATAGTCTCTGGGGATTTTTGCCGTTTGAATCACCACCTGATTTAATTAATGAATGACTTCTAAAATGTGTACTAATGTGGGAAAACCCACATTAATAAATTTGACAGACACGGAAATTGCTCATGAATAAACATTACCACAATGAATTGCGTAATTTTTATATGAAGTAGATAAACACATTAAAAACAACTGCTGATATATGTATAGACTTTGGGCAGATATCTAGGCATGTATTTGTAATATCTAATAGACGTCAGTTCATTATGTACATATTGTTTTTAGGAAAAAAAATTGGTATACGGCTTCATCTTGGGGCGTAGGTTACCTATTCAATAAGTTATTTACTTCACTGATAAAATAGGTAATTTAAAGAGTCTACATAAAGAGGAGTTCATTTTACCCTTACAACTATAAGTATAAATCTTCACATACTACCTACCTACTTATAATATAAAGTGAAGCTGGAACGAGTTCGGGTTCGTAATCTCTAAAAATCGAAAAAGATAATTATAAAACAAATAAAAACAGGTAAGCTGTACCCGTATCCAGCAAACAGGTTAATAAGCCCCACTATAAACCTCATGCCATGAACGTGTTGGTAAATGCTTCAAACCCTTTTACCTTTAAAGGGTTTCCATAGTTTAGCGGTTAGCCCACCAATCAGTTACCACAATAAAAAGGCATATTGTACAGAGTTGATCCAGCACATATTTATCAGAATTCAGAGTATCATTCTAGACTACGAAGCTAAGAGGAAATAAATGGCACCTACGGTAGGTAGGTACCATTTATTAATGCAGCCACATAACAAAATGCCATTTATTTGTGTTACCTATTTATTCAGTGAATAACGAAAGCGAATATTTGTACCGAGTCTGCCAGTACGCAGTAATTATAAATAGGTACCTGCATTGTGCTGGCAACAGTTGCGGTAAAATAAAGGAAATGTCTAACAAAAAATCATAAGTCGCAATTCCTACCATTGTTTACATTTGCAATGGATGATTGGAACAGTCAAACTGCGCAGTAATTGAGGGTAGATAATCATTAAAATTGTAGGTGACTGATTAGTACTAGTAGGTACTTCGATCAAAAATGTACATTATTGATCATGACATATTTATATAACACATAACATTGGCAAATACGGAACTTCAATGCAAATTCTTAAAGTTCAAGTCTCTATGGATGAGCATTGACATTACTTCCTGTAAACAATAAATTTTGTCTCCGCAATGATCTGCGAACTTAACCCACCTCTTGCGGTGAGGTGGCAGAATAAATAGACGGAATATTAATATTTGTATAGTGTTATAACTCATTAACACTACAATATAGACATAGCAAACTTTCTTAATATAACAGTTTTGGGAAGAAAATAACATAACATTGGCATGGCATTGAAAGCCAATATTTGCCGTGGAACGGATGACTGTACCGACCGACCGTGGTAAGAAAATAAATAATGGAATTTGTGTTTTCGTATATTCGTAGCAGACGGAGAAGAGAAAAACTTATAAAATCAACCACAGCAAGCTTCAGGCGTGGCTTGGTAGCAGGTGGTTAACTGGTTGCTGGTCGACGATCGTGTAATGAAGCCTGGTAAGCTGTAAGCAGTGGGCTGCTGCAGGTTGATAGTACAAGAACTTAAGGAGAATGTGCTAAGGTTGCCATCGAAAATAAAATTTCCTCACTTAACATTGCGCCTGTAATAAAATTACTAAAGGATAAGGTAGAGGTTTATCTAATAAATAGTTTACCCTAATTTCGCCAGTTGGAGTCCCAAGCAATGGGGGCGAGGCTGTTGCCATCAACTAGTCACAAAACCAGACTCCGTGGTTTCTACTGTGAAATTCCTGATGCAGCATTTTGCTGTACGTTCATTGTACCCCAATAAATAAACATTTCATGATAAGCTCACATAATGGGGTTCAAAAGAAATACGAGGGTTGTATTGATGATTTAAATGATTATAATTCATTAAACCCAAGTTTTAAACTGTCGTAATTCATATTTTAATCAATGTACTACTTGACCTGTATAATTAAAAAAAAAACGAAAAATTTGAGTTTCGCGGGCTACCTTTTTTTTGGTGTGGTAAATCATCAAATAACGAGGGGGGGGCGTGTCAGACTTTTACTGACTAAATCCCACCCATGTTCCTTCTATTGCCCTTTATGTTCCGGGGCCGCGGTATCTATTTCGAACAACCCGCAACCCCGGCAGGCGGAGGCTCTGGCAAGCCCCTCTGCTTTGCTGACATCTCTTTGGGCGCGCGTGAAACACAAACGCGCTGTCGACACGGCCTGTCGTCAATAGACGGACGTACGGACTGGGTAATATGAAACGCCTAGGTAAGACTGGTTATCAGGTCTTGTAGCTATCGGGACCAACGGCTTAACGAGCTTTCCGAGCACGGAGGAAACCCTGCATGTAATAGTTGATCACCAATCCACGGACCAACTTAGGCGCAGCTTAACCTAAAAATCGCTTTAGCGGCTGTTTATGAAGCCATAATATAACTAATGAATTTAAGTTAATTTATAAAATATCTACATAATAAAACGAATCATGCGCAACTTTCAAGAACATTGAGGTTCATTTCGTTGTAAGTAGTAAATTGATCCTTGTTTAAAACGAAGCCTGGCGTCGTCGGGTACCTCTGGCTGAGTCGGCGACTCTTGTAACCCAACACGAAGATAAGGACTGGCCTTGACTAAACAGTATATAGTAACGACAGCCAATAGTATTTTCACGATTTATCAAAAACAACTTTAAGAGAACGATTTAGAGTTCAAAATCCCGCAGAACAATTTATACAAACGCAACGATGAAGTTGTTAGTAATGTACAACGGATGTTATAATCTGGTGCCCGACGAACAAAATAATGAACGAGCTTGTGCAAGGGTCATAAGATCAGCCTCTTAATTAGGCAGCTAGCTTAAAAATAAAGCTAACTCTAAAATAACGGAGCAAGACCAACATTACAGTGACGCATTGTTTGCGGAAACTAAGTATAAATGTGGTAAAGAAATAAAAATACCACGCGGTGTTGAATTATTAGAATTCATTATCCTCACTTAATCACTGAACAACCATACTGCCCAGAAACTAACATAAAAAAACAATGTCAGAGCATAAATTATTCTTAGTTCTGCACTTAGGGCCCCTTTTTTGCGAATTAGAAATCATCAAAAACTTCCCCCGCTCTGGGCGGAACGGGGGGAGGGGAGTCAGACTTGTACTGACTAAAACCCACCCATGTTTGTCCTTTTGCCTTTTATGTTCCGGGGTCGCGGTATCTTCTTTTGTTATTCTTATATTATTTTTCCCCTACCCTATTTATTTGCGATTGGCAATTTATACGTAGCACATATTTTTTTTAAACGTTGCCCCCGACTAGGATTTTCTACTGTATCGTGGGTGCGTTTACAAACATTTTAACTCACATACACAAACAACCAGACCCGAAACAACTACTACTATTTAACAGACCGACCCCAAGGCATCAAAGAAGATTTCCATTTACGATATTGAACATTACGATTAGCTAACCTACCTATGAATTTATGTTGGCTGAAGATAAAATGCCTTGCCGTGCCGTCGTTGGCTTTTCTTCCACATTTCTCGTCGCGATCTTAGTAGTTGAATAGACACCTAATTTAGAAGAGGAATAAAATATGTTGGAATTTATCACCCCATTTCAAGTTTTGTAAACATTTCAGCTTTTACTCGGTGTGGCATACAGCTATATTTTGGTGTTTCGCTACTCATAGCAAACTCTCCAGAGGATGCTGAATCAGGAAACAACTAAACAAGGCAGGATACCTACATTAACATACTTGGTTTGTTCAGTTTCAAATTGACGATCTAAACCGTGCAGCAATTGCTACTCGTGGCTTTGGGATCATCCAATATCAATTTTCACCTATTGTGAACTGTCAAAGATGATCCACATGGTCCATAACAAAATAATCAGTGAGATTATCTTTTGGAATGTGGGGGTTTGCCTCTATTGTCAGTCCCATAACCTAAAGACAAATTCAAGCATTCGTTCGTATATCAACCGACATTATCACGTCTAAGAAAGTACCTAAATACTTAACTCAATGTTGGTTCAGCGATAATAATAATTACTGTTGGATGCGTGAGGGCGACCATTATCTAATATTTGTACAGAACGCTGATTAGATAACGAAGATGTATAAATAGGTACGAACGGGGAGTCACTAAACTGATTAAAATGATGGCCATTTGAGAAGGCATTACTATATGTTGAAAATGATATATGTAAATAAATGAGTGAAACAAGAAACTTTTAGCCATTATTGAATTAATGGAATACCATTTAAGACACTCTTCCTGATTTGCATCTTGTGACCGATACGATATTAATAAATGATGCTGTTGTAATGACTTATTACTTTTAATGAGTCGATCGATCCCGTAGCTACATCTTCCGCAATATTTTCATTACAAAATTAACTGGAAGTCATACTTTGCATAATTGAGTGAACCTCTTGCAGAGTAATAAATAATATGCGTAATTATAAAGACATAAGAAAAATTAAGCATAAAACTGCACGAGTGCAGCGACGTTACCACATCCATACTTAATGCATGCGGACGGATTAAACTGAAAGTTATTTATATTGACATAAAACTGATAGAGGTGAGGTGAAACTGAATGACGGACGCCTCAAGTCCTCTTCCTGTCCTGTTAATGCCGCGAAATATTTGGAAAGTCACGTTTTCAAGGGTAGTTATAAAAAAGGATATTACAAAATTTGCATTTCGTAGCGACAAGCGACAAACTTTGCCGTTCCGTGTTTATTTATGGGATTAACAGAAGGGCAAACGGACGTGATAAGAGATTTTGAGGTCTTGTATGCACAAATATAAATGCTTCGGTTAGTTTGAAGGTAACTGATACACTAAGTAAATTGTACAGGACACTTGAGAGGTTTAAATACCGTATCATTTTAAAAATATAGGTATCTATCAATACGATTGCTTTACGAAATTGGACGTTGGTATGTACTTACTACTACTTCTTCTACTAACAATCAAAATTAAATAACAATTAATTATGTTAAACAAATATTACGAATGCTCACTTTGTTAAAAAAAAAACGAGATTGTCTCAGGGTGTACGCCATTGTTTTCTTTTGAAACAAAATTAAACATCTCGTCTATTTCGACAATAAAGTGAAATTTTTGACGATTTCATTAAGCGAAGTAATCTTTGATTTTACAGTTGAATTACCGTAGAGTTTCGTTCATTAAAAAGAAAGAAAAAGTATTTATTCGACTCGCACAGGAGAATACAGTTTAAAAAAGATATGAACCAAACAAAACAAAAAATAAAATAGTTTGAAATGTGACGTAGAACTGATTGTGGCAGCCCTAGATGCATTGCGGCGCATATTCTATTACAATAAGCCTAGCTTAGAGAATGCTGTATCAACGGTTAGGCACGGCAACAAGTGACCCGCTACCGGGTGAACGCAATATAAATTTTACTGCTTGATGCCTGTACTACCAGGTACATAAGCGAAATCAACATCTAAATATCTATTCTACGTTTTTTCAACACTATCTCAACTGATGTGAGTATCATTTATTATATAAGATCTCAATGATTTTTTTCTGATCAAGGAAAAAATATCGCAAAAATTGATAATTGGTTTGAGAAATAAATGTTGCTTCTAAGTCCATGGCGTCATTCGGCAAAATTCAAAACAATTTGTATGGTAATTATTTCATCAAGTAATTGTTATTTAATTTCTCGATAATCTGAAATATGTGCAAATTCATTTCCATGCTAGCCTCGAGCCTGGGAATCATAAAGAAAGGGTCATTTGTGTTGCCTTAGATTGCTAAATGATAAGATGGAAATGGTTAGCTGCCATTCTTCAATGCCGAAGAAGTAATTGAAAACAAAGAGGAAGAATTTAGCAGAACCAATACACTTATTGGATACAGCATTTAACAATGTGTAGAATTTAACATTACTTCAGAGGTGCAAAGCTGTTAATCCTTAAACATAATCACTTTAACGAAAACGTTAAAAAAGAAAACCCCAAACAATCGTTCGATTTTAGTTAATTTAATATTTTGTGGGCAAGTATACTCGAGCAATACGGTTGGCAGCAATCGAGACAAAGGCTCGTAAAGATACGCGACGTATCGCTCGCTTTACGTAACCCAGGCACTCACCTCGGGCGCACTCAAACGCACTCATACGCACTCACATGCACTAAGCCCGCACAAGGTTCATGCACTTTTCTGTTTGGTCTTAATTGCCCGTTATTAAGCATTGTTTGGGGTGTTGATGTTGAGTTCAAAACTTAAGAATCAAAGTAACCCAGTTTTCAAAATAAATTCCCAGGGTTTCAGAACTCCGAAATGTTCATATATGTTAATTATATATTTTTTTCTGGATAGTTTAATTTAAAAAAACACACCCTTGTTCTAGTAAACGTTCAGTAATAATTATTATTAGTTTTAAGTATTAAGTTAATAATGCGTAAAAAAGATAGCTTTGCCTAAATTGGCTGTGTTTTTAGCCAGGGTTTATTTCCAAGCTTTGCTATTAGCTAGACATCCGTATTTGACACGTGGTTAAAAATAGCGGTCTATTTTATTTTAAATCTCAAATCAGCACATAACTGTGTCACATTTTAATACAATATTTAAATTCTATTTATTCATGGAGAAGGTACAAATCAAATTCTGAAATACCGTAAATGAATTCTGAAATGGGTCAACGGCACTGTATCTCCCGTTAGCGGCACTCATTAAAGATGTATTAGGCAGAAATTCTGGTATCATGTAATATCTAATAATAGGAATTTCCCACAAATTTCTGAGGAGACAATACTTAATAATTTAAAAGAATTTACCATTATATAATAAAAATTAAAACTAATATAAGTTTCAGACGACGAATTAAGTTTAACACTCGGGCTCTCAGGCTTTACGAATTAAGATATGCTGATGTAATCATCGGGTGAGGCAGTACATTTAATAAAAGGTCACATTCGCATTGATCGTCAAAGAAGAATATTAAATCATTGCTAACTTGAGTATAAATCAAGCGTAGTGTGTGGGCCGCACGTTGTTATTAGCGATAACCCGCGATTTTACAACAGTACGGGTGATGTCACCAGTTTCCCTCCATCTGTCGTATTTAACATTCGGCTGCAATATTCGTATTGACATTATAACATGTTAGGTTTATGGAGATCCCCAAATGAGCTCGTGTTATAAAACCCCACGAATATTAAGAAGGGATTTCCTTGTTGCACTGGAAGTCAATTATTCAATTATTGTCGACATTATAAATGCAGAATTGCAGAACAACAGTGGAAGCGATGCTGTTCACTGTTTTCTAGTACAATAGCATGAATTTATTGTAGTGTAAGTTAATTTTTTTCGTGTAGTTAGGGCGTAATCTCGTGACAGAATACAAAATCTGTACAAACTCTGGCGGTATACACATACCACCTGTGGACCTGTAACTTGATAAATATCCCTCAGGCATGATGGTTTCCTCACGGTGTTTTCCTTCACTAAAACAAGTGATAATTATACAATACGGTCATAAATCACCGGACACAGCACTAGTTCTGCTGAGTCAGTAGAAGTTAACTTCACATTTATATAATATTACTACGCATAGGAAAATGCCTACAAACAGTTTGTTTACACTCAAATAATCGCTGTCCCGATCCATTAATGCCGCTTTAGTATATTGCTGGCGAACGATAAATGCGATAAAATAACGTTTAAAGTACGATAGTAAGTAACCGATAAATATATTTTTATTCACTGATAAAGAGGTCGGCTAGCCGGAATTGAACAGAAGTCTACACAAACTTGAGTAATCTGTAGACTTGGTTCCATAGAGTCTATATTGAAATTGTACACGATGGTGCGTCAGCTGCTGTTAGCATATTTGATACATTACTGAAAAATTACTTTTAATACTTGCTATTCTAAATATATTCCAGCGTTTGATGGTTTATTAACAGTTAGCACCTGATATTGGCAAAACTTTGGTCTCGTCCACAGAAGCCATTAATGAAGAGTTGAAGTTGAAGTTACATTACTTAAGGACAGTGATTGACAGGATCTTTTTTGTGTATGCTATAATGTTTGTGTATGCTATAAATGCAATGCTATGCAAGAATTATCATGCAGTACCTAACAGTAAGCCAAAACGCCGAGCTAACATTTCGAATGCAACAAAACCTGAAAAACCAGCAGCAAACTGGAACTGAAATAAACGATAAAAATACACAATAGCATATCCGGGTGTTCTAAACTTTAAACAGGTGCATTCGAAGTGTAGTTATCGGCTAGTTAATAGCTTGGCGTTCGTAATCGTCACCAAGTTAGATCACTGTAGTTAAGCAACACTTAGCCACTAGCCACCTAGCCTCGGTGGTTGCATGATCATTTACGTAGCTCGCGATAAGTGGGGAACGCATTATATACGTGTGCTCTGGCCGATGTTAACATAACGACTATTACGAGTGAATGCTTGATTGAATGCGTTGGCGCGAAAAAACGAAGCTCGATAACCGCTCTAACCGCCTGGTTTAGTTGAGTGGTAAAGACTAGCGGATCAGAATTTTCTGTAATAATGTTGTCTTTAAGGTAAAATCTTTGTTGAGTTTCAGGACAGGTAATAGGTTATTTGGGTTTTTAAATAAATCAATAAACTGACGCCTTTTTTCTACTGGAACAGGGCGCCAAACGTCTCCACAGAGCCTCCTGCTATGAACATTGCACATTCCTCTATCTTCGTTCAGGTTTCTTCATCTGGTCAGATATGTACACCGCCGGGCGCTACGCACCTGACAGAAGAACATCTGAATTTTCTTCTAGAAGAACAATGATATGATAATTGAAACAATGGTGTTAGAAGCAAGTGGGAACGGCGGACCTTGGACTATGATTTATATCAAATCAAAGGTAGATTTCTTAAGATTAAAGGTATTTTCTCCCAGCTCTTTCCTCCCAGAGAGGAAAATGAGTCCCAATGGTTGGGAAGTTTCCACGGGATCGTTTCCCTATGTATCTGATATCAAGTAACGACTTAGCATCCCAACTGCCTTTTGAATGTAATAGATGTTACAACGGAGACAGAAATCAATAACTTAAGTAAATGCATGTATTAACAACACAGTAATGTGTTTACGCGAGCAGAATCTTTGTAAATGCTTGAAGCCACTTGGCTTCGGCAATTTTAAAACTAAACCGTGAAAATCAAATACAACAAAGGATAAGCTGATGTCAAAGAGTAGTAACATTAAATAGATTTTTTTCGCCTTTCATTAGGGCAACTTTGTGGCCAGAAAGCATATTCTGGTAGGTAGTAAAAACGGTTGAAGATATTTTTATAGCTGTAGCAAACCAGTAAAATCACTATCACTAGTAATCAGAATCAGAAATATTTTATTTGTGAAACATAAGTACATTGGTCATGTTTCATGATCACACTACATATTACAGAAGTAATGTTTTTTTTTCTCTCTAATAAAAACTTATTCTTACTAATGTATAAATTAATTACACAAACACATTATTTCATTGCTATAGGTATAAATAAGTCTAGGAACTCATTATATTTAGTGTACAATTCAATTTTAAATGAATAATTACAATTAAAAAGTGAATTATTATATAATATCACAAAAATTACAATTAGATGAAGTCAAAAATTATATTTATTAGGCTTTTAGTTATCAATCAGCAATCACTCATTTCGAAATGCAACTAAGATCAGAATTTTACAATAACATCTGAATTTTATAACACTAAAGATCTTAAGGCCCAAATAAGGGATACATTAGAAATTGATTGTACCTAATTCGCGGGCCTACGTAGGGTCTACGTAGGCGTAGCATTTAGCTACGACTGCTACGACATTTTTTCGACAGATGACAATTGCCATTTTTTATCATCACATTAAAATATTTTTATCAACGCATGCCAATGTTACAAATGTTTTTTAATCTCACTTAGCGCTGTAAATATTCTAACAAGCTAAATGTTATAGGTCCCCAAATTAGCCTCCTGAGTTCCTTTAACTTAAAATTAAAACACATATTTGTTGATTAATTGCCTACTTCCTCTTACACTGAGGAAGCGGGTAGGTCTGTGCCCAGAGGAGCTTATACAGACTGATTATCAATAAAAGATCAAAGAACAGTCTGCCATAATTACCAAAATATTAAAATTGGTAGTTCGATTATTTGCAAGGATATTGTAACTTTCATTTTTGCCTTAACCAAAACCACACGATTATACACAATCTAACAGGTGTTTCAACGAGTATCGAATGTTCGTCAAATGCTATTATTTCGCACTTCATATTTCAAAAGAAAAACAACGGTCAGCAAAATCAAATACGACATTTTTGGTGCAATCTTGTGGCTCTGTGATTTTTGGGAATTCTTGAACTGCTTTGACAGAAAGGTGATGATATGGTATTATCTTATAACCTTCAAAGTTTTCCAAGGAAACGTTTTATCCATTAACATTCAATTATCAATGTAAGTACAAATACCTAAAATCTCCAATTTCGGCCTCAAATTGGGTCATGTTTATTAATAATCCTGTGTGGTGTCAGATAACGTCGTTTATCTTTAAAATTAAATACCTACTTAAATGTTTTTTGTGAAATATGTACCGTATTGTTTCGGTTATAATATCACTGTGAATAAATGTTTCAAACGCTTTATCGGTGTTTATTACTTTGAATAATATATTCATAATATTGACCCACTTATGGCTGTTATCGCAAAAAACTAATACGAACATTCTTTATTTGAAAATAACAAAATAGGTAATTCTGAAAGAACTTTATGACTGCGTGTACGAGAAAGTGGAAATGTGAAATATATTCAGACGTTTCTTCATTTAGCTACTAATGGTAATCAATCTCAGAAGCATTTATTATTTTACAGTCCGTCGCAAGACAAAACTCTATTAGTAATATCTATTTAGGATCAACAGTATCCAATATTAAAAGGTTCTTAAAAATAGTCTACGAAGTAAGGAGTACGCGGTTGCATAACATTTTTATAAAAAAAAAACATTTTTTTAGATATTTTTGCTTCTGTCTGTACACTAAGTTATTGAAACCTTGAACACAAATTGTCCCTGGAGTTATGTATGGCAAATTGATCACAGCTGCTGTTGCATGGAATGAAAATTAACATTAAACGTTCTCTTTATTATTTTCCTGTTTACCGCGGTCGCTATAATAAACGTATGAAGAACATAGTAATTGGCAGGTTATCACGATTTGTGTAGCTTAATGCATCATACGATATTGTGTATTTGTAACGTTTAATAGTTACAACAACAGCCGCTTAATGTTCATTTGTTCATCTGTACGCGTTATCACTGTAATTATTTACCTTTATGAGGCATCGTGTAACGAAATTATATTCATGTTTTAATTTATATGCTGTATGAAAATTTTATTAATCGCGACAAGGCACGCGTAACCGGCCCATAGCCGCCTCTCTCGCCTTTATTGCAACAAATATAAGAAATGGTACAATAACTAACTTGGAATTAACTATTAATGAAATACTAAATATTGTCGATATGTTATGCTTTAAAGGGATTTAAAAGCCATTTACGCATCATTAAAGGTAATTAAATCCCTGAGGTACGGCTATATCTGTCTTTCGACAAGCTCAAAGGAAAGTTGAACTAATAAACAATGCATTTATTACCTACTGCGTATTAAATGGTGTGTTTTTTCCTTCTTACCGACCGAGCAAGAGGTAGGTTCATTACTAAAAATAAAAACTTAATGGATTGAACCAGTTCTGTGCCGACCGCAGCCCGCAAACGCCGGTCGGCGCGACCAGTCTGTGTGGCTACCTCTTACTCATCCCTCTGCTTGACTCAGCTTACTATTGTTCATTACTTACCGTCCTACGACTTGCAACCACTCTGTAGTACGATGACAATGACCTTTGTGTACTAAATGCCTTACTTTTTATTGTCGACGTCAACTTCTCAAGTTATTAGTCATAAAAGGACCCTTTTAATTAAGTATGACGTATTTTCATTAATTGTAGTAGTTAATGTGTGGTTGTAGACCCTAGTGACGGACTACGGTGCCAGTTCATTCCTTGTGCCACAGATGACTTCACTGGCCTTGCGGCGAGATATTAACAATTTCTTTTCATTTATTTAATTTCCTCAAAGCGTTTCTTTCGACAGTTTCGACGTAGTGAGAAATTGTGTTAGTAGTTACTAGTAAGTACAAGCGCATTAAAATTTGCACACGGAGTTCAAAGAAATAATGGCTATCGTATTTTTCTTTGATAGCCTACTCCTAGGCTATCTTTGTTTGCTAATTACAATTAATCATAATATTTGACTGTTTATATTATCAAAATGACTTAATGAGTATCGCGGCTAGTACATGATCGTCAGCATGTATTATTTATATTAATAAACGAGCATGCCACCAACTATGTAGGAAACCTATTTTACTTTTTTTATGTTTGAATTAAAATAACACGGAATGATAATTTTTATGATGATTTAGGAAGTTTTGATTAGTAAAATGGCTTTCACATTTGCGCGCTTTGTTAAACATATTCAGTAAACCCGAAGTACATAACATGGTAAATAGATATACTTTTTTCAGCTAAAGTATTCTTTGCTCATACGATATTCACAATAAAGTTGATGTGGGTAAATTTAGATAAATAGACTTGCACATTACATACTTAATCCGTACAAAATCTTTTTCTATCTTTAACAAATTTTCATTGCTAATAATGCATTTTTGCTTATGACAGAATTCTTAAAACATATTTACACATTATGTATTTTTTTTCATAAGCATGGTAAAGGGTTGGATCGTCCAACCACGGGTGCTATGGAAGACTGCTGATCACGTAACCTTAACCTACGACTTAGCAACCCGGCCCGCTTGTGTAAAACTAATAATATTCATAATACATCATATTTTTTTTTATTAAAACATTCTGACAATCGCAGAACAACGTTATTCGATACTTGGAAGTACTGACAGGAATGTATTTTTATTGTTGACCGTTAATTTATGTTTGTCGTATCGTATTTTAAGTATTTTTCCATAGGGGTACAGTAGAATTCTAAGTGTTGACGATGTGCGTATTGTCAGTATTTCTTTTAATATCATAACAATGCTTATGGTATAATGTTACTGGCCTATTGTCTATCTATGCTTATTATTAAGTAAACATAATTTCTTTGGATAGTTGCGTTGATTGGTATTAATGATCAAAGACTAGACATGTTATATTTTTGTATTGTGTAGAAAAAGCTGCATGAGGAGTCATCGATGAATGCATGATATAGGTACCTACGTTTTAAATGATAAAATGCAACTAAACATTGCAGTCTATCTCAGGTATTTAGGTTCATATTTGAGCTCGAGGCCAATAATAATAGCAGCCGCTCGGGGTCGATCTTTAGGTTAAGTCACGCTTGCCTAGGTTGGTCTGTCGATGGGTGACCCGTTACATACCGAGTTTTTCGTTCCCCGCAACCACGTTAAGCTTTTGGTCCCGGTTGTCATTTGTAGATCTTTGACAGTCGTCACAGATAGTCAGTGTCCTGAAAGTATTACCCAGTTCTAACTGGGTTGTGGAGGACAGATAGGCAGTCGCTTCATGTTATAATATACTGGTATTCAGATGCATCTGGTCAGACTGGAAGTTGACCCCAACATTATTGGGAAAAGGCTAGGCAGATTATAAAGCAGATGATTACAAAATAAATTGGTATAAAAATGTTACCAGCAGTTAATTTAAATTAATTTACTTTATTTGAATGATGATATTAGTTTATGAAAAAATAAACGAGTGAATCACTCTAAATAAGGATTGAAACGTGGGTACATAAGGAAAGGTCAATAAATGTTACTTGACTCATACGTTATTAATGTTATTATATATTGCATTTTTTTGCATCATTCACACGCTTCGAGATAATTACTTTGCCTTAGTTACAAAAAACATATTGGATCGTGAATCAGTTTGACGTCACGTCAATACAAGAATACAAGATGATTGTAGAAAAAAATAATAACTCAGTCATTCAATTTAATGTGCTATAGCAGGGAAAATGTGACTTACTGTTATCTGTTTGATCTTTGAATTAAGTACGGAAGAACATAAGATACATAATTAAGTATGAGTATGTTGTTATCAGTGGGGTAAGCGCACTTTTCCGGTAAATGTGGAAATCTTTATCAAGAGTTTTGGAAAGCCATTATACTACTGCATGCTTATTTTGGTGCGTCGCTATAAACGCAATGAGCGCTGCCATTTTGTTTTTCGCCCAACGCGCCTTCCTGTCAATGTCATTCAGACGTCAAAAGAACCATGTAGCGCTATTCACCTATCATATTGAGCACAGAGCACGATACACAATACGCCTGTAATCCCCGAACGGTTACGTAGACGCGTACCTAATGGTACATCCTTATTTAGTCAGATATTATAAAGTCTTCTGTATGGGGCTAGCCTTTTGCCATCAGCTGGAGACAAATCTAGATTCCGTGACTGCCACTGAGAAACCCCTGATGGAAAATTCCAATAACACTCTGCCTGTCCCTGGAATAGAACACAAGACCTCATGTTTACTAGCAGCGCTTGCGACCACTCGACCAATGAGACAGTCACGATATTGAAAAGATATTATTCTTAGTCTATGATCTTTTACTTCCTACTTTTCTAGTAAGATAATATGACTCTTTTCACAAAACTGTTTATGCGTACAATCCAGATGGACGGAGGTGCCAGTAATAAGGAGTTGCTCAATGTGAAAACTGAGTCATCTGTAAGCTGTATTGTTGCGAAATCCTGTTGCAATTACAATCCAGTTGATTGGGCTAGAAATAACTTTACCCAAAGATAACAAGATAAACATATAAATTACTAATGTTATGGTTACGACAGAACAATCACAATGTTGTCCACAAAACATTCATGAATAAATAATTTATATGTTTACCACAAGGCTATGGTTAATTCTTCTAACTATACATAAACCATAACATGGCGCCTTGTCATCCCCGAAGAGTTAGCGAAGTTACGGGTTTTTTGAATGTTGCGGGTTGTTCGAAAAAGATACTGCGGCCCCGGGACATAAAAGGCAAAAGAAGAAACATGGGTGGGTTTTACCCAGTACCAGTCTGACATTAGCCCCTTTCCGAAAAGAGCGGGGAAGTTATTTGATTATTTCGAATCCGTAAAAATATTCGTTAGGCGGAGTTGTACTTACCACGTACACCCACATTTCGTCAGTTATGTTTAAGTCCCATGTAATAGGAGGCGAGCCTCTAACTATGACGAACTCAATCTTAATAATCACAGGCATTTAAGTCAGACTCCTAATAATTTGCTGTCTATAATCCTAACTGCTACTGACATCTGTCCAACTGAGCATTTTCATCGTTAGTTGCTTTAAACAACTCAAGAATATGTTGATTTAGTCATGATGAGTAAGAATTTAAATAAACTGGAAAGAGATCTGAAAACCTGCCAGTTTTGAGGAACCGTGAAATAAACAATGAGACGATCTTCTAAAATAAATTTTCTATTTTCCTGACATGTTACCATAAAAAATCCTAAATTACACAAGAAACTAAAAGTATACCTAAACCGGAGCCTAAACCGGTCACAAAAGCCACATTATCGTCGCCTGTCGGCTATCATCGACAGCAGTAACCCACATAACGAGTTATCAGATATATTTAGCTAAAAATAATGAACAAGTATCACTTGTGATTGTAATAATCTATTTGTGACATAAATTCAAAGGCCCACTTCAAGTCAAGATAGGAGAGCTAACTCTAAGGTCCGAGGCACAAAACTGTTTTTAAGACGGAAAAACCTGACCATAACAACTAACGACAAATCTGCAAAAAATAACGCAACGAAAATTCCGCATGCAAAGAATTCTATGAAAAAGACGCCATGTAATTTCGGCAGCAAGTGGTGCAACTCTCCGTCACGTAATTTCGACAGCTCTAGCTCTGTTGCTACCAGATTTTTTTACACATAGGCCGTTGCGGGTTAGGTTAGTCATTGACGATTTCGGTTTCAAATAGTTAAATTACACCATTAAAGTGCTACCATTTTGCAGGTTATTTGTGTATGTGAGTTCAAACGCCGCCGATTCAAAACAGGAAAATCTCCTAGTGTGAGGCAAAATGTTAAAAATAAAAAAAATATTGTGCAACAGAAATATTTTGCGCAAACTTGTTGTTGGTAAAGCAAACTCTTTGAAGAACCGGTAATCACATCTTAGTTTCAGTTGAGTTACTAGTATACATAACACGTCGAGTTAAAGTTTCTATGTTCATAACTGCACTGAAAAAGTGCTAAGACAGAACTATGCAGGAAACCTAATTTTCTTTATCATCATTCATCATCAATTAAACAACAATCGAAAGATCCGTAAAGGAAAATTTGTTGCGTGCTTTTATTGAAAATGATGATAATATAGCCGATAGCAGTAATCTCGATATATATGTACTCGAAATTGTTCCGATACCTAATTTCCTTCCATTAACATGGTTATTGCAGACTTACTTGTCTGAAGATACGGCTGAATCTAGGTCTTATGAACAAATTTAGTGAATCAATATTGTATTATTTGTTATTATTTCTGGTGATTCTATTTATTTTTATTGTATTACTTTAATAAATCGCCACATATGTGTTTCCCGCGTGCTCCGCTGCGCACACGCAACTCAGATATCAACAAGTAAACTCGTAATCACCGGTAATTACGAAATTATCGCGTGATGATAGTTGTAAATGCAACATTGATCACTATTTACTTACACAATATTATGAAATTTAAACATTTTATCTGCAATTTCAGTGATAGTTAAATACGTTGCGATATGTAGTCTTAGGCCACAAATTGGTAGATAAAATATACCGTATTATGAACACATTCTAGTGAACACCAAGTGTGGCCAAACAAACTCCTTTTTAACAAAGAGATATAGATTCATTTGTTTAGTCATAATTAAGTACCGATAAGATAGTAAAAGTAACGACTTTTTCCGATGATTTATTCAATAAGATTATTTGTCCAACCAGTCATGATAATTATGACTTTATCGTTCTGTAAATAACAAGGGGTCAATAACGATGAGTTTCAACTTTTTAGCGATTCAGTTTCTAGAAACTTCAATGTAAACTCTCAAGGCTACCCGTCCACTAAAATGAGCAATCCGTAGTGTTATGGTAATTTTATCAGCGAGTCAATTGTGATTCACTGTTTGGAGGAACTAAGGAATGAGAAAAGATTTATGTGGCGAAAGAAATGAATATACATGACACACGTTCCTGTAGAACAAACGACACTAAATGTCGGGATGTCATAATAAAATGTGAATGTGTTTGTTAAAGGCAAACATCGCAACATTAGGAAATGGTATGCAGTGAATAAATAGAAGGAGCACCTGTGTCACTTCATTTCTTTGAGTAAACATACTATTTTATTGAACAAAATTGTCAATTGTGGTCTGATGGTGGTGTGTGGTAATGTGGAAGGGTTCAACTTGTTGCTGGAGTATTTATTTAATATTAATTTATGTAATATATTTTATATACACAATAATATAAACACGAAAGTTTGTATGGATGTTTGTCACCGTTTCACGCAAAATCTACTGAATGGATATTAATGAAACTTTACAATAATATCCTTACTAATATTATATATAGAGTTTGTTTGTTTGTTACCTCTTCACGCTTTAATGGCTCAACCGATTTTCATGAATTTTGGTACAGAGATAGTTGGGAACCAGGAGACGGACATAGGCATAAAAAAGTGGTATATGAGGGAGAAAGAGGGAAGAAAAGGGAAAACTTAGTGTTGCTATTAAAAACCAATAAGGCGCTAGGGCAAAAACTGCAGGTAGCAGGTCCCTACTGTGTTATACCGAATTTAACGCGAGCGAAGTCGCGGGCAAAAGCTAGTATATTATATACATCAGAATATCACATAGGCTACAATTCATAAAGATATATTGTATGTACTATCACCACGTGAATTGAACCGCGGGGCGCAGCTTGTGATAAAAACAGAATAAAACATCATTAAAGTGCCAGACCTCATGTTCTAAGCTTCCAACTCGATTTGTGCTGCCTTTAGTTCTCGTTGGACGGGTCCCACCAAATCTAAATTTAACTAAACGGCGCCAGTTTACCGGTTTTCGATATCAGAAGGTGCTAAAAAAGCAGGTGCTATAGGTATATTTCCAAAATCGACTGGGAGTGCCAGCTTTAGGAATGCATTGTATTAAAAATGGTAAAAAAGCATCAAATTCCAGTCTGATACGAGGTTTTGTTCACCTAATAAATGCAGTAGTAGGTACAAGGTATGTACAAGTGGCAGCCAGGTATCGAATTGAGGACAATACGGATATTTACTCAAGTGCTCGACATTTGTTCTACCACTTATGTATTAAGTTGTACATTATGAATTATACCTATGTCTCACCAACGCAAGTACGATAGTTAATAACACGTTGTTTTTAAAAATCAACAACAAAATAGGTTGTTATCGGTCAACATTTTTTGTGCTTCCGTCATCGCCTTTGTAATCTTTGTCATTAAAATTATTGTGTGAAACGAATTTCTTTTGTAAATATAAGGTCAAGTGAGGTTAATTTTTCACTGATAATAGTTTTTGTCTATCTTGTATTTTATTTTAATTTTTTACATTTTAGTAAAGCTAACAGACTATAATAACAATAATTAATTTCTAAATTGCTAATTCCAAGCTGCACAGATAATAGTAAGATGCTTACTTAAAGTTTGTTTGATTCACTTTTGTTATTAATTTAAAACTAACTTGTACAAAATATAGTTCTACTGCAAGTAGAGTAGTTAGGTAGGGCTTTGCTAAGAGCTTCCTTACTGTGCTCGCACTGGTGCAAAAAAGGTCAAAGCCTGATTTACAAGCAGAAGGTACACCAGTTATTTAATTATATATTACTATATTTTGCCCGCGGCCTCGCTCGCGTAACATTCCTAGTAACACAGTTCCCCTTTCTTGATTTGCAGGTACCCGCTACCTGTAGTTTTTGCACAAGCGCCTAATTTATTAGAATAGCAATGCTGAGTTTTCCCTTTTCTTCCCTCTTTCTCTCTCATATCTCAATATTTTTTTTTTAATAATAGCCTATATTCGTCTCCAGAGAATTCATCGAAATTGGTTTAGCCATGTAGGCGTGAAGACGTAACAGACAAACAAACTCTCTTTCGTTTTTATAATATTAGTAAGGATGATGCTTTATTGCCGATAGGGAGCCCAATTGCTGTCAGTTTATATTGTAAACGTCCAGAGTAAACAAAAGGAAGTGAATTTATTTAAACAATTTTGGCGGGTTATCAAAGAACATCCGACTAAAAGAAAAGTCGACATGAATATTTCTAATCGTACATGACATGAGATAATATCTACCTAGTCCATTGTTTATTTAATAGATAACTTTGAAAAATATCGATATGAATGATACTTTATAATTTTTTTAATTAATTTTGATTATCTCTGTTCGCTAGAATGAAAATCAGTAGGTAAGACGGATACTTTGAACTCGTTCTTCAAAGGTTGCTGAACTCATGTCTGTCATGTAATTCTGTTCTACCTAGGTCAGAATGTTACCTACAGCTTTAGAATTACTCTGAATAAAATAAATTTTGATTCTCAATCTATTGGAGGTTTGCACCGCATCCCACCACGCTAATCTAGTGCGTGTTTGGTGGCCAAAATGAATTGGGTTGGTAGGGTCACGTTAGACTCAAGGCAATGGGTGCCTGAGCATGGAAGTCGCAACGGAGGCCGGCCCAGAAAGAAGTAGTAAGATATGACCTGCATGCGCTGACTGGATCGAGCAAGCGTACGAATAGATAATCTGGAAAAATACGAGGGAGGCTCTTTTTTACGGATGGGAAAATATCAAATAACTTACCCCGCTTTGGGCGTAACGTGGGGAAGAGTAAGACTTTTTTCTGACTAAATCTATGTTTCTTCTTTGCCCTTTAAGTTCCGGGGCCGCGGTATCTCTTTCGAACAACCCGCAAACAGGCGGTGGCAGGTCCCTCTCTCGACTCTGACGAGGGATGCCCTTGTCTGGCTTTTGGCCATGAGGGCTAATAAAAAAACTATAATGTCAATTAAACGTACAGTATTGTGTACACTCAGTATAAATAAGTTCATTCTGAAAACTACCATGTGTTTTGCGGTTATTGTAGCCGTGTAGGTAGGTGATTTTAATGTCGCTCAGTGCCATTGTGTGGTGCGTGTGCGTTCGATAAACTTTGTTTATAGCTAAATGAGCGATACGCTGCCGTGCGTTGACCTAGCAATCAAATAGAGAACGGACTGCGTTTAGATTGTGCGTCGATATGCGTTTGCGCACCAATTACGAGATCGCTTCGCGGGATAACTACTGAATGCTGTGACGTTAACATTTTATGTTAATTTAAAACTACGGAAGTGCGGGTAAAATCCAATTGTTAGGCGAGAGATTGCGCGTTATGTCTGTATTTTAACACTTCCCTGAGCTCAAAAATTGCTTGGTTCAACTTCTGTAGTATATGTATACCTACTTTAGTTATTTCCGCTGACTAAAGTATAGTCGCATAGCAGGAAGACTCATGATTTGCATGGAACACAGTGCACTGTTGAATCATTGCGGGTTCTCGGAAAACTCCACGACTGTCTAGATCGTGTTTAAATAATACATCATTTTGTTATATCAATTATGTTGTATTCCTTAGTATTATGAGTTTTATATTAACACATTGGAAGGTCCTGAATTTTCCAAGAAGCTAAAAGTTTTGTTGATCCATCAAGTTGGTACCTACTTAGATTCGTATTGCAGTGGACATAGAAGACAAATCTATTTTGTCTGGGAATCTAATGAGGTAACCAATCAATCTGTAAAACATTTTAAAGTTAGTTGTAAATAGTTGCCCATCAAGCAGAGAGGAAAGTCATTTTCTCGACGGAAAAACTATTTAGCGCCAAATGGTGTGTAAGCACCTAGCTACCTAAATATTATGGCTTGCATGCTATTATTCTTGTAATGTTATTATTGGCACGTGAAACATTAATCTAGAACATTATAAGCTGGGCCAATCTCAAAGCAAAGAAACCTAATCTATGTTTGTTCATTCTTGAAACTTCTTTAAAGCAGCAAGAGAGCATCTCTTAGCAGCCTAATCAATAAAAAACCGGTCAAGTGCGAATCGGATTCGGGTTTCGTACCATTGTCTAAATAATGATGTTTCTTATATGGGAGCCGCCTTAAATATTTATTTTATTCTGTTTTGTAAAAAAAAATATAGCGGATACAGAAATACATCATCTGTGAAAATTTCAAGTGTCTAACTATCACGGGTTATGAGATACAACTTGGTGACAGACGGTCAGCGCAGTGTTAGTAGCAGGGCCCCGTTGTCCCCTTTGGGTACAGGACCCTAAAAGTCATTTCTTATTGCAGCATTATTAAAAAAAATATCTACCATCAAACATCACAGCATTATTTGAATCTTAATTCAAAATTTCTTGAAAAATTTGTCAGTTGTGCAAACACTGAACGAGCAAGGTTCTCAGAAATTTCGCGAACAATTTGATTCAAGAACGAACGTTATAATTAATTACATTGAAAATGCAACAATAATTGTTAAGAAGCGGATACGAATGTTTATTGTGTATTTAAACAATGTTATCGCAAGACTGACAAGCACGGTATCAGTCAAGTCTCAAGTAGGTACCTAGTAATGAGATGATACCGCGTTATCTACAAAACTCGCGCATTTTGTAAGTCACATACCAAAATGTTTCATACGACTATGAACTAGCTGTTGCCCGCAACTTCGTTCACCTTTTTTTTGTTATTGGGTTATTTCATCAAGAGTTTCTCAGTTGCTATTAGTTCGGAAAGGGTGGTACTATAGGTACACCTCTGTTTCAATCTATGTTGATTGTAGCCATGATGTGTGAAAAAAAAAGTATTAACAACAGTTAAACTTTTTTTTTCATCCCATTGAATTACTAGCTTATTATTTATTAATAGCTATCACCGGATCAACGCAGGATGGATGAAATGGCGACAGGTCACTGTAATAACTTGTGACCCACGGATACCCCTCAAGTTAAAGGGGAAAATATATAAGTCCGTGATAAGACCTGATGTACTGTATGGGTCAGAATGCTGGGCTGTAAAAAAGGTGGATGAAAAACGATTGCATGTAGCTGAGATGAGAATGTTGAGATGGATGTGTGGAGTGACAAGAATGGATAAAGTAAAGAATGAATATATTCGAGGAAGTTTGAAAGTTGCGCCTGTTACAGAAAAATTGAAAAGGAGTCGTTTGTCTTGGTATGGACATGTAATGAGGAGGGATGAAGGACATGTGACTAAAAGAGTGATGATCTGAAGGTTGATGGACGGAGAGCGAGAGGAAGGCCCAAGAAAAGATGGATGGATTGTGTAAGGAATGATATGAAGGAGAAAGGAGTAAATGATGCCGTGACGTCTGATAGGGGAGAATGGAAGAAGAAAACGTGTTGCGCCGACCCCAAATAGAATGGGACAAGGGCAGGAAAATGATGAGGACTGACAAAGATGTTAAAATCGCAGCTGAGGCCAACAGCTTAACGTGCTAACCGAGGAACGGAGGAAACTTGGTATGCAACGGGTGGTCACCCATCCACAGACCAGGTTTTACTTAACAAAATGTACTACCTAAAGAACTAACTACCCAATTTTCGTACTGAAATAAATAAAAGAGTAAAATGGCTGGACGTTTTTGCAAATGTCCGGCTTTTTATCAGGACGTTTCAGAACGCTAACCTATCTACCTACCTACAGTAAAATGATTAATGGTCTTGCTAATTTATGCAAAATAATCTGTTGTTATGACACCCTATTAAACAAAATAAAACCAAATTACTTTAGCGACGCTAAAGGTCATTCATCTGAAGACATTTCGTAGGTACTTACCAACCTTAGATAGGTATCTACTTTGTTTCAAGAATGAATTTTGTTTAAGTACTTTCCAATCGTACAAAGTTGAACACATTGATAATGTATTTAAGTTGATAGTACGATTAAAATCGATGCCTACAAAGTCTAGACCCATTGTAAAATAACAGGTTACAAGACAAAGATCTCAATGTCAGAAAACGAACAACTGATTGACTAACTTTCGTGCTTGACGCCTGACCTCTTTTCAACCTTATTACTCAGAGTATAGGGAGAAATGTGGTCAGGCGTCAGTGACGTCAGGAATAAGCTTGCACCTACCATTACAGTCGAGAGGAACTCTTCCTATTTTAAAATACTTAGAAACTTTACTTGCGTGACGATGAGTCGGCTCATATTGACCTTCCTAATAATTACTCCAGGTATTCATGACAAAGGAAAGAGAATGTTGCGGTCCCGGGTCCACGCATGATGAACATACATTGAACATCAACATCTTAGTTTTTCTTCGAAAAACGTATAATAGTTAGGTACCTACCTGCGCAGTAAACAAAAACGTATAATCACAGACATGACGCTATACGTAAAATAAAGCATAACAACAAAACAAGTTGTTGTTTCAAACATTCGATGTGTTATCTATACAACCAAGTAAGTATGTAGGTACCTACATAAGTACCGTGAAATATTTGCATGATAATCGTGATCAATCGAGTCTGCAGTTGGCATGAATTGAAAATACCTCCAGACCAGACGGGAGAGGTTATCTCCTTGACCTAACTTCATCCCGGGACTCCTTAACAATGTTGTCGAGAAATACGTTATTCTAATGAGGTAATTATTTGTATGGTAGACGTGAACATTACAAGTTTTTCACAATGTTGGTATTGGTTGCTGTCGGTCTGAACGATTTATGTCACACTTTTTTTTTTGCGGATGAGAAGTCATCAAATAACTCACTAGGCGGAGAGGGAGGGACTGTCAGACTTTTACTGTCTAAAGATATATTTAATTTTTAAAACATGAGTGTGTATAAAGATGATAAAATTTGCAAATTTTTTTTTGGCTGAAACCATGCATTGAAGTTAAAAAATAAACCATGAACCATTGAAATAAACCATGTTCCTTCTTTTGCTCTTTGTGTTTAGGGGCCCAGGTATTTCTTTCCAATGACTCTACCCTGGAGTGTAAATGTAGTGTTACCTTACTTACAAATGATGGAACACTTGATATCGTTTCCCACCTGTTCTGTTGCTTGCTCATCAGAGAAGCTAATGGATGCTACCAGTGCTAAACTCGCCTAAAGTTTTGGGCTGAACGAATTTAGATTTTCTTCGATACGCTTAGAAGATTATAGAAACTGAATGGATAATCTCCAAGAACATGTAAAAATGGGTTCACTTAACTTACCAGACATTATCTAATCAGCCAAAACTAGGGCTCCCAATTTTTTCTTTTAAATTATGCATGTATGTACATACATTGACTGCATTTATTATTTTTGTTTAAAAAATTAACCTATATAAAAATTAAGTTTCCTTTACTTTTTAACTGTTTTTTTATTCCATACGTACGGAAATGCCAGACGTTTTAGAAAACCACCTGCATTCCGGAGCTAAAACTCCAGACTTGTGCTAATTATTAGTTTTAGTAGAGACGTATGGCAAACCTAGCCAAAACCGAAAGACGTCTAATAGGTTCTGCACGTCCACTGCTGAGCCTCCCCTCATCGTCGTCACGTAGATATGAGCAGTGCTTCTCGTATCCAGAGGAATCCTATAGTTTTTACTATAGTCTCCGCCAGATAAGAAAAAATTAAAAGTCATTGACCCGACTTGTACCAAAAAACTCCACAAAACTTCATTAGCGATCGCTCGTCATTCAAAACTGTCGGCCATACTGCACCGGTCGAGTTTCATAATACCAAACACTCATCCCAACGGAAATAAGTAAGAAATAGGTAAATTTGAAGAATAAATTGTAATATTTTTTTAAGCTTCAAAAAATACATTTCAAACATTGAAATATGTAATTGCTGTGGTCTATGCATTTCAAAAATAATTTCCTTGGTGTATTTTAATTTTTCGATATTTCTTATGTTTTAAACTTATATTTCAATAGCAGAACATGCAATAATTGTATTTATTTATCCAGCTTTAACTCATATTCGTAGAAGTATACAATGAATTTAAATAACCGAATTTTAAAATTCATACCAAAAAATCTAATTTTTTAGGTTATGCCCTCATACTCAAGCGCTGAGTGTGACGTCAGAGCAAGTCAGGGGTGCAGTACCTATCCACCGTTTTGTAATTAAGTACCTATCGCATCCTTCGTCTCGAGTGTCATTCCAAATTGGTTTGCGCATGGGATTGACTGAGCGAATTCATACTCGAAAACTTTGTATTTGTTATCTCGCTGTTAATTGTTCTTACTAAAGGTCGAGGAACGATTTTTTCAAGGTCAAAGTTATTGCTAGACCCTTATGAACTTAGAGGATTGTATTGATGCTTTGGATGATTATAATTCTATAACTACATACATTCTCATATTATCACGGATGAACTGAAGTAATTGCGGGTGGATGTTTATGTGCAGGCGAAACGGTCTACCCTCTTTCTTGTTCGGTTTTGCGATCAATGCCGCTGCCATTGTCACTTATGTCACTCACAACACGGCTGCTCCCGACACACAATTCTCACTGTAACTACTGTAACACTGTTTTCGGTTTTTACACAATTGTGTGACTCGTCTCTTAGTTATTTTGTGTTTGCAATTTTTTTTTTTTTTTACTCTTGTATAGATTCTTTTCTACCAATTCGTTGTGAATGAGTGGACATGGTTGGCCTTGTAGATTCTTGGACGCTTGTTAACTTTTGTTAACGTATTATTTTATTTTATTTTTTGTAAAGTAAGCAATGACTTATTGTCGGGCCTACGTTGTCTTCTCATACTTAAGTGCTAACGCTGTAACAACAACATTGTAAAACCATATGATTTTAAAAGAGTAACAATGGAGTTTCTTGCCGGTTCTTCTCCATAGGAAACGACCAACCCGAACCGTGCATCTTTTCTCGACGTTTTATAAGTGCCCATGTAGGCCTATGTGAAATAAAAATATTTTGATTTTTGATTAAGTTGGGCCCGAAATGGAAAGTGCTAGTGTTGTGTGTTCCATTATTATTAAAAAATATGTAATTCGTTACGACACTATGTGCCTATTTTTGTTTTTATTTGAAATAAATGATTCGAATTTGAATTTGGTTTAAGGGTTTCATTGATTAGTACATATTAGGTACCTTCCAAAATAAATACGATTGAATAATAATTATGGTTTTGGCCAAAAGGTTTGTAACTCACACATCAAGGACGCCCCGTACCGCGATACGTTTGTTTACATCGTGTGGCGACACTTTTTACTACTACACTTTAAAATTTTTCGTATCGTTTAAATACATTGGTACACGGGGGTTAACGACCTTTATTTTTTTCTTATCTGGCGGCGACTATAGTTCGTTTTGGCCGCTCTTTGACATGCAAACGCCATTGACATAGATCAGATTAATACCTCATCCAAGTGGGTGCGCAGGTAATAACAAACATAAAAAAATCATTTTCACATGACATTAATTTATATTAATAGCCGATTATCAATTACAGTGAAGTATGATTGAGTACGTAGAAGTTGTATGTGTGATATTTCACAAACATTGTCACATTTATTGATTATTGTTTATAGCAATTAGTAGTTGCGCAATATAAATAAAACGCATAAATTGATTCCCTTATCGGGAGATATGTACCAGCCACATGTATTTACAATGTGTTCATGTATACATATGAACTGAAGCTTAATGAAACATGATTTAATTAAAAACATTGAAATGTAGTATGGATTTCCTTACCGCACTGTTTCCCATAAATTCTATTAATGCTTTCAACATATTTTGTAGTACCCACCTAACCTTTCCTTAAGCTATTATTGGTAAAAAGGTCAATAGCGTTTCTTATAATTTTCCTCTAATTCTTGAATGTGTTACGATTATTTTTGGGTTTCACCAGAGTCGAATTTCCTACAATCAAACATACCTAGTTTACTTTGGTAAGTAAAGTCGTAATTTTGCGTCTAACACGTGGCGGCAAGTGTAGATTCTGACGTCTGCAGCCGCTGGCCGCAGGGGATATCTATCGGTAACCCAATAAAAGTATACGGAAAATTGAATGTAACGTACATTACATTAGACTTTTCGTATTTTTGTCCTAAGACATGTTCATATTTAGAATACTCTTAGTCCATCTATACCAACATTGGAATTGCAATTTCATATGTGGTGACACCATCCCAGTTTTAACACTGATTCTGTAGGCTACTTGACTTTTGCAGACGGCAGGTACTTCTGCTTTTGAATTAAAGGATCAATCTTTTCTTTGAAAAGACCCAAAGATTAATAAAAGTAGTACTTAGTAGTTGTCAGTTTCAGGTACGTTGCTCATAAGATAAATTTGTATGTAAACCACATATTGCCAGCCCCGTAAACATTTTAATATGCCTTGCATCTAAATTGATTTACACCCGTGAAATAATAAAGTGAGATAAAATAGTTTATGTTCAGCTGAAGTAGCGAAACCAATGCGACGCAACAGCATTGCCGATTGTTAGATTTACACACGCGCCATTGTACCTACGTAATATAACCATTTTTACTGAAAACAGCTAATCAAATGCGATATATTTCCTAACATATGGAATCTTTTAAGGAAGATTTCGTTTCTTTGTTTGAACTATCTTCTACTGATTAATCCATTTGTCAGTCAACGCCAACCGTAGATAGTTCAAAAGAAAGGTAACCGCAAGGTTTATTTGATTCGTATTTGAACCAAGCTTTGATTTTCTGTAATGAGGTGTTGTTTTATTGATTTAAAAATAGGTGTTCTTGTTTATGGAAAGTTTGGTTTCTTCATACTCAAATGGTAATAGTCAATCGTTTGAAACGTTCATTTTCTTTATGATTTACACGGACGTTGCTCTTTGTTTTAGTTTTAAAATATATTTTTCTTTGTCCCGTAATTATTTGAAAATGAATCATACATAATAACTCGTTACGCAGTTCCATATGTTTCTAACGATTTTTTATTTTGAACCTGTGTAACGTTGGCTGTTTTATCAGCGCCATATAAGTTACGAATGGAAACTGCTTTGCGATATTAAATTTTCATCCGCATTTTCAATCAGTCATTTCACTTACATACAGCACATGTGTGTGTAGACTCATTCGCTCCGGTGAGTCGTTGTGTGCATGACCGATAGGCCGGTCGTTGACCCTCTTATCAGGTTACCTACGTACGCCTCCGTGTTGCATTGAATGATCTTTTCCAGTGGAACACCTATATCCTATACCTACCGTCAGTGCCTTAACATAATTATTTTCCATAAGTGCCTGCATTGACGTATAAGATCTTGCTACGTGCCTAGGTTAACGTAGCCGATGCATGAATGAATATTGATAGTAGATATTAGTAAATTTCAGGTTTAGAAATAAATTGGTTCAAAGTAAACTACAGTAAAATAAATATATTAATTTTGGAAGATTATAGAATCAAGTCTTGCGCTTATTTCTGGTGGGTTCCGTAGATTTCAATCTATTTATCCTAGCTTTTTTATGGTAGGGGGTTATTTAGTAACAGACATCCATACATCCTCATACATAAAGTAGAAAGTAGGATTAAGAGTTTCAGACAAGAGTTTTTAGAAGAGGGTGCTTTCAGTTTTACAAAACGGTTCAAAAACTAACATCAGGCTAATCTGGTGCGTTTATTTTTATTCATCGATCGGGGCCTGGTCTAAACCAAACAAAACAAGAAATATATTCCTTTTACAAAATCGGAAAAATCTAACGATCCTGTTTGTTAGTGCTAACCTAATCAAATGTTAGTATTAGTAGCATTATAAGCAATGATAATCTAGTGTGACCACTGACCACTTTTTACTTATTACTGCCAAGTCGTAGGTCACGATCGAATTTCTGAAATTCTAATACCTAGTTAATGAAGTCTTTGCTAATAATATCTAAGCCATTTGGTAATTTTGGCATACCTAATAGGTAAGTACGTCAATTAGGTACCTATCTACTTACCTTCATGATATGCTATACCTACCAACTGTCATACGAATTCATATAGAAAACAGTCTTTAATACTATAAAAATTGTTCATAACTAATTCAAATACTGTTTCATTTCAACATAATTTTATTGATAATACACAGTTATACACAACAATAATAACTAGCTCACTTCGTAGCTCAGAGATGACTCCCTTTGAATAACTTGTGGGGCTTATTTATAGGCATAAGCAAGTTATTGGAAGTACCCACTCATCTGATAACCAACGTCATTTTACCGCCGTTACCTTACCGGAACTCCAAATTGAGCCGCGAATTTAAGTAATATTAACAATAATATTAAAAAGAAATATAAGATAGTTTTTAAAAATACAAGTAAAAATCAACATAACTTATAGAACACTGAACAATCATGAATGTTACAGTTAAATACAAACTTCCGTAATTCAACAGGTTTAGAAACAATTCACTACTTATTTTTAATAAATTTGGCAAAAGTATTTTAAAAATGCACAGAATTTAATAGAAACTCAAACATGAATTTTAAGTAAGCTAACAATTCGTCCATCCTGATAAATTTCGCGTCCTCGCGAATGACTGCATAAAGCAAAAGCAACTATTTTAAAACAATAATTACCAAATATTTATTATTGTATCTATGATGATATGAAGAACAAAATAAAGTTTTCTTTTGACAATTATTTACCGATAGTTTTATTGCCTTTTTTAGTGAAATTAATACTAGATACAGTAACACTCATTTTTTTCTAATATAAAAACGCTGTTATATAGGCGAAGCTGCGATCCTATATAAGATGCCAATAAGATTCATAAACAAATTAGCTTTATCTATTTAGATTCCAATAGTTCGCTTCAGAACGGCATTACGTTGGTGGTTCATTGAGAATTCCTTCTATACAAATTATAACAATTAAAATAACATCTTAAATTTGCAAAAAATCCAACAATTACAAACATATCTTAATTTTGCAAAATATCCTTCAATACAAATTTAAAAATATCTTAAATTTGCAAAAATTCCTTCAGTACAAATCATAACAATTAATAACATATCTTAAATTTGCACGAATTCCTTCAATACAAATTATAACAATTAAAAACATATCTTAAATTTGCACGAATTCCTTCAATACAAATTATAACAATTAAAACAACATCTTAAATTTGCAAAAATCCTTCAACAAGTTACAACAATATCTTAAATTTGCATGTCATTATGTTACCATTAATTATGTTCAGCCACTATTATACGGCTTTTGTAACCATATTTTTCTGCAAATAAATATTTGCCTTTGACTATTTTTGTTTATACTTCAACAATTTTCATTACATAACAATAAAAATACCATATACATTACATTGTATTTTATAGTACATGCTTATTTTTACAGAATGACCATGTTTACACACTGCACTTGAAAAGTGGCCTTTCGCTCATTGCGGCCTCTATCGTTGTTTACACATTGCACTTTTATAGTTGCATACACATTGCACTTCAAAGTGGCCTTTCGCTCATAGCAGCCTTATTTACACATTACACTTCAAAGTGGCCTTTCGCTTATAGCGGCCTTTATAGTTGTGTGCACCGCACTTAAATATAGTTGTGTGCACCTTGCACTTAAATATAGTTGTGTGCACCTTGCACTTAAATATAGTTGTGTGCACCTTGCACTTAAATATAGTTGTGTGCACCTTGCACTTAAATATAGTTGTGTGCACCTTGCACTTAAAAAGTGGCCTTTCGCTCATAGCGGCCTTTATAGTTGTGTGCACCTTGCACTTAAATATAGTTGTGTGCACCTTGCACTTAAAAAGTGGCCTTTCGCTCTACAGAGTCGCTAGCTGTACGGTCGTTAGATCATTGCATGATGTCGAAAATAACAATAACTTGAATTATACCTGAATTTTCCATAGTTGGATTTCTACTTTTAACATTGAACATTTAAACATTTAATGATTTGACATTAATATTTACTTTGCTTTTTTTATGGTCATTTATTTATTTACACACATATTTTTTTTTTATTTATTTAATATTACTTTATGATTTCACTATGATCCCATTAATTTAATTTTGTGAATATTTTATTTGCTTAAATTGTGTATTGTGAATGTGAATACCACGTCGATTATTATTGTTATTTAATCTGTTTGTTTTTGACGATTATCTGGCAGTTTGAGACTTACACAATGTCCTTTTTTTTTTTTGGAATTGTTCGTCGAGGCGTTGAGCTCCTTGAGTTATGAGTTGAGCTATACGATAACTGACAAATCCTAGCACTGATTAGACAGGTCCACTCAATTTGTGTGGTGCTTTCTTAAAATGACTATTTCAGACACTAGATCTGCACAGTCCCCATGTAAACTGATCAAGATTTTTTTTTGTTCGGACCTTATAAGCGACTTATCTCTCAGTGTTTTTTATTTCATGTCGATTTGTTGGTATTACAGAGTCAGTGTAGTGTCCGTAAATCTTTGGTTTAATTTAGTCCACAACGGAAAGAATGCGTTTTCCGAATGGGAAACTGTTAAATCACATTCATGCTCCTTCGTCTGAATGCTGACTGTCTGTTGAGGTGCGCGCGGAATACAAAAGTGCCGCCGACACGGGACTGTCACCGCGAGGCCTACGGAGCTCACCGTTGAACTCGCCCACGGCGTACACCTTCCCGCCCACCACGGCCAGCCCCGCGCGGCAGCGGCGCGACGGCAGCTCGGCCGCCGGGCGCCAGCGCGCCGCGTCCAGCTGGTACGCCTCCACGTCGTGGATGGCCTTGGGCGCCTGCCCGCCCGCCACCAGCAGCGCGCGGGGGGGCGCGGGGGGGGCTGGCGGGGTCGCGCGCGCGCGCGCACTGCGCCGCCCACGCCGCGCGCCGCTCGGGCCGCATGAGGTGGTAGGACAGCGCCTCGATGACCAGGTCCTTGGCGCGCAGGCCGGCGCTGCACAGCGGCTCGGCGGCCGCGCGCGCTACGAGCGCGTCCTGCGCCAGCAGCGGCAGGCGCACGTGCTCCAGCAGCGGCAGGCGACCGTGCTCCAGCAGCGGCAGGCGCACGTGCTCCAGCAGCGGCAAGCGCACGTGCTCCAGCAGCGGCAGGCGCACGTGCTCCAGCAGCGGCAAGCGCACGTGCTCCAGCAGCGGCAGGCGCACGTGCTCCAGCAGCGGCAAGCGCACGTGCTCCAGCAGCGGCAGGCGCACGTGCTCCAGCAGCGGCAAGCGCACGTGCTCCAGCAGCGGCAAGCGCACGTGCTCCAGCAGCGGCAAGCGCACGTGCTCCAGCAGCGGCAAGCGCACGTGCTCCAGCAGCGGCAGGCGCACGTGCTCCAGCAGCGGCAAGCGCACGTGCTCCAGCAGCGGCAGGCGCACGTGCTCCAGCAGCGGCAAGCGCACGTGCTCCAGCAGCGGCAGGCGCACGTGCTCCAGCAGCGGCAAGCGCACGTGCTCCAGCAGCGGCAAGCGCACGTGCTCCAGCAGCGGCAAGCGCACGTGCTCCAGCAGCGGCAAGCGCACGTGCTCCAGCAGCGGCAGGCGCACGTGCTCCAGCAGCGGCAAGCGCACGTGCTCCAGCAGCGGCAAGCGCACGTGCTCCAGCAGCGGCAAGCGCACGTGCTCCAGCAGCGGCAAGCGCACGTGCTCCAGCAGCGGCAAGCGCACGTGCTCCAGCAGCGGCAAGCGCACGTGCTCCAGCAGCGGCAGGCGCACGCGCTCCAGCAGCGGCAGGCGCACGCGCTCCAGCAGCGCGCCCAGGTGCGGGCCGCGCGGCTCGGGCGCGGCCTGCAGCCAGCGCACCACGGCGTCCAGCACGGCCTCCTCGCCGGGCACGGTGATGCGGTCGTTGTCCAGCAGCGCGGCCAGCGCGTCGGGCTCCAGCGCCAGGAACTCGTCGGTGTCCAGCACCTCGGCGAAGTGGTTCTCGATGTAGCGCGAGGCGGCGCCGGCGAGGTCGGCGCAGGCGTGCAGCTCGGCGAAGGCGCGGATGCCGAGCGCGTTGTCGGGCGACAGCGCGGCCGCCAGGAACACGCAGCAGGCCGCGCGCACGCCGCTCACGGCCAGCAGCGACGCGCCCGACAGCAAGCTCCACTGTTTTTGTTTTCTTGCCTTCAACTCCACAAGCAGAGGGAGTAACGCTTATCCCTGCGGGGTGCTGCTGACGGGTGACAAGTCGGTCTCGGGGCTCTGGCACGTGTCGGGGATCGACTGCGCCTTGAAGAACCTCCCAGCATGATCTTGGATCAGTACAATGTCCAACAACCTGAAATTTATTTTAGAACAACGAGTATCTATTTCGTATAAATTGTATCCTATGGACCAAACACGTTATTCAAATGTTAACCAAATAATTGGATAAATGAGGTTGTGTGTACAAAAGACAAAAATCCCAACGACATACAGGAATAAACCCCGGTTAATTGGTGGTTTCAGCCTATTTAAGCAATAAGTAACTACCACTTGGCGTTTTACACGATCATACTAGTAGCCAAGCTATAGGGTATTTTAAGGATAATACCCACTGACCGAAATACAAAATACGATTCTTAATTTTTAATCATCATCTGCCTAGCCTTTTCCCAATAATGAAATAAAACTGGAACTTTGACATTCACTCACCAGAATGTTCCCAAGTTCAGTCCAATACATATAATAAATAGTATTTTCCGGGAAGGCAAGAGACTTGGTCTTTTTAACACCCGACGCAAAACACCAGTTATATGCACAATTCCAATTAATAATTAATCTACCCGCAGTATTACGGATTTTTTTTTCCGTTATGGCTTCAGCGAAAAATAATTTACACATCACTTTATTCAACAATTAAATATCTTAATAACATACCTTATTGTAGGCGTATGCTGATACCAGGGTGGTAGCAGTATGCGTACCTGAATCCTTGGTGTAATCCCACTTCTGATTTATAAAAATTGTTCATAACTAATTCAAATACTGTTTCATTTCAACATAATTTTATTGATAATACACAGTTATACACAACAATAATAACTAGCTCACTTCGTAGCTCAGAGATGACTCCCTTTGAATAACTTGTGGGGCTTATTTATAGGCATAAGCAAGTTATTGGAAGTACCCACTCATCTGATAACCAACGTCATTTTACCGCCGTTACCTTACCGGAACTCCAAATTGAGCCGCGAATTTAAGTAATATTAACAATAATATTAAAAAGAAATATAAGATAGTTTTTAAAAATACAAGTAAAAATCAACATAACTTATAGAACACTGAACAATCATGAATGTTACAGTTAAATACAAACTTCCGTAATTCAACAGGTTTAGAAACAATTCACTACTTATTTTTAATAAATTTGGCAAAAGTATTTTAAAAATGCACAGAATTTAATAGAAACTCAAACATGAATTTTAAGTAAGCTAACAATACATAGGTAGGTACCTAAATACCTCGTACAGAAGAGTTACTATGTCTCTGTTTGATCAAGTGTTGGCTTATCAATACAGTGGTCCGCTGTGCTCCAGCCTGCTATCAACGGTGTCTTTGTGGCCACCCTGACAACCCCACCGGATGCAAAATGTGCTTCTGAAATAACGACAATATTGTACAAGTCGCAACTTGTGTTGTTTAGTTTCCTAACACACTTTGTGATTTTATCACTAGGGATGTACTGGCATACTCCTCATAATGGATTAGCCGGATACAGGCGGCATGTAAATAACGACAATGGTTCATTACTGCTTTAAGTCCAATGGCTGTTAGTTTTTATATCAGTCTAAAAACATTCGGTTATTTAAGTTAAAAGTTTAGGTTAGGGTGTGTAGATCAAAGACTACAATAGTATATAGGGTAGTGTAGATTTATAAATCTAAACTTACATTTATAAATCTACACTTTTTGATGCATTCATTATTTGTTGCTAGCAGCGCCCTCTGTTAATGAACGATATAATTAATTCGCGGTTGAGTTGCTAGCTACACTAAAACCAGTTCCAATGGATAAATTCATGCGTAACTGTTTATTTATATATTTTTTTAATTTTTATATTGACACTTTATTAGTTTGGTTTATTATATATAATAAAATTATTTAAAAAACAAATAATTTAAAATAGTAGCCTTTACTGGTAAGACCTAAAGTCACTAATGTCAGTTTCGCCATTGTCAAAGTCAAATGAGGTTTACGTCACGTAGTTCATTCCATTTCATGAGAAAAATTTTCCTTGCTATTCATGATGCGTTAAGTTTTAATTTGTTTCTTATGTACTGTTTGAACCATAACCTGGTTTAAAATGTAAACATGAACAGGATTTCTAATTATAAATGAAGATTGTTGGCTTAAATAACGTGTTCTATAACTAATGTGTATTTAAATGGAGATAAAAAATTTAATCATAGAAACGGAGCGTTTCTGTCAAATTATTCTACCGAAAATCAAAACAAATCAACTTGCGACGCACGACGACAAATGAAATTCAAGTTTATCATTTCAAGGCCAGATATATGTATTTTAATCAGTTGGCTTTGCCCCCTTCACGTCTAAGGGCCGCTCACAGATCTGGCTGGTTATCTTTAGCACTTTATAATAGTAAAAACACACCATGGCATCTGCAATGCTGAAGTTATTGAAAACTGAAGTAAGTTTAATTTTTGTTTTTATTCATACATGGTTATTATTAATTCAACATGTGTATTATACGGCGCACGTTGTGCCCAGTCACGTTATCGGCTTATAAATATTTAAACAAGAACTGCTCTGACTGGTATAATAAATTATGGGACTGGAATTACAGTACCAGTATTCATTATTAAAAAAATATAAGTGTTCAGCAGTATGCACATAGTAGTGTGATTATTGATGGCAATTGCCTTTGACTATCAGCTATTCATGTTACATTTAATTGAACACTTGTTTCCATCTTTATTTAACTTTTCTTTTAGGGTAGGCAATGTTTGCTGGTACAGTTCTGTCCTGTAAATATTCAAAACAAAACAGAATAGTACCAGCAATAATGTATACTCTGTTTATACATAAAATATGAAACAGGAATGGTCTTAGTATGTCATACTAGATTTTTCTTTTCCCTTTTGCTGACAGTAAGTAGCTGTTTTATAGACAAACAAAGAGGGTTTATACCACAGTTTATACATTCACATAATTTGGTATTTAAACTGGCTACATTATTTATAAGTGATACCGATGCGCTGTTGCGCAGTTGAATGTTGATGCTCTAGTTTCAACATGTCTTTCATTTATTCATTTTTGAAAATTTCATTGAGTTTACGCAACATTGATGTGTAAGTATGTCAAGAGGATGAGCAGAAGTGTATTGTATTTCTGTTGGTGTACACAACATACCTACCGCATAATGACCAAGTTTGCCTGCCTCTTACTTGTTTCTTTGCTACTGATCATTACCCATTATTTACTGATCATTACTGGTCTGCATCTGATTCTTATACACTAATGAAAATGCATTTTAGATAAAGTTGAAATTACATTGCTTACTAAGTATGTTAATAAGTAAGTACCTTCATTTGATAATAAATCTTATAATACTGTGCTGCACTGTAACAATAACAATATCAATCAGAACACTGGAAATATTCATCTGAAAAATTAATCCTTGCAGTATTAAAAGGAGTATCAAAAAAAGTATGTAGAGGAATTATTAAACCTCAAAAACTTATATAAAAAAAAAAAAAAAAAATTGGTGAGCAACCGTAGAAGTAGTACAAAGTTCAATGCATATGCACTATAATTTATTAGCTTATTATTTCAGTATAGTAATTCAACCAAAATCAATTACAGACATCTCTAGTTTGTTCTAATATAGTAATTTTTCTTGTTTAGTCTCAGCTGGTTCTTCGTAGAAGCTACAGCAGTGCTGCCCCCACCACAAAGCTCTTCATTGATGGGAAATATGTGGAATCAAAGACAACAAACTGGATTGAACTCACAAACCCAGCCACCAATGAAGTTATTGGCAGGTAAACCATAGATTAGAAGGTCTATGTTACCAAATGAATAAATAAAATGACCTGCCACAAACATGTGTTCAAATAGTGTTCCATTTTTAAATTGACCTGTGTCTCAAGGGCTAAAAGAAAATTTTATGAAAAGAATCAACTTTTCTTCAGCTGAACTTGTTAGTCAATTCACTTAACAAATCTATTTTTTTGTATAAGAGGAACAATTTGATGATTTTTTTCAGGAATACCAACAGTGTGATTTACATTATGATGTAATTAAACTATTGAAGGACAGGAAATTGATATATATATTTTTCAACTTTAGGATCTATTGACTTTCTGATATTTTAAATAGTTAATTCACTAGATGATTTTTATATTCTGTAATTACTTAAAGCAAAATGGTAATGTTTGCATTAGTCACTATTCACCGTTTAATTAATTCCTGTAAGACAGTTTAAAGGTTAAAACATTTTGAATATGACTGTAATTATGTAACATCATTGCATTATTTACCTATTTTCGGTTATTTTGACATAGCGACACACCTTAATCAAAGTTTGCCCACTAATTTGTTATCAGGAACACCAAATCTGGCCTTATGTGCGACTTGATTACTGATAACACAGTGTTTTTTGTTGCTATCTTGTGTAATTTGCCTCCATGAGTTATAAACGTATTTCATTGTCTTATCTTAAGTAGTTATGTAATGGTAAACATTAAAAAAGACTTCGTTTTGGTCAATATTGCTGATGTTACTTTAGTCTCAAATGTAAAAGGAAAGGAACTGTAGTTTTCCCATAATGTATTGACATTGCAAAATGGTTGGCATTGATACTTTTACTTTTATCTTAATGATCTTGAAGCCACTGAGAAAACAACTTTCCTTCACAAGTATTTATGAAAATAACATATGAATGAATGTATTGTCAAGATGCATTTATTTTCTTAAAAGACTGCCTATCATTTTTATTAGATTATCTTATTTGTGATAAGTTAGAGATAAAAAGGCAAATGTCAAATTTGCTCACTCCTTCACTTTTAAGTAGTTTTAAGGGAGGAGTATTTTTATGTTCAATGTCTAAGTAATATTGTTTATTTCCAGGGTACCTGAAGCCACTCAGGATGAACTGAACTCAGCATTGGAGTCAGCCAAGAACGCATACAAATCATGGAGCCAGAGCACAATTATGACCAGGCAACAGCTTATGTTCAGGTTACTATTAAACTCGCTCGTTTCATATTTGATAGTTTGATCATACACATAAACTAAAATGCATATTCAGTCAGCCATACTTGTCTCATACTTATTCTTCTCTTCTTCGAGTCCATGGTATCTAGTCCTAATCTGCTCATTTTTAAGGTTGATAATTAGCAAAAGAAGTAAAGAAATCATTAATTAAAAGCAAACGTATTTAATTCATAGGTTCGCCCGACTTTTAAGAGAGAACCAGAGCAAGATCGCCGCCTTAATCACCGAAGAGCAAGGCAAGACCCTCGCTGATGCTGAGGGCGACGTTCTTAGAGGCATTCGTGAGTACCATGAACTCTTTTTAGCGCATTTTAATATTATATTAGTTTCGCTAGTTTATACTAAGATGAAAAGTGGCCTATTTATAATCCAAAGTATAAGCTATCTACATATCAAATTTCAAATCAAATCAGTTCAGATGTTTGAGCGTAAGAGAGGAACACACATACAAACTTTCTCCTTAATAATATTATTATGATACAAACTATTTTTAGGAACATGCAATCGGAACTAATGTCATATGATTTGCATAAAGCAGATTGAAATTTTATTGTAACAAAACTTTGCTCCCGCTATCTATAGGCTTCTCCAATCATATTAATGCTTACCAAACCCCGACACATATATTGAGATTTTGGTTGCATTTCTAAAAATAGAATTTAAAACCATTGCATAAGACAGGGAACAACATACTCCTACATGCTACGATTACCAATTCATCTACTTATTTATATTTTATAATGTATCCATGGCTAAACATCCACTTTCCTCTTATATTCAGAATCAGTGGAAAACAGCTGCAGCATCACTACTCTTCAGTTGGGCGACTGCATCCAAAACATTGCTAAGGATATGGACACACACAGCTACAAAGTACCCTTGGGTGTGGTTGGAGGTGAGTGATATTTTAACTAATATTATAAATTTAGAAGTGAGTCGGATTTTTACCTTATCACACCAATGACTGATAACAAAAAATGATGCAATTTATACACAGGCTTAGGAATTAGCATACAAATATCCCGGAAGTACGCTCTCGTAGGATAATAACATTAATTACCGACATCAGCGAAAAGTATAAATAAGTAAATACACAGTAGTGGGACAGAACAGTACGATTTAAATCTTAATGGGAAGCATAAATATAATATTTCAACCCATTTAGATTATTACTTCATTAGGACCATAAAAGTGATTTTAGATTCACGTAATAATCATAATGTGATTAATACAGATAGCATAATAGTTACTGATATAAGTGCTGTGAAAAACAAAATAATAAATATCACAAACAAGATAGCAAAACATGCGATTAATAAATAAATGTAATTACTATTACATACATTAATATTATCTATTTGACTGCGATTATACGTCACAATCATTATCTTATTTGCTTAAAACGAATGCAAATAATATGTATAAAATAACCATCGTTATCACGTGTAACTCAATACAAACACTATTAATTTTTCACACGTATCAATACATTTTAAAATATTTCTTTAAAAAAATTAAATATGTCTCCGCCTGCATCGGGAGCAGAGTCCAAGCTACCGGTGCTTAGGACTCCAGAGACAGGAACCTCCTCACAATGCGAGCCGTATCAAAGAATACAGCCTTCTGAATCAGGCCTTTAATCCAACCGTCTAAGGAGAGCTTCTATAGAGAGTCGTCGATGCTATTGGTCATCAGGCCATTGGCCGTAACTACTATCAGCACATTGACAGACGAGCTCACATTCCACATATCGACCATAACCTCGTGTGCCACATATTATTATGTTGTATAAAAAGCAACATAGTCGATGTGATCCTAGATTTCGCCACTTTTGCAGAAAGGAATTCTATCGGTAGTTGAATAAAAGTGACACAACCTGTAGCGCCATTTACGCGGAACTAATTTAACAGTTTTCTTGTCCATTCGTAGATGCAAGAAATCTGATGCTTTTTGGGCATGGCCGTAGTCGGGATAAACGCCGCCATCTTATTTTTTTCATACAATTCCACAATGTTTTACCAACAGCTCACCAGGTCATTGAAATGTCAATAAATCCTTTCAATACTGTACTGTGTTGTTTAACAGGTGTGGCTGCCTTCAATTTCCCGGTGATGATTCCCCTGTGGATGTTCCCGCCGGCACTGGCGACCGGCAACACGTGCATTATCAAGCCTTCGGAGCAGGACCCTGGTGCGACCCTCATGATGATGGAGCTCCTCAACGAGGCTGGAGCTCCACCTGGTGTTGTTAACGTAAGTCACCTGTGAAACCTGATCGCTTTCAGTCTCAGTAACACAACCATTATTTTATAAGGAACGAATGCGTTGCTTATTTAACCTTCAAAACCAAACCAACCCATTCCCAACTATCTTGGGGTAGACCTCCAGTCTCTCCGGAAGCCGCGAAATACTAGTTTTTTTTAAAAAAAAGGCCAGTTATATGATGACACGCACTCTTGGCAGAGCGAAAGGGAGTATCAGACCTTTATTGACTAAAACAAACCCATGTTCCTACTTTTGCCCTTTACGTTCCGGGGCCGCGGTATCTCTTTTGAACAACCCGCAACCACGGCAGGCGGTGTCCCTGTCCGCGCGTGGAACACTAACATGCCGTCATCGCGGTATCTTCTGCCCTTGTTATTTGTGGTCAGCGCAACACGTTTTTCTTTCCATTTTCCCCTGTCAATCGTCACGCTATCATTTACTCTTGATTTTCAGTATGTGATATTGAAAAATATACAAATATAATAAATAACTAACTAAGATGATGTCTTTCCAGGTAATCCATGGCACCCACGACCCGGTTAACTTTATCTGCGACCACCCTGACATCAAGGCTGTCTCGTTCGTCGGCGGTGACGCGGCCGGCAAACATATCTACACCAGGGCCTCCGCTGCAGGTATTGATTAGCAGCTCAGAGTTGGGGGTTTATATTATTAAAATCCTCCCTGTTTTTAAAAAAAACTTGGCCTTCAGTTGTAATACTTGGTCTTTGTCCAAGGTCAAGTATATAGTGGTGACGACTGATGTGTTTCAAGAGTACATCAATATCCTACGATTTAAAATAGTTTTGTCGTTTTGTATATTTTGCATAGGCACGTTATTTTTACTCTGTTATGTGGTTTGGAGTATATTACTTCATTTTGTTTCATAATGGAGGCTCTACCATTCATTTGGGATTCATTGACTATCATGTTGTGTTAACGTTTCCTTACTTTTAACAGGCAAGCGAGTCCAGAGCAACATGGGAGCTAAAAACCATGGAGTAATAATGCCAGATGCGAACAAGGAACACACACTGAACCAGCTCGCTGGCGCCGCCTTCGGGGCCGCCGGCCAGAGGTGCATGGCGCTCAGTACTGCCGTGTTTGTGGGTCAGTACACACCATCACTTTACGATTGTAATCCTAAGGTTAGGCAGGGGTCTGCCGTATAGTACACCTACATTTTATTATTTATTTTATTTCATTTATTTGGCAACTAAACAATTGAATACACGTGTACAAGTTTAAGAGATACATCAAATAAACTTATAAACTAGTGTACTAATTTTATACAGGTAAGCACATCATGACATTAATATTGATTAAAGCTCAGTGCATAGGTACTTAAAATTAGATGAATTAATAGCTACTCACTGAGCATAAATTATATCCAAGTCCTATGTTATAAATGCATTCCTGTGTTCTTTACATGATGGGACACTTATATCTTGTCCTGTTATGTGCACATCACAGCTGCGGAGCTAATGAAGGTCATTACCGAAAGAACCAAATTCGTAAATTTATGGGTTGACTTAATTTAGGCTGTCATCGTAGTGCTAAAAGTAAGATAGGAGCGGCCAGCCTAATTGCTTTCAACCAACAAATCTAGACTCTGAACTTTTAAGAAGAAATTCCAGAAGGGCTACTATGACATCTTATAGCAATTCTTATTCCACTGAGTGAAAGAGATGGTGCTAGACACCCTGTATAGCTCTGTCTCTTTCCCTCAGCGGAATAAGAATTGCTTTAAGAGGTCATAGTAGGGCTACTGATAACACTTAGTCCCACAGCCATAGGAACCTTCTGATCAACAGGCAGTAGAGACCCGTCATTAACTTCTTCCTACCGCCTCCTAGTAGAACCGTTATTATTTTTGAGTGGCGTTGACATAGATAGTGCCATAATCCACTTCTTTGCTAACGATAGAATGCGGTTTGTTGTTCCTGTTTTATATTTAGGGACCCTATTCAATGACTATTTCATGAAAAGATCATTTAATGGGATTTAAAACTAAGAGGGTTATATTGGTGATTATCAACTCAAATCAAAATTCATATATTCAAACTAGGATGTCGATCAGCACTTTTTGAACTTCATTATACAAGACAGTCACCCAAAACGCCCACCCTTCGCCACTTCCTAGTGGTTAATACAGTTGTGTGTGGTGTTTTGAATTGAAAATCGAATCATCATTCAACCTGGCACTGACCTGCGTATTGCAAAAACGTAAGAAATTTTGAATTTCGAATTACTGTCGGGGCAGCTGTCATCTTCAATACTTCTCTCAGATTTGAACATCTTTCCGTGCTATCTTTTTTTTTTCGCTCAGTACCTTCATTTTCTAAAGCGTGAAATAGAGTGTGCTGCCGATTGCACCGTCCATGCTGCCGACCAATAGCACTCCTGCTCTGCTATGCGAATGAAATTGGTTGTTGATGGCTATGCTTCAACCTTTTATCGTCATTATATGGTCATAAATAGGTAATTTAAAAGTTAGCATTTTATACAGAGTGTTCCCTTCACGAAGCTGTCAGTAATACGGCGTGAAGGGTTCGGCAAAAAATATTACTGACGATTTTGTTTTTGGGTGTTTTTTTTACCGTACAGCTCATTGTTACGCACTCAAAAGATTGTTCGAATTGATGTATTGAATAGTACGGAGGTTGGGGAGGTATTGAAAGTATAGGTTAAACATGAATTAAATGGATTAATAAAAAAAAAATTGTAATGTTAAAACATTGACTTCTTCAACGGTATTTCTACAGCCATTATAGGAAGGTTGTTTGTTAAGTTAACAATAACTTAATATGTTTTTGGCATTCTACTGATTGCAGTTTTGAAACTTAAATTTTGTTATCACAGGTGAAGCCAAGGACTGGATCCCCGAGCTGGTGGCGCGCGCGCAGGCGCTGAAGGTAAACGCTGGCCATGTGCCCGCTACTGACGTAGGACCCGTCATCTCCGTCAAGGCCAAGGAAAGGATCGAAAGACTTGTTGAATCAGGTAAATTTTATTTTCATGTCACTTATATAGGTACAACAAAGCTGTATTCTTAAAATTTTGAATCCACTTCGAAAAAAACTATTATACGTCTCTCATTCATTAAGCATTCATATACTGACAAAGGTTATTTAATATTTTATTCACCACAGAAAGTGTTCACAAAACCTTTTGCAAAATAAACATCATGAATGTGCTATTAGCACCCTTACTGCAAAATGAAATCTAAAGGTATGAATGAACTGTCGAGTCCTCCTCCAGTCCTGTCCCCCGCTCCTTTACGTTAGTATGCGGACTAAGCACTTTCAAAACTTAATTTGAAATAAAAATAAGATTTATTTTGTAGATAGCTCGTAGACATAGAGATAATTTTCTTTTGAGCTTATGTAGATAAATTAAATATTTAAATGATAATATTTCTGCGCATCATTTATAAAAAAAAAAAACTAATCACACCAATATCCTTACAGGCGTGAAGGAAGGAGCCAAGTTAGTACTCGACGGCCGCGGCGTCAAAGTCCCAGGCTTCGAAAAGGGCAACTTTGTCGGCCCAACCATACTTACTGACGTAAAGACCAACATGGAATGTTACAAAGAAGAAATCTTCGGGCCGGTACTAGTGTGCCTCTTCGTCGACACCTTAGACCAAGCCATCCAAATGATCAACGCGAACCCCTACGGTAATGGAACAGCTATCTTCACGACCAATGGCGCTACAGCTAGGAAGTTCGCAAACGAAATCGATGTTGGCCAAGTCGGTGTCAATGTTCCTATCCCTGTTCCTCTCTCTATGTTCTCTTTCACTGGTTCCCGAGGCAGTTTCCTTGGTACCAACCATTTCTGCGGCAAACAAGGCATTGACTTTTTCACTGAATTGAAAACTGTTGTATCATTCTGGAGACAAAGCGATGTATCACACGCTAGGGCTGCAGTATCCATGCCCACACAACAGTAAACAGCATAGTATTTAAAATAAATACTTATTTATTTTTATACGTGTTCAAGAATGTTTAAGCATTTATTTTTTTACTACCTAAATACTTTTATATCATGCCATGTAATTTAAGTCTTCCATATACCTAAGGATATTGTTCATTTTATATTTTTGTAAAAATCATATTAAATATTACTTGTTATAATACTTTTATTTATTTATCAACCTATCAATGCACACATAATAATATGACTAGATACAAAGCCATAGTAAAACTTAGAATTTGATGATCACCAATGTTTGCAAACTTAAATAAACCGCGTAATCATACATGCGCGTACGCATCTGATGTAATATGGACCAATCGTTAGTGAGATCATCTCATTGGCCGATGCAATTTGCTGCTTATTATCTCAATTACGACCCTTATGCGTTTGTAAATAAAGACTACAGTGCGCCTTATTGTTAGCAGCCCACCCTTGTACTAGCATTCCTTTGTCAATGCAACGGTTTGACGTTTAATTGTAGCACTATGAAATCATTCGGTTTTGGGCTGTCGTGCGCGCGTAATAATCGAAGGGGAATAATTGTGAATGTTGTGTAAATAAATCGATTGTTTGATACATTACCGGTAGTGATGCGATCGTGTTGAATGACATCATAAACACACTGGCATCGTTGACTTCCTGCGTCTCCTGTTACTTCGATGGCGTTACTCGTGCTTCGTACACGCGTCGCGATGTGTTGTTATATCGTATTTTTGGTGTTTTCCATTTTTGTGACTGTTTGTACGAGCTTGACTCCGCAATGTAGGAATGAAAGAGGAGAGCCAGTTGATTGGTTAGTATTTTAATTTTTTACTATTGCAATATTCTAACTTATTTTACATTTATTTATATACTATTTTGCGGTTCTTTGTTTACATTAAAATTGTGGTTTTGTTTTTCCTGTTTGAATTGATAAGTCGTACTAACGCTGTTATTAGGTACCTAAACAAAATTACAAGCAATTTACGTTATGGCTGGTTTGGTTACACTAAAATTTTATTTAAAAAGCAAGATTTTCCGGAAGATTAAATAAAGTTTTTCGTACAAACTTGCGACATTTAAACGGCCATATCTTTTGACTATGTAGACGAGGTTTGATTTTTTTGACAGCTCTAAGTGACAACAGATTTAAGTATATGGTTTTTATTTCAAGTCGATTCCACGCGTTCCCAAGACAAAGGGTCTTGACAGACAGACAGACAGATATCACACCAAATGATCCAGTAAGGGTCCAGTTTCTTCCTCCTTCGGTACGGAACTTTTCAACAGCTGTCAATTTCATGTTGGATGCTCTTTGTTTGCATTGAGCTATTCAAATACATTTTCAATCATGTTTTCGTGGATTTGAATTGTAGATCAATTGCTAGCTTTGCAAAGCTACGGGATAGTACAGTCATTTATAAATAACTGTCTTTATTTAATTGAACAACTATTTCTAACTAGGGAATTATTTGGTACCGTAAATAATATATTCCAACATATTATGCTGTGTATCGAAATTCTACATTATAATGAATAGTTCCAAGTCCTTTTAGAATTCCGTGCCTCAAAAGAAAAAAACCGAACCCTATAAGATCTTTGTTGTCCGTCTGTCTGTCTGTTTATCTTAGGAATGCGTAGAGGTATCGAGTTGAAATTAAAACCATATATTCAAGTCCCTTGGAGCAGTGAAAAAATCAACCAGTCGAAAGATATGGCCGTTTATGTCGTAAGTTTGTACGAAACCCTCCTTGCGGGAGTCCGACTCACATTTGGTTTGTTTATTTTTTAATTTTGATAAGTATTTTGCACGTCACTGTACTGGATTCAATATAAATACACATGAATACACAAGTATGAATAATTATTGAAATATTTCCGCACATGAGTGTATTATTCTACAGTAATGGTTTAGATACTTTGTCTTGACATCACAATGGAAAATGCAAGTAAACATTTTTATCTAGAAAAATGTGTAGACTTGTCTGTAAACACTTCTTTATACAGTTTTAATAATCGGAAGTGTAAAACGATTGTATTATCGCTTCTATAACATTTCTGTCAAACTACAATGTGATACTAATTCTTATTGAAACAAAAGCAAGCTATTGAACATTGAGAGTGTCATACGCAGTCGAGTCTATGCACAAAGGACCTAGGTTTCGCGCGTTTTTGGATCACTTTTCGCTTGTGCCAGAACACGCTCGCTTCAGAATAAAAAATAAATAAGTTTACGATATAAATGTACAGTACATTAAATGAGCGTCCACAGAGATGATGCTTTTGAAAGTTTGACGACCTGAGATCCCAACACTCCCCTTTTTATATGATGAAAGATTAATCTTTTCCCGTCAGCGGGGGGGAGTGTCAAACTTGTACTGGCTAAAATCCACCCATGTTCTTTCTATTGCCCTTTATGTTCTGGGGCCGGGGTATCTCTTTCAAACAACCCGCAACCCCGGCAGGCCCTTCTGCTTTGCTGATATCTTTTTGACGCTCGTGGAACACTAACGCGCCGTCGACACGGCTTGTCGTCAATAGGTGGACGGATGGTGAGCTACCCATTGTTCACCATTCACAGGCCATCTACGGTGGCTGGGAGTCGTCTTGCGATGCGCGACGCCCGGGGCTTCTCCCACGGCGGCTGTGTTGATTTGAGGATCTCTCCCTCAAACGCCCGGCCACTTCCTTCGGTAGCATGACTGCTGAGTAGATCGCCACTGTATGCTCCACCGTGGCCTCCGGGCGATCGTCACAATAGTGACATCTGGGCGTTTCCTCGTCGTGATCCTCCCGAAAGTCACAAGCAGGTGTTGCTGTTAAGTGCACAAGGCCTCTAAGACCATCAAGCACGCACGCCCTGATGACAAGCACGGTTCCACAAAATGTTTACTTTAAATTTTATTACAGGTTCTACGTCTACAAGTTGCCAAGGGAGAAAAATCATTTAAATCCTTTGGTTCGTCGCGGGGTTGCGTATATGCATTTGACGCCGTCGAAATTGAGAGGAGGATGGATTATGTCTGATATGGCGATCAGCGACCCACGGTCCATGGTGGGGAAGACGTTATCGCCCCTTTATCAGGTAACATTACTGTAAATAACTGAGTACTTCAATGTTTCACTTACCTGGTCACCTAGGTGTAGGCTTTAATTGTTACTTTTACCCTTTTTAAAAAACTGACTTCCGGAAAACCTAAAAGACGGAAATTAAATTGAAATGTATACTCGATACGAATTTGTGTGAAATACCATCATACCACAATTAAAAAAACCGTTTTCATTAAAAACACAAAAAAAAACGGAAAAAAATTACTTGCTGATGTTGATGGTGAAAATCTATGAAACAAACAAAAGTCACTGACTTCCGGAATGATGGTATCTCATACAAATTCTTATCAAATATTGCATTAGAAGAAAAATGTGTCTTATACAAGATTACTCAAAAGTCACCCAAGCAAAATAGATAAAATTCATATGGAACCTCTTCGGGAGCCCTATGATATACGCTTTTGATTATAAAAAGAATTATGAAAATTACGACGGGCTGGGGTGATCCAACATCACCCCGTATCTGCCCTAACTTCCTTGTGTGTCTTACCCCCGAATACTGAAACGTCACTCAAACTTTAAGTCCCACTTAAGTTTGACAGGGACTCAGAAGTGACGTTTGACCATACAAAATCTAAAGTTTAAGAGCTGCTCAAATGTTAAGCAGCCCTCACATTTTGAGTGACGTTTCAGTATTCGGGGGTAAATCACCAGAAGTTGGTAAAAAAAGAATATATTATATTGTTGATATAACATTCTTTCCATTCCAGGATAGAAATATAATTTCATTACTATACAATGATCAACCACCGGCATCAGAAAATCAACCAGACATCCTGCAATCTGTCGCTGACATGTACTCCAAAAGCAAAAGAGGTACGTATGTACGAGTCATTCTTTTTGTGTCTGTATTTGAGTTCAAGCTATTATGCCATTATATGGGGGGTATTGCCTCTTTTAAAATGTTGGAGTCTATTACAAAGCACATTTTTATTGATAAAATTTGTGATGAGACCATCAAACCCTTTCAAAAATTTCAACTTTCGAAAAGGTGAGATCGGGAGACTACTTAAAAAAAACTAAACTTACATATAATCTTAACACTCTATCTATCTTTTACATGTATCTTTGTTTTTGTCAGGTCAAATGAAGCAACAAGGTATAAAGAAGTACAAGAAGTTCAAACTGGGTGACAAATACTATGATGACTATGACTTGGCTGAAATGTGCAAGATGCACTCCAAGTTCATGAAGACTAGGGTTGAGAGCGGGCACACCAAAGGCGTTATATTAGGGGACAAGTTTACTTCACTCTGGTTGGTGCATTCTGTGCCGCGGTTCCCGCCGCTTCCCGATTGTGAGTATTCCTCTATGTTAAATATTGGTCATCAGTTGTATTTTATTCCCGTATCAATTGAAAAACGATTCCAACATGGTTGGGAAATCGCTAGGCAGATAGTGAGTATTTAGAAAACATTACGAATGTCTATATTGGCTAAAGAGTTCAATATCAAAAACAAAATCAAGTCGTCTATAGAGTTAGTTTTAGAATTAGGCATCTATAGCACGTTTTAAACGTAAAGTGGGGGAACAAACATTCAACCTTTTTTTCGACAGGCCACATTTTTTATCTACTTTTGTTTCAATGAGCAATTAGAACATTTTAGAACAAGATATAATATTATATTTTTTCTCCTCCATTCCAGTCAACGGCCTCAACGTGAGCACCTACGACTATCCATCCAGCGGCATGAAGTACGGCCAGTCTTTCCTTTGCGTCTCCGTTCAAACGTCCACGCTGAACCAGATCGCAACTCAGCTGAAGTACAACGAACCCCTGCTGGTCTGGTCGCACATACCGCAAGAGTTTGAAAACGAGCTGCCGAACTTAGTCGATGTTGTCCGAAACAAGACGATAGACGCATCGCCGTGGTAAGTTTAGATTCGGATGTTTATGTTTAAAGTTAGTAGTTTCATTCATTCGATTTGGCTGTTACATTCCCATGACTTGGAATTACAAATGCACAATAGGCACAACAATAATGCTTCCCTGATGAATTAGTGTTCAAAATATTATTGTTCTGTTGCGAAAAAGACGTGGTGATTTTCGTTCTGTATAGTTCCATAGTTTTCGTACTGATTAATGTTTTATACTTCATTATCACCTTCGTTCCCCCGGGGTCGCACGTTTGCTTCAATTCTTGCCCTGTCAGCCGCTGCGTAATTCACCTTTTTCTTTCATATCATCCCTCTCATAAACTAAATCTTTTCTTCGTTCTGATTGTAATACTTCATGATTTGTTTGCTAACAGCAAAGAATTGCAATGGTAAAATAACTTTTGCCTTAGAAAAATAAATATGAATATGAACGAATATGGCCTTATTTTATCCAATGCTAAAACAAAAGAAACAAGCTTTGCCGTATGTCTATAATACATACATACTCCTATTGTACGACTGAAGTTGGAATATCAATTATTATTTATATCCGTTGTTGGGGTATCTGAGGAATGCACGTAGTTAGTGTTTATTATTATAATTACCTAATCATGAGATCCATTCTTCTTGAGACTTAAACGTAGAGCAACATAACATAAATAATTCCCGAAGGGTTAAGCTGAGGTATACACCCAAATTTTGCTAATAAATTTGAGCCAATGACCATACGGGCTCTATGGTCCTTGGGGCGAGTCTATTGCCTCTAGCTGATTGCAAAATCAGGATTCAGGTTCTTACTGATAAATTCCCGATGGCAAAACCTAATATCATTTATCGCGACGGACCTGAGAATGAAACCAAAAACCTCAATTATCCAGTGAATGTGTCTGTGTGTCATTGACTTCGTTTTAGTTACTGTCTCACAATATCGATTAGTAATAAACATTGACCAAACAATAATTAGGTTAAACACTGATTTAGGACACATGGGCGACAACTGCGTGTTTTGCTACATGGTAAAATAATTTTTTTTACGAAAAAATGTCCATATTGTAGTATAAAGTTACAAAAACATCGAAACTGGTACAAAATTAATAATATTGATTGTTACATTGCATTACTGCGTAATAATGCTCTCATGTACATAAACAAAGGTCTCATAAATGAATCATCAATTAAATAAGAACAGAATTAACAAACAAAGCATAGCCGAAAACGAATAACTACGATTCAATACTTGAATCGTACTCGGTTTGTCTGTTTGTTTACAAATACTTGGAACTTAACAATAAATAACAACACTTTAGGGAAGAATGCTAGGTTTTTGGCTGTATCGCAACATCCGACTGGATTTTATTGGAATTCGGCGTGTCAGGTAGGATGTTTTCCTTTAACATTCATTTTCAAATTCCACTTAATCACACTTCCAGTAAATCTATTTTTTTAATATTGAACATTTTCAATATGAATTGAACAGAAAAATAAGTACAAAGGTAATGCTTATTTTTAAATAAATCTGTGCCAGCATCAATTATTCTTCGCTGTCTTGCAGTTTAGTTTTTAAGTTTTCTGTGGAACCGCCCCTGAGATGCGAATTGTGCCCTGCTGATGGCAATAAGCTCCCATGTATTAGCTCGCCCCTAATACATGGGACTAAAACAAAATTGGGGAAAGGTGGGTGGACTACTAGGTACAGCTTTTTTAACTTCCCCCGCTCTGGGCGGACCGGCGGGGAGTGTCAGACTTGTACTGACTAAAACCCACCCATGTTCCTTCTATTGCCCTTTACGTTCCGGGGCCGCGGTATCTCTTTCGAAAAACCCCGGCAGGTGGTGGCCCTGATAGGCCCCTCTGCTTTGCCATAATGTCTTTGAGGCGCGCGTGGAACACTAACGCTCCGTCGACATGGTCTGTCGTCAATAGACGGACGGACGGTAAGCTACTAGGTTCACCTCTGTCTAACTTTTCGAAGACTACAGGCGTGATGTTATTTAGTGGTATAATACTTACTTTGCGAACCTGCCGTTTTGTGCTTCATATAATATGTTCTCCAATCTTGATGAATATGAGTCAGTCGTCAGGTCGTCACTTAGGTACAATCAAGAGGTGACACGTCATTTGGGTCCGAATATGGCTGCAATGGAATAGACTGTAACCCGACCTAACATTATCTAAAAAGTTTAAACTAATAAGGATAATTATGTAAACATAGACTATAACGAGAATGTAGGACATACTGACTACTACTGAATGCTACTACTGCACATGAATCGTTTATTAATGTAATCATCATCTGCCTAGCCTTTTGCCAACTATGTTAAATCAACGAATATCATAATTTTACATGGCGCATCTACCTATCTGACCTCCATAACCAGTATTGGGTAATACGCGACTTTTTGGTAAGACTAGTTGTCAAAATATCAGATCTATAAATGACAGCTGGGGCCAATGGCTGAACGTGTTTTCCGAAGCACGGAGGAAACTCTGTATGTAAAGAGACTTACCCTTCCACGGAACAACCTAAGCAAGCGCGGCTTAACCTAAAGATCGACTCGAGCGGCAGTTAATATTTTGCGGCAAGATCGAGAGCGAGTTTATTTATTTGGGGAGATTCCTGGCTCCACATTGTGAAAAAGATAGGTCGTAGCTCCGTGTGGTAATCCACCACGCTGCCGCGCTGGCCCAATGCGTGTGAAAGTCAGATTTCTATATATTTTTGGTTCTGGCATGCAACATGCTACAATTTCTGTAGGTCGCTCAACATGTCTTGACCTTGCCGACTCAATCTTTTCGCTCAACTGTTTTCCAAATATGTCGCCAGAGCTGAATCGTCTGTGCGTCGTATTCTCAAGATGCTCAACGCTCTCCTGACTGCCTACCCTGAATGTGATGTGTCTGCGGATGAATAGAATAAAGTGATGCTAGTATGTCTGGTGTTTTGTGAAACAAAGTATGCAAGAGTGTCCACTGTTATTTTTTATTGAACCTATTGTAATTGGTGTTATACCGACTTAATCTAATATATAAAATTCTCGTGTCACAGTTTTCGTTCCCATACTCCTCCGAAACGGCTGGACCGATTTAAACGAAATTTTGTGTACATATCGGGTAGGTCTGAGAATCGGCCAACATCTATTTTTCATACCCCTAAGTGAGCAGTGGGTGAAACCGCTGGGCACAGCTAGTTAACTATAAATAAACAATCTTAATACCGAGACTGCTTACTTCCACTTTTTTACGCTTAAATGTTAAATATTTCAGGTACCACATAGAGAGTTTCGAGACGCTAGTGGGACGAAAGTTCCTGTCGTTTGCAAAAAGTGCTATGTTCAACGATGACCTGTACAGTGGCTTGGTGGCAGAAGTTTTGCAGTCGGATCTCCTAGTCGAGTCCTGGACTAATGGACCTGGGACATTGGACTCGGAATGCACCCGGAACTTCCAGTGAGTAAATTCTTCTTAATTTAAAATGCGTATTCTAAATTTAAGATGCGTATTTCAATACGCATCTTTATACAAGGTGTAACAGATAGTAAACGCAAGGCCTCCAGTGTAGTCCCTCGGACCATGAAGTTTAAAAACTTTTGTTTTATGAACTCTTTTAAAACGCAAATATAATGTTTTTTTTTAACTTTCTAATGGTCTGAGGGGTCTGCTAGGGCCACCACCTGCCACACACTCCGCCCAAAGCGAGGAAAGTTATTTGATGGTTTCCCATCCGCAAAAAAAAAGATCTTTGGAAACTGTAGCTGATGAAAATATAATTATAATAAATCTATAAAATGATTCCCAACAGATATAAAACAACAGTTGTTCAGCTTGATGGTCTGAGATACGAGAGGTCTTGCGATTATTATGTAACAGCCTGTATAATTTCTTTGTCCCTGGCGAAATTGGACGTAGAAAGAAATAAAATAAAATACGCAAAAAGAATCCAACCTGAAAATGAGATCAGCATGCCAAATAGAAGGTTTCGGTACTAAACGTGTTTTTCATAATATGCTTATTTCTATTTAACTGGATATACTGAGAGATGCTTACATTTGCGAAACACAATAATCTTGAACAATGCGACATAACAAAGATAATAACAAAACCACATTCTCGTACTTTGTTTTTCAATCTAAACGTACAATCAATACAATTGGTCTTAGTCAAGTTGACAGCAACAGGAACTTTTCAAAATCTGTTGTATGTATAACGGATTCCAGCCGAAAGAATACTTTCAACGATTTTTTTTGGAGTTCCAAAAAGGGGAAAAACATAAAAAAACATTCTCGACTTATACAAGTGGTTCTATTATCCATTTTGTGCCAAAAGTCACTACTTTCTTTGAATTATCTAGTTGCTAATTAAGTTTTTTTATTTGGTATGGCTATACTGCTCTACGGAGCAAAAGCCTCCCATTTCTTTGCAATTCTCTCGACGTGTTCGCTTCTCTGGTCAATTAGGGTTACATCAACAAATATAACAACTATTAACTACAACGTAACCTTGACATGTCATTCCATGTTTTACATGTACGCATAGTTTACGCAAAAGTACACATAGCTTCACCTATGTACGCATAGTTTCACATAGGTACACGTATGTTTCAGAGTACGAAACATAGAGCGTCTCAAGTTCCCGATAGCTAAGATGTCGTTCACGTCACACAACGACCATTCGAAATGGGCCGTGGCGGTGGCGCATAAGATGCACAACAGTCAGGATACGAAGGTGGCTGATTACTGGGTCTGCGTCGGAGATATCAATAGAGCGGTAAGTTTAAGCCTTGTTTTATCTACCAAGAACGTTAAAACGATCCAACCGACTTTGTCTAACGATATCTGCCCCAGTCTCCAGTAAGACACTCCAATACAAGGTATATATTGTATCTTGATTAAAAAAAAAGTTATTATGACTAAAAAATGGACAGCCATGTCAAGAGAGTAGTCGCTGTCCTTTCTAACTCGGTGAAAATCAGAGCATTTTAATCTCGATGAATAGTAGGCATGACTAGATTGTTCTGAAATCCCGTTGAATTAAATCATTGATTGTAATTATGTTGGTTTTCTTTCAGTTACCACAAGAGTCACGCGGTGGCGGGACGGTGTGCACGTCTGGTCCAATCCTATGGGGTAACTTCGCTCATCTCATAGAATCTGTACAAACGTGTAACTAGACCTTGATATTAAGTTCCTATTAGGGTTGCCATTTCATAATATAGCTGTTAGTGTTACCAATTGTGTCTGAAGTTCAGGTAACACCATGGACTTTTTTGTTGCAGTAAAACTTTTCATTATAGTTGTCCGAATTGCCATAAAAACTAAAGTAGCATATTACTGTTAAAAAGGTATTGTTGTCTAAAAATCTTTCTTTAATAACTACATCTATCAACGTTATATACAGTTAACTTGCACAGAACATAAAACAAAACGAACTTAATTTAAAAATAGTTGAAGTTGCATGAGCATAAAACTGAAAAGTTTTAACCTAGGATATAAAAATATTAAAACTCCATCATGAATTTATAATGAACTTAATACGTCATAAATTAAGTGAGCATTTGTATATTAAGTAAATATTTGTAATTGCATTTACCATGTGGGTTTCTTGGTGGTAATCTTATGTGTAAATATTAAGAATGTTGTGAAATGGTCATGTAATACTTCATGATTTGGAAAACCAGTGGCGTATTCTATGTTTAGGTGAATCACACCAAAAAGCTTGCCGCCTTATAATATAACAAAAAAACTAAAAACTGGTACCGCGGGAATGGGAGTGTTTTTACCAAAATAATTAATAAAATGCGAGAAAAGTGGAGGGCGATCAACGAAATCACTTCAGAAAACATCGATTTTCTTATGACTCATTATTTTACCATTGATACGTTTAGCCTAATGGGTAAAACATTACTGCGATGTGTTTTTTAAATTAAAAATGAACTAAATTACAACAGAAATAATACATAGAACAAAAATAGGAATAAAATAAAGTTCAAAGTAGCGTAAAGAATTTTCTTTAGTGAGTGCTAGTGCATATTTTCACACAACTTCACAGCAGAGAAACAAATAACACGCTCACTAATTTATTTTTCTTTCCACGCTAAAAGGCAATATGCAAGCAATGCATTTTTAATGCTTTTTCCTGTACCATTAAACAATGTGGTCTACTTATTGTATTTTCTACAATTCAAATACAGCACTATTTTATGTTGCGTGTTTTTGGTGAAATGGAACGCTAACTCAAAACGCATCGTCTGAGATAATACCGGTACTGACATCAGCATCAAAGAAACAAATTTATTTGAAAAAAAAAATCGCTTAGATTTTATTGTAATTATAATTTTACTTGGAGAAAACTTTAAGAACACTTAGGGCTGATTTTTCAATAGTCAGATAACTTTTATCTGAGGAATAAAAATGGCGGTTTGACAGCTTATCTATAGAAAATATGTCAATCCACTATTTTTATTCCTCCGATAAAAGTTATCTGACAGCCCTTAATGAAGAAAAAATTGCATGCACATTCCCTATGCTTAGACGAGGGAGGGAAGGAGGGTATTTAAGCTAGAAATATAAAATAAGATATTGCTTACGATCATGTGAGATTTATAAAAATATAAGGCACGTTGTTAAAAAAAAAAAAAACGTAAAATGGTGTGAACCATTTTTATTTAATTTAATGGGCTATGTAGCCAAACATGTTTTCCTTTAATTTGGTGACGCATACAGAGACTTAAGATTTAAAACATTCCTTTACATTAATCATTACTAGTGATTATATACAAATGCATATTTGCATAATATGCATTTAATGAAAATAATGCATATTTATGCTAAAATCGCTACACCATGATCGTTTTTTTCATGTTATTATGATTGTAAATTGTATGTATTGATTCGTAATTAATACTATCCTTCATGTGAAATCAGGCAATATGCTAATAAAATATAGTTTTAGTACAAAAGGTGTGCGATCTGTGATTATGGGGTATGATTGTACTGTGTTTTTAGCTTTAAGTTTATGTTAAATATGGATTGTTAATAGTCACAATGTTATCACTTATGAATGTATAAAACCGATTTTCTCTAAAGTAATAATTTTTAATTAAAATATTGTACAAATATCAAAGTTGCCGTGATTATTTCATAGAAAATCGACTGTAACTATTTCATGATTAAATTACTGACTAAAATGTGTGTGGAATCAAAAACTGAATAAATGATAGATTAATATGTATAATTTAATGAATGCAACGTTTTAAAAATGTATAAAATATGTAGATTATGTTAGTCGCCACCGGTTGTCAACTTTTAGTTAATTTTCTACCATTTTTTTTAATTTTTGTAACTTTATAATGTGACTAGATTATTGGGTTCTACGATTTCTTTAAAAATTTAAGTTTGTAGGCTAATTTTGTAATAAAAAAATAAAACTTATGAGATCATTGCCTTTTTATTTTATTCTTTGATTTGGCAACGATGTAGGTATTATAAAACTAAATAACATTCAAAATGTGAATTTAGTTTTACGATTTCGTATTGAATTCAATTGAAAATATATCGATAAAAAATGAAATAACTACTGTCGAGGTTTCAGTAGTTGCGACTTTTAAAAGTGAAATAATGTCATATTTTTATTTATTGTGTTTTTTTCTGCTGGATTGGTTCTATTGCTTACAACTTGCCGAAGGATGGGAATATTTAAATGTATACATAAAATGCAGGGATAACAATCGTGCGCCTGTGGACTGGTAGTAAAATTAATAATGTATTTTTTTTTAACTTTTCCCCACACAAGGAATTTCTCCTGTATCGTGGGTGCATTTACAAAAATTGAAACTCACATACACAAACAAACAGACCCGGACAAACTATCTGTAGGCCATACAAATATTTGTTCCGTGCGGGAATCGAAACCGCGACACGCAGCGCAGCAGTCGATCGCTCGCCCACTGCGACAACCGTGTCGTATTTGATATTATAACAGAATTTTGTTTGCGTGCATATAAACCTCCAAAATACACGCTCACTCTGTAAAAAAGTAGTAGAAAAAAATATTGTGACTTAAAAACCTGTTATCGTTTACCAAGACACAAAAGTAATAGTGGTTGAGTCATTGACTGCTACGTTGCGTCTGGTGGGTTCGATTTCCGCACGTAACGTATATATATGGCCTATTGGTAGTTGTTTAAATATTTGTAAATACACCCACATAATATAATATACACTTAGAATTTATCATGTGACGATTCATGAGAAATTCTCCTTTGTTCCCGTTGAGTTTCACCATTTTGTGTTACACTGATACCCATTGGGAAAAAAAATAACTCAAAGCCACATTTTTTCCCCATCAATTTACACTGTACGTAATAGGGTTATAATATATCGGGAACAAAATGTCTCAAAGAGTTACTATTAATACATATCTAATATTTACAACTCATTACCACCTGCCCTAAAATAGGTCGACGGAGCCCCGCTTCGTAGGGCTACCTATCCGAGTCGTGGTGTTAACCAGTCGTGGTGTTAACCATAATGAGGTTATAATTATGTATCTACAATGATTTATGTACCTATAATTTATGTTTCAGCAACATTAAAATCATTCTAAATAGCTACATTAAAAAAAATAGTTTTGTTTAACTTTTAATTGAACAATAAAGTTCTGTAAGTCTTTGGGACATTTTGTATCCGATAACGTAACCCTATTACGTAAAGTGTTACTATAATCAGTATTTTTTCCCAATGGGTAACAGTGTAACATAAAATGGTGTAACTCAACGGCAACAAATTCTGTATTCCTTTATTTTTACTTTCTTCATAATTCCTTAGAGCTAATCCTAAAAGACACCTATGGCAGCATAGGTGCCTTTCAATTGTGTGATGCCAAAAAACGTCTCTGAATAAACTGCTGTGACATACGGACTGACAGACAGACGGATAAGGCGAAGTTATATTATATACATATATATATAAAAAGTGGCATAATTTTAAAGCTCATTTTCCATTTTCATAAAACTGTGCGAAGGTGGTACATATACAAGCCTCCAAGCAACACGGGCCCTTACCTGGAGACCGGTAGTAACTACTCGTATATCTCCCCGGAGACCAATGGACGATGGACGCCCTCTCCGATTCCTATCGATGGCAACTCTATGCTCCGATTCACGATGTTACCTATGCTTGATGTCAGTATTTTTTTGTTAATTTTCTTTACTTTTTACCTGTTATAACGAGGCTGAGCGAGCATCCAAGCTGACTAAAATAAAAGGAAAATAACTAGGTTTGCTCATAAACCTTATATTTTGAGTATATATAGCGTTGTTGGCGCAGTGGCAGAGCGATTGACTGCGGCGCTACGTGTCGCGGGTTCGATCCCCGAATGGAACAAGTATTTGTATGACTTACAGGTAGTTGTTGAAGTTAAGCTGTTTGTAAACGCACCCACTATACAAGCGAAATTGCAAGTGTGGGGATAAGGTAGAAAAAATGGCGGGGCAAGATATTTTCTTAAAATCAATAAAAAGTTAAAATTTGGTAAAACAGTTCATTGAATAAATTTAATTTGTAGTGGAAACGACCATCACTTTCCAAGAAAAATCCTATATTTGACGAGCCTGGCCACTAGTATCTCTTTAGATGACTGTACCTTTTGCATATTTCCAAACATATTCGAGCCATTGATAAAATTTTATTGTACAATACTCAAATTTTTCACCAAAAAAAGAAATCGAGCTGTAGCACTTGTTAACAAGTACGATCACAACTAGATAATAAATGAGAGATGCAGGCTAGACAGATGAATCATTTGCCTAGCCTTTCCGCAACTATGTCGGGGTCGGCTTCCAGTCTTGCCAGATGCAGCAGTTAGTACTGGGTAATACGATGTCACTTGATAAGACTGGTTGTCAGACTTTAGAGACACTGACTACCTGTAACGACTGTCAAAGATCTTCATTTAACAGCCGGGACCAACAGCTTAACGTGCTGCAGACGCATGGAGAAACTCTGTATGTAACGGGTAGTCACCCATCCACAGTCCAACCTAGGCAAGCGCAGTGACCCCGACCGGCTGCTATTATTTAACCACGAGCTCCTCCAAGTAGGTAGTAGACGGATGCAAGTTTATTCTCCATAAGTGGTTGCACTATGTAAACACACTAAATACTTTTAGTTGCTGTTTGTTACAGGAAAAATACGCAGAAAACACAGCGATATTGGAATTTGAAGGAAAATATCCTAGTGGGGACTTCATGGGATCAGCGTCGCGTGGTCTGTTGATTGCCAATTCTATGGGTGGCTTGTGGATCGGACATACTGTCCCTGGATTTACGGACATAACCAGTTTGTATATCTTTTTAATTTTGAACATTATCCCACTGCAGTGATAACGTTCCCATTCCTGCGACTCCGGCCTCCGCTATCCAATCAACGCTATGCGTCTATACGCATTTCGTGCGGTCTATGACCGGGGACGGAATGGCCCGCATCTACGGTGGCCTCCCGACTGGGCCTATTTACTGGTCTTCCATGACGACCGCTTGATTTGACAATATTTTATTATTCTAGGTAACGCTAATCACACAAATATTTTAAAGGCGAAAGTTTGTATATGGGATCGTAAATGTTTGTTATTTCCTTAACGATCGAACGGCTTAACGGATTTAAATAAAATTTGATTTGAAGATAGCTTATATTCTGGATTATCACAAAGGCTACTATAGGTACCAGATAAAATGCGGTTTTCCCATAGGATGATCAAATAAAAGTCATATACGGTTTTCACCGGGGCGCAGCTGGTAGTTTAATATTTCTTCTTTCAGAAGGTGCACCGCTGTTTCCACCAAAAGAGCTGGAGAAAGGCCATATGTTTATGTGCCTGAGTTTAGACCTGCCCACCCTCAACGCATTAGCTACCGCTATCAAGCAGACGGAACCGAATATAAAGAGAATTTTCATACCACAAAATCAAGTCAATTATTTCTCCAACTGGCAGATATTTCTGTCCCCTCTTCCGAAGATATCGAGCACCGCTGTGTAAGTATGTTATCTGCAAATTACATCACAACCCTGCAGTGGCACTCTATTCAGCCAGGCCATCAAAATCTCCATCGATATCGTGAAAAATCAACTATTCGTTCATTGCAATATCTTTAATACCTACTCGACCAATATGTATAGGTAACCCTTTTAAAAAAAAAAACAACTGCTTCACACTCTGAATTTCTCCTGTATCGTGGATGTGTTAACAAATACTCACATACACAAACCAGATCCGAAACAACTAGGTACCTATCGGTCACACAAATATCTGTTCCGTGTGGGATCAACCCGCGACACGCGGGGCAGCAGCCAATCGCTTAACTACTGCATCAACCATGCAGTCACTTTTGGTACACGGTTTACATAGCTACATGAATATCACTACTTACTCAGGCCTTCATTTCCATACTAAAAAAAATCTCTTTGCAGAAGGAGAGCCAAAATACTGAACTTTATGTCAAGAGGCAAAAGTTTGCACGGAATAATGTTAGCTAGAAGCCCCGGGGATTCGCGCTGTTTATACATGAGCTTTGCGAAAACCAAAGAAATCGTCTTGGACATATACGGTCACAAGGAACATCAGAACGTTTACTGTAGAAAACAATTTAGGTATTAACTATATTCATTTCTTTCTTAAATTTTGCAATACTTAAGCCATGCTTGTTGGAATTTTATAGCAGCTATGGTTGATGACAATACAAAATATTGTGATGGCCCAGAGGTTTCGCTTCTAATGCATGAGGATATGGTATAAATCCGGTGAAGTACCAATATGACTTTTCAATTCATATGTTATTAAGCTTATCTTAGACATCACAGACATCGGTGAACGAAAACATCGTGAGGAAACCTGGAACTATATTTAATATTAGATGACGCCCGCGTCATATCGAAAAAAAAAACCGTATTATTCCAGACCATAAGCTATCTCTGTGCCAAATTTCATCAAGATCCGTTCAGCCGTTTTGACATGAAAGAGTAACAAACATCCATACATCCATCCTCACAAACATTTAAATTTATAATATTAGTAGGAATTAGGTTAAGTCTGAAATTGCCAACCCGTCTTGAGCAAGCCTGGGGATCAATGCTCGTGACTTCTCTGTATGAGAGTTTTTTTCCCAGCAGTGGGACAGTAAACAGGCTGGTATTATTATATACCAATGATTATTATAACGACAGAAATTTTATAATATGATTTTTTTTTCAGTATACGCAACATCGATTCAATCTCACTAAAGAATCGCCAAACTGTTTATTATATAAATAATTTATCAGACAGTATGAGTTTCGCCGTAAGCACTACAGCAAGTTGGCAGAGAGGAGGCCGCAGCGTGCCTCAATATTGGACGTGTACTGGTAACGTAGAAAACCAGCCCGTCTCTTCTATGGGAGGATTGGTTGCTTGCGTCACCCATGATGGTGTTTGGCAAGCTTTTGATAATTTAAAAACAAAGGAACCAATTTGTAACGAGTGAATATATTTAAAATGGTTTGTGTATATGACTCGCACTGGACTTGGCTTCATCTTGATCAGACGGCTGATATTTCTCTCCCCTTTATGTTTTTAAAGGCAGTCTAAAATATAAGCCCTAGAAAGCTCTTGAAGGACCTCTTTTAAAACATTAGAATTGCTTCTAAAATATCGTTTTCTATTTTATCAATGTCGATAAGATTAGGCGTCAGAGGTTTACTGACTGAAACCCTTGTTCCTTCTTTTACCCTTTATGTACCGGGGCCGCGATATCTCTTTCGAACAATCCGCAACCCCGGTACGAGGTAGGTAGTTTAGCTTCAGGGAACCCTGAAGCAAAACTTTGGAGACAATATCAAAAGCCTTGAACTGGGAAAATAAATATGTTTTTTAACTCAAATAAACAAGTAAGTTTTATTGACAAAATGTTTATTATACAACACAAACATTATTTACATGATTATGATTCATATCGCTTTTACACGCAAGTGACGTCATAAAAACAAACAACTCAGCTAATCTTACAAACACTACAGAAAATATATGAAACCATTATAATTATGAACTGGTTTCACTGGATCAATCATATGATAGTGTTTATTACACAATTTCTAGTCTCCTGAAACCAGGAGTTTCATAATTGGCACCTTGTGAGCTTGAAAATACTTATATACAATTCCCACAAATAAAAAAACTTTATGAAATAAGAATGCTCCGCTAAGCAAAGATTTTCAGTCACCGTGTAAGACAAGGCACTATTCCAAGTAAACATGGAATATTACTCTTAGAAATATCCTTTTATATAATTAAGCACTGCAAAAGCGCTTTACCTCCGTCCTCCCGAGTCTTCGATATAATCTGGGATAAACGGGTCGCTTAAAACTTAAAACATACAATTATATATTATTAAGGTACAGATACATGAGTATAAATTGTAAAATCAGCCCGAATGGCAAACACGATAAAATATAAAATAAAAACTGACTCGTTTAAAGCATAAGAAATAACGATAAAATGATTAGAAGTTAGTTTTTCGATGTGATACAGTTTTGGACCCTTCACCTTAATATTGGTGATCGTGTATAAAAATCAGACAAGAAATATTCATTCAACATCAATAAAAATTGATTAAATCCTTAAGAAAACAACGCAAGCTTAACTACGACATTAATAAAGTGACACACACGAACTTTACAAAAATATAGATTCATCAAACTCTTTTGCTAGTTAAGCAAACGTTCACACATTCTGTTCGGATATTATCAGAATATAACTTGGTTGTGACATGCGACCTGTGTTGGCAGTGTACAAATTGAGAAGCACGGTGTCTCTTCAGTGCGCGACTCTCAACGAGGGCATCCTGGTGAACCAGGAATCTTGTTTGACCTTCAGATAGTAGGTGTCTTTTGGTGAAGGTATTGTGAGCGCGTCTTCTAGAACCTTTAGCGCGCTGGTTGGCAGGATCTTCGCGCTGTACTCGGCTGCTTCTCCTGGCATTGTGACCGCACAGCTGGCGGTGCCGGCGCTTACCTCCGAACTTGGAGTTTCAGGACGACTGAAAGATAAGAAAGGTTTTTTGTTGAGAAGGAAATGAACTCCAGGAATCTAAGGCGAAAATCCAATTATCTGTTTGATTATCACTATTAACGTATTACGTACCTACCTATACACGTATTTTCTTGCTGACCTCGAGATTTTTGACTCAAAAATACCACGCCTGACAGAGCGCAGGAAGAGCAGCATGATAAAAAGTGCTATTGGCTTGTCATTAGGGCCAAGTTACGCGAATGACATCTTACCTGGCTGGCTGGCTCGGTGGCTGCAGCAGCGCCGGCGGCGAGTAGATCTCCTGCGCCGCAAGATCGGGCGCGTGCAGCAACACTACGTGCAACCGACGCGCACGCAGACTCGCGCGCAGTGCACGCGCGGCGCCCCACACTCCCCAACGGGCAGCCGCTGCGCCTGCGCTGTTCTCGCCCGTTTCACCTGCTTCGATGCGGGATAGGCTCTCGCAGGCTGTGTCTGATGTTAATCCTGGAATTGCAGTACTAGTTTACAACCTTATTGATAAATGAAAATGCTATTATTTGCATTTATTCGCACGATAATGTTGTTTAAGATTTCTTAATTTTCTTAGATTGTGTAGTAAAGTTTTAGAAACAATTATATCCAGAAGGCAAAATTTGAGCAACTATGCATTAAAAGTATTCTGACTTGGTTGTTTTTGCCTCAATGCCTAGTTGGAATGGAATGATGTGTCATCTATGGAGGCACGGTCACTAAACTATCAACCTATTAAGTACCTAGTGCTGTCAAGTCCGCCATTATTTGGGTTAAATAGGATAGCATTATGATCGGGTACAATAATAAAATGAAATGTAGGTATAGATGTGTAGTAATGTTCCCACTGCTGGACTTGATTGTGAAAAGAGAAACCTAAGGAGAAGAGGAATCTCATCAATCTGGCAGGCCTGGTTGGTTACACGTGTTCGAAAGGCCCACAATCATGCTGGTTTCCTCGCGATTTTTTCTTTGTCCGTTGCCTAAACAAAAGAAAACATTAGTCAACAACAAACTACGACAATCCTGCTTACCAATGTAAAACAGCCTGCCAGCGTGTGGATGGTCGGCAGCTGCGGCAGCCAACAGAGGCGAGAAGGTCCTCGCAACCCGTAGGGCTCCGAGCACGTTCCCTCTAAGTGCCGCCTCCCAACACGAAGCTCCGCCACGGCCGCTACTGCCGGCTGTGTTGATAACCGCCCAGATACCTGAAAACAAGACAAATATACTACAAACTTACTGTACCGTTTAGTTGTGTTTCCCATGATTAACATGGGAAATAAAAGTTTAGTGTGTGTGCGTAGATAGTTGTTGAAAATAACGTTAGTTGAAACGATCAGCTCAAAAGTCGATGGCAACATCCTGAGGAAACCTGTTTTCATAATACATAACAATAACATATTATCACCATTTGTCAACTTCCATTTCAACTAGGGACGGACACAAATTATTGATTAGATAGGTACCTAGGTACTCTACTTAAATTATTACTGTCATCATCATCTGCCCAGCCTTTTCCAACCACGTTGGGGTCGGCTTCCAGTCTTACCGGATGCAGTTGAATAACAGTATTTTACATGGAGGGACCTCCACAACCCAGTTAGCACTGGGTACTACGATACCTCTTGGTACGACTGGTTGTCAGACTTTCAGGACACTGACTATCTCTAACGAATGTCAAAGATCTACAAATGGCAGCCGGGACCTACAGCTTAACGTGCTTTCCGAGGCACGGAAGAAACTCGGTATGTAACGGCCTAACGGGTGGTCACCCATCCGCAGACCAACCTAGGTAAGCACGGTTAAAGATCGACCTAAGCAGCTGCTATTATTTAGCCACGAACTCCAGATTATCTACTTACTGTAACAACTCTTAAATAAGACAAGCATAAAATAATTTTTTGTTATCTTTAAAAAATGCCTTGAAATTTATTCAAATCATAATAAAAATAACATGTTATAAATGTAAATTACGTATCAGCGCCACCTATGTTTTTATACACGTAATCACACGTCGACGCGTATCATGTTGAGGATCACGTTACATCGTTTGTCGGCGGGAAATGTGAGTAGCTATAATAAACACAGATGGCGCTAAATTATCCTACGTTCTGTAATTTGATAACTGCATTTGTTTTTTAGAATCCAATGACTATTTGTGAATTTTATAAGAAACTTACTATCAACTAGGTATAAAATTGTGAATTAGGATTTAAAAAGAAAATATTGAACTGTTATTTCAACCGCCTTGAACAAGCACTGCTGGTGTAGTGGTATCATGCAGGATTCCCATTCTTGCGACCCGGGTTCGATTCCCGGGCAGTGCACTTATTTTTATAAAATGAGTTTTATGATTTGACTACGTTTTCTTGTAAAATTTGTCTTTTTTTAACATTTTTCAATCTTTATTTTGTGAAAAGCCGAGATAATAACTTCACGCTAAAATGCATTTCATCGTTCTACATAAAACGGCTTTATGCATAACATCTATCATCTTTACTGCACGGTACTATGCAAATAATTTAATTCACTTTGGCTAATCCTTACTAATATTATAAAAGCGAAAGTGAGTTTGTTTGTTACCTTTTCACGCTTTAATGGCTGAATCGATTGTGATGAATTTTGGTACATAGATAGTTGGGAACCAGGAGACGGACATAGGCTAATTTTTATCGGAAAAAAGTGGGATGTGTGGGAGAAAGAAGGAAGAAAAGGAAAACTTAGCGTTGCTATTGCAAATCAATAAAGTGCAAGGGGAACTGTGCTACCCCAAATTTAACGCGGGCGAAGCCGCGGGCGAAAGCTAGTATTATAATAAAATAAACTTAGTAGTTATTAAGTCTACAAACAAATTATTGCCCGCGACTTTATTATCAGATACTATGAATTTTCATGACAATCGCCTTAGCAGTTTAGGTGTAGAAATGTAATAGACAGACAGATAGGTACATCGAAAGGCAAAACATTAGTAAGGATTACAGATTTGTCTGTTCAGTTATTGTAGGTGAACTAAATAATGCCATCTGAACTAAGGTCCTGGCCTCTTTAGTCTTTATCCATATCCACATACCATGTTCCCCGGCTGGCAAATGCTGGGCAGTAGCCCTAGCAGCTTCCTCTAGCAGATCTTCCCTAGCGACGTCTAGTTCGAGGGTAACGAGCCTGGGCTTCGGCTGGTCTTCAGGAGTAGAGGCGATGTGAGCCTGAAGCCAGGAGTCTGCAAGACGGGCACCCAGGCCTCCTGACCTGCAGCCAGCGATGACCCGCCACCCTTTACTGCTTAGGTATGTTGCAATCTGTGGACGAAGATCAAAATTAGGACGGAATAGAAATAATTGTACTTGAGATCCTTCAAACTACTATAAGAACCAAAAAAGCCAAGAGCAAGCCAGACTCGCGCACCGAGGGTTCCATAAAAACTTGCAACATAAACAGCCATATCTTTTGATTGCGTAGGTAGACTTAGAGAGTTGAGTTGAGAGTTTTTCACAACACAAAAGGACCACAGGTACTTATATGGTTTTAATTTTAACTTGATACCTTCACGCGTTCCCCAGAAAAAGGGTCTTGACAGACAGAGGGACAACAAAGTGATTCAATAAGGGTTCCGTTTTTTCTTTTAGGTACGGAATCCTAAAAATGACGATGTGGATTGAATCCATGCATAAAGAGATGTGTAATTAACTTGCGCCTGTCTTTCGTTTGAGTAGTCAGAAAGTATCCTTACTAATATTATAAAAGCAAAAGTGAGTTTGTATGTTTGTTTGTTACGTCTTCACGCTTAAATGGGTAAACAGATTTTGATGAATTTTGGTAAAGAGATAGTCGAGACACTTAAGAGGACAGGCAATTTTTTTTAAAGTGATGAAGGAAGAAACGGGAAAGCTTAGCTTTGCTATTGCAATAAATAAGGCGCAAGTGCAAAACCTGACCAGACCAGACAGCAGGTCAACTAGCAACCTGCAAATCAGGAAAGGGGAACTGTGTTACAACGAATTTAATACGAGCGTAGCCGCGTGTAAAAGCTAGTACAATAACAAAATGAAGAAAATAATATTGTCACCGTCACTTTGAATTTCGAAAATTTGTTTGAAGTTTCTGACAAAACAAGGCTAAGTAACAAGTTATAGTCCTCAGTTAAGAGGAACTACACGTTTCGTCCCGGTGTTGCAACAGATGGCATTAAATCAGAACTGCGTGCAGTGGCATCTGGCTAGGTGGGCGCTAACAGCAAGCAATAACATTTTATGGTTGCCACAAATCTTTGTGCCAACTAGCAATGCTTATTTTGACGATGTCCTCCTACGTATTGTTTGCCTGAAGGATATGCCTTAGGAAAAGTTTCATTTGAAGTCTCTACTTTTCCGCTATCAGCTTTATTGTCATCAGGTTGGACGATTTTTCACCGCGCATTTGGCTATTACAGTTTTTTTTCTCTGCATGAGAAGAGGCCGCTGCACAGCAGTGGGGTAGTATAAGGCTGGTAATATTATAACAAGTCTGGAATTCTGAATCACTGTGCAACCACGTCAATCTTGGCCCTAAATGATGACCTCATAGAGGATTTATCTGGTACGTCAGAATTCTCGTCTTCTTTAAACAGCCCCTCCACGCGGATACTAAATATCATGACTGAAAAGATCTCGGAACTTTTGCCAAATATTTTCAAACTTACTTGTAATCCAAGAGCCGTATCAACAGATGTGACAAGCACGGTCTTGGCGCTATCTGCAGGCAGAACCTCGGCCACTCTGACTTTCCTCAAGAGGTAAAGCAGCAGCGCCCCGACGATGGAGCATAGTGCCGCAAATTGGAGCCCGAGAGACAACCACGTGAGCGCGTCCATTGCTGGCTCAGTGTGCGACCATTATTCCTTGATCTGTAACAAGAGATGGATTTTCGTAAGTTTTCTACTAGTCTTACTAACTTTTGTTGCTACTATAGTGGAACATATTTACTTTTTAAATAAAGTAAAGTTACAAAATATGCCTAGAACTTCTGTTATACAGTAAAGCTAGTTTATGGTGGTGGTCTCTCCTAAATATCCTATTGTCATTCTCTTCTTTTTCATATATCTTCTACAAACCTTTTGTCTTAAAAGAGGACACTTAATTTGTTAGTAGTACCTACCTATTTACTTAGAATATTACTTTATCTCTTCGTTGGAATCTCTTGTAATTTCGAAGTGCTTAAATCGTCTTTGGGATCTATAATTTTCGTTGCGTCATCCTATTGTTCTCGCTTATATTTAATTACAACATTTAGGTAGGCGTGGTTGTCAGTCCATTAATATATTTTGTTAATTCGTTTGTTATTTTTCATACCCACACTACAAACACGTGTAAGTAAGTATCATCAAGAAAAAAAACATGTTAAAGGTTTTCTAAAATTACTTCATCAACATTACCTAGCACGAATGCGTGGTGTACCTACCTAAACGCAAAGTAAATTTATAAGCACTTCAAATTTAAAGTAAGTAACTGTAGACCGAGTATTAAGTTATTAAATCAGGAATCTAGGTTATGAATAATTGATTAAAGCGAAGATTTAGATTCCATCACAATAAGTACCTTTGTACCTTAATCACGCAACGAATAATCGGAAATATTTGACCTGGTTGCGTTGCGAGATGCGTGGGAGAATGCGATATTTTACGATTGTGGGGAATTCTGTTTAACTGTACAATGTCAGTGTCAAGAACATGAGATTGGGTTAAGTTTTTGTCTTATATAAAGGTTACTGTGGTAAACTTAAATTTGATAAGATTGAGAATAACATCAGCTTTATTTTCGACATTATCGATCGATATGATGAAAGTGTCTGTCTTAATATGTGTATTTTCATTTCCTGCTCGTGTTGGTCACATTTGGCAATAGTTTCTACTTATAATCGGTTGAAGTTTTTAGGAAGACTGTGTAAAGGAACTACAATTATTCAGTTTCTATTGTTTTATGATTAATAATTTTCTGCTTTCCTCAAGTTTTTGAGCAGTCTTTTCTTCAAGAGACACATAATGTTTTTTTCTTTCAAATATATTCTTATTGTTTGACTGACATATTCATGGGTTTTTTGTGTTCTATATTATTAGCATATAACTACGTTAAACAGCTACAGATAAACAAAGTTGAGTGAGTATTAGTTTGTTTATAGCTAGCGAGAAATATGGCTGACGGACATTTCATAAACACAGGACACAATCGTCGCCACCTTATTTGTCATTGTCTGTTGGGCAGACAATGTATTTCCCATCGTTTGGTACCGCGTCAATAACATTCCTTTCGATTTTATCAATGGAAACTCCACGGACTTTTGCTAATATTATTGTTCAGAAAAGCTAAGCTGAACGTTAATAGTTTATGTTGAGGATGTCGTTTTTGAATATGTTCTACTTACAGACAGTAAAAATGAAATTAGCTAGCGAAAAGGGTTAATGGTACTAAAAATACAGAGTTCAGGTTTTAGAAGTCTTTTGATTTTTTGGGGTCAACAACCTCACGCAGTGTAGGTACCTACCAGTTCAATATTTTGCTAGATAATTTAATTAGATCTTGTGTAATGGAAATTACGTTTCTTATGCAAGAGACTTGCCTAGCTGACTTAGGCAGAGACATCGTTCAATGAAATTTCATATGTTTCCGATGTTGTAGGAATTAATTGACTATACACGAATGCGTTCAGCCCTTTGAGGTTAAATAGCAGCAACTGTCTGTTTCTAACATCAACCGGATGTAAATGTTTCTACACATGTCGCAACTAATCTTTGACTCGCTACTACCAGCGGAAATGGAGATTATTTCAACTTAACCCAGGGGTCGGCAACCCGCGGCCCGCGGGTTGCATGCGGCCCGCGGACGTCTTCCTTGCGGCCCGTCAATGTTTCGTAAATAAGTTATAATTATTATCAAAATAAACGCATTAATTAAGCGCGCCTTTACACCCTTTTGTAATGTGTCATACTAGCTGATATTCTCAAAGCTCCTTCTATGAATCCAATGATCTTGTTAAATGACATCTGATTTTGAAGAGATGAAAAAGTTTGCTAAGCATTTCATTACAATTTTTCAATTGGCAATTATAGAAAAAATAAATATGCTTCTCGTCTTACCACCCCGGGACCCAATGGCTTGCATGGCAAAGCCTCGGTCCTGGCCTTGGAGGCTAACGGGCCCCGACTACTAGGGCTCCTAAAATACTTGCATGCTTGGAGAGGGGCCAGTTCCCACTTCGTTGGAAGACGGGGAAGCTGGTCCTCATACAGAAGCTGGGGCGCCCTGTGGACTCTCCGACCGCATTCCGTCCCATCGTGCTGCTCGACGAGGTGGGCAAGCTTTTTGAAAGAGTAATTGCAAGCTGCCTCGTCGGGCCTCTTGTGGGAACGGGGCCGGATCCTGCGGAGCACCAGTATGGTTTCCGCGGGGTGCGCTCGACGTTGGATGCGTGTGAGAGCCCTCACAACGGGGGCTGCAGTGTCCAGGGGTGGGGTTGTCGTGGCAGTGTTTCTCCACATTGCCAACGCGTTCAACACCATGCCTTGGGGCTGCATCAGGGAGGCACTCCGGTACCACCGGATGCCGACCTACCTTCGACGTGTGGTCGGGGCATATCTGACGGACAGGGCCTTCATCCACCCCGGTCGCTCTGAAGAGTGGAACCGGCGAAACATGTCGTGCGGTGTCCGACAGGGATCGGCCTTGGGGCCGCTCCTGTTTTCCTCCTCATCGGTTACGACTGGTTGCAACAATGACACGCTGGGTTGCGATAGTCGCGGAGAGGATCCGGCTACTGGGTCTTGAGGTAGCATTGCACAAATCCGAGGATATGGTCTTTCATGGCCGCGGAAATACGCCACCGTCGGAATCCCAGCTGATGGTATGAGGGGTTCGCATCGGTGTCGGGTCGACGATGAAGTACCTGAGAATCGTTCTCAACAGCCGGAGGATTTCGTGGAGCATTTCCAACGTTTGGCTCCCAAACTGGAGCAGGCTGGGGCTGCTTTCAAGCGGCTCCTGCCCAATCTGAGGGGCCTAAACGCCTCGTGCCGTAGGCTCTATGCCGGAGACGTGCGGTCCATGGCACATTACTGGGCCCCGGTATGGGCGCGTTCTTTAGGGCGGCGTGCCGCCTACTACCTGAACGCGCCCCAAAAGGTGGTAGCCATTAGTGTTTCATCTCAAAGAGATGTCAGTAAAGCAGAGGGGCTTGCCAGGGCCTCCGCCTGCTGGGGTTGGTTGTTCGAAACAAATACCGCGGCCCCGGAACGTAAAGGGCAATAGAAGGAATATGGGTGGGTTTTAGTCAGTACAAGTCTGACACTCCCCCCGCTTCGCCCAGAGCGGGGGAAGTTACTTTGATGATTACCCACCCCAAAAAAAAGTATTACGTGTACGAATTAAATTCTCTATGTTTTAACAATTTCCAATGGCATTTTTATTTTTTTTTATTGAATATGACCAATTATTATGAGCAGCTATATTGGGCTTCTTGGGTTAATGCGAGTAAAATGACTGCGGCCCGCCTTTGGTTTAATTTGTCACCTTGTGGCCCTTGCTTGCCAAGAGGTTGCCGACCCCTGACTTAACCCATCACAATATGGGCAGTTTCCATCATTGTTGCTACGTCTATTATATAGCGCATAGCATAGCACACTTCAAGTTCTTGCTAGGAACAATGCTAAGTAACACATTAATTTATCATTATTTGCATTATAATACGCCGTATGGGTTTGTGGCCTAGCTACTAGCTATGTGGTTGTAATTAAGCAATTACATTGTTAGGTTTTTGTTCAAGTAGATTGTTCTAATTGCCTAGATTTTGACCGACAAGCCTATGACATTTTTCACAGATCATGGACTAGTCACTACTTCATGGTCTGTGAAAAACTTAATCGTTCATTAGTGGACGCAGCTTGGTGCGACTTGTCCACGAAACGTGTTTATGGTCTGTGGGGTTTCTAGTCAATTCTTTTCCAAGGCTCTGTCTTTTAATCTAAAATTTCCTCTTATCATCCTTATCCTTACTAATATTATAAAAGCGAAAGTGAGTTTGTTTGTTTGTTTGTTTATTTGTTTGTTTGTTTGTTTGTTACCTCTTCACGCTTTAACGGCTGAACCGATTGTAATGAATTTTGGTACATAGATAGTTGGGAACCAGGAGACGGACATAGGCTAACTTTTATTTAAAAAAAGTGGGATGTGAGGGAGAAAGAGGGAAGAAAAGGGAAAACTTAGCGTTGCTATTACAAATCAATAAGGCGCAAGGGGAACTGTGTTACCCCAAATTTAACGCGGGCGAAGCCGCGGGCGAAAGCTAGTCGTTAATATTATTTTGCAGTATATAAGTATAGATAAAATAGCAGTGATAAAATTTCTCTAAAACATTTAACAATTTAATTACGTCGTTAAATTGTTTTTTTCTAAACAATAAATAACAAGCTTTGTAAGTAACGATTGGAGAGATCGAAACCACTATTTTTATCGATGCTCAACCGAATGAAATAATCGATATCAATGCGCCGGCCATTACTATTGAACAGCTGTGCGGTTTCTCTTGTAATAGGCCCCTATTATTAGAAGAAAGTCCTTTTCTACTCGATGTCTGTTCCGCATGAGAGCTGGCGAATAAAAACATGACGACTTTGTAACCGGGATGCTGTAGTGGTTGTTTAAGTGGTGGTCAAACGTGTCATTATTCGCCTGTTTAGAATTATAAGTATGCTTTGTGGTCTGTGGATTGACACGTAGTTTATGTCCGTATCCTTAAATAATTTATTGGTAGTTTGGAATAAAGCAGAATGGATCCTGTAGGTATAATGTATACAATCGCCCGTGGTATAAAGATAAAACGGGGTCCCAAAATCTTTTTAATGTTGACGTAATACAATCCTTATCAATTATTATCCAAAGCCTTCTGTTTTAAGATTGAACTGAAGCTTATCTACCAGCAGAGTTTGATTCCCTCAGAACCATTATTTGAGAGAGAAACTGAACAGGAGTCACCAGCATCAACTATATGCTCGGTACCACGCAACCCTTAAATTTCAGGTGTTCTTCAGTTTAACTCAAAAACACAAAAAATAAAGACGGCAGTATTGATGACATAATCAACGAAATATATATTAAAACTCCCTAACAAAACACTGCAAATCCGGTGGCATGAGACTAATAGTTAAATGAAGACGATGTTTATCATTACGCGACATGATCCAAGTGCGCAGACGCACAAAAACGTGGGAGAAGCATTGTGTTCTTCTTTTTGTTTTGTATCATAAACGCCAGATCAAGGTTAAATGTCGTAAGTGATTGATACGTTTATGTCGTTTAGCACTTTTTTGATGTAAGGCTGTCATTGAGATATTATCACAATAATATGTTGAACAAATAAGTTTGTCAATTTAAATCTTGAACATTCATACAAGGATCTTTATGATCACTGAGTGGCGCCGTTGGGGATGATTTTCGAAATTGTTTTATTTATTTAGGAAAAACAAAAAATTGTACAATGTTTGTTACAGTAAATATTATAATTAGAAATGGGCTTATGTGCAATCCACGACGTTTCCACTACACTATAGGTAAACACACATAATATTACAATAACAAGACAAATATATAAAGATGTATATTTTTTTTTCGACGCGCCGTAACAGTCATCATTTCGGTTACGTTTTCTAGTGTAAGACCACAAAAAGGTAATTAACACGTTCCCTACGCCATCAATTTCAAAGAACGTTCAGCTAGTACTTTGGAGGCCTAAAAGATCTCGAAACTAACCTACCCTTTGGTGCGTTTGAGACCTAATCAGTCTCCAAAAGATACAGTTTTCTCAAACTTTAAGAACTTTACAAGTTAGATCCCTGCAAGGAGTGAAACAGCACTATTATATTCAACACACAACAAAAGGTCCTGCAAGAAATCTGGGGCCTTAGTCTGCTATTACAATAGTGTCAGAATGGTCGATCACTGATCGCATAATGGTTAATTTTGACAAGTTTGGTAATCTGCTACATACTAAACTTGTCAAAATCAACCATTATGCGATCAGTGATCGACCAGTCTGACACTATTGTAATAGCAGACTAAGGCCCCAGATTGATCTCGTAATGCAACGAACGTGTTAAGTAAAAAACCGTAAACGTACCTATGGCAAAACGTTTATCTATCCTGATCTAAATCTGTCGAGTGCAATAAAGTTAATTCCAGTGCACTAAACCATTGTTTCGGCTCTACAATGTAAACCTCGATCTTTATTTGTCCCTTTGATACAGTTACTTGAAATAAACCCTACCTACCTACCTAAACCTAAATTACTCGGCACTGATTTGCATTCCTTCTCAAAATACGACTAGTCTAGGTGGTAGTTAAAGATGCTCTTTTGATAACTTTTATATTGATAATATCGAAACCTACTAGTGACATTTACTACTTAAAAGAAAGTTAACCTGAGATGTTTTTTGAAATTATCAATACTACCAAATTTCCCAATACTTCATTGTTGCAAATAGAAAACTGTCTTATCTCTGATATATAAAATTATCGATTAAAGACATGCTGAATTGCAAAGAATGGCATTACACTATCAGCCAAAGATATGCTTTATCATCATGCTACGCCTAGCCAATCTAAGATAAAATCGACATGCTTTCGCGGCTCGTTCAAAAACAGAAGCAAGACTTATTATACAAAACAGCAACTAATAATATTTTACAAGCCTGCATAACCGGCTCCTGACTATAAAGCGCTTCAAGCAAGATCTCGAAATGGATGCCGCTAAAATTAGCATATCCTGTGAGTCTGTCGCGAGATATTCAGTCCGCCTGTGTTGTTCGTTTTGCAATAAAATACGAGTACCAGAACCATTTAAATGTGTTCTCCGAACTGGTAGGACGACTGGATTTAGACTGTTATTGGAATTGCTGTAATGCTTACGTGTGTTCTATCGTAAAGTCTTATGGAGCTTGACGAATTATTATTGATAAGAAGTTTCTGTATCAAAGGCACTCGGAGCACGTTAGTACATTTTTTTTTAGTAAGCTTCTGAAAGAACTGTGTAGTTACTTCGTAAACGCTGGATTTTTAAAATTCTTAGATCAAATATTACGTATTGAACTAACATTAACATTGTCAACATCCTTCAATAGTTTGTGACATGTAATTCGATAGGAATATTCTATCTCGTATGCCTTACAATTTCTAGTGTATGACGACGATTTCCTTTCTGTATTTCCTGTGTGTGTATCTGATTCCAAGTGATTCACTATTTGTCATGGATGAGTTATTAGTTTGAATGAGAAGAAACCACATGACTTCTTATGGCGTCACATCTAAGTTAAGTTTTAAAGCAGCTTCAACGAGTGGCAATAGTTATTTGTACGTTTGACACATCATTGGCAGTCGCAGTCGTCTTGTGTCTTGCCGATAGACTTTTTTTCCAACTGCATAAATGCTTATCTAGTCATTGGCTATTTCTACACAGTTCGTTTCGATAAGATGGATATGATATTTTACTGATTTCATTACTATTACCTACCTACAAATAAGGGGTACAGATTTAAGGACGTTTGCAGGAAAGGGAGAACCCAGGATAATATTATTGTGGAAGGGATGATATGAATGAAAAGTGAGTCTGTGAGTAATATGTTATATTTTCTTCCAATGTTTTCAACTATGGCGGAAAATGAAATTTTGATAAGCCGTTCCCAATTAACTTGTGGGTTGAACGAAAGGGAGATAATGAAACTAAACATGAATTATGCGCTCCTAGCTTACATTTTTACTTTATTTGGGAGCTAGACTTATTCATGGTGAACTGCTTAAAAGCATCTGTGATTCCTTTGTTTATAATTTAACAAATAATATTAGTTTAGATCACAATGCTATTCATTATACTTATTTACAAGCAGGAACACCAGGCAGCTTTCTTAAGAACATTAAATTGAATGAGACAATGCATCTTTGTGATGATTATTTGTATGAAGTATTGTGTTTTATATGTTTGATTTTGTGATGAAATGTTTATCAATTAGTAGTATTGTTTAGGAGAACAGCTTTAATAATAAATTAGTGGGTTGGAGAAAGTAGAAGAAAATGAGTACGTTCATGAGTATATCGACCTCGACTAAGTTGTCTCCTTCTAGAGGAGGCACGATAAAGAAAATACTCGACGCACCGGAAACGCTTGGAAGACTTACTGGTTGATGAAACATCATGAAAGGACCACTTTCACATTCCTTCACAAGGACTCTCAAGAGCTCATGGATTCGTGGACCTTTTCCACCCTCACCTTTGGAGCGCAAACGTGGTTTTCGACGAAGTTTTAAAATGGAACAGATGGGAAATTGGGTCCAAGTAGCAACAAATTGGGTACCGAACAACAGAACCTGGTGACGCGGTAGGTTTAGAAGGAGATGGCGTGAGGAACTGAACTCTTACCAAAAAGATGAGGCCCATATAGCTAACGACAGAGAAATATGAAAAGAGGGAGGGCCTTTGCCTTGCAGTGGGACACATCAGGCAAATCAAAATATTGGAGATAGAGCCGGAGGAAGAGACCGGCTGTAATTTTTTCATTTTTACACAATGCGAGGAATATAGAAGATAATTCGAATACATTAATAGTTGCTTTATACTTGTTAATTTGAATGATTGATGTTGAAGAGTTTAACATGGAGAAATTTAATATCGTCTCTAAAATCGTTGTATTACCAATTAAGCTCGATTTAAATGATTCTGCCAATCTAGGCAGGCAATTGGTAGGCGATGCAAATGATAGCTAAGTACAGTCGATTAGTAATTACACGTCCGTACGATATGTAATGCGGGCTGGCCAAGCGTTGCGGACCGTTTCGTTGCAGACACGTTACCGTTGCCTAACACTCAGTGTGCTTCAAATAGTTGGTTCCAGCGGTACACATAGACTTAGAGACGTGCTACGTATTCTTGAACCTGAAGTTTCAAGTCTTCTCATGTATTGTCAGATTTGTGTTATAGGCGTTGATGGTAAAAATATTGATATAACTTTGTAGCAAATTGTTAATCAAATATGTTCTACCCGCCTATGTTCCATGTTATTTGGGGTCGGTGCAACACGTTTTGTTTCTTCCATTCTTCAGTGTTAATCGTTACTTTATTATTTGCGCTTTTTCCTTTATATCATTACTCACAAAACATTAGTCATTAGTCTTCCATTTTACTCCGGGATGCTTAGGGCGTCAGGCGCCGCGAGACGACTCGCGATCACCATAGATGCGGGTCTGTGGACGGTGAGCAATGGGTATCTCACCGTCCGTCCATCCAGTGACAATAAGACGTGTCGACGGCGCGTTAATGTTCCACGCGCGCCTCTATGAGATGTCAGCAAAGCAGAGGGGCCTACCAGGGCCGACGCCTGCCTGGGTTGCGGGTTGTTCGAAAGTCATACCGCGGCCCCGGAACGTAAAGGGCAATAGAAGGAACATGGGTGTGTTTTAGGCAGTAAGCTTGACACTCCCCCCGCTCCGCCCAGACCGGAAAAGTTATTGGATGATTTCCAATCCGAATAAAAGGGGTGTACCCACATAATGACATTGATAGTACGAAGTGTGTTGTTGACTCATGATCCTTTGTCTTAAAATAGATTTATATTCTTCTGCTAACTTACGTTACGCTTACTTTTAAGGCACCAATGCAAACGTGGCCAAATATTTTCCCAAGTGTGACCAACGATCCTTTAAACAGGATAATTTTTCCTTTCCCTAGTAAAGGCTACTACTTAATAACATAAATAAATCATTCGCCCCGTCTCATAACTTACGCCACACGTCGTTACCCATATAAGCACCCTTGACAGTTATTAATATTCAGCCGGCGTGATTCCATCGCCCACACATTAGAGTGTGATACCCTATTATCGTAGTGATACGATAGTGTCTCGATTTCACAACTGATTCGATTGTTCTGCTGCCTACAACGTTTCTTTTTAGGGTTCCGTAGTCAACTAGGAACCCTTATAGTTTCGCCATGTCTGTCTGTCCGTCCGTCCGTCCGTCCGTCCGTCCGTCCTCGCTTAATCTCTGTGACCGTTAGCGCTAGAAAGCTGAAATTTGGTACCAATATGTATATCAATCACGCCGACAAAGTGGTAAAATAAAAATTTGAAAAAAATGTTTTATTAGGGTAGCCACCCCATATGTAAAGTGGGAAGTGATTATTTTTTTAATTTCAACCCTAACGTGTGATATATTGTTGGAAAGGTATTTAAAAATGAATAGGGGTTTACTAAGATCATTTTTTGATAATGTCAATAATTTCGGAAATAATCGCTCCAAAAGTAAAAAACAATGTGTCCCCCCCCCTCTAACTTTTGAACCATAAGTCTAAAAAATATGAAAAAAATCCGAAAAGTAGAACTTTATAAGGACTTTCTATGAAAATTATTTTGAACTTGATTGACACAACAGTTTTTGTACAAAAAAGACAAAAAGTTGTACAAAATAATTTCTGGACTAAGTTTGTAGTATAATCGTATATGCAAGCTTTTTTTGTAACTTTGTTTACATATTTTATTATCCTGAACGTATCTTTTTTCAAACAAAAAAAGAATTATTGAAATCGGTTCACGCAATCCAAAATTACCACCAAAATTGCACGTCTTTGTATTAATTAGTAACCCAATTCCTCGAGAGATGGCGCTGTAGGTACTTATTACATTGGATCGGGTATTACCGAATTGTTCGGTTGGCCTCATAACTGGGAACACTTATTGTGACGGATGGGAAACTACGGAACCCTACACTGAGCGTGTCCCGACACGCTCTTGGCCGGTTTTTTTGAATTCTTGCAGACAATGCAAAATGAATAGAGTATGTTACTGCAGTAGTGTTTATTATGAAAATGTTTATTTTGCTTATCATTGTAGTTTAGATTCCTCACAGACTTCCAAAAAGGAGGAAGGAGGGTTTTCATGTTTGTTCTGCAGCGATAACTCTATGCTTGTCCTTTTACGAAGCCTTCGCGGTGGTCCAATATATTTTTTATTAACTTTACTGGAGTAGTTTATGAGTCTATGCTTTTGTTCTTGACCAATGTTGATGGTCCCTTAATGGGTGGTTTCGAAATCGGGCGTATTCAGTTGTTTCCCCTGGCAGTTTTTTTACTTAATATGACATGCAAAAGATTGTATATAAAAACATTTATCAAGTAGGCACTGTGACCATGTGTTATTCTATCATTTTGTATAAAAGTAAACAATATATTACTATTATATAACAATATTATTACTAAAGGAGACTTGCTAGTGGGAAGTCACATTTTTTTTTCAAGAGGAAGGTTTTATTATTCCATACACAACGTAACCACGCAGCTTGCTGGCTAAAACTTATTGGTTGTTTGTTGTGCTGTAGTTGCACATAATTAATTTAGCAAAATTAATATTACAACTGTGTATGTGTTTATAAATGTTTGTAAACGCACCCACGACACAGGAGAAATACCAAGTGTAGGGTTTGCACTACACTTGGTTTAAAAAAAAAAGAAAAAAAAACAAGTAACTGCAGTGCAATCAATCGTTTTCCAAACAAGCGTTACCTGCTTACTTCTTACCTATATACTGTTGAAATTCTTGCTTACTGAGGTTTTACCAAAGAAAAGAAGATTAACGCGTGTGCTATTCATATTTTCGTGACAACTGATAAGTTACAAGTATTACTGCATGACAAGATTAGGCACGTATATCTGCTAGATATTTCAATATTAGCATAACTGTGTGCGAAAATATGTTTTATGTTTTTAACACACACTTGTTTGCATAATAATTTCAAGGTAGATGTAGATAAAAGTTGTCTTTCCGGAAAACGTGTTCTCGTAATATCACTGACATATTTTGCTTAATATAAAATTTAAATCTAAGCGACTTAAGGCTTGAGTTATCTACTGTAGTTAATTTCTTGAGGTCATTACAATACAAGACAATCGACACCTCTGGGCTCAAAGGTCGTAAAGGACAAAATGCAACTTTTCAGGAGAAGCAAAAAACTGAAAAAAAAAATCGTATTTTTACTCTAACTTTTTTGTTTCTTGAGCTATTTAAATGAAACTTTGGGAAAGTGCTTAGAATTCATAGTACTTTCTTGGGCAGTATTACGATTTTACCCTAATGCTTTATTTATCGAGATAGATTTCCTTTACGACCACAAATTTAAAAATAAATGTCCTTTACCCCCCTAAAATTTTCATCTTATGATTTTAGTTTAGGGCGTAAATCTACTTTACTGTGAAAAATTAATCAAAGTATGGAAATAATGGACAAGTGCAATATTTTTTAGGTTCTAAAGGATCACCCGCTAAGGTATTCTAAAAGGATTAATTGATAATTAAGCTTAATAATTAAATGGATCACGTAATTGTATGTATTTATTATATTTTTTATGTTCATTTTTTTACATACAATTACATTATTAAATATTTCTTAATAAAAAAAAACATAAAAAAAAATTGTAGACCACCGGTATCGGGGACAGGATCCAAGCTAACGGCGGTCAGGGTTCCAGAGAAAGGAACCTCCTAACAATACGAGCCGTGCCGCGTTCTGTATCAAACCCTTGATCCAGCTGCCTAACGAGAGCCTCCTCAGGTATTAGTCGAGGCTCTTAGCAATTAAGCCATTGGCAGATATGACTATCGGCACAATGATCCCTGAGTCCACATCCCACATGTCGACAACCTCGCGAGCCAAGTCAATATACTTGATTTACTTATCTTTCTCGGCTTTCACGAGGTTCTCATCATGCGGGACTGTTATGTGTCAACAATCATTGCGCGCCGCGCTGATCGATCCACCACCACTATATCAGGCTTGTTGGCAACAATAGTCCTGTCAGTGATAATGGATCGATCCCAGTACAATGGGATATTGCCATATTCGAGAACTGAGTCGGGCTCATACCTGTAGTACGGCACTTCCGATTCCACAAGGTTATATTTTAGAGCAAGTTGCTGATGGATAATCCTGGCTACAAGGTTGTGTCTATGTAAGTGCTCTCCGTTAGCTAGACGAGAACAACCGGAGATAATGTGTCGAATTGATACACCCGGACGGTGGCATGCCCGACTTTTGTCAACCGTGCCGTCCTTCACAATAAATCTCCGGTAGTTATTTGTTATCAAAACTTCATCCATAATTGCATAGATAAAACCTTCGGTTTCTCCAAAGAGATCCCCGGAACGTAGGCAGGCTACAGACGCTGATTGATCTACATCGGGTTCATGTAGGGCCCGGAAAAACCGTCCGTGAAGCTCCTTACTGTGCCATACCTCCTTGCGGTCATTAGTGTCAAGCACTACAGATTTGCGTCTGTTAGCCAAAGAGAGCGGAGCGGAGGCCTTTGCCACTGCAACCACATCCCGTTGCATTCCCACGTCGGTTTCTAGGAAATATTCCCTGAGACTGCATATCTCGCGATTATCGAGTCTTGGTATTTAAAAAGCCTCGACCTCCACAACTCCGCGGGATATACAGTCTCATAACCGAAGAACGTGGGTGATGCATACGAAATGCCGTTAATAATGTACGGACCTTCCTATCCAAGGCGTCCAGTTCTGTTTGAGTCCATTTGAGTTTGCCGAAAGAGTACTTCAAAACCGGCATGACCCAACCGTTGAAAGCACGCACCTTGTTTCCGCCTGATAAAAGACTATTAAATACTTTTCTCTGGCGGCCAAAGAAGCGCTCCTTCAACAATTGCTTCAGTAACGTTGCGTTAGCAACATTGATGCCCAGCGCTTCCGACATCCCCAAGTACTTGTAGGTTTCGATTGCTGAGAGGGATCTAAGGTTTATGGAATCTGAGAGCTGGGTTCCCACAGATTCCACAATTTCCCCTCGCTTTACATGCATGACCGCACATTTGTCCACACCAAATTCCATCCTGATGGCACTACTGAAAGTTTCAGTTACCTTCAGTAGCTCCATCAGCCGCAAATCGTTGGGGGCAAAGAGTTTCAGGTCATCCATGTAAAGAAGGTGAGATATAACCTGACCACCTCTCCTCAATCGATAGCCAAGACCTGAATTCTCCAGCAGCGTGCTTAGAGGATTCAAGGCTAAGCAGAACCAAAGTGGACTCAAACTATCGCCCTGGAATATACCTCGCTCTATCCTTATCGGTTCACTATTTCTCTGAATCTGCCGACATCCTGGATAGCGAAGGACTGTACTCCATTGCCTCATACACGAGAACAGGAATGTGCGTAGAGTTGCATTAACTTTATACGACTCTAGCACCCTCATGAGCCATGTATGTGTTATTATTATTATTTATTGTATGTTGAAAACACATGCATAAGAGTCATTTTAATAAGGTAGGGGTTGAAGAAGATACCAAAACTTTAAAAATCCTTGTAATTTTGATGATAATCGGTTTATTATTACCTACCTACGTTTTACGAGATCGTGAGTTAATAGTTTTGTTTAATTTTAAGTTGGTAGGTTGAGATTAAATTCGGAATATTCTAGGATTTATGGGACAATTTCTCACTTAAGTTTATAATACGCCCTTAGTGGAAGCACATAATTGAAAAGAAACTAGGTAGTAAAGGACACTTTATGTTCCTTTATTTTAACTTGTAAGGGTGTAAAGGGCAATTTGCAAAGAAGATGCCCTTTACATAAAAATTTTTAAAATTACTTATATTAACCATCATAGGAGGTAAAGGACAATTGACATTTTTAATGTATTTTAACCCCAAAAGTTGTTTTTTTATTTTGCTTTACTACCAAAATGAGTTCGCTCTGGTTACTAAGTGTTATTTACGTCCATATTTTTACGGTACATTTTGTTTAACGTCTTAAATTATGTGGGTCGTAAAGGCATTTTTTTGCGAATTTCGTAAAACGGAATATACAGATCGATAGAGAATTAAAAAATTAGTAAAACTGTATCAAAAAGTCATTTTCGCCAAAATGTCCTTTACGACCTTTGAGCCCAGAGGTGTCGACATGTTCGGTCATTCACAAAATTGTGTCGGATTGTTCGTTTAAGTTAATCTTTCCTAATGAAAATTTTTATTTTCATTAACAAATAGGAAAAGCGAGAATAAAATATTTGAAGATTTTATAGAAAAAACTGCCCCATAACATGTTTGTTTACAGGTACAAATCGCAGCGACTAACTGCAGCTCATTTCACGTTTAAACCAGTCATTAGTCACATAACAAGTAAACATACACGGTACACGCAATGCATCACGTCTTAAGTGATAACTTAACAGGTCATCACTTACCTAATACGTCAAACATAATGCGTTTTTTTTAGCCACATGCGTAACTGACGACTGTGCGATTGTTTAGTTTCACTTTTGGCCACAAAACACACAAAAAACGTTGAAAGAGACCGAGCGCATCCAAATACAGGCGTGGTGTAACTAACGGGCTTAAAATGCTGCTGTTTGTTCATTTCTGAAGTTTTTTTTTTCTGGCTTTTGTTTTTGTCACCCTTGAGTCATCTTGTTTTCTTTTTCTAATGTTTCATGTTCCTGTGCAGTTCTAAAAGGTTTGACGAAGTCCGTGATGATTTGCCTCCATACAACTTGTCTTGTCTGGTAGCACTGAGTCCCATCTTGTTCTGACTAACGAGCAGGTAATATGTGGAAAAGTTAAGTTACTTAATTAAAGTTAAATTAACTCTTGGATTTCATTAAATAATTTTAGTGGTTTTTAGGTCCTTGAATACTGGTACTAGTAGAAATTTGTAACCAATACTTCACATCCATGCTTCAGTAATCTGGTATAATTGATTCTTGTAAGATCTATATCATATTATCAATAAATGTCACTCTAGTTCAGTGAAATTGGTCTAATGGATTCGCTTCAGGGTATAAAAAAAACGCATAATTGACAGCCAATGATACAGTGCTGGTAATAATACTTGTAACTTATGTGCAGTTGTCACGAAAATATGAATAGCACACGCGTTAATCTCCTTTTCTTTGGTAAAACCTCAGGGCTTGACGGGCCTGTTGGTCTAGTGGTTAGTGGCCCTGACTGCTGAGCCGGAGGTCGTGGGTTCGATTCCCACCCAGGACAAACTTTGTGTGATGAACATGATTGTTTGTTCTGTGTCTGGGTGTGATTTATCTATAATAATGTATGTATTTATAAATTATATAAGTATGTATGTCAGTTGTCTGGTTACCATAACACAAGCTCTGCTTAGCTTGGGATCAGATAGCCGTATGTGAGTTGTCCCAAGATATTTATATTTATTTATTTAAATAAAAATGTATCACTATCAGAAAAAAAAAACAGTTCATTTCATTGATATTCTTTAAGAAACTACATTTATTTGCATGATAAATGAAGTAAATGCAAAGGATTTTACATACAGGTATTTTTAGTGCAGGATACATTTAGCTATAATAAACTAGTATTTATACTGAAAATGACGTTAACCAGGTTTTTGATGTAGGGATTTGATGCGAATGGCTAAATGGCGCTTGCTTGATTCAAAAACAAGCGCCATTTTAGCCATCCGCAAGATTAACCGCGTATGCAATTATTCAATTACCTAATGTGTGAACAAACACATACGCTTACTGACCGTGACTGTTTGTAAACTTCAAAATAATTACTTGTACCGCTACCCTGACCAATTACCTGAATTAAATTTAGATACGCTTAGTAAAAGTGAAATTAACGCGAAAGTATGAAAATCTTTGTATAAATAAGTAAGTGTTACTTAATTAACACTTGAATTAATATGGTAAGTAGTTAGCAAATAGTTTAAGTAAGAGCTCTAGCCAGTTTGTTTTAATTTAAGAAAGTATTGAGGCAAATAAAATGTAGAATAGTCACAAATTAAATATATGAGTTGATTAATAATATGTATTATAAACAAGCATTGCAAGTTTCAAGATCAATGCTAAAATAAACTTAAATAAAATTAGAAAACACGGACCACTTTATTTAGAAGCTACTCATTAAATTCAATTTAATTCATTTTTAATCTCAGACCTTGGTCCGAATATTAGAACTTCCTCGGTTACTGCAATAAATTGCATAGTAAATAGAAAATATGTTGATGTATATCGCACAATTTATTACAATTACAAACAATTTCAAAAATCCATTGTTTTCGTAATCATGTGCTAAGATATCATCTCAGCGTTGTCCAGCGCCTATTGTATAAATTACTTTTTAATTATATAGCTAGATGAGGTTTGGATACGTAGGTATTTTATAAGACAGTACGATGAAAATGGTTTAAGTAAGACTTTTGACTTATTCATCTTTTAAATGATTTATTATTTGTTAACACATTTTAATGAGCTTCAAATGTGACTACCAATTTTAACAAATTTGAGAAGTTTTTGACTCAATTTCCGGTTTCCAATTGAGTTGAAATTTTAAACTTTGTGACGTCATTCTAAATACAATTGTGAATTATGCCCATGCCATATGCCATATTATGCCGTATGGTATGCCCATAAGATTTGCTGAGAATACTAGAAACTGTGTTTATTAGTTTTTTATAACAATATTATTTATTATAATTCTGTTTATTAATTTTAATGCACATTTAAATATTTCTTTGAAAATATTAAAAAAAAAACGTATTTCAGGGGTCAGAGTTCAAGTCTTACGATGGTAAGGACTCCTGTTTTCATCAATTTATTATAATCATTAAAGCTAAGTTATTCTGCAAAAAGATTGCAATAATCTAAGCCCGGTTCCAGTTCGTTTAGTTCATCATTATCTTTCTCAGTTTCCTATGTTAATTTATGTTAATAGAGCCTAGTGTGTAATCCTGCAAAACAAATCAGTTACCTTAACATTACGTAAGTAAATCAGCATGAAGCCATCGTAACTCATTCAGTACCCACTTGAGTAAAAGCGGGTCTATCCAGCGAAACAAAACAGGTTTCTCAATGGTCTCTATGTGGACCGAGATGAAATTTCTTTTCACGTACGACAGTCTATGGACTTTTGACGTAACAATGCAAGTGATTTAACAAGAGGTATATTATTATGGTCCATAGAGTATTTTATTTGGGTTCAGAGCCTCGTTGGTTTGCCGCGTTCGCAGGCGATGAAAATGAGATTCCGTGAAAGCGTTTTTATGTTTTTTAACTTTGAAGTAACAGCCCGAAGTTTCGGTATTTGCGTTTCCCATAGAATACATCTCTACATAACCCTTTGGAAAAATCCGTCGTAATGCTATGTAACGCAGTAAGTTAAGTGTACATTGTCTATTCTTTTGCATCCATTCAGTAAGGTCAATAGGTGTGTCCACAAGTTGCGACGCATCAGTGAAAGTCGAAAGTAAAGGACCCCGCGACTTGTCTATGGTCAATGTGCGGCTTGACGCGTTTTCTTTTAGATAGTGTTAGTAAATGATGTGGTGTGTACGGAATTATTGATTGGAAAATGAAAAATAGTGAATAAAAGGAAATCATAATGTGCGAGCTATGTAATGTTCCGTGATGACGTTGTTTTGTCTGAGATCATTTCCTTTGGTTCAATATTATATGGACACCAGACGGATTACCTATCCAAGTCGCTAGTTCTTGGATAGTTTTTCAGAATAAGGATCATTTATTTATTTATTTAAACTTCCTTTGGGTAAAATCACATACATACAAAATAAATTATTAAAAAATTAAAACGAGAAACTTAACAGTAATAACTATGACTTACAATTGGCAGACGGAACTAAATAATGGTAACGAACTTTTCTTTTAAAAGTGAATTTTGCTTTCAGCTATTTTAATATCAAAGGGTAGTGTGTACTATTGTTATAAACGAAGCAAATGTTAGAATTAGAACTGTGTATGTGGCTACATACTGGTCTAAAACATTATGAGTTTCATTGACACGAAAAAAAAGACGAAAAATTATGTTCTACTATCGGATAGGTTTCTTTATTACCGCCATTTACTTTAAATTTTAGCAGATTTATAAGTAAGAGGTACTTATAGTTGTTTAGGAGTTGCTTTTATGTTTGAGTTCAACAGAGGCTCTAATTTCAGAATGTTTTCATAACTACATACAATTTTATTACAACTCTCTTTTTTTGTTTAACTATGAATGGTGGCGTGAACCTGTTTAAAAGACAACATACAATTCATATTACAGAACCTGTTTTATAAACAAACGAAATTTAGTATGAACCAGTAATGTAAACAAAACTTGATCGAGTCATTCAATATATTATTTAGTGTGACGTAACGTTCTGCTTTCTCCGAACTACTAAAATGGAATTGATGACACACGATTTATTAGAAAGCTATACGAAAATGCATTATACACGTTATTGCAGAAGTAGAAGTTTGTGTAAATGTTCAAAAATAGTTTTAAAGCCCCTTTAAAGGAAGTTACCAATAGTGTATGCAACGTAATGCATCATTTATTCAATGTAATTTATTTTAATTATATCTCATGAAATGAATTCTCATTCAATACAAATATAAATAAGTTATTTCATTACTGGCTTATAATAATATAACAATGATATCGCATATTGCTATGCACCTTTTTATTTGGAAGCAAAATGAATCAAATTCAAATCTAAATAAAAAAAGCAAAATAAGTTAGCACCTGCTCGAGGCGAAACGTAGCAGCTTTTTTGCACTGCTTTGAATAAAATGTTTTTTTGGCAAAGTCTTGCCGGACCTTCTCTGCTTTGCAAAGTGATTTAAAAACTTTTTTAAGTTGTTAGATGAATAACTAAACAAAAAAATATAAATAGTTTCAAAAAAAGAATACCACATTCCTCAAAAAGAAAAAAAAAACTTTGTCGGATCAGTGTAAATAAAAACGGATGATTCAATCAACGACACTGAAGAATCGGACAGCTGTCATGTGAACGGGCTGTAACAAAATGCCTGTATCCGTCCTTTCTCGAAGAGAGTGAGGTTCAATGACCTCCTAGAGGTAATCGTCCTCCCAAGTAGGTGTAGGTGGGGCTAGGAAGAATCGGAGGAAATGGACCAAGTATATAATAAATACGTTTCATAAAGTACAATGAACGGATGCGGTGTTTAGAACAAGTAGTAACAATGTTATGGTACCTAATACTTATTGTATATCTAAATTGGGTTACTTTTACAAATGATAAAGTTACTTTGAAATAACCTTAATATTAAAAGAGAGTCCGACTCGTTCTTGGCCTGTTTTCATACTAGTTTGCACAAGTTCATAAAATACGGAACTAATTCTGAAAAGTTTAAACTACCAGTCTTCAAATCTCAGGTACTCACATAGAATTTATTGATGCAATAAACGGTTTCATGTCTATTTGACTTTATAATAAAACATAAACATTAAAGTGGAACTCGATAGGTACTTGGCAGTGTTGATCAAATTAACGGCACTCTCCTAAATGGCAAACGGGGGTCAAACGTATGTATTGACAAAATATTTGCAATGTAATTAAGGGTAAATAAATAGCACCCGGTACATAAGTTTTCACTTATGAAAATAATGATTCAATAAAAGATCAAGGCGTAAAACGTTTATTAGGTACCTACATACAAAGAAAATGACTATTGAAATTCATTCCGAGCTAATCGGAGACAAATATCTAAGTATTTTTAATAACATTTTGAAAATAAATGCCAAATTTCAACTCGATACCTCCACGCGTTCCGCGCGGGTATTGAGGCACAAACAGACAGACGGACAACAAAGTAAGATAAGGGTTTTTCATTTTGAGGTACGGAACCCTAAAAATACACTTTATGGTTTCTAAACATGTAGCAACTATACTACCGTTTAAAAACATCAAAGATTTGACGTGCAGTAGTAATAAAAACTTTTACTTTGAAGTACCAACGTTTTAATTTAAGAAGTTTATGGCTAAAACGTATTTAGATTATTTGAAGATCAAAGATCAATGAAATGGTAAAGAGGGAATGATAAACATTAAAAAATAAGTAGGAAAGTGGGAAAGATTATATTTTTGTAGGTCTCTTGAGGTTATTCAAATGCAGAGTCTAAATTACGCAAATATATTTGTCTGGTCAATACATGTGATGGAACCACGTGAGAAGAATGTGTGAATTAATTGGTTGGGTGTGACAAGCAATTAATTAAGAGACTGCACAATGGTTTAGCACTATAAGAAACAATAATGCAACTTGTGTGGCCCACCAAATAAGCCTACTACGTTAATACTTCATAATCTGTGGTATCCATCAGCACCGGACCAGAAACTGAATAGAATTGGACTCAGGTGTCGCTGATGAACACATCAAACAAATGACATAACACCTTTTTTACTGATGTGAAATTTCAAATAACTTCCCCCGCTCTGGGCGAAACGGTGGGGAGTGTCAGACTTGTACTGACTAAAACCCATCCATGTTCCTTTTTTGCTCTTTATGTTCCGGGGCCGCGGTATCTCGTTCGAACAACACACAAACATAACACATTGATGTTACCTTTTAGGGTTCCGTACCTACCCTTATAAGACAAAAAACCCTTTATCTCGGGAACGCTTGAAGGTATCAAGTTGAAATTAAAACCTTTAAGTTGATTTTAAGTCTGTGATCCCTTTGATGTGGCCCATTTAGGTCGCTAGTTTGTACGAAACCCTCGGTGTACGAGTCCGACTTGCACTTGGCCGATTTTTCTTCATAATAATATACTTATTATGTTCTATTTTGAAATGGTCTACTTTTTGATGAGTACTTCCAAATTGGCCTTACATAATGACTTAAACTCAAGAATAAAAATTGATTATCTCAGTGATTTCTGTAGATATTGCTGAAGTATACTATTGTAGGAAGAAACAAAATTAAACAAATCTGTAAATATTAATGGAGCATTGTATTATACGTAAAGGCTTCTTAATTTATTTAATGTCGAATTTTGGATTTGACGTTTTTCATTAAGCTGGCCTGGTAAGGTAGCATCATATTACGAATCTATAATTTAGCTTCTTAATGAGAGATACAAAATCCTCGTGGGAAAAACACGGAAATAAGCAAGTTTAAAAGAAAATTAATATATTGTTCTGATTAAGTCTACTAATGAATTAACTACCACTTTACTCACTAGTGCGTACAGGTTGTACACCCCACACATTCAACTTGAAAAAGAAAACCGGCGCTTACGTCGTTTATCGTATTTAAACAGCGTGTAATGGACGGTTGTGTGCCCACACACGGTAATGGCATCAACGCTGACCGCACAGTTACCACTAACTACTTGATTTGATTATGTTACTAACTACTAATAGTACAATCAACCTAATCATAGTGTTGCTACCTTTTGAAAAATCTTTCAGTAAAACGAAACTTAACTAAGGTCACATTGGGCTTCATTAAATCTAGGATTAACTTTAGCACTAAGACAAATAAAATTAGATCCGAGGGTCGCCACTTCGCCAGACATTACGTATTTTCGGATTAAATAATGTGTAACATCGAGTAGTGTTAGTATGTAGTTAGATTGCCATTGGTGGTTAGATACTGCAATTGTGAAGTTTATTGTTTTGTTAACCAGCTCATAGAAGAGGTGAAGAATCATGTGAAAAAACATACAGAGCATGAGACAAATGATTTCATCATGGATATAGGAATATCAAGAGAGAGAAATAACAAGTAAGAGGTATCAAGCCAACATAAACGTAAAGCCGTGTCGACGGCGCGTTCGTGTTTCACGCGCGCCTCAAAGAGAGTCAGCAAAGCAGAGGGCCTTGCCAGAGCCTCCGCCTGCCGGGGTTGCGGGTTGTTCGAAAGAGATACCGCGGCCTCGGAACGTAAAGGGCAATAGAAGAAACATGGGTGGGTCTTAGTCAGTACAAGTCTGACATGCCCCCCCGCTCCGCCCAGAGCGGGGGAAGTCATAGGATGATTTCCCAGCCGAAAAAAAAAGGCGTACCTCAAAGAGATGCCAGCAAAGCGAGGGGCTTGCCAGGGCCACTGCCTGCCGGGGCTACGGATTGTTCGAATGAGATACCGTGGACCCGTAACATAAAGGGCAAAAGAAGGAACATGGGTGGGTTTTAGTAAAAGTCTGACACTATCCCCCCGCCCCGCCGAGATCGGAGGAGTAGATGCTTGTTGCTTGAAATCGCACCGCGCTGTTTATCTATGTATCTTTTTGACAAAACAGGCAAGTATTTTCATTATTAAAACAGCTCTTTATTAGAGCTTTTTATCGCGGGACGGAATTACCGAAAACAGCCGATGATTCCCGAAGCGCCTAGATATATACCTCTAGAGATGTGTATTTTTTGTGATTTATAGGGACTTGTATTTGGTTCTTTAGTGGGTTTGTAAAAAAGAAGACACATACTATTCTGGTAAATGAGTTGCCAGTGCCGAGAAATAAATTCTAAGCCCGTTTTTCATGTTAGATATTACTTTTCTTAACAGTAACAAATCATGAAGATTTCTTCACTTCAGCTCCATGTCATAAATTTGCCGCTGGCCTGTAGATTAGCCTAGCGTGTTAACTGCCCGTTATTCTTAAGTTAGTATAACCACAGTTTAAACTAACAATCATCCGACACGGGACATTCTTGTACAACTTGCTAATCTGCTGATGCCTCGAAAGCGTGAAGCGTGATTTCAAGATAATAATAAAATATACTGAGCAAGTTTAGTTTTGTTTTATAGACATTTTAATTAACGATCACCTGTTATTGTACTTTCTAGAGATATATTTATGAAATCTGTGTTAAATGTAGTAAATAGACAAGAGAGCAATAACAATATTGTTGTTATTTCCCTGGATAAATAGGAAAGTATGATTTCACAAAATAATAGATAATTAATCATTTACTGAATTGTTTTGCTAGGTACTATCAATCCAGTGTTGCGGGTGTTCGAAAGAGATACCGCGGCCCCGGAAATAAAGGGCAACAGAACAACATGGGTGGATTATCGCTCCGCCCAAAGCGGGAGAAGTTATTTGATGATTTCTATTCTATTTTTGTTATATGGCAATTAGAGCCGATGTCGACTATTCTGCCAATTTGATGATTTACCATATGCAAAAAAAAAACTGAATTAAAATATGTCTAGGTAATTAACTAAGTACCTGCATTATATCAGAATGATCTTGATTGGGATATTTTCAAGGGCGGGCGGTGTGAGAACATTGCGTAAAATCGTCCGATAGATTATATCAAGTTTGCTTTGCCTTCTGTCCTAAGAATTCATGCCGTCATTGTCTTTAACGTTTAGTCCTTCGAGTATTACCGACATAATTAAGTATTCATTATGCATCTAGTGCGGTAGAGGTTTTATAACCCTTATCAAACTTAAAAAGCGTACAGGCTGTTTTGTAATGGCGGCCGAATCCTTAAAGTGTTTAAATAGAGAACATGGATGAAAGATGAAAATAGGATTGACAATAAATGGTGATGTTTTAAAAATCAGTTTATCTAAAATATAGTTCTCCATAAAGACTTTTATTCTAAGTAACTGAACCATTGTGTTCAGTCAGCCTTTACAGTACTTAAGTATGGGTAGGTTATAATAGGTTGTTTATTTATTCTCAGTGCATATAAAACAGGTTTCATAAGTCAAAAGGTTCGACTCTGCAAGGTCTGAGGAATCTTCGATGTTTGCAATCATATTGACATTTAAAACATCGGTATTTGGCAGCGTGTCTGCTTAGCTAGTTATAAAATAATAAACCTTGTCTATTACTGTGAGAATGATTGGACAACTTTGGTTACAAGAGAGATTTACTACGGTTGTAAAAGTTTTCTTCAACTTTGTAGCCTCTTACGTTATGTTGTAGATACGTAACTTTCTCGTCATGTTTATTTATTTCGTTTATGTTTTAACCAAATAGTGATCTTATTTGAATTAGGAACCGACCCTATATAAACGGCCATTCTTCATCCTAATGACGAAATATTTTATATTGAAAATTATTTCAAAGATTTGTAAATGAGTATGAAAAAAACCTGCCAAGAGCGAGTCAAACTCACACATCGAAGTTTTCATGCACACACACATTTCTTTTGACTGCGTAAAAATAGACTGATTTCACAGTTGAGATTAGGTTGATTTCACAGTACAAAGAGACCACAAACTTTAGTATATGGTTTTAATTTCAACTCGTTACCTATATGAGTTCCCGAGGTAAAGGGTCTCGATGGTCAAATATACAGACGGACAACAAAGTGATCCTATAAATGTTACGTTTTTTCCCTTTTAAGGTACGGAACCCAAAAAAACATGTCTATGAATTCAAGCGTTTGGTTGCGGGTTTGTTCGAAAGAGATACCGCGGCCCTGAAACACAATGGGCCAAAGAAGCAACATGGATAGGTTTTAATCAGTAAAAGTCTGACACTGCCTTCCGCCCACATCCGGAGGAGTCATTGGACGATTTTCCATCCGAAGAAAACTTGCTTGACAGGGCCCGCCTTTCTGGTCTCTTTCAGATTTTGCTAGCTTCTCTATCAATATTTCCTCACACAATCGTTAATTTTCCCGTTAAATTCTAAACACACATCCATATACAATTCGCGTGTGGCGCACGAATGATGGATCGTGGTACAACACTTAGCGCGGTTGTTAGCGGTCGCTCCGAGTCAAACGCACCACTCCCACACATTCCGATGAGCGACACACATACTAAACGTGATGGTAATGTACCAGACGAGAATCGAGAATGTCCTACTATGAACTACGGGTGGCAGTTAATTTAGGAATGTGTGATGCGAGAAGAATTATTTGATTACAATGTCCAGAATGGGGAAAATATTTTATGAAATAACCTTAGTGCTTTTCTGTTTTATGGTAATGATCTGTTAGTAATACAAAGTTTTTTGCATGAAGTCACGTGTTTAACCCACGGGGGTAGGCAGAAATCACAGAACGCTACCTGCTATAATCCTTACTCATTCTGCCTCGTCCATAATATGTCTGATACGAGGTTCTACACTCCTGGCCTTTCTGAGGAACCTCACCAATTAGGTCAGTGTTCCATTCTAAACGGTCGAGGTCCTAGGACGTGACCTCCGTTCGTTGCCAGTCGCAACTGCCAAGTTTTTTATCGCTTTGACATAAAGATACTATAATATTCTTCTCCTGTTCTCCATATTTCCACTACCAAGACTAAGCTTACATCACAGCGGCACATTGCCAACAAGTTAGTAAAGCGATAAAGTGATAATTAGTATGAAGTGTTGCCTTCAACTGCATGAGGCCCTTAAGGGCATGCCCTTAGACGCAACGTCTTGTATGTAGGTTAAATATGTAGGTGCGGCGTCTCACTAACCGATTATTATATACTTGAACTCTATATGGAAGGAATCGGTTTAAGTTATGTAGTTAGTGTTAAAACGGGCTGGGTTAATTTGAGGTTTATTTAAATAATTTTTTGTCTGTGGATACATAAATAAGAGCGGCCTGTCATTTTACGAAAACATACAGTTAATCTGCCTGGCTTTGTTTGAGAAAATACCAAGAAGAAAATCGATTCTGTTGTTGCAGAATCATCTTCCGAAGGTTCTTTATCAAATAATTTTTGGTATTCCATAGCTCTCATAAAACATAAAGTAACGAGAAAATTATTAATTAATTTAGAGGTCAGTTGTTAAGGTAACTTTGACGTAATAAATATTTATGTTCCCCGTTAACAACATCATTCATTACGACATCACTATGTTTAGAATGGAATCCTTTCCCATTTGCATAAATAACATAATATACCTGTTTCGTTGCTCATGGGTCACATTGATATTTAAAAAAAACCAGTACTTAACAAAATAAAGAAAATTTTAAAAGAGCTAAAAACGAAAAAAATAACATTTTATTTCTGTGATGTTGTATACATATCTGGACTTTAAGTTGTACATTATTTACAAATAACAAATAGAACTAAAAAAATAATAAATATAATAAAAGTTTGTTTACACTGCTTGTAATTGTTAGGAGGTTCCTTTCTCTGGAACCCTGGCCGGTAGCTTGGACCTTGCTCCCAGTAACGGTGGGTTTTTTTGGCTTTTTAAATGTTTTTTATTTTATTTAGTTTTGAAAAGAGAAATATATAAATATATAAGAAATAAATACACGAATAAAATATACGGATGGAACCTTTACAAAATACTTAAAGAATTAGGACGTAAAAAACCACATCGCCACGTTCGAATTTCAAGTTTCAGTTCGAAAATTAATAACGACAAAACATAGTACCTACATTTTGTCGATAAAATAACATTCCTACTAAATCATAATATTAATTACGTGTCACTATTATCAATATTATTGCTGACTTAAGCAAGATAAATACAAGCTTGTTGTGTGGTCCTGTCTATGAATTTGACCTGATGACCTCAACATTTAATGGGTGGGTAGTATCATGTGACATGATACATGGTAAGCATTGATTGATTTGTCAGTATGTTACTGTCATTGCCACCCTTTACAAAACAGGTCTATTATCAGCATAACATACCATCGCAACCGTAACCAACAAAGGGATAAGCAGAGATGTTGGGCTATGCTTGATTCACGGTCGGACAGTGTTTTCGGGTTTTTTTATTAGGAATTTCTCAGTACCAGCCAAAGAGGCTCGATTTGACGACAATCCTCACTAATATTATAAAAGCGAAAGTGAGTTTGATACATATTCACACCTAAATGACGAAACCGATTTTGATGAATTTTAGTACAGAGATAGTTGGGGCCCTGGAGGCAAACATAGGCTAAAAAAAGTGAGAAAAGGGGGAGAAACAGGGAAGAAAAGGGCAAAGAAAGATACTTTTTTTCGATCATAACGCGGGTAAAGTTAGCGTTAGCCCAAAGTAGCAAATCCACGCGGCCAAAGTCGCGGGCGGAAGCTTGTTTAAAATTAATGTCGACATGTGGGTGAAATGTAAGTTACACTTCTGCCTAACTTCTGCCAATGTTATGTTATTTCTAATACAGAAAGGTAAACAGTTGCTACTGATGACCTAATTCGATACAGCCTGTGTAAAGTGATTAATTGAATAATGGAAGGAACAAATTGACAAATTGCCGTTAATTGTAGCAGACCGATCTGTCTCTTGACGCTGAAGTGCCTACCTACTTGCTACTGTAACTTACTTGTTGATAGGAACAACTATTACTGATATCTACTAAGATAGCTGCAGTACAGGCATTCACGTAAATTTTGGCGCCACGGTTGGAACAGTGGCTGAGCGACCAGCTGCTACGCTGCGTATCGCGGATTCGATTCCCGCAAGGAACAAACATTTGTATGACCTACAAATAGTTGATTCGGGTTTGGTTGTTTGTGTATGTGAGTTTAAATGTTTGTAAACGCACCCACGATACAGGAGAAATCCCTAGTGTGGGGCAACGCTTTCTTTTTTTAAATGTCTTCAAAGATTGTCACGAAAAATAACTATTTTAATGCATACAAATTTAATAATTTGCGTATTTCTAAGGACAGACTTATTATCGAACCTGTTTATCGACTCTATTAGATATATCAGCGAGCAATGTGTATACTTTAAGACTGTCAGGTGGTACATGTTTTGAAATAGTCATCTCACGCTTCAAAAGTGATGTTTAAATAATAATTCCATTGTTTCTATTAAATAGTCTTCATACTTCCCACGGTGAAGATGATCTGTTACTACAATACTAGTGGAATCTTTTATTGAATTTAAACAAAAAACAGCGACAAACGGAGATGAGAGAACACGACAAAGTCATCGAGATAGTCCATAACATATAATAAACGGGTATTGCAAAGAAAATAATAACGGAACGGCTTATAGAGATACCGTTGGGTACCTATGACCTTTTGTCTGTAAAGGTTATGGCTTAAAATCAGTAACCTCGATTTGTTCAAAGATTGTTAAGTCTGTTATATCATAAGATTTGAGGTTGAAAAATTGGACATTGATTTAAAAAAAGGTATGAAATCAAGCCTGTTAATCCCGAAGTGGGCAGAGATATGTATTGGGTGTCCAAGTACCCTTAAAGAAGACGAAAAATACCTGTTCTCCTCATCATTGTGTTTTTTTTGTTTAAGGCCATACCTGGTAACCCTTTTGTAACTAAAAGGCAAAATACTTAGGCCATACCTGGGAAAGGTATGCCCTAAGTATGGAGATAATAAATATAAAGCTTTTTCATTTCTCGCAGATTACGATAATTCTACATTTTCTATGTGGTAGTTTTTCCTATATCCAATGTTAACTTTATATAATGTTAATCTGTTAATCTCATTTTTTTTAATCTGTAAGAACCCTCTTTTGGGTGTAGGCAAATGGACATCCTTGGAGGAGTCCAAGGATGTCCATTTGTCTCTATCTTGTGCTACTTTTCCCCAATTCGCACCGGCTATGTTTTTGATTTCATGTTCCCTTCTTGTGATAGGTCTGCTCCTAGTCCCTTTGCCTAGTTACGGAGATAATGGAAGTAAATATTTTCACATGTTTTTAAAAAGTACTTCATTTTACTGTTATAACTTTAATTTAAATAGCTCTACGACCCCCGTACATATCTCATCATAAAAGGTGATTTTTTACCCCAAATAAAAATCGTTTACCATCAATATATTTCGCGTAGAGTTATCTACTTTGTTTGCACAGAATGCTCGGTTCGTGAAGTATGTATTTACACCTTATATGTATACACATAAATGCAAGTGACGACCAATCTAGCACATATACTGTAAGTACACAACAGAATGGAAAAATAAATCTATAGAATATGGAGAAAAATTACTATCGAAGTACGACTATCTTCAGAAGACTGCAATAAAAATAAAACGGTGCGAGAATTATAATTTCTTTATCATCATAATTACTGTAATTTTAACATACAAAAGGTGTCATAAAACCGGCCTATTATAGGTGTAAGTGTTATCAAGGATCAGTGATTCTATCGGCATAGCAATGAAATACCTCGTGGGACAATGTTACGTACAATTATAAATATGGATCCAAGGTCGTATGCGCTTGCGATGCCGTCGCCTTGCTTCACATAGCCATATACACATGAATTACGTGCACAGGAGCATACGTCAACTGAATATGAAGCATCTTCTGTAACAGGAGTCACAGGGTCTCTGGACAGTAAGAAACTCACGTCTCTTGTTCGGTTTACGATCTGCAACACCATCATCATAATGCAGCTGAAAGATTTCCAGTATAATACGAATTTAAGTCAGTCTCTACGTACATTCATACCCAAAACTTTCTTCACGACATTTTCCCTATTTCTCCGCATTAGTCAATGTCTACGTAGGTATGCTTGATTTATTTTTACCCGTCTGCGGCAAAGCCAAAGAAAGTATTATTTCTAAGTAAAAGTACTTAGAAAGTATATAAATCTTCAATAGTTTAGTTTGATCGTCGCTGGTCCCCATCTATTTTATTGTACGATCGTAATTCCTTCTCTGATTGGTTTTACAGATTTTTGACTATCTTTTGTCCTATAGGAATAGTCTCAGGATTATGTTCTTAGCCACCACTACGATTGAGTCTGACGAATAAATGACTTTACCATGATCGAGTACAATGCCTTCTTTTTGACAGCACTTTGTTTCGCTGCATTTGACTTTTTCTGCATACAATCAGCTACCCTACCATGACGTCATAAAGCAGAACTTATTCCACTGAGGGAAAGAGACAAAGCTATACGGGGTGTCTAGCACCATCTCTTACTCACACAGGAATAAGAACTGCTATAAGATGTCATGGTAACCCTACTGGTCTTGTAAATTTATTAGCAGGTGAGAATGTATACGAATATTTGATTGGACTGTCTGCCAGGTAGCGAGTTTTTATGATGTATTTCTTCATTTGAAGATCAGTTACCTACTTTACGACTAGAGAGAACATAAATATTTCATCAGGCTACGCAATAATTATCTGTTGCTTAAGTAGATTGGATGAAGTTGCTTTGATTTTATGCTGCACATTAAGACATTCTAGTACGTTGAACGTGTAAAAAAAGGTAATTGTGTGTTATGTAGTAACTTGTTAAAGATTATCTCAAAGACTAATAAAAGTTCTAATTTGGAGTCAAGTGATTGTAAATGCAACGCATGTCCTGTTCCGGTTCCGCTTGGTCTTCTGCCCACTCTGCATGTAAACGAAGCGTGTCTTTATTTATATTATTATGTATCTAGGGATTATAAAAATGATGTTATATTTCTTTAAAATATTAGTTAGGTTTAAAACTTTTGGAGTTAATTTTGCAAAACTGTGCTTAAGTAAACTTGACTCTACCAGGATAGAGTTTTAGCTTTTATCGTTGGTTTTATAGCTTACATATTAATCTCTATGGGCTCAATATCACTATATATATAATTATATTTTTAAAGCAAACTTAATATCTACAGTTTCATGAAAGTGCTGCAAGTAGTCATATAAAATCGCATTTGTACACAAAAATAAAAAGCATTACAAACAGGGAAACGATCTTTCCATAATTTTCTTTACCCAATAAGTGTTGCTGAACAGTATTTTGTTGTCAACATCGTTACGGAGTCGTCACGCGACGCCTGTTCCACGTCACCATTCAATTTGCTAGGAAATTGTTACCGACATCATGGAGTGAGACAAAAAGAAGGTTTACTGCTCACTGATGCATCAGCCACCCAAAATTGTAATCCATGAAGACATTTATTTACAATTTAAGTTACCAAGGTATGTCGCGAGCTTTTATTATATCACTAGCTTTTGCATGCGGTTTCGCTGGCGTTAAATTCGGGGTTACACAGTTCCCCTTGCGCCTTATTAATTTGTAAAAGCAACGCTAAGTTTTCCCTTTTCTTCCCTCTTTCTCCCTCACATCCCATTTTTATTTAAAATAAAAATTAGCCTATGTCCGTCTTCTGGTTCCCAAATATCTCAGTACCAAAATTCATCAAAATCGGTGTAGCCATTAAAGCGTGAAGAGGTAACAAACAAACAAACTCACTTTCGCTTTTATAATATTAGTTTCACGACGTGAAAAACGTATCAGTTTTTTTTTTTAATCTTTGCCCCACTCTTAGAATTACCTACTCCTGTATCGTGGGTGCGTTAACAAACATTAAAACTCACATACAACTTAAAGCTTGACCTGAAAGTACTACCTGTAGGTCATACAAATATTTGTTCCGTGCGAGGATCGAACCCGCAAAACGCAGTGCAGCATGCCGTTGAATTGGGGGAGGCCATTGCCCAGCAATGGGAACCAGTAAATAAAATAAAATTGCAGCAAACCCAAAGAAGGTAATGCTATTGTTGCACCTACACAGTTGCAGTAACATGCTGCAGCATCAGCATAGGTGGGATTCATGAATTCATAACAGTTTAATATTATTTCGGATGTAGCATGTTACAAAAATCAAACTTGCTCGTAACATGAATATACTTACCGGTTGTAGTTTTGCATTTGACTTTTATTAAACTTTTTTTATTTGTATGTAATTTTTTAATATTGATAAAGTTTTGTTTATTTAAGTTAGTGCTTAAGTTGATATTTTTACACACTGTGTCTACGTGTTTTTTTCTATCTGTCCTAAAGAGATTTATTTATGGAATAAGCAGTACCTTTGCGCTCTTTATATATTTTTCATAATGTTTTGTGGGTAACATAAATAATTAATTGACTTAATTTAACCGTAGCTTAGTAGATATGACAGTCTTGTTCCAAGTTATGTTTCTGAACCTTCTCATTGTAGTATCGTGCATTATTGCCAACCGTTGCTTCCTGTTATACGGCATACCACTTATTATCAAGAAAATTTCTGTTGCCAACTTATTATGCGTTACGGCTTATGGAGATTTATGGTTTCGTAAATTGTTGGTGGCTGTTAATGGTGCTGTTGGTTTACAAAATGGTCCATTTAAAACAGTTATCGTCCATTTGATTGATCTTCATTCGAGTAAATTTGTGAAGATTTTAATATATGAATGATCGCATTTCGTTTAAAAAAACTCGGTGCCTTACATATCCGTGGAATACCGCGGGTAAGGCGCAGGCTACGCTGTACCAAATTGGGGTTGCGCGAGCGCCCTTTGCGCCCATCCATACACTCAGCTCACAGACACGGGTGTGAGGCGAAAACAAATACCTTTCTTTTTTAAATTATAATACAATCTTAATCATTTAACCCGGAATGTATACCGAATAATAATCTCAGATTCATGATTCGTTTTCAGCATTTTCTAAAAGCACATTCCATTAGTTAAAAAACATCTCTATAAAAACAAGAAAAAATGAAAACAACCAAATCACTTCAAGCCAACTAACAAATCCGACCAAAACATAAAAGTAACTTGGAAACCGAACCAGTTGTTCGGCAACGGCAATAAAACAAACATACGGAACATTTACAGACACACACTCGTAAATCATGATCACATTCCAGCAACCGGTAACCAAGCAACCAGTGTTACGACACGTCGCTGAACCTTCGGTTAATTGCTACGAGTAAAAGGTAGCAACGTACGAATAACTGACAGCTAAAGTTACGAATGAAACATGTCTTCAAGAAATAATGTTGACGCTGGTAGTTTTTTTTTGCCAAAGAAGAAAATAACGTAATAATGTTGATAGAATAATTAGTACCTGTTTTATTTGATTTACAACAAAAACCTCAGTTGCTCGTGCAGTGGGGTATCTACATAACAATTTAAAAAGTAATGCAGTTACGATTACTTACCTGATAAAAAATTGATGGAAACTACTCGCTCAAAAAAGATAAATATTATGAGTTAGAGAGATTACCTCCAAAAATCATCTTTTTACAAAATTTCGTCTTGATGGTAGATAAAAATATAGGTTTCTGCAAAAAAGAATATACGCTACATTGTAAGCACACTTTGTTTTTTTGGAACTCGCAAATGTCGGCTTTAGAAAGTAGGTTATAGTAATCTTTATACACAATGCACAAAGCTGCCAATACAATACCCCAAAGAAGTGATGTGGTACCACAGATTATTGCAAATAAGCAATTTTTACTCATGCAGTTTTTTTAAGGCTTTGTCCGAAATAGCTCTAATATCTGTTGAGGTTTCTTTCTCCAAATTCGTCGACGAATTAAGATTCAAGACTTACGATCGAGGATAGCACAGCTAAATACAGATTCTATGGTCTGAATTAAAAAAGCTAAATACTGATTCTATGGTCTGAATTATTTCTGAACATAATAATCGGATAATCCATCGTCACACCTGTCAGTTTACAAATGCACTCGGACTTAATCTTCATTCCAATTTGAGTTACTTTCACCCATCAAATTTTCTTTACCACAAACTTTTTGTCAACGGTCAAAAATATCAATGATGTTCTCTTATTCCCTTTACATAAGGTTTAGAACCGTTTGCCCGACACTATTGACATCAGCAAAGATGTAGGCTCGATTGAACTAGGTCAATTGTTTTGACAGACGCGTAGTGTTTACAAACAAACGTTTGACGCAATTCCATTGCACTCGAAACCGCATATTTCTTCAGTAATAACAAACTTTTATATAAACAACACTTCCGCAGAGTGGAGGAAACTGGAAAACTGAATCACTTTGCAGATATAACTGCAAGAGCAGCAAGATTTTATGATAAAATTGCTGTTATGCATATATATTGCGTAATTCTCCATCAGCATATAAAGTAAAGGCAAAGCAAATAAAGCGAACAAACATTAAATGCTAAGATGCACTCAACATCAACTCAGCATCTGAAAATCTAAATAAACACTCATTGCAGTGAAGATATGCAAATTCGCGAGATAAAATTACCATTGCAAAATCTAGAAAGCAGTTTGTATTGACGTGTCGTATATAGCAATGGAAACTCATAGAATCGCATTACTATTCAATGTGCTGCGAGGCCGACTTCATGCCATCGTATCAAGAAGGTCGTTACTTATCAATTCATAAGTGCAAGGGGAAACTTTGATTTGATGGACACGCCTTTATTGAACACCTACCTTTATTTGTTACTGTGTCAAATCAATTCATTCATGTCAGTGATTTGCGTATGAGTATTGATCTGTTTGGATATTGTAATTTGAAGAAAATTCTTAAGTGAATGCTTAGATTAGAAGCAGGCATAGGCTATTTAAAAAAAAAAACATTGCGGGTGTTTTGCACAAACAGGGAAGCTTGGAGGAAAATTGCATTTAGAAACAATTTTATTCAGTTTAGTAAATAATTTTATACAGTAACAATATATACTTTCTTAAAACAGCAATAGTGTGAAGTACTTCTTGATTGAAGATCAAGAAGTACTTCTTACAAGAAATGAGAACCAGACAAGAACAGCTGACTACAGCTATGCCGAAACAACCATCTGCATTGACGATTAGATTAATTGAACCAAAGTAGTTTAATCATGCAGTATTCAAATATACCCATCGTATTGCAATAATAGAAAAAATACCGAATTTACAACATGTTAATTCACTCAGTACTCACTAGTATTTTATCACTATAACATGTTGATTTTCGACCCATTACGAAACAGTGTTACGCTGTATTTCATATGTTCTGAATTCTGTGTTACGTAAATAGCTCATCGCATGAGCAATTAGATTCAAATCGCATCCGTTAAGCACTTCATTAAAATACTAATAGAAATACTCCATTCCAAAGATACGCACGAAACTGTAGACCTTAATATCGAGGGAAATAGCTCGAATGATTAATTAAGAAACGGTGATTTAGAAAACTCAACTAAATTAATGGCTCTGAACGTTTATGAGTCTACAAGTTATTGTTTCCTTTGAAACTGAAAATTTTAGAGGTAATATAAATACAAGAGCTGGGGAGAGAATGATTGATAGAGGTATAAAAGGTAAGGTCAGCAGTAATATACCTAGGGTAGCGGGTTGATCGAAAGAGATACCGCGACCCTGGGACATAAAGGGAAAAAGAAGGGAACATGAGTAGGCTTTAGTCGTTTTAAAGCTGACTCATGATTTTCCATCCGTAAAAAAAACAACAATATATTGATAATTGAAACGAAATAGTGTTTGACTCCTGTCCTGTTTGCGACATAAAAATAAAAAAATAAAACACGGAACAAATACATACAAATATTTGTATGTATTTGTTCCGTGCGGGGACCGCGCACCCGCGACCGTGATATTTATTTACCTACAGGTTGTATCGGGTCTGACTGTTTGTGTATGTGAGTTTAAATGTTTGTAAATGCACCCACGATACAGGAGAAATTCCTAGAGTGGGGCAAAGTTAAAAAAATATATACTATACCCAGCGAAACTGATGACATATCTTCTTAAATAGAGACGAATATTAGCAGTAAAGAATATTGCAGATGCAACCAGTAACACGGTGATCAAATGACACGTTTTAATCTTTTTACCAAATTCTTCTTAATATAAGTTGGTACCTATATTCTTCAGTCAGAGTAGGGTTCACAGCAGGCATTATATAAAATACTATCTTAGAAGTAACTTGCTACATGCCAACCCAGCTGAAGCAAAAACCAATGGGATCAATTCATTTTCAGCAAACAGTACAGTCATTATTTCGCGCGTAAAGTGCCAGCACGCTAGGCATTGTTTCCCATATAGGCCTATCTATACAAATATTACCAAATGTTGGGAGCGAGATAATTGAAGCAAATAATACAGCTTTGGTTTTGTTCGGTTTCGCAACTCGAGAGCTAAACACGCAAAACTATGAGATAGTTGCGGTTGTGCGTGCAAACGACTGTTCGACTGTTGGTTTTGGACAAGTTGTGTGAACAAACGAACATTTTGCTTTAAGTGTTACTGTTTCTAAATTGAATCTACATTTGGAAATCAGTAAGTCTATAGAAGAACTTGAAACTGATATATTAGATTAGCTTTATATCACACGGCGACATGGGTGTAATATAGGTACAACTTTTTTTTCGGAAGGGGAAATTATCAAATAAATTCTCCCACTCTGGAGGAGGAGCGGGGGGGACTGTCAGACTTGTACTGACTAAAACCCACCCATGTTTCTTTTATTGCTCTTTATGTTCCTGGGCCGCGGTATCTCTTTCGAAAACCTCGCAATGCCGGATAAACATTTTGCCTAAACATTTGGGATTACAGGTGTGATTTTGTTCATATCATGTAAGTTAATAAAAAGAAAAGACGAAGAAAGAAGATGTACAAAAAATAAGAGTACGGCTAACAGTACAAAAGAGCGCTTAAAGAGTAAAAACCTGATCAAATAAGGAAGGTGATAACCAATTACGAGAAAATTTGCCTCAATGAGATCTAGTTACTTGACGCTAACAGTATTATGTATAGGATTGTCTACAAATCATGCGCATGACCTCCGGACGTAACTACTTAGTCAAGGTCACGGTTCATACCTGATGAGATCACGCAGACTTGGGTTTAAGTATCTCGTTACGGTGTTTGCAAATCTATTCGATATTTCTGAACGGGTCGTTAAAAGCGGATAATATATCGTGATGATTTGTTATCAAAATGGTTACTTTACTGTCGTGAGTAAAATATGTTGCTCCAAAGATTGATTTGAAATCAATGAGTTTCTCAAAATATCCCAAATACCCATTCCCAGTTTCTCAAATACCCATTTCTGTTGATAGAGATATTTTGCCATGACATCGGACTTGTGAATAAAAAAGTGATGAAGTCATCATCCTTACTATATATATATATAATATTATAAAAGCGAAAGTGAGTTTGTTTGTTTATTTGTTTGTTTGTTTGTTTGTTACCTCTTCACGCTTTAATGGCTAAACCGATTTTGATGAATTTTGGTACAGACATAGTTTGGAACCAGGAGACGGACATAGGCTAATATTTTAAAAAAAAAAGTGGGATGTGAGGGAGAAAGAGGGAAGAAAAGGGAAAACTTAGCGTTAATATTACAAATCAATAAGGCGCAAGGGGAACTGTGTTACCCCAAATTTAACGCGGGCGAAGCCGCGGGCGAAAGCTAGTATATTAATATTTTGCCACTTCCATTTTGAGTTCAAGTATTATCATATACTCAAGGAGAGTCAAATGCACACAACTGTTATTATATACCAGAAGTTACTCAATCTAAAACCGGTATACAATTATGGCCAGGTAAATGGTGCATTTATGGACATTATACTTAAAACATGTACTAAGAATATAGATCAGCTTTCGTCATGTCAATCTATGGACATTTTCCAGCTTATGATATCGAATGCAATATTATTAGTTGGTGTGTGGTGTCGTAAACTTGAATGACCTGTCTCCGCTTGTCACAGATATTAGGCATGAAATATGATTGGAGAACCGTATTAACACGTTATTAGGTAACTAACTTCCGCCCTCGACTTCGTTCGCGTGGCATAGTTACTTTGGGCTAACGCTAACTTTAAACCGCGTGATGATCGATAAAAAAATCTTTCTCCCCCTTTTCTCACTTTGTTTAGCCTATGTCCGTCTCCAAGGTCCCAACTATCGCAATACCAAAATTCATCAAAACTGGTTTGGCCATTTAGGCGTGAAGACGTAACAAACAAAGAAACTCACTTACGCTTTTATAATATTATATTAGTAAGGATTCAGTATACCGAAATATAATATGTGACCGAAATAAAAATGTCTAAGCTTGATTAAGTTGACCAGTCAGTGGGTAATATCTGGATTACATCACAATTTACATTTAAAAATTGTTCCTGATGCTTTCATTTTAATAATTAGAGAACTGGGTGCGGTCATCAGGGCCAACAGGTTTTTCTGATAAAAAATATTGACATCAAGCATAAAATACTCTAAAGCTAAGATAAGGAGGCTCTTTATTAAGCAGGTTGACATACCATGTCTAAGAATGTGAATTCTTAATGCATTGCTGGCATTTGATCAAATTGAATGGATGAAATGAATCAATCAACATTAATTTCATCAATGGTTGAAATTAACCTACTGTTAATTGCAATGCCTTAATATCCAGAGATATTTTCAAAGTCCTTCGCTTACCTATGTACAACAATTGTGTTTTTTACCAATATCGGTTTGGCAGTAATGAAGTCAATAGGGAAGGAACAGACATAGGCACTTATATATATATATGTATAAATAGATAAGTAGGACTCTGCTGAAAATCTACTGACTGCTGTTACCTAGAAATGTACGTCTAAAACTTTCTCAAATCTAGCCTTCCTAAGATTTTCCAAAGGAAAATTATCAGTCAATTATTCCGTACCCACAATTGAAGTTAGAACCCGCTGACCACTCATAAATGTGACATAAATTATGATTACAAACATAACCGATTGAGTAAGCAATATCCAATGCAACCTCGGAAAGGGAAAGAGGAAGCCTTTAACTTAACGAATATAAATAACTCCATAAGTAGTTATTTATTCAACGCTTCGCTTCACCGAAGAAGTCAGAGTAGTAAATAAATGGAGAGTCTACAAATAAATAAAACGAAACTGTTTTTTTAAGTTTTTCAGGTTATTTTAAAATCATATTTTAGTTGTTCTTATACTTTAATTACCCATATCAAGTTCTTCCATGGTTCATATACATAATCATTAAAATATTAAGGAATGGTCATAAAACATCTATAAAACGTAATTTAAATTATATGTGTAGTAAATGTTTAAATATTTGATTAAGATAATAAGCATTGTTTGTCTGAACTAAAAGATCTAGATCTAACGACAACATAGGAAGATCCGTGTGCCGCCTTGTTGCAAAAGTGATTCGTGGTCACTTTATTGCTCCATTTGTATACTATTCTGTGGTAGCACACAGTCTATTCATCGTGGTCACGTATCATAAGCAGCCACTAGATTTTGTTTATTGTATCAAGGTCTTTTTGTACTCGTACTGTATGAAAAAGTTGTGGCTGCGTGGACATGACTCGTAAATACAACTAAAGGGTTTAGCATTCTGTTATCCGAGAATATAAAATGCTAGACAGATCACTTAGTTTTAATCAGTATACTGTTATTAATATGGCAATAAAGCAGGGCTGTTTACATAAGAAAATATAAGGTTTCAATATGACTTAGCGAGACTAAGCTAAACTTAAGTAACAAAAGATGGGTTGTACCTAAAAGTGATTAATCACTGAAGAATCTAGCCGTCTAAGTCCTCCATCTTGACGCCCCAACCTCCACCATCTACGATCCGTCTTACGTAACTACATAGTTTGAAACTTACTATCACTTGGCTACCAAATTATTGTTATATCATCTTTAGTGGTGCTATCTCGGTAAAAAAGTAATAGACAATTTTATTGTGCAAACGTACTGGTCAGTAATTGAATTTAGCTGTAATGTTGTTGTAGTCTTTTTTTGTTTTTTTTTTTCCTATTTTCTTTTCAGCCAGCTGCAGTTTCACGCAGACATATTAAAATAGTTTAGAAATGAGTTACCCGGGTAATCAATAATTAAGTTGGAACTATTTTTAAACATATGATAGAGTTGGAGTCTCTTGTTCATTCTTCTTTAGACAATAACTAAGTACTTATTCGAAAAGGGGCTTAGTATCGATTCTATATCCTTTCGTTCAAAAATGCATTTGATGGCGTAATTGAAATAAATGGTTCAATTTTGAAATCAACTAAAATGATTTGATGTTTACTTATCTCCATCTTTTTGGAAGGATGTTTTAATTTTCAATTACGGTAATATGATATTAAGGTACATTATGATGTTAGTGTTAGTCGAGTAACTCTTTAAAGGTTTCAATTTCATTATAACAAACGAACAATCATGTAGATGGCTATCTTTCCGAATGGTATCGGAAACATAGCCAACGTCTTTGTTTGGGTAGCATGCGCAATGCGATCCTTATTTAGTAAGCTTATGATATGGTCAACGGAAACCATTCAAACACTATATCGGGACTAAGCTTTTCTATCGGTGATATGTGTATAATAGATAGAGTTATAGGATTTGTAATTATTATTCGTATTGTATTTATCATAGTAACTTACTAGTTATGACAGTGCTGCCGGAGTGGTGACTCGGATAACAATATATGGAACACGGTTGGAGTTTTATTTAGTTAAAGTTTGACACATCCCCCCCCGCTGCGCCCAGAACCGGGGAAGTGCAAAAGAGTGTGAGGTGGTATAAATTCAATGTAATCTATCTTCGTATCGTGACGTCAGTACCTAACCTGGTGTCATTTTAATGCCGCCCATGGATCTCTAACTTGGCTTATTGCATATTGCCGTCGAGAAATATCCTTCGAGCATGCTGGTTTAAACACGATATTTTCCTTTACTTCGGTAATGTGATAATTATTATAATTATTAATACTTAATTTGTGACAGTGATACGAAAGATAAGATACCGAAAAACTTAAATTTCTTCTGTTAAACGTGGTTTTTGGAATATGAAAAGCTGGGAAAACGATGTCTGTGTTTCGATTGCCTTCTGTTCTTTACAAAAATACAAATATTTTAATGTTTGACAATGAATTCAAAACACAATCTCTAGACGTGTACGAAAAATCATTACAACAAATTGAGTTGCAAGCTAACATTGAACAATGCCCATTCAATGTTTACTAAACTAAAACTGTAATTAAACAACAACAATTAATATGGTTGCAAGGTTACTATTGCCTTGACAGTAAAAACGCGAACGCTATCGAATTCGTAAGGAAATTGATGTGACGTGACAAGCTAATAAGCACGTTCGTGTTCGATTCAATAAGTAATAACACTATTCTCATACATTTCCTTGCAAATTTCCGCAACATTGCAATTCTAAATGCGTTTAACAGGTGGCAAAGGTTTTACATTGAAAAGTTGGTAGATTGGACGGCCTTTTTTGTGTAGCGTGAGTGAACGCGAGGCTTAACACTGAATTTATTTAACGGTTCGAGTATTTGAAAAGTGAACAGTGTTATTTTTAACTTCATATTTCATTGGTTCAACTAACATTTTTGGAGATACATTGTTGTACTGGACGTGCAGGACATCTAGCGACCTTATGGTGTAGTTGATCCACAGACCACCCGTGTACAGACCTCGACATTACGCTAATGCAAATAGACATACAGGAATGAAGGGTGATCGATTTATTTCAAAGTGATTAGGGCAAACCTCGCCTTCTCTCTCTTATTTATCTTTTATTAAGGGTTTATTAGTAAGACTTCGCCGTCCGTCAGTCCGCCCATCCGTCTGTCACCAGGCTGTATCTTATGAACCATGATTATAAGACAGTTAAAACTTTTACAAATCATGTACCTATGTCTGTTGTAGCTATAACAAAAATGCGCCCATATAACAAACATGTTTTTTACCATTTATATAGGTAATTAATAGTATGGAACTTTTTATTAGTCAATAAAGGTCCGATTTAAACACAGGAACCAGTCATGACTGTATTAGCAATACACACGCCATTTTCTTTCATCCATAATTGAGCGAGACTTAACTGTTTTTGATTTGCATGAATTATGTCATTGAATTGTACATAGGATTGGCAGTATTACATTATTAGATATAAATTTTTTGTTGCAAAAGACGTAACACTAAACTATTTTCCGAGCGATTGCATAATGAATCAGGATGATCATAATAAATATTTTTGTGTAATAAATTAAAACTATATTTAACTAGCTAACGCCCGCGGCTTCACCCGCGTGGTGATAAATAAAGTATCCCGTGTTATTCCAGACTATAATCTACTTCTGTAGCAAATTTCATCAAGATCTGTTAAGTAGTTTTATCGTGAAAGAGGATCAAACTTAATCCATACTCACAAACTTAAGCATTTATAATATTGGCAGGAGATACGTAGTTATAGTAGGAAGTAAGAGTAAGAAGTAAAATATTTTATTATAGTAATAAAGTAAACGATAGCAAAGAGATTGATTATATAATGCTTATATAAATTGGTGGCCAAACTTACAACTATTTCACAAGTTTTATCTTTAAATTCTTCCCGAACCCCCGTACTATTCATCGCATCCATCAGAACAATGTTTTGAGAGCGTTACATTGAACAAAAGCTCCCGCAAAATGTGATTTTTCACCCCCGCAAAAAAAAAAAAATTATAGAGAAAAAATTTATAGATTTCTGGACTAAGTTTGTAGTAAAACCGTATATGCAAGCTTTTTTTGTAACTTTGTTTACATATTTTATTATCCTGAACGTAACTTTTATCAAACAAAAAAAGAATTATTGAAATCGGTTCTCGCAATCCAAAAATATTAAAAAAAAAGTTTTAATTAGGAAATACAATTCTCTAGTGTTCAACGTCAAACAAATAATAAACTCATAAGTGGGAACACTTATTGTGACGGACGGGAAACTACGGAACCCTACACTGAGCGTGGCCCGACACGCTCTTGGCCGGTTTTTTCCCCTCTCTCCTTCAACGGAGATGAATTCGAAAGATTTCGCATGCGTCGAATTCCGTAACGGCTACGACGAACGGCGATGTACGGAAGAAACAGCTGAGTTATGGAGTGTGCCATATAATTAGACATGCATACATAAATACCCTCGAAAAACATCCTCATGTCGGCAGACGGGTAAACATACAAGTATCATATTAACTATGCTTTGAGACGTTCAGATTATTTTGTGTTGCTGATGATAGGTTATCAAGAACCAAAGTTGTCCAAAAATCAATCATAGAACACATACATTCATTAACTTAAGTTTATAAATTACCATATTAAACAATGAAGCTTTGAATAATTATCAGTAATTGATTGTTGTAGGTTGTAGTGATAAAAATCACGAACACTGCATTCTATTTCCCAAGAACATCACATAAGGGTGTGATCACACTAAAAAACGATAGCGGTAGGTAGATGTAGGAAACAAATGCCTTTTGTTAAGGTTATTTTTACATCTCTTAGTAGTTCTATCTAGTACCCGTTACGTTACTTGCACCCATTGCGATTTCAACGATTTTGCCCTGTACACATTTTGCGATTTACACATTCTGCGACGGAGCCCAAGATTCTTGCACAAACTAACAAAGACACACATACATATAAATTTTTGTGCTTAAAATATTTTAATGTCACCTTCACCAACGCTTCATTTATTCAATGTGTTCCTAATACAAACAACTTTGACAGGAAGATGTTGCGACGTGTGATGTGACGGCAATTCTTCAAGTTTCCCATCTCTAAGTTAATCCAAGACTCAGGTACAGTTAATGATACCATTGCGTGCCGCGATTTTCAAATAAAGTTTTGCTCCAGAACTCTCGTGATTGGACGGTACTGTGTTATTAAGATAACTCATGATTGTGGGTAATTGGTATCTACGGGGCGGTGATCGAAATGAAGTCACGTTTGATCTGGTCATCGAACTTTGGTAGCTACCGACTATAGAGGAGGATTAAAAAAACATAGAGTAGGATTCAGATGAGGTACCACCTCTATGATGTCATGGTGTACGACAGTGACGACTAGAGAGATAGATAGGTCGGGGTGGCAGGTTGTCCCTGGGGTAGCGAGTTGTTCCGAGGTTATTTGAAAGAGATACTGCGGCCCGGAACATAAAGGCCAAAAGAAGGAACATGGGTGGGTTTTTAGTCAGTACAAGTTTGACACTCCCCTTCGCTCCGCCTAGAGTGGGGGAAGTTATTTGATGATTTTCCATCCGCAAAAACAAAAGACATAGATACAATACTTTATGGTACTGCACAATATTATACAATACTCATTTACAACACTGTCAGATTTTGTAACAATATTTTGTTTAAAAAGAATGTCCAATTTCCATGGATTTTCTTGCCCATTATTCTTTATAGGGATCCTTTGGAATTGGCTTTCACAACATATTACGCCTTGTGACTGTAGCTTTATCTTTTTTTTGACATTCACCAGTACATACCTATAATGGTCTAATTGAAATAAATGCTTTGAGGTTGATTATATACTGTAGGGCCATTCTGCTTAGGTTAGATTCAAGATCTCTCATCTCTCTAAAATCTTCTCTTTGTTTGTTTGAATTTGTTATAAAAATCCAGGGTACAACCCTGGTTTTGTTCATTAACGCTACATCTACTAGACACTACATTTTTTGGAAGGTTAAATATATTTTAAATGGACTGGCTCCAAAAAAGGTAAAACACTATCACGTTTCGGAACACCTTAAAATTCGTCTGAGGTATGCGAAACTTAACAATTTTGCAACTAACACTTACTTAACAATACAAAATAATGTAGGTAAGTTAACATTCTAAGAATCAAATACATATTCTCTCGACGTCGCTGTTTTAACTAAGTGCCTTTCCACACACGCCCGTAGGTTTTCTTACACACGTTTCTGAAGCGGTTCATTACCCTAATGTCAAGAGAAACCGCGTATGACTGTACAAAATGTGTACATTTTGTAACCGTTTAGACGATGTACGTGTGTGTGTGGAGGCCGTAAAAGACAGAAAGTAAAATTTCAAGTGTAAAATATGAATTAAAGTTTTATAAGTACCTACTTTGGTATATTATGTGTCAACAGAGTATTTTATGTATAGTTCTGGGTAGGTATGCACCTACAGAACTCTTTAATACAAGTATAGTTATCATCTGCTTAGCTATCCTTTGCTGCAGCTGAATACCAGTATTTTACATGGAGCGACTACAAATCTGACCTTTACAACAAAGTTAGTACTGGGTAATACGATACGCCCTGGTAAGACTGCTTATCAGACTTTCAGTACACTGACTATAGGATGGACTATGGGCTGGGACCAACAGTTTATCGTGCTTTTCGGGTGGATATCCATCCACAGACTAACTTAGGCAAGCACGACTTAACCTTAAGATCGACAAAAGCGGCTGCTATTATTTAGCCACGATCTCCTTCCTTCTCCTTTTCTTCAACACAGGTATAGTAAGGGACTTATTAACAGAGATAACACTTCAAAGCGACACTTTTTTAACAATGCTCAAGTTATGGTACTAGAGAACAACTATATACTGTACGTGCAAATATTTGATTTTATTTAAACAAAGATACATTGTGAACAAAACAATGACCCGTTTACCTAAATAGCATTTCTCTCCCGGGAGCAGTACTAGTAAGTAAGTAAGCAGTAACAATTCGTGCGCGAACGCATGCTGTCACGTACGAGATCGCAATAACCTCACGTTCGACACCCACTCGCAAATAGACCTTTCCGCTTTCTTGGGTACACTCGTCGCTTTTTAAATGAACTGTTAAGTTATAGGAAAGTCGCCATGTTTACCAGCTTTTTTTTCTTGGTGGGGTATTGAGATTTTGAGAATACGCTGACAAGAATTGGTCTTGGCAAAATGAACTAGGGAACAATACAATTTAATCAATTTAAAAGGACAATACTGGATACTGGGTAATGGAATCAAAAAGTTTTGCCCAGAAAGTTTTGCATGTAAAATAATAAACACAAGTCAAATTTATTTGACGGCACGTTTGGCGCAGTGGTTAAGCGATCGAGTGCTGCGCTGCGTATCATGGGTTATAAACTTATAATAATACTAGCTGTGCCGAGCGGTTTCACCCGCTGCTCAATAGGTGTTGGCCGATTCTCAGACCTACCCGATATGTACACAAAATTTCGTTTAAATCGGTCCAGCCGTTTCGGAGGAGTATGGGAACGAAAACTGTGACACGAGAATTTTATATATTAGATACTTGTATGACCTGCAGGTAGTTTTTTTCTGTTTTGGCTGTTTGTGTATGTGAGTTTAAATGTTTGTAAACGCACTCACGATACAGGAGAAATTGCTAGTGTGTGGCAATGTTTCTTTAAAAATAAAAATATTTGCTTAACATTTTTGTGCTCCACATTTTTCTCCAACGTTAAAAATTAAAAAAGTGGGTTCCTAAATGTATAATTCTTGTATCCGCGGAGTGTTAGGTATATCGCAAATATTTGAATTAACTGGAAATATAACTATCGTATCTAATCATAGTCTCAATCATTTAAGGCGATGTTGAACTTACTGGTCGCTGTAAACTACTAAACTAGACAGACCTAGAAAGGACTGAATGTGCTCTACAACTCCTCTCACTCCTTTAAAGATGGAGGTCGATACTCCTTATACCTACTTCTATTTTAGTGTTTTTATTTACCTTATATGTTATTATAAGTAGGCCAAAATGGTTCAGTGTCAACTTTGGTGTATGTATAGTCGGTAAGTAGGTAGTTTTTTTTTCTAGTATTCTTTTCATCGGACAACAAAAAAATAAGTCTCATTGTTTAGAAGACTGGAAATTAAGTTAACTCTCGGAAGTCGGCGACTTTCGTTTGTCACATCGATTATTCAGCATTTTATGAAGATATCTCAGACAATTTCTCATCGAGAATTCATTTTAAAGATATTTAAGCAAATCACACACAAGCGGTAGAACAACACACACAAGAAACAAAAAAAAATATTATAGAAAATAACAAACTAAACCTAACCAAGCAATATAAATAAAATTAAAATGGGACCATTTCGGGAGTAAACTCTTTAGTAAATATACTCAGCCCAAAATTTACGAAGAAATCGCGGATCAAACAAAAAAATTACAGTCGAATTGAGAACCTCCTTTTAAGTCGTTAAATAAAAGCTTCAAGGGGCGAGAACTAGCTTTCATTTAAATTCTTTAGCTCGACCAAAAAAAAACAATAAGTAGCCGAGTAAAAAATATAAATACTCACGTAAACATATGAAAACACATAATCCAGGCGTGGTTGCTAGTAAAAAAAAAGATAATCAGGCCTTGGTTGTTATCGCACGAATGATCTCTTTCACACGGTGCGTCCGCGATGCCTTCTTAGTTCATTCACATTTTCAAGAACGATTTACTTGAACTTTTGACCTACGACGACTAAATCTTGAAACCATTTAGTTTAGTAGCTATTGTTAAACTTTTACCCAGAGCTGTTAAATAATTTTGTTAGGGAATTAAGATGAATAATTGTGGTATGAAAATAACAGGAGCTTTTTAGGAAGACGCTGCTATAAATTTGGGGTTACATAAGACTCTGTGTTACTAAATTTGGTGTTTGTTGAAAGATCGTTTGAATATTATAATGAACAACTTCCTCTTATTAGCATAGTTGAAGTTATCTTTTGAATTGGAATGTTTTAATGAGCACTCTGAAGGTTCCAAAGTTTCATATTGTTTCATAAGTTTCAATTTCAATAAAACCAACCGTTGCTTTTAAAATTAAATATTTAGTAGTCTAACAATCAGCACCAGAATCGGAATCGAACTTGAAACGAATGAAAATAATATCATTAGCGAAAAACAGTAGTTTTAAAAATACTACAATCGTTAACAAAGAAACACCTAATCCCAATATAACACCAACTGAAATCATAGAAACAGTTGAGTCACATTCGAGCACTATCACTACCGCAATACCACTAAATACCTCTAAAGGATAAGACCCATTAAACCGCATACGTCGTGAAATCGAAGTGTCTCCTTCGCTAAGTACCAAGCCCCGACACAGCGACTGCGACAGTACGACTTAACGTGTGCTTATTGTTAAGCGATGCACGACAAATCGCCGGACAGCACCATTGGACACGCGGTTTACCGGATCGGCGCAAGTTAGGAGCGGAACGGTTTTGTAACTGCTGATATTGATAGAAATGTTATGGTTGGTTTAGAATACGTGCCCGGGATGGATATTACGTTTGGAGCTTAGGATTTTTCGTCATAATAACTTTGGAAGCAACCGTCACAAGGTGGAACAATGACCTGGTGGTCGTAGTGAGAATTTATAAGTTGCGAGAAACATAAGACTGCTCATCGAGGAGACGGCAACATTTGGATATATATTTGCAACTTTCAACTTGGGTAAGAAAATAATTACCTACCTATATCTCAATGAAATCTGTACTAAATTCTACAAAGTTTTTGGTAAACTAAAGAAAGCGTCTTAAGAGATTTTGAGGTAAAGATCCTTATAAGCAGAAGCTACAAAAGAGAAAACGCTGAAATAACAATCATATTTTGCTGAAATTAGGTCCAAATTACGTACATAAAAAAGGAAATACGATTCGTTTTTCGTTCCTCGTAATTTTTTGTCAGACACGAAATTCTATAGATTCGTTTTTCGTTCCTCGTAATTTTTTGTCAGACACGAAATTCTATAGCATTAAATATTCATTATAAACCGATTAAAGATACAAAAACAATGTAATGGATATTATAGAACCAAAAACTGCCAGAGGCCTCGGGCGGTAGGATTAAAGGTGAAACATAAATTTTCTCATGAAGGCTTGACAAACAAGCGCCTGAGGATATTATCAAAGTAAGTCATTAATATTATTGAAACATGATATTAAGTTTTAACGACTATTACTGTTATGAAGTAAGAACAACAGGTTTGATATGCTTGAACACACATTTGAGTGAAGGCCCATCGTAAGGCATACTAGAATAAAATTTGGTATGGTAGATTCTAAATATGGTTAAAATATCAAACCTTTCTTGTATCAGTGGAAAGCCAGCCTAATGGGTTGAAAAAATTTGATGTTGAAAATCTTCCTACTTAATAATATTATAAATGCGAATGTTTGTGAGGATGAATGGATGTTTGTTGCTCTTTCACGTCAAAATGGTTCAACGGATCTTGATCAAATTTAAAGAAGAGGTAAATTATTGTCTGGAATAACACTTAGGATAGGACACCGTCAATATATATATAGACTAGCTGGCGCCCGCAGCGTCGAATACGTGGTATCGAAAAACAAATTTTTAAAGTTTAACGATCATCACTAGTAACAGGGAACAATGGCAGAAAGGAGGCGATGATTGATTTATTAATGTGTCATTATGCGAACAGCGAAGTTCATATAGCCCGGATCTATTTCAGTCGCTATTAAAAGGCTCATTTTGGGTAAGCTAGTTTCATAGTCGACCTTATGTCTCTCCTCAGAATAAGATTGAGGTCAACAGAAGGCCTATTAAAAAAAAAACCTCCAAAGCTATGCTAAAAGATAGATACCGCTATCGTCAACAACTTGTTACTTTTAACACTTCCTGGCACTAATGCCTTAACGGTGTCAAAGTGACAAGACAAGTGAACGCCCAGTTAGTTTCTATAGCATAATGAAGCGAAAAAGTTACAAAGAACATGATTGTCAATTGAAAGCCAAGCCACGTTACTACGGCGGAGTCGGTTACACTTGCAAAGTCATTGAGGACTGCATTCAGAATGCAGATCGTCTATTGCAAGTCGCTGAGGTTTTAGAATAGGTGTTATGTAATGGCTAAAAATACTTCGGAATTACGTGTTTTTTATTTTAAGAGAACGTACCGGAGTACGTGTATCTCGTTTATTTTATACGGACTCCTGCAGGACTAACGCTGGAATACGTGCACCTCTTCGACGCCTTCTGGACACGTACAGTTCAAATTTTATGGAACTATAAATATGTAAATATATTTTACTCTCTAACCATAACTTTAAAGCAAAAGCACTTAAATCTTATCTGAGAGAGATTAAATTTTGTAAATTATTATAATGAGTTTCAACATATTCATAACAATTTAGGAAGTGTATGCTATAGGTGTTACCAAGTATTGTTTAAGAGTTATACTCCAGCGGTTTATTTTATCACTTCAAGCACAAAGTACAGAGGCGGACTTAATGCCAAAGGCATTTTCTACCAGCGGTTGGTTATTCGAAAGAGATACAACGGCCCCGGAACATAAAGGACAGAAGATGGAGTTTCGGCGGGTTTTAGAGAGTAAAAGTCTTACAGTCCCACCGCTCCGCCAAGAGCGGGGGAAGTTATTTGATGAATTCTCAAAAAAAAACATCCTTAAACTTAACTCGTCGAGGGACAAACAAAATAACAAAACAAATACAGAAGAAGCTTTAGAGATTAAGTTGCCATTCGATATTTAATAGGGTTAGCTGCCTGCTACTTAAACAACCTCTGAATAGAGTTGGGTTTCGTATTCCATTCGTTTCTCGCGTGGAAACGCGATCACTGCAAATCTTGTACAGGTGCCAAGTGATTTAGCACTTCTTAGATGAAAGTGGTGACGTGGGAAGTGGTCAGCTGCACTAAAGGTGTTGAATTTTCAACACTTAGCTGAACTCCGAAAGTAGATAATCCAACACCCTGTTTTCATTAAGGTAAAGATTTAAAGGAATTAAAAAAGAAAGGTGGCACTCAGCGTTAGCAAAGCGGGAGAGTAGCAGAAAATAAGTCTTAACGTAATTTGTAAATGTTGGAATAGAATTCCGTTTGTTTTTCTATTCGGAATGAAAACAAGTTTGAAAACGATCTAATTTCTTGTACTGAATGTTTTTATCTAAATCCTAATAAGTATAAATAAAACTAGGCAGCTCTGATCTATCGCTGTACTTGACTGAAAAGCAAAAAAGATTAGACACGAATCGGGATTTATCTACGAATAATGAATGTTCCGTGACATTCCACGAAACCAGCCTATCTCCAGCGAATAGTTCGAAGAATGAGACCCGTCCATTAAATTCTAGTAAGTACGCTTAGTATTGGAAAATGTGTTAGATATGTGCTGGTGGTAAGTGTCTATATTAAATACTTACTAGACGCTAAACCACGAACAGTGTTCGCGGGTTTGCCCGGGAAGGAACACAGTATCGGGATTAAAAGTAGAATTAATCCAGGATGTATTCTATCTATATTTGTATATATACCTAATTTCAACCCAATCCGTTGAGCCCTTTGAAAGTGACAGAGTTACAAACGTGCACCCACAAATACAAACTATTGCCTCTATAATAATTGTGTGATTATAGGATATTATGGCTATGTTCAGTCTTCAGAATACACGTAAAAATCTAATCTGTTTTAATACCACGGCCCACTTTTCCTAGTTCATCGAGCTCGAAAAATTAAGTGCTTCTGTTAGCCTGATTAATTGTCTGAAACTGATTGGCTGTAATCGCGCAGACAGCCACATAATTTGGGTTAGATATACAATTATCGGCACGATAAAACGTTAGTTTAAAGAACAGTAAACATTAAGTTAGTTACTTTAGATATTTCTAATAGACAGTATCAGTACCTACTTATATGCAGGTTTATTAGAACTTTGCAATACAGGAACGGGTTTTCGAAATAAGTCGACTTTTAACGAAATCATCCAAAGTGAGTTTGTTTATTAAAAAACTTAAACATTCGTTTAATGTATATTTTTTTTATTTCATTACAAAATTAAAAATTTTATTTTACAAACCGAATTCGTTGTAGAAGCGTTGTATCAATATTATTGAGTCTGCGTTTATTGTATCCCAAAATGTTAACCTACTTTAGTTTTTCAAATACATGGTTCTGAAACTAGGTCACGTTGAATTGAAAATATTTTTAAACCCATTGCTTCATTGGATGTATCCGAATTATAAGCAAACAGATACGTGCTTGTTTTATTACTAACAGGAAATTTTGGCAAACAGCTATTTTAACTTTCAACTATGTTGGTATTTACAACAACAACAAAAAAACAGTTCATAATTTTCTTAGTAAGTCGGGTAAAAAGAACCGAATCAAATGATTTGTTTATTTTGTTAACATTTTTTTTGACTGCACGGTCGCAGTGGCTGACCGAACGACTGCTTTGGCGCGGGTTCGATCAACGCACGGAACAAATATTTGTATGATCTACATGTAGTTGTTCCGAGTCTGGCTGTGTATGTGAGTTTAAATGTTTGTAAACGTACCCACGACACAGGAAAAAATCCTAGTGTGGAGCAACGTTTCTATAAAATAAATTATTTGTTTAACATTTTGGTTTCTCCACATTTCTCTCTCTCAAGATTTTACTGCATAACAATAACGATATGATGAGATCAGAAGTTGGTGCTCACGTTTTCAAGTTCATTAAAACAGGTCATTGACTTGTTTTTAAAAGATCTGACTCACTCTCATTGTTCTCGAAAATATTGATCGCAAAGTAGCTCTAGTGGATCGGAAAATAATAGAAGCAACATACCTAAGTATGATTCAATTTATGTAGTTAATAACTGAATGGAAGCAGATTAACAGATCACAGCAATGATTTAATTATTAAAATCATTTTTTTTGACATTGTGGCAAACACTTACTAAAGCAAACTTTATTTTCTAACGAATAAGGTGTTATTTTTAACATCACGATTATCTTAAGAGAAATATGTGATTCTAAATGGTGGCCATCTTATCAGATCCTAGTTCATATAACTTCCTGTGTCTTTTATACCTGCGTGCCTCGAATAATGATAAAATAATCAGAATAATCAGTTATTTCCTGTTCCATTAAGCATTAACTACTTAATTCTTTATGGAAATAAAGTCAAAGGTAGGAATTTATACAAATGATGATGGATGGCTAAAGAGTCAGACCAAAGTAAAGCTAGCCTTCCAGAGGACGACAGCTCTTGGCCATACATGCTTATTTATAATGGTTAATAAAGGTTTTTAGACGTAGAAGAACCAGGGCTGCGGATTGGTTCCAAAGAGATTCCACCTCCGGAAAACAAAAGGCAAAATAATTAACATGGATGGGTGTTAGTCAGTATTAGTCTGACACTCCTTCCGCTCCGTCCAGAGGATTCATTTGATAGGTTACCATCCGAAGTAAAATACAATCATAGTTGCTTTGAGTTGTATGTGTATTGTTTTTGTTTTTTAAACTTGGATGACCATGCATTTATGAGGTATTTTTTTTCTTCTTCAGTTTATTGTTCAAACCAGCCCACGTAGTTGCAGCAGTGCTGAATGTAGAAGTTTAGTACTTAGCAGACTGGATAAGGATTCGGGGCAACCGAAAGATGATGAAACGCACTTCTCTTGTGTTAAGAGCTCTCCGAATGTTCTACATGACATCATAGTTCCATCCACATGCGAAGTTAATGAACGCTAAATGTAACGCAACCTAACAGTTGTAATGCTAATACAAAAGCTTCGTATTATACCAACAGTCGAAACTGTATTAAGAAAACAAGTTATTATGAATTCTATTATTTAACAGACAGCGCTTTAAATTCGGTCACACTCGATTTTCGTGGAAGGATAACTTTCGTTCCGCATCCGCAAACATTCCTAGACAGAAATTGACAAAACAAAATGTCATACATTCGTGCAACCAGCTTTATCTATTAACACGTCAACATAAACGATATTCATGCAATGATCGGTAGAATGTAGAGTCTTCCAGTTTTCATGATATATCGTTTGTGTTCACGAGGCGGTGGCGGCGTTCCGCATAACTTAATTGGAAACTCCTGGCATACCGAACTTGGCGTCGCAGTAGCTTCGCAGTACTTCGAACAAGTAATTGACAAAGTAATTAGTTTGTCGGATGTTTATACACTTATAACAAAATGTATTAATTCTATTCATTTTCACATGTCTTGCTTTCGTCGGGTTTTAATTGAATGAAATGTTTTGGTATGATGGATGGCGTGTACTGTGATGAAAACGTATTTTCAGTGAAAAACTTTGCAAGGAAAATCTAATACTTTCAGACGGTAATGCCTGAAAATGACAGATTTTCCTTTCAATCCATGCGTTGGTAGAGTAAGCGTAAATAAAATAATAGAATAGGTAATTATTTATTGTTGTTAACAAACGTTTGAACAACATAGTTCATGCCCTTACATTTTAGAATAAAAGTTAGTGGTTACTGGGTTTTTTCATCACTTCACTCAATTCTCTTAACACTTCTCAGCAGTTGATGGAAATAGGTTCAGCCTCTATTAACTGGGACTTAAAATAAATCTGCTAAAATGTGGGTGTGCTGTGCTATAAGAAACCTAAATCTCTGTCTGTCGAACTTTACGGAAATTACAATTGTCGTGGTGGTTTAAGAATCAACTTATCCTAGGTAATAATGAATAATAGCTTAGGTAATAATTAATTAATCATGATAGTTTTATCAGATTCATTACAAATAACCGTGTTATATTAAATCACCACAAGCCCAATCCAGATAAGAATGCAAAACAATTACCTCGCGATCGAGCCGAGTCGGCTAAAAAGTCACGAACAACAAAAGCAACGGACAGCTATTATATGGGAACGGTAACTTTAACGACTCGTTTATTAAAATGTGGGACAGCAGATTAGTTGGTACTCATTATGCCTACGTCTGGTTCTCTGAGAAGGTTTGTTTATGTATCTGTGAAGTCATCTGTGTTGGCTTTAAGTACAGTTATAATAGGTTGTTTGAAAAAAAACAGTTGGTATATAAACTAAGAGGACATCGGTAATGTTGTCTCGTAGAATTATATATAACATTTGGAACGGGATATTACACGCGAATCATATGCGTATTGTATTGTTGTTAACAAAGATCACTTGCTTCGATAAATGAAACATAGTGAAGTAACCAGCATGTCTGAAAGATATTTCTCGACTGCATTTTAAGCCAAGTCGACGCCAGGTTTGACACTTATCACACGATACAGATGGATAGAACAAGTTTTTATAATGCTACTCGCAGTTCAACTCATTTGAGTTGTTTGACTGGTCAACAGGAATATCCTGTGGTGACCTTAATGAATTTAAGGCCCCCCCCCCCCCTCAGGGCTAAAAGCTACTAAAATTTCGATGACCGCACTCTAAGGGCACCCCCTGTGGGGTACGAGCCTCGGCTTAGGGGTTCATGGTTGAATCGACTGTAATAGGGGCCGGGTCGGGTTATTATTTGGGGACTTTTAAATCTACTAGCTCATCTTGCGGGTTGGCTAATAGCAAGAGCCGGGCTCTACTTTTATCATCGGAAAAATAAAACAAGATATTTATCATATTACTCTACATATATTTCCGATATTTCAGCGCAGTTGCACACGCCATGATCACAGATAAACTGAAGTCATTACAAGTGGATGTTATGGGCGGACAAGCACACAAAACGGTCTACTTTCTTCCTGATTCGTATTCCAGGCTCTTAACAGTTTAAACCTATTCTCTTGGTTGAAGTTCCCGATATCTTCCTCGTAGCATAGCGTAGCAATGTATCTCACTTTGAGGATTACGAATGAATGTATAGTCAGACACAGTAACAAAGTTGTAGGTCAGTTTAATTTACACGGATGCCTTCGAGTACAAAAGCGATTCTCAGAAGAATAGATAATGACGTGTGTAATTATAATATGCAAGTCTGTCGTTCTCCTTACCAAGTCAATTAATGTTAGTTGTAACAAATTAATTTGAACGCAGAGAACATATAGACATTATTCAATAATGCTGTTGGACATAGAAAGTAATGATTTTTATGCTAATAAACTTAGTCATTCAATTACCCGACAGAGGGACAGTGACTAAAAATGTATTTTTATTGGTTTAGTAGTTACGATTATAAAATAGAACTTAACAATCACGGCTGTAATCCTCTAAGGGTTTGGCACAAGTGTGACTAATAGTCCGCCCACATTTCGCACGTTATATTTTACTGCCAAGTAAATAGTTACTGTTTATAGTGATTACGCTATTACCTCTTAAGCTCAACGCCAATTATTTCCTACTTATTTTCAGTTTTAGTATTCACAAAATAATCTTTTAAACTAAAATGCACCTGGGGCGATGTTGCGTAAAATCGTCAAATCATGCTTGAAAACGCCATTACAAGCAAATTGATGTAACAGACTTTACTGTTCAAATTAACTTTGGCAGGCATTCGTTTATGGAATTAAGTGGATTTAATTATAAAATTCTAAATATTAATGGATAAAGTACCTATGAAAAGTCCTACCGGGGTTGCGGGCTGGATGAAAAAATGTTATTTGATTTCGCACCCCAAAAAAACAACAGAAAAAAATGAGAGAATACAGAAAAACAATATTACGATTTTATTTTTATTTATACCAGATTAGTTTGAAGCTATTTTATAAATATTTTTAATGTTTTTTTTTGAGGATGGGAAATCATCAAATAACTTCCCCCGCTCTGGGAGACTTGTACAGAATAAAACCCACCCATGTTCCTTTTATTGCCTTTTAGCCTTTCCCGGGGCCGCGGTATCTTTTTCGAACAACCCGCAAACTTGGCAGGTGGTGGCCTGGCAGGCTCCTCTGCTAGTCTGACATCTCTTTGAGGCGCTCTTTTACGGTTAAACTTAAAACATAACTATAGCAATACTTATGCGTACTAACAAAAACTCTTCTACCTTACCCTTCGGGGTTTACAGGCTTTATGTTATATTAAGAGGCTGCTGCTTATGACTGTCCTAGAACTAAACTGTTACTTGCTCTCAAAGCAAATGTTAAATAAGAGTAGACACAAAACGAAAAAGCAAGTATAAACAAAACAAAATAAACGACCGGTGTTATTTATAAAATATTCTAGTCAGTATTAGGAGGATGGTTGGTTAAATTACAAGGCTTATGTTCATAATATCATCAACATCTGCCTAGCCTATTACCAACTATGTTGGGATCGACTTCCAGTGTCACCGGATTTTGCTGGCTACCATTATTTTACATGGAGCGACTGCCTATCTGACCTCTATAACCCATTTAAGTTATAATAATGGCGTTATAGTGAATTAATATAGTCTATCGTGTCTTGGAATAAAATCGTGATCATAAGGACGCTAGGAGTATCATAAAACTATACAAACAAGCCTAGCTATTCATTCATTCATACTTTCATTAAAGTTTTATAAGTCAGCAACTGAGACAGATCATTATCGTACGGACCACTTCATGCATGAATTACCGAGATTTTATTATGTGTGCAAATTCTTGAGGTTCTAAACTCAGTTCGTCAAAGTTTAGTATTTTAAAATGCATCCAGCAATTCATCAGTCTATCCTCCTTTAGATAACACTGATAAAACAACATATCAACATTTCTGACATCCCCTAATGCTTAGGCTGAAGTGTCCTTAGTAGACACACATTTCCTCAGATATGATTATGTCCCATGAAATAGGGGAACACGCTATTGACAGCCACTGGGCATAAAAACCACACGGTTGGCACAGTGGCTCAGCGATCGAATGCTACGCTGCGTGTCGCGGATTCGATCCCCGCACTGAACAAATATTTGTATGGCCTACAGATAGTTGTTCCGGGTCTGGCTGTTTGTGTATGTGAGTTTAAATGTTTGTTAACGAACCCACAATCCAGAAGTAATTCCTAGTGTGGAGAAACTGCTACTAAGAAAAGCCTGATGAAAAACCCCAATAATAAATTACCCGATCCGGTTTTTAGAATCTGAGACCTCATGGTCAGCAGTGGCGCTTGCAACCACTATGCCAATGCGGCAGTCACACTGCACAAACAACGCGGTACTCAAATAATACTGATATCTATTCTAAATCTTCAATTTCCTTTAAAACACATAAAACAACAAAATCAACATCGAAAGTTCTACGTTTATCCGGAAGTCATGACATCAATATATTGGCCGAGACATTGTCTTTACTAGAAATTATATTTACTCAGGCGGATGTCTAAGATGTAAAAGATTAAGAAAATATTCTCAAGGACGGAGCTTTATCAACTTAATTCAATGTTTTGTAGGAATTTCCCATTGTGTTTTGAGACTAACATTTCTCATGCATATCTTCTTGTTAGGTCCTGGGCAAACATGGACAGTTTAGTGTCTTGTGTCGGATACAAGCTACCAATGAATATTTGATTTCTATGACGCTGTGGATACGTGGACAAGTTTGTGTAATTGATACAAGCTAATCCTTAATTCCTTACTAATATTATAAACGCGAAAGTGAGTTTGTTTGTTACGTCTTCACGCCTAAATGGCTAAACCGATTTTGATAAATTATAGTACAGAGATAGTTGGGAACCAGAAGACGGACATAGGCTAATTTAAAAAAAAGTTGGGATAAAAAATTGATAATTTTCTTCGATCATCACGCGGCGGGTTAAAGTTAGCGCTAGCCCAAAGTAACTATGCCACGCGGACGAAGTCGCGGGCGGAAGCTAGTAATGAATATTTGATTTCTATGGCGCCGTGCGTACGAGGACACTTTTGTGTCTTGTGTAGCAAACAAGCAATGAATAAATGATTAAAAACTACGGATTTCTGTGATGGCGTGCCGTGTCGGTAGCAAAAAGTTTCTAAGTTTGTGCAGACCCTTAATGTCGTTTAACCAACAAAACATTTTGATACTATCATATACTGTAATAATTATTACCTAACACATTGTGTACTAAAGTCTATTATTTAGGAAACAATAGGAAGCTGTGTCGACAGTTTCATTATGGCAGCGTTTAATTTAGGAGCATGCAAATTCATCTCTTGGATCTACGCAGATAGTAAAACTTCGGTTCAGAATTCTGTTTTGGATTTTGGGTCAACTTCTGATTGGTGTTTCCAATTAGAAACAGTTGATTAGGGCGCACGATTGGACGTGTATTTGATAAACGTTGGGCCTCTATTAGGAGATTGACTTATTGCTCATAGTATTTGGAACTACCGATTTTATAGTATGATAAATATTAATTGAATTAGATGGGCTTTATTATTGGTGTGATTATTTGAGACTGAAATTTAACCGAAATTGACAAATAAATGAGAAATACATTTATTGAGTCGTTTTTGCACTCCTTTTATAACACTGAACACATAAAACTACACCTGTACCCAAAGGGATGGGAAGTTTTCTTTTGGGGATTTTGCCATTAAAGTTTTGAAGCTTCATGTCAAAAAAAGCGAGCCTATGGCCATCAACCGTTATTGTTAGTTATTGATGGAAAAATCCAATAACACATTGCTCGACCCGGAAATCGAACTCAGGACGTCATGCTCATTAGTCGCACTTGCTAGACCAATGGAGCAGTCGACTGAAGTATGCAGCATTAATAAATTAAGAATACTTGAAATAGCTTGAGACCTAAAGTAGCTACCATTATATTCTTACATATACAAATTATTATATTCATATTATTATACAAATACGTACGTATGAGAAGCTATTGATTACTATCATGATCACGAAAACAACGGATGTTTGGATACAGTGGGCACGACTAAGAAAAATCATGTGCTGTTGTGACTACAGAATTAGAAAAGATTTGTTTGAAGAAATTATGGCAGTTGGTCAGATTCAGAGCCACTCTGAGGTCTTTGATCTCTTCCAGAAATGTTGTTTTCAATTAGAAAGATCCAGCTTTACAGCTCTGAGGCACCAGCACGATTTCGCGGCGTTAACGTTACGTTACAAAATACGTCAATTTTAAAGTTCTAAATATCCGCGTCACTTTGAATATTTACATGATTTATGCATATCTATGGGTGATACTGAGTGTGCTTGTTACAAATAATTTAAATAAAATGTTACAGATAATTGTATTTCAAAACGTTTAGTCGACAGTTCTCCTGACCCAAAGGCTGGCTTTTACTTTGACCAGAGTCTAAGCGTTTCCATACAACGTGCCAATGCGACCAGTCTCTTGGGGACATTACCAATTCTCATCGTTGAGGACGATTTTTTTCTCGCTACATTTTAGTTTATTTAAGTTATTTAAAAAAAACCCTGCAACATTTGAAAAAAAAGTGAAATTTCAATAAAAAAATGTCATATTTTGTTATATCAACGCCGCGGACCCTTTCCTCTGAACTTGGAAACCCTAATTTGTCGTCAATAAGTATTAAGTAGAGTAAAGAAAAGTTGTATTGGCCTGTTCGAAATTATTAACGCTTCAATCCGCTCTTATAGGTCAAAGAGCTTTGTAACCTTAATAGGATACTAAAGACATTGACATTTTAATCACTCACCTAATCTGCGCTTTTTACGCTAGATACTTAAAGCCCCACAACTAACGATGCTCCAGATAAATATAGCCATATCCAATATCAAAGATGGATGTACTTAGGTTTCCCTTAATAAACCACATCCTCAATTTCTGATTAATTCAGTTATGTCAAATCAATCCAACATTCAAAATGTGAAGCATTACTCAAATCAGTTTGATAATATCCAAGTCGTACATTTGAATAGTACCTAAAGGTACGTTTTTTAAATACTCTGGACTAGAATTTGAATCAGTTTTTTTTCTGATGGGATATCATCAAGTAGCTTCCCCCGCTTTGGGCGGACCGGGGGTAGTGCCAGACTTGTACTGACTAAAAACCCACCCATGTTCTTTGTCGGGTCGTGGTTTTTCTTTCGAACAACAAGCAACCCCTGAATTTTAATTAGCTGCAGCAGCAGAACACATTTTTTTTAATTCCATTACCTAGCCATAGTCATCACAATTACTTTGAAAAGAGGCAGTAGTTTTATTTTGAGCCAGTACATTTTGGTAAAACTAAGCTCACTGTCTGTGCCATTTTACCACAAAACCGAACGGAAACAATAATAGTAAAATTAGATTGTTTCACATGTCATTTGAGTTTTCGCACTTGTGCATGGAAACCGCATCTAGGCCGTTTGGCATCCGGAGTCTCCGCGTGAAATCGACTCCGCAAACATATTCGATTCCGATGCAAATCGAGCCACAGCGCGAGTGAAAATGTCTAGACACGTTAGAATAAATCTTTACGAGCGAAATCATCTGCTATAAATACTTATCTATAAAAACTAGATGATAGGTGTTGATTGAAAGGCTTGAGTTAAAGTAAAATTGAAGCTGCGGAAAAAATGTTTATTCGGTTTTATCGAATTGCTAAGTATTTTATTTATTTATCTTTCAATAAGCTTTAAGATAAATATTTTTAATCTATAAATCATGAAACTGTATGGTAAGTAACATTTGGCTCCTGAAAGTATTTTTTTAAAAACATCTAGATGTGTAATTAGACATGGCACAAACTTTTGAAAGCTTACATTTGGGTATTTTCAGCTATCGTTTTTAAATGTAGGCACTTATTATTTTTTACAAAACTTGATTTTTAAGTAGAAATTGAAGTTGAATTTATTTATAATTAAGCACAGTAAACAAATCTGGATAACGGTGAAGAACAAAAGTCATCCTGCTGCTGAAAAAAAAATACTATCTACGTACTTCACAAAATTTAAAATTTCATGGATCGCAGATTAATTTATGTTTTAATTTTATTCTGATAACGCAATTGCTTCATTATTTAACCAATTGCTTTGAAAGTAGAATGGTTAAATAACAGCTTTTTACAGGTCTCATTTAAGTACCTACTCAACAGTTGCAGAAATGGTGAAAAGGCGTTGCACTTTGATTATCTTTCTTTTTTGTAACTTACGCAAGGCTAATAAAATAGTAGCACAAACCTAAATGTTTAGCATAAATATACTTAAATCAATTTCAGTTTCTACACTGATGGACGGGAGTAAATTGCGGATGCGTGCGATCTAAATATCCTCGAATAAAATTATTTACAATCCGTTTGGAAATCTGAAACACCGGTTATTAAACTTAGCGCTATAATTGAACCCAATTAACGCACATAATGAGGGAATCGCTACTTACACAATAAACAATCCAATATTGAAGTATCGATATACTAATCGGTATCCAATTCGGGTGTCCGATGTACAGGCCGATTTAAATCCAATAAGTCAAATTCAAAGCACAGCACTGGCCACTATTTTTAAAATGTGAAAAAGTTTCAAACTTCGGTGTGTCAGATTTGAATTTAGAATTCCACCGTATTCCGAGAGCGCGCGTGCGCGTTTGTACAACGCGAGGGCGTCCACACAACCGTGAGTCTACTTTCGAACTGAGTCTGTTCGCTACTGCGGGCTTGCCGGTTGAGACTACGGCTGTTGCCTGCCGAGGAATGCCGCACTGCAAGTCGGCTATTTTTCTTCACATGGTAAATAATTCTGACGGCAAAATATAATGCTGATTTGCCTCCAGTCATAACATTATCTACCTACATACACAGTAGTTACAAAGAACACGACGACCTTATTTATTAAAAAAGTAGAGACAAGTTTAAGAACACATAATTTATGGATGGTTGAATTGTTAAGACGTGACTATTGCTTGATTACTTAGACCTCCTTGGAGCCTATTCTTTGAAAGCTACCGTTATGTGGAAGTCATTAATTACGCAAAAACTGAAAGGCAATTTACAATCAGTAGGTATAAAGAATTATGCGGGTGGGGGTGTGACCAATATATTTATACGGTAAATAAAATCGATTGTTCATTAATTTATGAAGGAATGAACATACATTTCAGTATTACGGATATTATTTGTCAATAAGTATAAAATTCAATGATACATTTAACATCGTGCATATAACTGAACCGAGGTTGTATAAAAAAGTATAGATATATTTGAACTAAGAGACTAGTTTTAGTCCTTGCAGAATTCTTCAAAAATAAACCTCACCAACATAAAAATCTAAGCTCACCATCAAATTTCAGATAAAATTGTAACGTGGTGCAAAATGCGGCGCGCGTGTAGTGTATCTCTAAATAAGGAAGGGATAGCGGGATTTTTTCCTGCTTGATACAGGATTGGCAAGCTCTGGCATGCGGTAGTGCCGGTGTCCGGCAACTTGCGATAAGTAGGTGCACCTAGTTGCTCCTTCGCTGCGAGGGTCATTTAGAAATTAAGTGCCGCTTTCTGACTGCGAGTCTAGAATTTTCACACGTCGAATGGTTTTAACAGGACTTTAAATGTAGGAATTTGTTTCTGAGTAACGTGATTTTAAATTTAGCTGAACGTAGTAAAACATGGGACTAGAAAAGATTTACTATCATAAAAAGTCTGAAAAAAAAACCGGCCAAGAGCGTGTCGGGCCACGCTCAGTGTAGGGTTCCGTAGTTTTCCGTCCGTCACAATAAGTGTTCCCACTTATGAGTTTAAAGGTTTTTAGCGCGAACACAAAGGGGAGCGCTCAAACCTCGACGACTAATTAGATTATGCACTCATAAATAAAATTACGAATATATTTAAGGTGCAACTTACTTTACCACGGTAGGTCATGAAAGCACGGAAAACCTTAACATCGACTTTTAAAAAAATTACGTCATTACGCAACGCCATCTATCGAACCATTTATGAACTGGTTTTTACCTTAACATTTTGATGGTGTTAAAAAATGAATTTTAGTTTTGTTCTAAATTGCATTAGCATCTTCTTAATAAAAGTTTTATGTAGTTACTAGCTTTTTCCCGCGGCTTCGCTCGCGTTAAATTCGGGGTAACACAGTTTCCCTTGCGCCTTATTGATTTGTAATAGCAACGCTCAGTTTTCCCTTTTTTCCCTCTTTCTCCCTGACATCCCACTTTTTGAGAAAAATATTAGCCTATGTCCGTCTCCTGGTTCCCAACTATCTCTGTACTAAAATTCATCAAAATCGGTGTAGCCATTAAAGCGTGAAGAGGTAACAAACAAACAAACAAACTCACTTTCGCTTTTATAATATTATAGTAAGGATAAGACACCGCCAATGCCAAGGAGAGACCAACCGAACAATAATAATATGTACCTACAGCGCCATCTCTCGGGGAATTGGGTTACTAATTAATACAAAGACGGTGTTGAAAGTTTTCGGTGGTAATTTTAGATTGCGAGAACCGATTTTAATAATTCTTTTTTTGTTTGAAAAAGATACACCAATAAAATATTACATGAAAAGCAGTATGGTTTCACCAAAGGACGTTGTACCACTGACGCCGGTGTCACCCTATTAAAACACATATTTACTGCGTGGGAAGAGGCACAGGATGCCATAGGGATCTTTTGTGACCTCTCAAAAGCATTTGATTGCGTGAACCACGAAACCCTTCTCTTAAAACTTGAACATTATGGCCTAGGGAAACTTGCCCTTAGTTTAGTAAAATCGTATTTAAATGATAGACAGCAGCAAGTACAAATAAATGGTGTCAATTCAATGGGTTTAAATGTAAAGATGGGTGTACCACAAGGATCGATATTAGGTCCCTTCCTCTTTTTAGTATATATTAATGATCTACCCCATTTATTTAAAAACCAACCACAAATGGTGTTGTTTGCTGACGATACCTCTTTAATATTTAAGATAAACAGACGTGCCACAAATCCTGACGACGTAAATAATGCCCTAATGCAGGTACATAATTGGTTTACCGCTAATAATTTAGTATTAAATGGGAAAAAAACGAAGTGTATAAGATTTGCTCTACCAAATGTCAAAAACAGTGAGTGTGACATAGTATTGAATCAGGAGAAACTAGAATTTGTCGAAAAAACTGTTTTCTTGGGAATAACACTCGATTCAAAGCTACAATGGGGTCCGCATATAACATCTCTTGCAGGACGCCTTAGTTCAGCAGCATATGCTGTTAGAAAAATCCGTCAGTTTACTGATGTAGATACCGCGAGACTAGTCTATTTTTAGTTATTTTCATAGTATAATGTCATACGGTATTTTACTTTGGGGACGGGCTGCAGACATCGAGTCTATATTTATTCTGCAGAAAAGAGCCATTAGAGCCATATATAACCTACGTAGGCGAGATTCTTTAAGGGAACAGTTTAAGGATATTAACATCATGACAGTACCTTGTCAATATATTTATGAAAACATCATGTATGTCAGGAAAAACTCGCATCTTTTTAGTAAAAGAGGTGACAGACACAATTATAATACTAGAAATAGGGACCAATTAGTTCAACCAGGTTTCAGGTTAGCTAAAGTAGACTCATCTTTCATGGGGTACTGTTTGAAATGCTACAATAAAATACCTCCCCACATTCTTCAACTGAATGAAACGAAATTTAAATCTTGTATTAAACGCACACTATGTAGGCAAGCATATTATAAGTTGGGGGATTATATTGATGATAAAAATGCTTGGCTCAATGCTGGTCCTGCTCCTCAAGCATAGGGGTAAACTCATTAATAAGTATCCGAAGCTATAGTGGAAGCTGCAGAAGATTGTAAGACTATCTTTGCAATGTATAGAATCAATTCTCTAGTATTGTATAATTATTAAGCCCATATGTGAGTGCTATGTATTATCATTGACTTGACGAAGCCCTGGTGGTTAATAGTGTCATGCTCACTTAAATGTCTCGCTGATGGTGGCGGGTGTGTCGGGTCATTTAGCTCCCTTCAAAATGGTCGAGCTGAATGGGGCTGATCCATACGTCATGTTCGTGAACGGGCGCTGTCAGTTGGGACTGGTCATTTTTTAACTACCACGGTCATTTTTAATTTATTTAGATTTAAATTGAATTTTGTTTTTTATTTACTCTGGACGCTCTTACTGTGCACGTCTTTCTACATCGTTCTCACATATTTGTATAATCTCAACACGAATGATGTAAATACTATTTTGTAAAAATATTAGAATTTAAAAGAGTGTCCATGGAGTTTCTTGCCCATTCTTCTCCATAGAGATCAACGCTTTGGAATGGGCAACTGCAGTACTTTCACAAGTTATTATGCCTTGTGACCGGGACTGTAGATTCATTTTGTTTCTTGACATTCAAAAGTGCCTGTAATGGTCTAATTGAAATAAATGATTTGATTTGATTTGATTTGATTTGATACGTTCAGGATAATAAAATATGTAAACGAAGTGAAAAAAAAATGCTTCCATATACGATTATACTACAAACTTAGTCCAGAAATTATTTTGTAAAACTTTTTGTCTTTTTTGTACAAAAACTGTTGTGTCAATCAAGTTCAAAATAATTTTCGTAGAAAGGCCAAAGTTCTACTTTTAATTTTTTTTTCATATTTTCTAAACTTATGGTTCAAAAGTTAGAGGGGGGGGGGACACATTGTTTTTTACTTTTGGAGCGATTATTTCCGAAATTATTGACATTATCAGAAAATGATTTTAGTAAACCCCTATTCATTTTTAAATACCTTTCCAACAATATGTCACACGATAGGGTTGAAATTAAAAAAAAAAAACCCTTCCCACTTTACATATAGGGTGGCTACCCATAAAACATTTTTTTCCAATTTTTATTTTACCACTTTGTCGGCGTGATTGATATACATATTGGTACCAAATTTCAGCTTTCTCGTGCTAACGGTCACAGAGATTAAGCGAGGACGGACGGACGGACAGACAGACATGGCGAAACTATAAGGGTTCCTAGTTGACTACGGAACCCTAAAAATGGGTTGATTCAATTATGTTTTTTCTTCGATTGCTTAACATGATGGTAATATTTTTATATTTTGATTTGTGAACCAGTATGGTGGAATGTGGCGTTGCAAGGTAACATCTCAAGTGGCCTTGCGAGGGTAAACGAACTGTAATAAAAATATTACAGGACAAAACGACTTTGTGCTACAACTTTTTCCCGCGTAGGCCCAGCTAAGATTTCTAAATAATCCTTGTCAGTTAAATAAATTATTTTGTGATAACATTAAACAAATACCTACACAATTATTTTATATTTTAAGTGACATTATATTGTAGTTTTGTTTTTTTATTTGCTCCATATAGGATGGGATTGCAGTCATTTTTATGAATAAATAAAACACGCAATATCAAACACGATACTTTTACCACTAACACACCTTTAAAATCTATCACTTTATTCCGGCAATATCTTATGAAAACCACTTGCAAATATTTTTACCAGATATTAGATAACGTCATTTTGAAGCGTATGCAACCGAATCCTTTCAACCAAATTGGTGTTTCTATTGAAAAGTTCCTCGTTTTTTATCAAGGCTTATGTAATTGTATTTGTTCGCCCAGTATTAAATGCCTAGTGTGTTTTGTTACGTAACTACTTAATGCAGCTATTATTTGTGCAAAGTGAAACACCTAACATTCTCCAAGGTGAAAGACCTCTCATTAATTATTAGGCGGACACAATGATACTACATAAAATATTGTATGTAAACGGTGGCTAGCAACAGAATGAACTGAGTATGTTACATAGTTTCCTGTTGTTTTTAAACCTTCATTAAACGCACGTTTTGTCTTTTGGGGGTTACCTAACCATACATAACCACAGTTAACATTAACCCTAAATCAATATGTGGTTTCCATCGATGTTTTGACATACCGCTATGCAGTCATACGGGATGTCAAAACATCCATGTTGTTTAGTGTACCCATCTAAATTTAAACAAAAATACAAAGAAGGAAGAATAACATCCAATTCGATAGACAAAAATATAGAGAAGGAAGAATAACAACCAATTCGATAGACAAAAATACAGAGAAGGGAGAATAACATCCAATTCGATAGTTAAAATACGGAGAAGGGAGAATAACATCCAATTCGATTTTAAAATTAATTCCACAGAAAAGAAGTGAAAAATGAAGCTGTCGACTTTCTTATCCGTTAAACTAAACTTCCATCAAAGTTTTTTCAGCTATTTGTAGACGTGCGCGCAGTAGATTAATAACGTAGCATTCATAAAATACCATCGCATTACTGTTGTCCACGTAGCAGTTAATGTATTTTATGGCTGACCGATTAACCGGTTAACGCGTGAAAACCGATTACGAAATCGATGAAAAATCATGATTTCGTTTCAGTGCAGTGATTGATAATCGCATTTTAACAATTCCAAAGGTGTTGGCTTCTATAATCAATCAATCATAATGAGGCGTTAGGTAATTTTAAGTAACGGTTATTGATACTTTATTTATTGCGGTAGTTACGTTCAGTAATTACGTTGTGTTGCCGGTATTCTATAACTAATTATACCTGATTTTAATCGTTTAATAAACATGTCATGCTCGTTAATAGGTAGAACTGAATTTGTTGCGAATATTGCACACGAAAACTGTTTTTTAAAAAACACTTTGTATCCGTAGAATGAAATATAATACCTATTGATTAAGGTGAGACACACACACTTGAATTTGTTATTGAGTTTAAACACAGCCATTCAGAAGTAGACGGTGTAACATTTTCAAAATTATAGCTTAATTTCGTAAACAGCAACAGTACAGTTTGCTTTTAAAAGCCAATTCAATAAAGCCACTTGTTTTTTCCCAACCCCCAAGCGGGTTCATTAAAACTGGGCCATATATTTTAACAAAAGGTACGTGAGGGGAATGCACAAACACACTTCGTAAACACGGGCCGTTTTTTCACGCACAAAAACATTGCAAACGGACGTATAATAAAAATAGATACACAACAAACCAATCAGAGGTATGAATATTAACCGAGCGCCTGCGGGCGACGGAATTTATTGAAACAATATTCAATTCACTCGCTAAACTTGATATGTTATGCCATGATACGTTTCAGCCACTTTCTGCATCAATGTTTAGCACTTTCGACGGTCGCTCGCTGAAAATCTGTTGCGAATATATTGCCTTTCAACCGTTTGGAAACAGGTAACGTTTTAAAGTTTTGGTGTTTCTGGTGTTGTTTAAGATATTTTGGTAGAGCTTCCTTTTAAATGAGTGCAGGTCGTACAACACGACCGATATACCTGAAATAGTGAAAAAAATCGTTTTTAGAGAGATGATGATTATTTAAAAACAAACTTAGGACATATTTATTGATGAGTTTATAAATGAAAAATCACACTGAAACTTATAATATAGTAATTGTTTGTGATTCTTATTTTATTATTTTTATTTGACATTTATATGGTTGTAAATTCTGAATGTATTTTAATGAATGCTAATTTAATTTATTGTTTTTATTTTTTAATATATTCAACACAATTTTATTGTTATGAAATAAATTACTTATGACTTATGATCCACACATCATAATCGGCCTAGCTTAACTTGCTGCTATGTCTTAGGAATCCACCTCACTGTTACTTTGAGGACCTATAAACGCTACTAATTCTGCTATTAACATCGCCATCTACTATTCTAAAAGAATCTAAAAAAATATTATAAACTTGTAACAAATTTAATTACTTTCACCACGTACCCTTAATTCGATTGTGGGAACTATACTGGACGTCCAGTTTGAAAAAATCTATAGCATTTATTTTACCATATTAGGGTTTTGTTTAGTGTCGAACAGTTTGTTTTTATCCTATATTACTACATTAAAAATAACTGTACATGAGCACATGCTCACAGCCAGTCACTCGCTGGCGCAATGTCAGAGAGGAAGAACGCGTTGCGACCGCTCTCGGTAAGTCTTGATTTATATTTTATTTTTGTTCGACAGTAAATAGTTATTTATTCTCTGTGTATTCCGTAACGTATTTATGTATATATTCCTATACTACAATCACAATATTAGTTATAGATCTTGCGTTATTTTCTGTGAAACTTGGGTGTCCAGTATATTTCCCATTGCCAGGTTTTCAAAGATTTAGTATGGTTTAGCGATGTGCAGTATACTGGACTTTGCCCATGATACAGAAAACTAAAAAATAGGAAATATTAGAAACTAATATCCGTATTATGCGTTTTATATGTTATTTCTTGACACCTAGCAATACTTTTATTTACAGGTTTTCAGAAAAACCCCACGCGCGTCATAATTATTAGCTTTAGTACCACCATCTAACTCTTTTAGACATAGAAGGCTTCACCAATTCTGATAAAGAGCCAGATTTGAAGCCAGGAAGTTGAAATCTTATCAGAAAATGCACCATCCATCGTCACTGAAAAACCTGAACATGTCCAACAATAACATCAGAAATGACGATACATCTGACGACGAAATACACAATAGCGAGCCAGAAGTCGAAGAACTATCCATGCCCCATTAATTAGAGAATTGTTGTCATCTACCAGCCAGGTAAATTGAATTTGCCATCTTACGTGTCTCTATCTTACTACTATGATAAAACTACAATATCCAGCAATTGCCTAACGTTATAGCCTCTGAAAAGGTTTGAATGCATATGCAGGGTTATTCATTTCGTAGACAATTCCTGTCCCAATTTGGATCAATACTTGAAAATGAGGCCGCTTCTAGAGAAGGTGAGGATGAACTACTAATCCACTGAAAATGAGATGAGGTACAGCATTGAAGAAAAGACAATACCATATAAAAGGACAGAGGCGGGAAACACAAGGCTATATAATCCCATGAACCCAGTAAGTAGCATTTCAAAAACTCTGTCTGGATGTCATATCAATACATTCAGTTTTCTCAAGAAAAGCCTAAGGCTGAAGGAGAAGAACCTAAAGAGCCAAGTAGTCCTTTGCAAAACCATTGAGGTGCGCATTTGTGATGTATTTGGATTAGCAATTGTTTTTACGATTACCATAGCAACTAAGTGAAACTATTGTTTTGGAAAGTTTTGACTGACTATATAATATAAGTTAGATAAGTTTCAGAAGCTTGTTGTTTACAGTTAATGTAAAAAGCTGTAGTTTTTGATAATTATTGATGTCAAAATTATGAAATTATGTCATTATAAGAAAATAGGAATGAACTTTTTGTGTTTTATATAATTGTATTGAAGCCGCGCAACCTATAAATAGTAGGTAATTAATTTTTTTTATTTTACTGCAATAAATTATTTTGTTATACACAAAGATTTTTCATTTTTATCATATTTTTAAAATTATCGCACAATTCCTTAATTCGGCAAAGTCCAGTATACTTCACATCGATATTTACTGTTACTTTATGTAGGACCTGGCAATGTCCAGAATACTGGACATGCATTTTCTGAAAATCTAGATATCCTAGATTTTTTAAATTATTTTTCCTGGTCTAAAAAACATCTTACTATGACAAAAATAAATAAAAACAATAGAAATTCATGATTTTTGTCTCTTGTCGAATTAAGGGTTAAAAAATTGTAAAAAAATATTTTTTATTTAATAACAAAACAAAAACTCCCATGAAATAAAACTATGTTAATTGAACTAAGAACTAAACTAAAACCTTCAACCCTCCACTGAAAAATTCTAATAACTATTTAATTAACAAAAAAAAAATCGTCGAATTCCATCACTGTATAGTGAAAACAGAAACAAATAATACTGGAAAATTCATGAGAATTTATTTCGAGGTTGCTGAGAGTACGATCGTAAAATGAAAACCCTCCGTACCACACATAGGAGAGTTACGACCTTTAACGTGTAAACCTGTATAGTGTTACGTAAAACTGGTTATTTGCTTGAATAACTATGGGCTTTGAAACATATTTATTATTTCTGTTTATTACTTTCATGTGGTTTACTTTATGAAAAGACCACCCATTTTACTACTAAGGTTGGTAACAGATAGTAAAGTTAATTTTCTTACTTTGTGATGTATTTTCATAATTGTCAACTGAGGCCTCTTTGTTGCGTCAGCAAAGCAAAGGGACTTGCCAGGGCCTCCGCCTGCCGGGGTTGCGGGTTGTTCGAAAGAGATACCGCGGTCTCGGAACGTAAAGGGCAATAGAAGGAACATGGGTGGGTTTTAGTTTAAGTTTTAGGCTTCGCCCAGAGCGGGGGAAGTCATATGATGATTTACCACCCGAAAGAAAAAAAAGGTTTCTTTGTTGCCCCGGACGTCGGGAGCCGCGAGACGACTCGCGGCCACCGTAGATGCGTCGTGTCTGCGGTGAGCAATGGGTAGCTCATCGTCCGTCCGTCTTTTGACGACAGGCCGTGTTGACGGCGCGTTAGTGTTCCACGCGCGCCTCAAAGTGATGTCAGCAAAGCAGGGGGGCCTGCCAGGACCACCGGCAGCCGGGGTTGCGGGTTGTTTGAAAGAGATATCGCGTACCCGGAACGTAAAGGGCAATACTTCTATTGCCACTAAAACCACTAAAATCCACCTACGTTCCTTCGAATGTTCGTGGGTTTTAGTCAGTACGAATCTGACGGTCCCGAGAAGTTATTTGATGATTTCCCAACCGCAAAAAAGGCTTATTTGTTCCTTCTTCAAGTTAGACCTTTTCAAAGTTCGATTGAATCTGTTTCTTCAAGGCAACAGCTCCACCATAGCAGCATTGCTTCACATCAGGCGAGTTGGGGCCAAAAGCAAGCCTATATAGAAAAATATTAATACCTACCTACATATAATTTATTAATTTCTTTGAATACTTCTGATTGTGCTTATTGCAATGAGCACAATCAGAAGCATTGAGATAATTGAAATCGACGTCTTCACGTAACGCTTGTGCTTGGCTTTTGTTTACAATACCTCGGTGCTATTTTAAACATTTAAAATAATAATAAAAAAATCCGTGGCATACATTATCTTCTGAAGTGTGACAGCAATCATTTCCATACCGCGGTAAAAATATTAATCGCCAAGATTTGACATGGGTTTGAGTGGCTTACAACCCAGACATAATCTTTAATAACCAAGCTGAATTGATTATGCTAATATCATTTCACATAAATAGAACACAATAACATAATGAAACAAAACACATTCTGTACCAACTGAACAGAAGTATACACTGTAACAAGCTAAGTAATAAAGCAATATTTCATAAGAAAAAAATAATTACCCGTAATAATACGAATGTTATCTCGGCCACGGCTAATAATTCGAACAACCTGTTTCATTCAATGTCACAAAGTGATTACGTGTGTAAATGTAATTAAGTGGGTCAAAAAACCGTATGTTACTCGGAGGTAACGAGCTTTGCTTCAATTTACTAGAACTACTACACCTACAGTCAATAACAATGGTCGACAACAAGATAAGATACAGTAGTTTAGTGTTATGTTGTCACTGAGATATACTTACGATTTTGTGAGCCGTGGTAAATGACGTAAGTGGTTTTGCGACCATAATACGTATATTTCTGTCAATGACATGGATTAGATGATTGAGTATGATGAAGGCCTTCGTGTAAATATACGATAGGATTTTTTTTCATTTAAGTCCAAATAATAATTTGTATGAACAAGTGTAATGTGTGCCTATGGCATTAAGTCCGCCTCTGTACTTTGTACTTGAAGTGTTAAATAAATAAATAATGTTGTTGGTTGGTAAGCGCATCACTAGATAACGACTGGATCTGATTTATTTTGTCATAACCGTAAGTTCGAATAAGTAAAGAAGAATATTAGAGAAGTGGAATCGAAACAAAGTCTGTTGGATCACTTATTCTTTAAATTAAAACCGACTCGCTTATAGAGGGTTCTGTACAAACTTGTGACAGATACGGCCATAGCTTCAAGGGACCACAGACTTGCGCATTTATAGTTTTAATTTCAACTCGATGCCTTTTCGGGGTCTTGACAGACAGACAAGAACAAAAGATCTTAAAGGGTTCCGTTTTTCCTTTTGTGGCACGGAAGCCTAAAAATACAAACCTATCTTTCGGAAATATGCTTCTAAATAATTTAGGATCTGTTTTAGTGTAAAACGAAAATCATAAACATTTTGAACTTAATGTTTAAGTGTTAAGTTATTGAATACTTAACGGCGAGTTGTTTCCTGTAAGTAAATGGCTGAAACTATAACTTACCTACAGCGTGCAGCGGTACTATTGCAGTCTGTTATCTTAGAGGTTGTAAAGTATATCGTGCGTGTAGCTGATAATATGTTACACAGGAATTAGTACCGCAACAAAGTTGGTAGGTGCAAGACTTGGCTGTGTTGCGTTAATCATCATCTTCATCATAATAATTCACAGGTAGACATGAAGAAATAAGAATGGTATTTAAAATTAATAGTGGCCATAAACAAAGTAAGCCAGGGTTACCAAAGTTACAGAAAATTACTGACATTATTTACTTCCTCTATTAAATTTCTTACTTTAAATTTTTAAATATTTCTTAAAAGTAGACAAAAAAAAAAATATTCATATTTATTATGAGCCAGATGTGTCCCACCGCAGGGCAAAAGGCCTCGATTCCTTCCTTCATTTTTTTCCTGTCGTTTCCTATTTGGGTCCAATTCTTTGGGTTAAAGTTCAGCTCCAATATGCTAGCTAATATTTTGCTTTGGGTAGGCCAAACGAGTGTGAAGGTTTTTGAGAATTTAAAAATGAAGATAAGGCCAAGAGTGAGTCAGACTCGCTCTGACGGTTCTCTAAAAACTTGCGCCATAAACCACTACTCCTACAAAACTACTACTTCTTCTACAAAACGATTACTCATATCTTTTGATTGAGGAGACTTAGTTGGTTGATTTTTCACAGCACCACATGGATTTCAGATTTTTATCACTTTGGAACCGGATTTTGTATAAATATACGTACAGCTACCCTACTATGACGTCTTAAAACAGAACTTATTCCAGTGAGGGTAAGAGACAGAGCTATACAGGGTGTCTAGTACCATCTCTTTCTCACACAGGAATAAGTACTGCTATAAGATGTCATGGTAACCCTACTGGTCACAAATATCGTTAAAACTCAAAACCATGAATGAAACTGCTGTTTAATTTTTGGTTACTGTATCGCAACATCAATTTTGGCAGTAGCAAGTTAAGTTTCACAATAAATAATTATAATATTACAAGTATAACCTTTATAATTTTTAACCACAGCAGGTTTTGCTTGCACTTTTAATCAACCGTGAGGCAATAGTCATCTGAAAAAGGTATATACAAGGACAAAACAACATTTCTAAAACTTAATCTGTCAATTAAGTTGATAGTGCTGTCAAATCTAACATATAAAATTCTCTGTGTCACAATGTTCGTTCCCATACTCCTCCGAAACGGCTCGACCGATTCTTATGATTTTTTTTATGCATATTCAGTATGTCTGAGAATAGGCTACTATCTATCTTACAAACCCCTACGTGATAAGGGCGGTAAGCAGCGGGTGAATATACTTTTTTATCTCCGCTTTCTAGAAAATTTGTTTTTAATTTTTTTTTCAATGTTACTCCACCCTACTCTAGAAACTTATCACTCACTGTATATGTTTACAAAATCAATCAAAATCAAAATATTTTAATTTCACATAAGCCTACATGGGCACTTATAAAACGGCGAAAATAGGTGCACGGTTCGGGTTCGGGTTGGCTGTTTCCTATGGAGAGGAACCGGCAAGAAACTCCATGGTTACTCTTTTAAAAACATTATCATTTGGTTTTACAATCTTATTGTTACAGCGTTAGTACTTAAGTATGAGAGGACAGCCTAGCCCCGATAATAAGTCATTGCGTACTTTACAAAACGTAAAATATTAACAAGCGTCTGAGTATCTACAAGGCCAACAATGTCTACTCATTCACAAACAATAGGTAAAAAAAAGAAAAAATATTGCTAAAAAATACTATAAGAAACAACTGACACAGATGTACAAACATTTAAACTCACATACATAAACAGCCAGACCCGGAACAACTATCTGTAGGCCATAAAAATATTTGTTCCGTGCGAGGATCGAACCCGCGACAAGTAGTGCAGCAGTCGATCGCTCAGTCACTGCGCCAACCGTGCCGTCAAAACATCAAAAATAAATTAAAAGACATAAAAATTTAGATTATACGACAAAAATAAGTCATTAAAAATTTTTGATACACACAGTTAACAAACAACACTTTCTGCTATGAGATTTAAGAAAATTCATGATAGTCATAATAATGCCAGTAATGGCATACGAGATTGTCGACATGTGGAATGCGAACTCGGCTATAATTTTGCCGATTGTCGTAACGGTCAATGGCTTGATTGCCAAGAGCCTCGACGAACATCGGTCGAAGCTGTCCTTAGGCGGTTGGATCAAGGGCCTGATTCAGAAGGCAGTAATCCTTGATGCGGCCCGCATTGTGAGGAGGTTCCTGTCTCTGGAGCCCTAACCATAGGTAGCTTGGACCATGCTCTCGATACCAGCGGACCACTATTTTTATATGTTTGTTTTATGTGTTTAAAATTATTTTAAAGTAGGATTTCCTTAGTTCATCTTTCACAGAACTCCATTTAGTTAAGAAACATACTGATGCTTGAAAAAAACGATCCACTTATTGACTCATATCAATTAGTAAGCCTAAACACTATAATTGATATTGAGTCACAAGACATAAGTCGTTAATTAATCATATTGTCTCAACAGATATGCAAACAAAATGATTTATTGACTTTGCATAATATGGACTAACGTGTCTTGGTATTTGCACATAAGGAGTTAATAAAATAAATGTTGTATCATAATAATCAAACAATCTCGTGTATTACGTGTCTTGACGTTCGCATGTATTAGGAGGATTTATATGCCTTTATTCGCAGAAAATAGAAATATGTAATCCTTACTTAATATTATAAAAGCGAAAGTGAGTTTGTTTGTTACGGCTTCACGCCTGACTGACTAAAATGATTTTGCTGTTCATAGTTGATAGTTGAGACCCTGGAGACAGACATAGGCTACTTTTTTTAAAAGTGATAAATGAGGGAGAAAGAGGGAAGAAAAGGGAAAATTTAGTTTGCTATTACAATAAATAAGGCACAAGGGCAAGACTACAGGTTGCAGGTACCTGCAAATCAGGAAAGGGGAATTGTGTTACCCCGAATTTACCGCGAGCAAATCCGCGGGCAAAAGCTAATACAATAGTTTGCGTAAACACGAACGTTTTATAAGGGAAGTTTATATAATTGGTTTTTGATGAATGCAAGGTGCTGGTTACGCTTATTATCCATGAAGACTATAATTATATCTATTATTATAGCTACATATCATAACATAACATGCTTTTATTTTCCCAATTTTTCAGACAGAGCCGTACTAACGAACATGTCGCCAGTTTTCAACCCCCAGAAATCCAAGTTCAGTGGCTGCTATTGAGTTTTTGATGGAAAACTTAAAAACACTTTTCCTACCTAAGAGTACAAACCAGGGCCTCAAACTCAGCGACCTCCAGACCCACGGCATAACGTTATTTACTATCCATGAAATCATACTTAAACATATTATTACGGGCCCCAAATTTTCGGGGAAACGTTGCGCATCTGTGGCATAATATATTTTCACTGCACTGTGTAATAAACTGACGAAATAACTTTTATTTACGATGGCAACAATCTGACCCGTATGAAGCTCATGGTAGCAGTTCGCAATAAAAACTCCGCACATAAAAATGTGGTAGTCACGAAAAATCTGGTTCGTATGACGCTATATGTTGAATGAACCCGCGAGATATCGATAATGTGTCAACCGATTAGCTCCATTATGGCGCGATTTTGTCATCGCATTTGTAAGTAGCTTGGCGATTTGTTACGTAGCATAGAAAGTTGTTATATATTGTGATATACTTTATTTAGCTACTTAACATTTTAAACTATGATAAATAATTTAACTTCGGCGGCCATCCGTTGCAGCGGAAAAGTGAAATTTCACTTTTGCCTTCTAATATAAATAAATTATAATTAGTAGCCTAAAACGACTTATGAAAAATATCGTAATATCATTGTTTATATACCTAACAATAAACGTTGATTTATAAAATATAAAAACATTAATAAAAAACCTGTCACGACAACCAATCACTCGTCAAAATCGCGTTTCGAATCAACACGCAAAAAAATCCTTAAACAGATGTTGTACACGATTCGCAAAAAAACAGATTAATCACAATTCAAAATACACGATAGCAGGAGGATTAGCTGGATCCAGTGAATGATATGAAATATGGCGGGCAATATTCCGATGTAGCTACCGCACCGTTATTCGGTGGCTGGGGCAAGCATGCAAATTGCCCAACGATAATGTGCTCAATGAAGCATGAATCATGATGTGTGGGGCAAGGTATGAGAGATAGAGGGTTGGGTTTGGCATTGTTTTTGCTCGGATCTATCTTCTGGGTTAGGTCGTCCCAACTTCGACCTCATGTACTCAGGACAAGATTGAGGTCAAGAAAAGGCGGTTTTAGCGTTCCGTACCTCAATAGGAACCCTTATTGAAACCTTATTGGATCACTTTGATGTCCGTCTGTTTGTCTGTCAGTCTGTCAAGACCTTTTATCTCAGGAACGCGTGGAGGTATTGAGTTGAAATTAAAATCTTATATTTACTCAACTCCTTGGTTCCTTCATACTGTGAAAAAATCAACTGCTCAAAAGATATGGCTGTTTATGTCGCAAGTTTGTACGAGTGTGACTCGATCTTGGAAATTTTTATATTGATTTTATACTTGCGTATGCAGTATACGCAATTTACTACTTAATAATACAATATTCAACATCTTTGGAAAAAGCAAATAAATCATTTCTTTTTCTTTTGTTATCCTTACTAATATTATAAAAGCGAAAGTGAGTTTGTTTATTTGCTTGTTACCTCTTCACGCTTTAATGGCTAAACCGATTTTGATGAATTTTGGTACAGAGATAGTAGATTGATAGTAGATTGAACCAGGAGACGGACATAGGCTTATTTTAAAGAAGTGGGATGTGAGGGAGAAAGAGGGAAGAAAAACAAATCAATAAGGCGCTAGGGAACGCGCGAAGCCGCGGGCAATAGCTAGTTTAACAGGGATCTTCTCTCAAACAACAGAACAATAAAAAACTTAATTTCATCGGATTGGCCATGCATTTAAACCAAACATCGATACAAAAGTCAATTTTTAGGTAGTGGTTTCGTTTCAGGAAATGTTGTCATACGGATTGCTTCGTTTTTTCAGCTGTTCGTAAAACGTTTTTCGTTGAAGTTTACTTGCCAATTTAAAAATAACTTGCCTCCGCTGCAGCTTATGTCTTGTTCATTCATACAATATCAACAACAACAAAGTGTAGGTTTGCGCGGGCGCACCGACTTTCCAAACTGATGTTCCTCACATTTTTTTATGACGCTTCTACACTGGCGAAAGAGAATTCTTTTACGTTTTTATTTATGAATTGCCTCAGATGTTGAAAAAGAAATGTAACTTTTTGGTTTTAACAGAAAACAAATATTTTCGTAGAACAATTTTACGAAAATATTAGATTTAGATACATGAAGTATACGTAAAAGTTTCAATCACATCAATATTCAATTGCAATTCTACAGGTAGTTTATAACGAGAATTATAAAAGGTGGTGAAGACAAAACGAAAATATAGGAATATTACAAATCTATCAAATATCTATCAAATAAATCCGAATATATTTTTTTTTACAAATTATTTGAGAGTTAGACAAAGTAGCGAGTTGGCAACCCTTCATTAATCACGTCTCTTATCCCCGAAGTGTTAGGCATATGTGTGCCTATTAGTGAACCCCATTTCTCGATATGCTTTTAAACGTTATAAGGGCGCACTTATTGCCATCAATAAGGCAGAAAGACTCCGATGCTACTGAGACACTTCTGTCTGACGAAAAGACCCAATAACAATTTACCCGGAATTTGAACCCAAGACCTCATCAGTGCGGGAGGAAGCGCCCGGGTGTCACCATTGTGACGATCGCCCGGAGGACACGGTGGAGCACACAGTGGCGATCTGCCCAGCTTGGGCGGAGCACCGCCATGCCCTCATAGAGGCGATCGGCGGCGGCGATCTTTCGCGTCCGGCCCTGGTTCAGGCCATGGTCCGGAGCGACAGGGAATGGGAAGCGGTCACCACCTTCTGCGAAGCAGTAATGCTAGCAAAGGAGGTGGCCGGGCGTTTGAGGGAGAGAACATCTGCCCATCCCAGCCGCCGCGGGAGACGCCATGGCCGGGCGTCGCGAGACGACTCCCGGCCACCGTAGATGAGGGCCTGTGGGCGGTGAGCAATGGGTAGTTCACCGTCCGTCCGTCGATTGACGACAGGCCGTGTCGACGGCGCATTCGTGTTTCACGCGCGCCTCAAAGAGAGTCAGCAAAGCAGAGGGGCTTGCCAGAGCCTCCGCCTGCCGGGGTTGCGGGTTGTTCGAAAGAGATACCGCGGCCTCGGAACGTAAAGGGCATTAGAAGAAACATGGGTGGGTTTTAGTCAGTACAAGTCTGACATGCCCGCCGCTCCGCCCAGAGCGGGGGAAGTCATTGGATGATTTCCCTGACGAAAAAAACAAAAAAAAGACCTCATCAGTCACGTTTGCGATCATTAGACCATCAAAGCAGTTGCAATAATCAGTTTATCAATAATAAATACATACACAAAATGATAAACAGATTCGATCAACCCATAAGCATACATCTTAGCCGTTATACCGCCAGGACTATAACACCGTGATATAAATTTATTGGATTAGTGAAGCATACAGTTTCGAGATGCCAATAGTGCATAACTAATAGCTTACAATAACATAACAGCATATAAAATAGAGCATAACCAAAGCGAGCATTGACAGAGACGAGTTACCTCAGAATATTGTACTACATAAGATTTATTCGGTTAGGTAGATACAACTAAGGTTCGCTAGGCCTGGCATAGTACTAAAGAGAGGAAAACAATAAACAAAACATGAATCTTTACTAATATTATAAAAGCGAAAGTGAGTTTGTTTGTTACGTTTTCACGACTAAATGACCAAATCGATGTTGATGAAGTTTATTACAGAGATAGTTGGGATCCTGGACACGGAAATAGGCTAAAAAATGTGATGATTTTTCGATCATCACGCGGGTTAGAGTTAGCGTTAGCCTAAAGTAACTACTCTGCCTCGCGGACGAAGTCGCGGGCGGAAGCTAGTCTTGTTTATTTTAACAGGCATCTATTTGAATAGCTTTATTTTCGGATGGAAAATCATTAAATAACTTAACTCTGGCACGGTCCCGCTCTGGGCGGAGCCGGGGAGAGTGTCAGACTTGTACCGACTAAAATCCGCCCATGTTCCTTCTTTTGCCCTTTATGTTCCAGGGTCGCGGTATCTCTTTCGAACAACCCGCAACCCCAGCAGATACTTTAATAGGTTTACCTGTAAATGTGTAAAAATCTTAGAAATTATCGACATCTTAGTTTAGTTTCGACGACAGTTTTTGCTGAGTGACGTCATCCTAAATTCGAAATGTCGGATTGCTAAAGATGGCAGTAGTTATTTTTCATGTACTCCAATGATAATGTATTACATGAAAGGGTTTTTTAAGAAGTAGGTACATTTACGAGAAAATATGTACATCCGTTCATTTTAAACTTTGTATTACTTATTTACATTTGTAATTATTTGTTTTTCACTAACTGTATTCATTTCTATGGGTTATAATTGTGCTTGGCGCAAAATATCATACCAAAATGTAATGAACAAATATATTTGCGATCAAAAATCGTTCGAACTTACACTTCGTTTACTAAACGTGCTGGCTTGAAGGCGCGCTTTGTAAACGTTACGATGATTAATTATTTAATCGAAAATACAATCATCCTTTAGTATTTTAGTTCAATGGTTGGCAACAAATACAATCAGTAGATCCATAGATATTCTGAAAATTACGAAAGTATTATAACATAAACCAGATTTTTTACGTTACGTTTACGTGGACATGAAATGAACATCGTAAGTTTTTAGACGAAGAACCCATGAATCTCAAAGCTAAAAAGAGTCGAAACTGTAAATGTGGTAAAAGGTGGCTCGAGATTAGCTCGAGCCAAGTTACGACTCCAGTTGGGTCAGAATGAAAACTGTTTATCAAGGACTGGAAGGTTCTTTTTATGAGCTTTGACGTACAGTTGTACGAACTGTGAAAAGCTTTTCTGTCTAATGACTAATGTGTCTCGGGTACTTACGCTTTAGTCTGTTTATTTATTTTCATTTTGGACTTTTTCCGTTGGCAGTACTTCGTTATCAAGCTTTGTTACAATAGCTTTAACATTTGCATCTGCTGGAAAATAGTTCTGATTTATTTATTTAGGCAAACCAACTAAACACACACAAAACCATTTGTAGTAAGTATCATCTACAATTACAATAGCATTGCATGCATCTAAATTAAAGGTAAGCACAGCATTTTATTTAAATTACACTAGGTATGCAATAATACTTAATCAATATAAAATAATAAATGTAATTTAAAAAAAAATGGCAGCTATTGTTAAATATATGACATAACGCTTGCTATTCCCGAAGACTTAGGCAGAGTTTGTATCAAATAGAACGCTCACATTTTGGCAGTTTTGTTTTAAGTCCCATGGGGACGACACTATGCCATCAACCAGGCACAAATCCAGACTGCGTCGCTGCTACTAACAAATTGATAATAGAAAAATCCCAATAATAATCTGCACAATCCGAGAAACGAACCGAATGGACTTGCTCTATAGTCACGTCATTTTTAAATACAATACACTTGAAAGACATGTAAAGTATGTATACGGTTGATTCTTCTTTTGTTTCCAACTCAAATCTCTATGCGTTTAGTAAGAGCAGATTCATTTGACACAAATAATAACGACGACGCATACAACCAAAAGGCATTATAATTTCACACAACATAAAATATACGATTTCTAAACATCACAAACATAAAATTCGTTCCTACTTATGATATTAGAGAAGGCGCAACTGTATAGCGAATTGAGCGAACGTCCGGAACTAATCAGATAATTATTATCAAACGTTGCAGTGAGCGGTGTCTTAGTAAGAGTAGGTACGGAGGACCCAGCACGAGTGCACGGTGAATCCTTACTAATATTATAAAAGCGAAAGTGAGTTTGTTTGTTTGTTACCTCTTCACGCTTTAATGGCTAAACCAATTTTGATGAGTTTTGGTACAGAGATAGTTGGGAACTAGGAGACGGACATAGTCATTATTATTTTATAAAAAGTGGGATATGAGGGAGAACGAGAGAAGAAAAGGGAAAACTTAGCGTTGCTATTACAAATCAATAAGGCGCAAGGGCAAAAGCTACAGATAGCAATTTGAGTTCGGGGAACTTTACTTGATTGGTATCAAATGATTGACTTGAAGTAGGTACTAGAGTATAATTGTATTTTTGATAAAACAAAAATTTTGAGTTTTCAAGGGACACCCGGATGGAACGAAGTTCCTATAGAAATGAAATATCTGGCTTGCTTTATATAAGAGAGAGAGAGACAGACAGGCAGACAGAGAAACATGCGACGCCGCACAGGTTACAATAGCTTACTATAGCAAAAAGTGTCGTGACAACTTTTCGTAAGAATTTTTTCCGTCTAGCCCCCTTTCACAACGTGCGATAAGGAACTTCGTTCCAAAAAACGTATTTATTTCTACATATCGACACGACATAATGAGGTTCGACTTTTGATTGATTTACAACTCTGGGGGAATCATGTTGTGGTTTATTTTAACATAATCAGCTGATGTAATTACAGAAATGAATAACGATTGCGTATTCATGTGGTGCTTGTTACAATGGGGTGGTCTACTTATAGAGGTAAATAAAATCCCATTAATTGTTGCAATTACTGCGGGTAAATCCGTGTAGGTAAGTATGTTTTTTCGTTTTCTGTATGCATACATGATGAGGTCTACCGACTACCAACATTTGTGCACACATCAGTCTCAGTATCTTCACTGAGATTGATACATGCACAAATGTTGGCCCAACAACCCTATACCAAGTTAATTAGCGAAAGGTGATGGCCAACTATTTCTAATGGCTTTTAAATTGAATGCCTACTAAGTAAAGTAAGTATGTGATGACACTAAACTTAAACACTAACTTAGCGTTCATTTAATCTGCTTGAAAGTAAGTGATACGAGACAACCTATATTTAAACCTAACAGTTTATTGAACGTAGATAATATGTTATCTTCGGTAAATTTAATACTGTTTGCAAAAAAATTAAGTAGGTCGTTATTGCGCCTCCAAATAGAATTTCGTGATAGGTTTATTCAATGGAACAAATAACTTTGATCGTTACTTATTTTAACTCGTTTGTTTGGTGTATAACTGCTAATTCAACTTGGTAATTAATGAATAAATAGAATTAAAATTGACAAAGTCAACGATGGCTTATTTTTCTAGCCTATATACCTACTAGATTCCTGTTCGTTCGAGCAACGCCTACACTTTTTTAATTTAAAGACACTTCGTGACCGTCGTGGTTCTCGCGATCTTATTTTTTCGTATAAAATTAACGAAATCTTAAAATGCGGCGATTAGGTTGAGCGTATTCCATATTCGGTCCCCTCAAAACCTCCCAGATATCCCATCACCAGACTGTTACATATTCTTTTACTGCGAATGTGTAGAGTAGAAGCTTCAATAGCTCATCACCGGAAACCGACTTATTCGGTGTTTTGTTCAACAAACACAGAACATCAGGGTCTCAGGTAAGGGATGGCATTCATCAATCAATCATTCATTCATTTTGTAGAAGAATTATAAGACATATGTTCATTATGTTTGGCCAATAGAAGGCGTATAAAATTAAGGCAAAAAAACAAGCAAAATAACATAATTATAAATAAAATAAAATTAGGAAGTTAGTTAATTAGCTTTAAATGTTTTAATATAAAAACCGGCCAAGAGCGTGTCGGGCCACGCTCAGTGTAGGGTTCCGTAGTTTCCCGTCCGTCACAATAAGTGTTCTCAGTTATGAGGCCAACCGAACAATTCGGTAATACCCGATCCAATGTAATAAGTACCTACAGCGCCATCTCTCGAGGAATTGGGTTACTAATTAATACAAAGACGTGCAATTTCGGTGGTAATTTTGGATTGCGACAACCGATTTCAATAATTCTTTTTTTGTTTGAAAAAAGAGACGTTCAGGATAATAAAATATGTAAACAAAGTTACAAAAAAAGCTTGCATATACGATTATACTACAAACTTAGTCCAGAAATTATTTTGTACAACTTTTTGTCTTTTTTGTACAAAAACTGTTGTGTCAATCAAGTTCAGAATAATTTTCATAGAAAGGCCTTATAAAGTTCTACTTTTCAGATTTTTTTCATATTTTTTAGACTTATGGTTCAAAAGTTAGAGGGGGTGGGACACATTGTTTTTTACTTTTGGAGCGATTATTTCCGAAATTATTGACATTATCAAAAAATAATTGTAGTAAACCCCTATTCATTTTTAAATACCTTTCCAACAATATATCACACGTTAGGGTTGAAATTAAAAAAAAAATCACTTCCCACTTTACATATAGGGTGGCTACCCTAATAAAACATTTTTTTTCAAATTTTTATTTTACCACTTTGTCGGCGTGATTGATATACATATTGGTACCAAATTTCAGCTTTCTAGTGCTAACGGTCACAGAGATTAAGCGAGGACGGACGGACGGACGGACGGACAGACAGACATGGCGAAACTATAAGGGTTCCTAGTTGACTACGGAACCCTAAAAATGACTATGTCAATCACGTAATTGGCCTTTAATTTTATTTAAGTAGGTACTTATATCACATTTTATTAATAAGTACATATTTAAATTCATACCCCATATGATATTATTATTAAGTTAATTTCAAATTCAAATAACCTATGTTTAAGGTAATTAAATTTTCACAATATTTTATATAAATTTCATAGTGTTATTTTATTTGTAAACTTAAAAGGAACCTATTACAGGTGTATGCAACATTCAATAGTGTCAAATAAAATAACGCTATGACAGTATATAATATATAAAAATATGTAGGTGAACCAAATAAATAAAAAAAGCCTGAATTTCTGATTATTACGTTTGTGAAGAAAGTTTTAGCTTGAATGAAAGATCATTGACACTTCTTCATTCAAGCCAAAGCTTTAATTTAGACGATGTTATATAGTGTAAAAGCAGAAATGACCAGAAAGAAGCGAAATACGGAAATGACGCAGTGCTAATACTAACCGGGAACTCTGGAAAAAAAATAAGTATCCTATCGTACAGAGAAAACAAAACAGTGTAATAGGAGGATATGGATTCAGAGGATATGTTACTACATATCCTCTGTCGATTTCACCTTTATCGGCAAATAAAGACTTCATCGTTTCCGTCGAGAAAATATTTCATTCCCTAAGAACATTCTTGACATTCAGAAGGTGTAACGACATATTTCACGATTGTGTGTGAGTTTGATATATTCTCAGACAGCGTTAACTTTAAAAGAGCTGTGTCTAATAATATGTAATTAATAATAAATAAATATCTTGGGAGAACTCACACACGGCTATCTGGTCCCAAGCTAAGCAGAGCTTGTGTTATGGTAACCAGACAACTGATATACATACTTATATAATTTATAAATACATACATATTATGGATAAATCACACCCAGACACAGAACAAACAATTATGCTCATCACATAAAGTTTGTCCTGGGTGGGAATCGAACCCACGACCTGCGGCTCAGCGGTCAGGGCCACTAACCACTAGACCAACAGGCCCGTCAAATTGTTGTTTTTGATATTTTATTCACTTTATCTCATTTAAAATATTATGTAGCTATTTAATCGAAAAATGAGATTAAATCGTGTTGTCACTATTTAATCTCATTTAATTTTATTTGCATTTAGCTACATTACCAAAATCAAATTAATTTAGTTGATGGTCAAGATTCCATTGATTAATAATTGTTAAAGATCCTTATATTGAGTATTATTGCATAGCGTGATGTAAATAAAATGCTGTGCTCACCTTTAATTTAGATGCATGCAATACTATTGTTATTATAGATGATACTTACTACAAATGTTTTTGTGTGATTTAGTTGGTTTGCCTAAATAAATTCATAAATGCCACTATCAAAGGAAGTTCAAAATAAAGTACACGCTTAAGCTCAATGCGACCATATAGGAGCTGCATACTCGGCTGCTTGAATTAAGTGCCGTTTGTCGTGTGAACAGTATGTGGAGTGAGACAAATAAGTGAACATACGCATTACAGAGAAAACGAGACATTTTGAAAGCATGACTAGCAGGATGTTTAATGCCCCGACGCGGTGTGGACTTGACATCGTGAAGTATGAGCAAGAGAGAATTAGAATAGCACGTGCCGCAATTTAGGAACGAAATTAGGTGACTTTAACCTCCATAAAGTGCTAGGATAACCCGCGAAATATAAATTTTCTTATGTTTTTTTGCAATTTCCATGTTACTATCGGGTGATATGTTCATTAAATTCTTAATCAACAAAAAGGGCTTTACGGAGTTATGTAATAACTAGCTTCCGCCCGCGTGGCATAGTTAGGTACTTTGGGCTAACGCTAACTATAAGCCGTAAATCGAAATTAATTTATACTCGAAAAAAATAACTTTCCCTCCACTTTTCTTCTGTCTTTCTCAATTTTTTTTCATATGTTCGGCTCCAGGGTCCCACTCCAAAAATCGGTTTGGCCATTTAGGCGTGAAGACGTGACAAACAAACTCACTTTCGCTTTTATAATATTAGTAAGAATTAAAACCAATAAAACCTTGTACGTTAATTGTATTCCAATAAATTACCATTTCAAGAAAAAATTACAAAAAGAGGTCATAAGAACTTCTATAGAGGGTTGTGTTGATGATTTAAATGATTTTAATTCATTAAACCTAGGCCCAACATCAATGGAAAAAATCAAGCTTCTTAAGAAAATACCCATTATGTTAAACGGCCGTAATTATATTTTAATCAACATCGTACTTGACACTGGCCGGCAAAATGCAAGGAACCTCGTTTTTTTTTATAGGCATAACATAATATCTCGTCTGTAATCCTCGAAGAGTGTGGCTGAAGTGCACCTAATTGTACACCCATATTTCGCCAGTTACGTTGAAGTCCAATGTTATAGGAGGCAAGCCAATTGCCACTAAACCGGACATGTATGGTTGCGTGTTGCTCAAAAGAGATACCGCAGCCCCAGAACGTAAAGAGCAATAGAAGGGACATGAATTGGTTTTAGTCAGAACAAGTCTGACACTCGCCCCGCTCTGCCCAGAGAGAGGGAAGTTATTAAAATTTGATGATTTCCCATCCACAAAAAAAGAGACTGACAGCTGACCAGACAGCCATGGCTGCTAGTACCTACTGCAAAATTTGAAGTTATATAAGGCTGGTATTTTTTATTTATTATCTAGATATTATTTTGCACGTCAGAATTTTAGTAAGTTATATTTCGTATTGAATGTAATCCGTCGAGCCTTATTGTAAAAAAAACTGGATTTATTCTTCATATGTATCATATTTTAACCAGATAGGTTAAAATCACCACGATGAATCAATGTCATGATGGTGATTTTAACCTAACTGGTTAAATAATTAGTTTAAGCATCCAAATACAATATTCCTCGTTCAAATACCAAAACTGTACTTAACTGAAAAATATCTTAATCAATGTGTACTTTATTAAGCGTAATGGGAATGACCCTTCAAATACTTGCGGGTTTACCACACAGTGTGCTAAACCCGCAAGTTTTACTTATAGCCCAGAAAGGGCCTGCACAGTGGAACGACCTCATCGTCCTCAATGACTAAACTCACAATCACTTCTATATTACCACTGGCTTATTGCCAATAGAGACATTTGTGGGCATGCACAACTATTTTGGCAATTTAGAGAAAGTTTGATTTCATCCCATTAAAAGTTACGAATTTGGTTGCAGAGAGCACACGTTTAAGTTTAGTTAAGGAATGCAAGGAAATAGAAGCTCGTGGAAATAGAATGGATTTTAATATATATTTATTAATATCAAAAAGAACAAAGAGAGACTCAGAGAGAATCCATAGACCCTAATAAAAGATGGAAGGTATGTATGATGTATGTTTATGAATAACCACACTCATACTCAATAACGTTTGCCTTTAAAATCTACGAAAAAACTTGATTCATTGCAATTTAAAAATAGATCTTCAGTTTCAGGCGTAAAGACAACATTACTTTATTTCAATTCAACACCCTCATGCTGCTTACAAAAACAACAAATCACAAAACAGCACATTATTCAGTACCACATCTCTCAACCGCACGGCGCGCCAAACAAAACCAGGGCCCTATTTCTTTTTTACCGCTGACAGCTAATTTAACGTCAATATCGTGGTTTAAGGAAGCCAATGACGAGGCTTTTATCACTGGAGGAGCATAAAACACGTCGTGAGCGTAACGACGAGCATGTGGGTCGACCGCAATCGATGCTATAACAACTTACATCCATTGATTTAATATTCCATCTTCGTAAGAATAAGGCAACCAACCACAAATATCCGGACTGAGTTTCTATTATAGTACCCGAACAATTGAATTGACGGGTCATTTTTCATTATAAATTACTTCATACAAACTTCTCAAATAAACTGTTGCCCAAATTGCCCGAAAACTCCAAACGCCATAATTTTATAACGTTTCTAATTACCCTAAATTGATAAAATTCCGATAGAAATAATGTTCGCATTACACCGCTCGGATTACATAAAACCCTTCGGAACAACAAAACGCGTGCCATAATGTTCCAACCTGATACATAAACATGAATATTGATAATATAACGCGATTGTGTATTATTTTGACCTTGTCAGCGCTATCTAGCGGACCAGCCCGATACCACAAACTCGTAAACGTAACTGATATGCACCGGTTATTCACTGTTTGACTAATACACTTGAAATTAGAGGTTTTCATGGAATTTCTTTTTAGAAAACATGACTGATTCTGTTTCCTTCGCAATCTTTTATCATTACACAATCATTATTTTGTCTAAACAAGTAGTAAATGATGAATTTAGAACACTGTGTGGTACGGCAGCGCACCATTTTGTTCTGATGCCTGCCGCTAGATGCTCTACTGTGCGCCGATGTAGTGAGATTCAATATGGCGGCGCCATTCGCCTCTGGAACAGGGCGGGGAGAACAGTCGCCGAATCGACACTACATCTACGCGTATTTTTGTCGAAACCGTCGGCTTCGTGACTCGAACGCGGGTGATATTGCAAAATAATCCAGTGTTTCTGTGTTGATTTATGCTGTTTGTGTTATCATAAGTGTTTTATGGTGGTTTTGTGGTGAAAAACGTGAAAGGACTTTAGGGTAACAATGTCTAGCAGTTGACATGTTTATCTGTGTCGTGTGTGAAGATTTTCCCTTCGCGTGAGGAGGTGGTGTGCGCGAGTGTGCGCGCGGGCGCCTCTGTGTGCGTGCCGTGGCCGTGGATACGCGAGGATCCAATGATGGATTGCATTTCCATGGATGTATAGGTAAAAATCACCCGCAAATTTTTGTTCACGTATACTTGCGCTTTGTCCCACTATGCAGGGTACAATGAACCAATTCGTCGTCGCTTGCTTTGTTCAAAATCTTAATCTTTTTTTGCATGTTGGCTATTTAGTTCTTTTTAACGACGTATCCTTGAATCGATGGGGATAAACTTGGATTATAGTGCGATTATACATTATTAAGAGCATTCCGATTTTTCAGTTTCCTTATCTGAATGAATAAGGTTTGCTGGACCTTGATTAACACTTGGTCTGACGAAATGTTTTCCTCCATGGTTCATTGTGTAATGAGCAGTTTGTATTTAAAAGATCCTTATAGACGGATACTAAACTGATAAAAACTCAACAAAGATAAAAAATAACCTGAATAAAAACTGACGTTTTGTAAGTTCTAATTGGTTTCCAATTGAATTTACAAAACCCGCCATTTTACGAAGAATATAAAATCACACATATATTACAAATACGACGAGCTTTATTTTAAAAGCGATTCACACTCACGCACAAAGTCTTGCTTGTATACCATTGAATTTTAATTCATTACATTCATGCAGAGTCGCGCGAGAATATGGTTCCCCTCGCTCTGTTCGCTGCCTCTGGTTATCAGCTTACAAAATGTCTGATGCTGTCTTACTCTGACGAACAGCTAATACGTATAGTTCCGTCTCTTTTCGGCGCATATTGCGCGTTTTTCTTCTTTTGCCGCGTCATATGCCAGTGTCGAAGCATAAGCGTAGTTTGGATTGTTTCAAAAGTGTATTCGATGAACGAATGCATTTTATATGCGACGGTTTGATTTGGCCCTAATTGTAAGGCTGCCGGTTTGACCCTAATTGATTTGAGTTCCTTTGTTTAGGAGGTCGGGTAGGTTATTAATAAGAGGGTACCTACGTTAAGGGTAACCGCGCAGCCAGAGTGCGCAGTTAGACGTTGGGAACCCGGCCGCGCCGCACGTGGTTTCGTGTGGACAATTTGCCGCGAATCTTTTGTCCTGTTCAGTGCTTAATGCCGTGGAAAATGGGATTTTATCATTCATGGACCACCTGGTAATAACTTCCTTTGAACCCTGTTTGAGTCAAATTGCCGAGAATTTAGCTTGTAACGTATATTTTCGCTGCGAACCTTTAATTTGCTCCCGATGAATGAGAAAAATTAAATCAGGGCCTTATACAGTGTGTGAAAATAAAACAATTTGTTTTTGCATAAATCTGTAATTTGTACCCTATGTAAATGTTTATACAGTATCGTATAATAATATTTTCAGGGAAGTGAGGGTGAGTGCGCCAGTGCGAATGTAGACTACGTTATTCATGGGTCTGGACTCGTTATGCAAAGCGAAATGCCGAATTATGCAAATAATAACAATAATACCCGCTTAAGTTTTATTACGTCTTTAAGTAATGTCCCTTCTATGTGTAAGTACGAGCTCTTTATGAATTCACTGGGAAACATAGAATAAAAATTCGAAAAGAATTGATAAAATACGAGAAGACTTACATAAAAGCACCAAAGAAAGCAAGCTCCTTTAGAACTTTCAAGAACGGATGAAAATGGGAAGACTCAAAAACAAAAACAAATAAAATTGCCAAACTTTTCTTTATCAAACAATGTAAACTCCAGAAATAAAATCCCACAAAATTGAATCCGCAAACCGAATTGAAAGTTAAGTATTCTTAATTTTCATAGAGATCAACGTGTTTGACCTTTTGGAGAGCGCTAAATAAACAAGATTCCTTTCCAAATACTTTGAAAGGATGGGATTTATTTACTCTTGGATATTTGAACAGATACTGTCAGTAATAAATCTCAAATATAAACACCTTTACGTATCCTTTCAAGAAAGACAAAGGTTTTCACCCTATCGGCATTCATCTTTTGCTCATATAACTTATCTTCTATTTGGTTGTAAATATCTTGATAGTGGGCCGTAGGGTAGTGTAGAATCTGTAAATCAATTGAACATATATACGTGAAATCAGATATCCAATTTATTTCGTTTCTGTATTCGAGATACTCTTGAATTTGTTTGAATTTCCAATCTCTCAATTTTATTGAAATATTTTTCTCTCGCCTCTCAAAGGGCTTATTCAACATTTTAAAATATTATACCGCATTTCATAGAAGAAGCTTCGTTTTCTACTACACAGCTTTATAGACTCTTCAACGTTTCAATTGTGTTGTTTTCCAAGAAATGTTTCTTCTCACTAATCTTCTTAATATTGTGAACATTCCGTACTGTTAACGGTATTTGTAAAACTTAACTTCTTACTCAGAAGATCTTAGATATAAATGTTACTTTTAACGAAGTCCGTCTATTAAGTCGTAGAAACAAAGCAAAGGAAGAAACAAATACCTGAAAAGCACTTTAATGCAGTAGGATCCTACTATAATATTATAAATGCGAATGTTTGTGAGGATAGATATTTGTTACTCTTTCACTTCAAAACGGCTGAACGGATCTTGACGAAATTGGCACAGAGGTAGATTATAGTATGGAATAACACATATCATATTTTTTTTTTTCGATATTATGCGGGCGCAGCAGCGGGTGCCAGCTAGTTCTTCATAAAATGCAATATAATTTTTTTCGGATCATGTACAATGAAATCTCACCAATTAATAATTTGCATTAATCCAAAATTTACATTACATTTATCCAGTGAACTTACCAATTCAGCATTTCATTCATAAATGTAGAAATATTTTTTACAATTCATTTTTCCCCGAAATTGTGAAGTGGTCTGGGTTTTGGGTGTTTTAAAAGATTCTTTTTATAGAATTGTTGTTTTTACCGCCATTAAAATTATTTTTGCAATATCTATTCGTCTCTTAATTGATAAAAAGAAAAACCAGCATTTTATGAAGATTGACAACTCTAAGGTAAAACACTAGCTTTTGCCCGGGGTACATTATGGTTAGAAATTGTCCCACGGGAACGTTTTAAACTTTAAAGTATACCCTATTGTGCTCGGGCATAATATAGCTTCGTATTTATGAAAGAATTTTCGAAATCCGAGCAGCAGTTCCGGAGATTACCCACGACATCTAAACGTACAATTATTATTGTTTTATATTTATTATAACATTATGATCACTATTTAAATTGTAACTTATGTGCTTTAAACCGTGAAAGAAAAACAATATTGCAATCAGTATAGATTTTAACATTATACCATATTTCATAATTAAAATGTACCATAGCTTTATTATGCCCTTATCTTGTCTTTGTTAATGTAGTGATGTTTACACATGAATGATTTACATAGGTAAGCCATCGTATAGGGAAGTCACGTCTCCTTAACAGCCCGCCGATTACTGACGAAAGTACGTTTCCCTCCATCTCCAACTTATTCGAAAGTGGCAACACAGGCAACGTTGTTTAAAGTACTTTACTGCCTATTAAGTTAATCTGTCAATTTAAACGTACTTATGTATAAATACTCTTGCCCTTTTCCGCTTAGGGGAGGAGGTGAAAGGGAGAGGGATGCAAAATGTTTAGGCAGAAAAGTAGGTGTTTCTTTGCGCTCAAATTTCACAGACCTGACAGGCTTTTCTTTCAGAGCCATTAGTCACTCACTGCCAGACTATTGTGTTTGTTAACTTCTAAATATTGAGTAAATAGATACTCAACAAATGTTTAAATGATATTGTCCAGAAATTATTAGAGAAGCAAATCCTCCCTGAATTTGTATTCGAAATAACAAATAACTCGAATATCAAAATTCAACCCGATATAGCAATCAAAATGCTGATACAGAACGTTCATCTTTTCATGAGCGAAAAGCAATTTACATTAGCAGCCAATTTGTTCTGAGATAAAATCAATATTATAAGTCCTTTGCAGGTATTTCCTATTAGCAAAGCAGATCTAAGCAAAATGCTGAAAAGATTAACTTAAGTTATTGAAGACAGAAATAGTCGAGATCTGGTAGAATCATGATCTTTGGTATCGTTTGGTTTAAGCTAAATAAGATTATACTATTTATAACTTTACAATGGATAAAACATAATATTAACTGTGCGATGGAAGGACTGTGAAAGTTTATATGGCAGAAAAGGAGGTGTCTGATGAATGAAAAGTAATTGAGTAGTATGGAAGAAGAAGACATGATGCCCCGACCCAAAATAATCTAGGAGAAAGGTAAATCCTTACTAATATTATAAAAGCGAAAGTGAGTTTGTTTGTTACGTCTTCACGCCTTAATGGCTTAACCGATTTTGATGAATTTTTGGTACATACATAGTTGTGACCCTGGAAACGGACACATGGTATTTTTTTTTATAAAAGTGAGAAATGAGGGAGAAAGAGGGAAGAAAAGGGAAAACTCAGCTTTGCTATTACAATAAATAAGGTGCAAGGGCAAAAACTACAGGTAGCAGTTACCTGCAAATCAGGAAAGGGGAATTGAAACTTCGAACTTATTTATCTCTTACTAGCTTTTTTTTTGCGGTTTCGCGGGTAAAAGCTAGTAAGAGATAAATGCGAATGAAGAACTATGTGTGACCGATTTAAGAATTTAACCAAAAGCATGAATTTGCTAAAGAGACCTTTTTAGCTGTTGTTACCATTACGAACCTTATATAATAAAGCAAACTGAAAGAGTAATTTCTAGGGACAGCATCTTCATTCTATAATATACAGTAGTATATTAAGTCAAGGTCTTCATTCCAGCTACTGCTGCGCCTCATCTCTGCGAGAGAAAGAGAGCCCAAAATCCACTACGCGGGTCCAGTGTTGATTGATTGATCTCGTCTTTGATTTGTTAGAACAGAAGTGTTGAAATACATAATACTAATACATGAATTCAAACTTTTGACCTTAGGGCATTTGCCGCTTGACCACAATTGCTAACTTCGATAAAGTCAACAACACTTGAACGAAATTTTGAACTCAAAATTAAAATTTATTTAAAACAGAAACCGAAATGTTTTCAAGCGAAAAAATGTTGCAATAAACACCGAAATTCCACTAAACGCTATATAAAAATTCTTTGGTAATAATTGTTTCAACATTTTTGACGGCCAATTGATATTTTGTTTCGGATGATTGACTCAATCGCTTTTGTGTTCGTTTTATTAATCACCCTTGTATTATATCGTTTGAATCGTAGCTTTTTATTGGTTTGCTTTATATTCATGCTTTTTGTTAGATTGCAATTTCAAGGTATGAATGGGAAATTCCAATGAAAAGGTTGTCGATCTCTGTTAAGGTTTGTAAATGACCACAACATCATATTTTCATCACGCCTTTAATCCCCGAAGTGTTAAGCAAAGGTGTACCTAATAGTACACCAACATTTCGTAAGTTTTCTTTAAAAAACGTTGCCCCACACTAGTAATTTCTCCTGTATGTATAGTATAGTAGTACATAGTACCTACAATGGTTATGTTTAGTTTAAGTCCCATGTAATAGAGGGGCAGCCTATTGCCATAAACCGGGTATAAAACATGATGGCAAAACCCGATATAACCTATAACCAAAGGAATTACAGCCGCGATGTGATGCAGGATGGCAGCATGTTAAAAAGTGTGTGTGTCAGCTCTGACGCACGACTGGAGTTCACTCCTTAAGTACGAGTATCTAACCATACGCAAAAAGAGTTTATTCAACTGAAGAAAGATTAAATTCACAAATTAATGAAAAAAAATAGCAATATAAAAATACATCGACACTGATAGAAACAAACAAGCCCAATAACATATAGTCGGTATAGACGACTATACAGCATACCATATGTACGTCTTAATACACTCACAGCCAAATTAGAAAGTTGCGCACTAAAGGTGCGCACCAAAAACGTGACACGATTTTCGTTATTTGTTAGTAGGTTTTACCCCTCGGATTTTTCTCATACCGGGCGCAATTAATTATATTTAGATACACTATACAATGCAAGTATATTATATGTATCGTCGTATGTTTGAAACGTATAGCCATCAAATAAAAGAAATTTATGATATACTAGTTTTAAATAGAGGTGTCAAAAAATATGGCTCAATAAAATAAAATAATACATTCTTGAAACCATTGATTAATTTTGATAACTTCTAAACTTTTATAACTGCGTGTGAGTAATTAAAACACGATGTACAATCGGAGAACATTGGTCGTTGATTGTGTTTGCACGTTTGCAGTTGCTGCATTCATTTATAATTGCAAAGTGCTTTTACCAATCAATCGCTCTAATCGAACTTTAAAAGCTTTTACATACAGTGCTTTCTATTGCATTCTAGCATTCGTTTGGTGCTTCGTTGGTTTCGTGGCAGCAATCGTGACTTCTACACATTTGGATTTTTTTTTGCGGATGGGAAGTCGTCAATGGGAAACCTGGAGGGATTGTTAGACTTGTATTGACTAAAACTCACCCGTGTTCCTTCTATTGCCCTTTATGTTCCGGGCCGCGGTATCTCATTCGAACAACCCGCAACCCCGGCAGGCGGTGGCCGATATATTTTTGAGGCGCGCGTGGAACACCGTCGCGCCAACAAACACGGCCTGTCGTCAATAGTGTTAATCATTTGAGAGTACCCACATTTAAATACATTCTCTTTTAAGCTGTTTAGCCATTTCACTCAAAAGCTTAATAGTTCAGAGAACCCCAACTTTATTTTAAGTTAAATACTTAGTCTATCAGAAAACAGAGAGGTAAACTATACCGCTGATTTTGTCAATTTAAAAACGATGTTCAAAGTGACAATAGGTACTTCAACAGCATTGTTATTCACATAAACTATTACAAAGCTTAGCCTTCTCGTACTTATTGTATACATTTCTTATAGCAAACAATAATAAATAAACATCTAACATCGTTTGAAACAATGAACATTAAAAAAAATAAGAACACAACGATATCTTATTTTCTTTCATTGAAAAAAAAAATATCATTTACAAATTATAGCTGTTATATGTTTGTGTAAGTTACAGTAAGTAGCATAATTAACCATTCATTAAGAGTTAAGATTTAATTAGATTTTGTAAACAAGGACATAGCCTCGCTAAACAAGAGATTACTTCCTCTGCGTACAAAAAACAGTGGTTTTTATAAACACATGACGTCGGTTAAAATGTAAATTATTATATAATTTCGGTAATGCACACGTAGGTGTTTTAGTGTTCTAAAAGAATTTTGAAAAAAGTAAAATATGTAGAATTTTATTCTTTGAAAATACACATTTTACCCTGTATTGCTATGCATTTGACAATATTTTTACAGAATATTGTTGGTGTGCGTCAAAATTCTATTTGAAATAACTAGGTATTTGTTTTTCTCGCGATAAAGTGTATTTTGTTCACTGTCACAATGCTGGTTTAATCTCTGATATTAGTATGTGTTTTTTAGCAAAGTTTCATAAACAGATCTACTTTCCAAAGGTATGTATGTATGTACTTAGTCTTGTTCATGAAGTTTATATAAATGAAAATGCACTGCAAAATTCGTTTGAAATTTGTCTATGAACGTTTCTAGAAACACCTAATAGTTTCAGAGACTAGACCGACCGTACGAGTAAACACAGTTATCATCATTTGCTTGGCCTTTTCGGTGGGGTCCAATGCACCTGAATACCAGATTTTATACATGGAACGACTGCCTGTCTGGCTTCCACAATCCAGTTAGTACTAGTTGTCAGACGAAAGATAACGACTGTCAAAGATCTACAAATGATATTCGGTACCGACAACTTAACGTAGTTTCCGAGTCACGGAGGAAACTTGGTATGTAAAAGTGGTAACCCATCCACTACTACCGTAGATTAGCGCGGCTTGACCTAAAGATCGACGACTGTTTCTGTTATTTTTTTGACACCAGCTCCTCCGAGTACAAGTAGACACGCTGACAAATTTTAATATGCTTTTACAGAGGTTTCCGGCGACTGGGACCGCAATTAACTAGGACCGCGGTCCCAATCACCGGATCTGTATAAAATAAATAATTTTCTTCCGGCGACTGGGACCACTTATATGATAACTGAAATTTAAAAAATTGTACAGTCAAACAAAAAAAAATTAGATGTAACAATTGAAGAAAAATCCTTTTTGATTTAAAAACATCATTTATTGATAAAATAAAAACAACCACTGACTACAGTTCTGTTATTTAAAACTTTCGTTATTAAAACATAGTGTATGTTTTAGATCGTGTTAACAACAATCAACAAAAAAAAAACACATAAATCGTGCATAACAATCACAATTTTTAAATAATTATCAATCAGAAAGTAATTGTTTATTACAAAATTAGTCTTTAACTGGTACCGTAAATATAATTAAAAAAAAAACACAATAAAAATAATAAACGTGGTACTATCTATGTCAGTCACAATTAGTTTAAAATGGCCGTTATGGCTTCACACAAAATCAGTCAAGTAAGTAATTATCACAAAATCAGCCTTAACTGTGTTAAAATATAAAGTTAGAGAGGGATAGTACTATAATACAATGCTATTCCCTTTGTGTGTATTTACCTGCATGTGTAAATTATGTCAAAACGGGCTAGCTTAATCTATTACTAAGCGCATAAGATAAAATCATGTCTAGAACGAGTCAATGATATTTATATAAATAATTCATAATTTTTTTCGTTTGACTGTACTAATTTTGGCTTCAATAATAGATGTTTTTAAGTTATCTATGAGTGGTCCCAGTCGCTGGAAGAAAAATATTTATTTTTTACGAATCCGGCGACTGGGACCGCGGTCCTAGTTAATTGCGGTCCCAGTCGCCGGAAACCTCCTTTTACAATGTTTGTAAATAATTTATTTTGTTTGGTTCCTTCACATTTATGGGCATTTAACCGAGGGTCATAGTTTAAACATGGGCATAGCCATAAAATTTCAATGTATCCTTTGTCCTTTTTTTACGACCCTCTAGTACTGGAGGTTTTTTTAGGTCTAAGATATTGCCCGCGTAATATATTTTATGACTCAAATGGGGATGACTGCTTTTCTAGATAACCACTAAGTTCCTGCAACGGATAAGTCCTTGTCGTAGACTTATCGGCATCATCTACAGATGGATGTAAAGATGCAATAGTTGCATTGAAATTATAAGTGGAATAAAGTCCTCTGAACTGACCGACGGCTAAAATCAAGGCTCGAGCCGAAAATCGTGGTATCGTCAGATTTTTTGATCGTAACTTGCGTTTTTGCCACAACGTTCGCACACGGAAAGTGAAGTTTGATTCCAACTAATCTCCACACAGCGAAGTTATTTCAAAGTAAATTTACCAAAACAAATCAGTTTACTAAATACCAAATTGGTTGATGTAACTTCTCAAATTAAGCATTAAATGATGAATAATAAAGGCCGCCGTTAATTAAAACATAGTTTCGGTCAAATAATGTATAACTATGTAAATTGATATAACGTAGTAGATGGGGCAAGCTAGACAAAACTGTATCTATATTTTCGTAGCCTCTATTACGAAACGTGGATTGTCAATATTTATTTTGTAACTGTATGTGCAGTGAACCCCTCGATTTGCTCACAAATATCCGCGGTTTACCCAATACGTCGAAATAAAGAATCTCGTTCCATAAATCCTGAATATTTTTGTACATTTTAATATTTGCGGTTATGCAAACCGATTTGAAATATTATGTAGCTATAGTCCTCAATAAATGTTGATGGATGGAGAGGAATAGTAGACAAGATGGATGGATTATGTGAGGAATAAAACCAATGATAAGAAGTACTAAATAGCGTAACCATACTGACCATTGAAAGAAGAGAATGGAAGAAAAAATGTAGGTACTGCGCCGACCTCAAATAACATTGGACGAAGGCAGGAAGATGATGAAAGTCCGTGGTAAATCGATTCCTGTAGGTACCTTCAGGAATGTTATTGACAAAGCCACTGATGATCTTATTACATCTTTTGAGTGGCCTTTTATGAGCCCCGCGGGAAATGCCCGAGGTCGGTTTATGGAAGAGATCAGAGCTAATATAAATTCTTATTTCCGCATATAAATCTTACCTGTCATCGACATTTTGTAAGGGAAAAGTTGATATAGGTAGCAGAAGAGTTATTACAAGAAATATTAGGTTTATAAAAAAAATAAGAATTACAAATACGGATTTAAGATTAATTGACTACATAGAAAAGTAAATATATAATATATCTCGTGCAAAAATATTAATTATAATAAACGAGATCCAAAATTTAAGAAAGTCGATAAAACGCCATTTGGGGAAGTTTAAATTTGGCAAGGAGAAACAAAATTATCTTGAAGGCGGAAGTTAGCAAAGAGTATAATTAATTTAGCTAGACGTGGTAGAATTCCACATAATAATGTTAAAATCCACACTGAACATATTAATGGAGAAACATTTCGGCTTGGCACAGTACGAGCGAGTCAACTTTTTAGCTTTTTGTTCGCGCGGCGGTGCTGCTACAGAAACGGCAATTTCATTGTTGTTAAAATCACTTCGCTTAAAGAAGTTATTCTAGTGTCCTATTGTATAGGTTAGAATAAGAGCCTTTTTGAACTTGATTTAACAAATAAAATCTTTAAATAAGCTGTTTCAACCACATAATACAAATTACAACACTATAAACATAAGAAATTCTGTTACATAAGCTCGGGATAATAAGCCCGATCGATCAATAGGTAATATAAAATAGGGCAGACTGCGTGGATCACAAATCTTAATATCCATTCAGATTAAGTGAACTCTAACTAAACGACCTACTGTCTAAAGATAATGTCATTATTTGCTATTCAAATGAATTAGAAGTAATAAAGATTTGCAGGGAATGGGTCCTTTAATCTGTTCAGGAACACTAAATCTCCTTTATCCTTTGACGTATAGGGGTCTGTCGCAACGCTGATTACTACAATTATTTAGAACCATTCTCTATGAAGATCGACATGACACTGCAAACCTACGTGATGAGATTACACAAATTGTTTATCCGAAGCGTACGTAATAACTCCATACAGACGCTAAAGCGAAGCCAGTGGCCCAACGTAATAATTTTAATCCATTTCAGCCAGACGAAGAATTTCTGTTTATTACGAACAATACGGAAAGTAATGTTTCAACTGTACTCGCGTTAAATACAGAACAAAACGAAACTGCGAGAAGCGATAAACTTGGGAGAATTAAAAAAGCACAATCAGTAACAGTCAGTGGTGTATATTATAAGAGGTTGTCCAAAACCACTGAGATCCACTGCAATGCGGCTGCATAATCAGGTCAACCTGGTACCTAGGTACAACATACCAAATAAATTTAGACCGGCATGGCTTCTTACATAAACGACAAACAAGATTTAAGCCGAACATAAAATTGGTGCATTGAGAAAATCACTGAGCGATCCAATTTAATCGGATCAGTCCATCTGGCAGTTCCATTTCTAGCAATTTTTTAATTCAAGAAAGTTTTTGGAGTCGACCCCAGATACATAATTCAGTTTACGAATCCATATTTTAGATTACTTACTTGAACAAAATAAACGACGGATTTGAATAGATCTGTTCGTTGCAAAACTGAAAATTGTTAAAACAATTGAGAGACAAACACAATTAGGGTTCAGAATAATCTTTTTAATTTAACACTTCTGCCTTGGAATTCCAATTAAATGAGCGCTTAAGTAATTAATATTCATAGTGAAGTCTCTCTAGGACTTATTTTCCACAATTTCAACTCCAGTAATGCGAGTTGAAAAGTATTATTTTAAAATTCGCTTAAATCTGAGGTCTCCCGTATCTCCCTCGGGGTTTCATTTATATGAAGCGAGCAAATAATCATTGCTCGTGTTTCTTTCATTGGACAGATTAACTCTTAACTAAACTTCACGAACAATTTTATGTATTAATGAAACGGATCTCTTTTTCAAACTGGTTTTAACGTTGTAGTATCTTTTCAAGTTAAAAAGAATTTTGTTAAACCGCTGTTAGCTCATAAAAGCGTTAATAATTTCATTTTACCTTGATAATCGTGCCAGATCCGCTCCTGTGTATAAAAAAAGTAATTAATTCCTCTTTAATTCGTTTACATGCTGATGTTTCATTAATTGGAAATGAAGCTAACTCAAGACTTGCATTGAATGATATTAACTGTGATTAAATTTATTTTTTAATCAATTATGGAGGCTGTATTTAACTGTCTACTTGTCACCTTGATGGTGACAAGTAGACAGTTAAATTAACATACTTGTTAAGGCGACGACTACTGGCCGTACGGAACGTCTCACAGTGTTTATCATAAGTATTTGCGGTTATCATGACAACTAATGTTATAGAGCCGTGGCATCTGTTTGCTTTGTCTAGAACCCGACGGAGCAGATAACTTTGCCTTAAGTTGTTGTCTAACTCAACTTAATAACACTAACTGTTAACGTTTGCGTTTACGTTACTTAACTTCCAAATGATTTCCAAGTCTCTATTTATGTTTATCGAGTCACATAACCCTGTATTATAAAGTGCTGAGGTACGTTTTTCATTAAAAACGGAAGGGTCCGTCAGTATCTTTAACCTAAAAGCGGATTTCCATGAGGTTTTCGGTCGTTTATTAAGGAAGGTTCGGTGCTTAAGCTTTACTTTATATATTTGAGTGACGAGCTACGAACGGATCTCAAACAGTGAGAAAATGGATTTACCCTTACCTTGTTTGTATTAATTTCTCCTAATTCTTTATTTTTTAAACCGTTGCCCCTTACTAGGAATTTCTAATGTATCGTGGTTGCGTTTACAAATATTTAAAACACATACACAAACAGCCAGACCCGGAACAAATATCTGTAGGCCATATAAATATTTGTTTCGTGCGGGGATCGACCCGCGACACGCAGCGCAGCAGTCGACTGCTCAGCCACTACGCCAACCGTGTTGCATTTGTTTAATTATTTGATTAGTAAATAAGTACCTTTTATTAAGTTAATTACCATTTATACTAATATGACTGGCTGTTATAATGACAGAAAATTGTGTTGATTGCTATTTGCTGTGTATTATGCTAGTGTATGAAGTGTGTAAACAGATTCTATGATTACTATTAGTTTTAATTGATTGTCCAGGTTGTTTAAATCAAATATTTCATAGTAACATTGTTTGCTTTATTAATTGAATGAAAACAAACAATAATTTGGTACTTTTAAAACACTTTAAAGTACTAGTCCTTAGATAATAAAACTAAGACGGACTTTTGGAAATAATAAGCGTTAGTAGTGTACGTGTGTCCTGCCGGGGTTGCGGGTTGGAAAGAGATACTGCGGCCCCGGAACATAAAGGGCAAAAGATGGAACATGGGTGGGTGTTAGTCAGTAAAAGTCTGGAAATGGGTGGGATTTCCCGACTCCGCCCCGTGCGAGGGAACTTATTTGATGTGTGTGAATGTATGTTTGTGTTTGTGTGTGCTGTGTATTAGTAAGTGTCTAGATGCATTTATTTTGGGACTACCTTAGCCATAATATTAGCATACTAAGTTAGTATCCTCGCTTACGTATTTACCTTTAAAGTTATTATAGTCTTTACGAATTTTGTTTTTGTTGTTGTGTGTTTGCAGGCAAAATATTTCTTTTCAATATTTGTTTCCTGTGTTTGTTCATTCGTTTATTTATGTTAGTTATTCCTCATCGTATGTAGCGAATAAATACTGTTGTAGCTTAAAGTTAAATGTTAACAACGCATGTGTTTGCTTCATAGTTATAAGAGTAGTAAACAAAACAACAAAAAGACTATTATTTTTCCAGCTAACCAAGACTTTTATTGGAGTTTTAAAGTACCATCCAGTCCATCGTTTAAATTCACCAGCTTAATAAATAAAATTCATTTATTTCGGATAACGGAGATCCATATTTTGTTAGTATTACAAAACGGCTTATACTCTAGTGTTAGTATTAAAGATAAAGTAAAACATCAAAACAAAGGCTGACAAAGCAGGAACATTGTGTCCTACTTTATCAACCTCCGAACAAAACACCCAATATTTGGAATATAGCTCTCCGCCACAGCTCTCAGGATATAGCTGCGACTAACCCGGGTGTTATTCTGACTAATCGAATCTTTTTTATTGCGCATGGTAAAACATCAAATAACTTCCAGAAAAAGTGCCAGACTCTTACTGACTAAAACCCACTCATGTTCCTTATTTTTGCCTTTATATTCTGGGGCCGCGGAATCTCTTTCGAACAACCTGCATCCCCGGCACTAATCGAAGCTAAGAACGAGGCTATCGAACCAGTATGGGAGCTCTGCTAAGCCGAACATCCTTACTAATATTATAGAAGCGAAAGTGAGTTTGTTTGTTACGTCTTCACGCCTGAAAGTATACGGAATGAAAAGGGAAAACTTAGCTTTCATATTACAATAAATAAGGCGAAAGGGCAAAAACTACAGGTAGTGGGTACCTGCAAATCAGGAAAGGGGAACTGTGTTACCCGAATTTAACGCGAGCGAAGCCGCGGGCAAAACCTAGTATCCTACTGCACTGTATCCTAGCCACTTACTGTTTCTACCTACGTAGGTATTATGTATTATCATATCTTCTTCCATCCGTGCAACGTTATTGATTTCGCGGCACGCCGTGTTTGTTAGCACTTAATAATCAGCCACTTCCAGCTGTCTTCCGACTTTCCGACTATCTCTATGTGTGTCTACAACTTAATATTTCACTGCAAATATTCCCGCGATGTACAAGGAAACATTTAAGTAATCACTTCCTTTTATTGACTTGGTAATTTATTCGTATTGGTTAATGTAATATTCATAAGTATTGTAATTACTAAATTATATTATACAATAATTGTTATGTTATTAATTTGCATGCTGCTGATGTTTATTATGATGGTTTGTCAAAGAGTTATGTTGTTACTTTATATTGCCCATGTAATGCAGTTAACAGATTTCTTGTTTAAGTATATTCTACCTTTTTACAGCCAGAAGTCATCATCATCTACCTAGCCTTTTCCCAACTACATATTGCTGGGGTCGGTTTCTAGTCTTACCGGATTCAGCTGCTTATTAGTATAGAACATAGAACGACCATCTAACCCAGTTAATAACTACCAGAAATACTTAGAAGATTAAAAAAAAGTGATTTCCATTTACCCTATACTTAACAATAATGCAAATATTTGCAGCAAACATAGTTTATTTAATAAACCTTAGAAACACTATCGTTTAAAACGTTTATGGACTAGTAAGAAATGGAATATTATCTACAAACATATCTTACAATATCTCACTAAGTACAACACTCCAAGTTTAGAAAATAGACAAAGCGCGCACGTGTTCGAAACAAAAGGCAATAAGGAATAGGGCTGGCAAACATTTCATAATTAATTTATAAATAAATCTTCATTATAATCTCACCATTCTGCCGAGAAGGCTCGAGTTAACGAGTTACTTTATGATTAAATTATTGTTATTTATTTATTAACTTAAGGTTCCATTTATCTTTGGCGTTTCATGTGGCCTATTTAGAGGTCAAAGATTATCAATTATCAAAGATATCTAAACAGTTTTAGCATTAATTTCGTACCACTGGGATAAGTACCCTTTTTTTGGTGTGGAAAATCATCAGATAACTTCCCCTGCTATGGGCGGAGCGGGGGGGAGTGTCAGGCTTGTACTGGCTAAAACCCACCCGTGTTCCTTCCATTGCCCTTTACGTTCCGGGGCCACGATATCTCTTTCGAACAACCCGCAGCCCCGGCAGGAGATAAGTACTCTCACTCTCCGTCTCTGCCCACTCCATGGTTCCATCTTTGTGTTTAATTAAATCAAATCAAACCGAATTAAATTAATTTGCAAAGGCCTACATGGGCACGTACAAACCACCGAGTAAAGGTGCACGGTTCGGGTTGCCGTTTCCTATGTTGAAGAACCAGCAAGAAACTAAACAGATCCTCCGTGTCTTCTTAAATTAATAGAAAACCATTCTTCCGTGAAGTGGTAGTAGGCAAACCGGCAGAGTTACTTCCGCATTTATAGTGGAATATGGATCTAACAATATAACAATGTGGTTGTTCGAAATATTTTCGTTCCTTGACACCTACAGCGGGATAAATAAAAGTACGGAACTAGGTTTTATGAAACACAAAGAACCGGTCTGGTACACATTCACCTTTATTCCGATTTGGCCGAAGCGTCGGAGAATAAAAGGTATAGTGCCTTAAAATTGCAAACGTGAAATAGACTCGAGTTCCAGCATTCTATTAATGGTTACGTTTCGGAAAGTTTCAAAATGTTAAGTACGTTTTATTTACATAGGAATTGAATAAGGAAGTAACAGTATATTATAGTATAACAATAATAATGTGATTCTGTTATTCGTTTAGGTGTGGATTTTCCTTAAAATATTACGGAGCATTTTATTTTTGAAGGAAAGCAAATGCTTTAACTGTCTATTTACGTGTATTTGTTTGTTTGCTGATTCCTGATGTACAGTTAGCAAATGAGATAAGATACGAAGAATGTTGCGAAGAATGCAAGAATGTTTTCGAATTGAGTTAAGTTTTACGATAAAAAAAAAACAAAATTCTAAAATAAATAAATTTTAGTTGAAAACATTAATCGCTTTCTAAGGAAAATTCAATCTGATGAACCTAATTACTTATCTTATTTGCTGACTGTACATCAAAAATAATCACGTATATTTTATTTTAATGCAAGTTAAAATACGTAATAACAATAACTTTACCTAGTATTTAAAATGTCGGAGTAAAGCACTTGACAACCCTGTATTTCGCGGCGCGAATCTTGTTATTTATGTTCACTGACCACTATTGAGTGCTGTTGCCGTCTCTTTATGCTAATAGCTTGCACTACAATAGCTACACACAATGTAATTATTTATTTTCATGCAAGCTGGGGAGATAATAGTAATTTCACTTGGGATGCAAAATGTCAAACTGCAGTATAAGCAAACGTTAGTTGAGAGAGCGAGACGACACGAGGATCGACTGCTAAGAAACGCTAACAAAATATTTGCCATCCTAGTCTCACGTTTTATGACCACAACGTTCTGGCGTTTTGTAGGAGTATTGTGTTATATGCGGCAACCCTGTAATTCGTGGCGTGAATTTATGTTCACTGACCACTATTGAGTGTTCTCTTTATACTAATAGATGACATTACAACGTGCACTTGTAATTATTTATTTTTATGTAACTGAACTCTGTGGAACCACAGTTTTAATATTAGAGAGAAGATAACCTTTATTTACGTGGCAGTGTTGCATATGTATAGAAAGCAGTAAAAGAAATAAGCGCACGCGACGTGTGGAGCCTCCTATTGTTTCGCGTTAGCGCGGTATTTGTAGGTACATGCTTCTTGAGTACTAAGGTATGGCATAGACATCACTTTACTTTTTATGGGAACCTGGTAACTTGCCGTATGTTGTGTCGATCTTGAAAACCAGCGTATACAATCTGTCTTTGCGCTCTTTTTAAGTTAACTTTGTATTTTGATATACCTAGTTTATAAATGTTAGTAGGACAGTATCTGTAAATCAGTGTCTTAAAACTTTTTCATTTATAATATTACTACATTTCGCCTGCGGCTTCGCCCGCGTTAAATTTGGGGTAAAACAGTTCCCCTTGCGCCTTATTGATTTGTAATAGCAACGGTAAGATTTTCCTTTTCTTCCCTCTTTCTCCCTCACATCCCACTTTTTTTAAATAAATATTATGCTAATGTCCGTCTCCTGGTTCTCAACTATCTCTGTACCAAAATTCATCAAACTCGGTTTAGCCATTAAAGCGTGAAGAGGTCACAAACAAACAAACAAACTCACTTTCGCTTTTATAATATTAGTAAGGAAGTAAGGATTTACTTTTGTATTTAAACAAACATTTATTTTTATTCTGTTAGTTTATCATATTTATGAAAAAAGCAACTAGATTGTTATGACAGTAATATATAAATTCTAAAACTGTTTCATTTAAAAAAGGTAAGAACTTACCACATATCTAGAACCAGTTTCATAGCGATTTTCTCAATGCTAAAAAAGTTTTATTCTAAAATTATTATGTTTACTCTTTAGAAACATAAAACGCCAGCTGAGAATTTAAAATATTGTCAAAATGCTAAACATTTTCTTTATAACCTTATCTCAAATCAAAAGTTTCCAAATTTTCTCACTTCATTTGCTTTCATTTTGCTTAAAGACTTTTAGATAAAATCTTTTTGAAGTAAACCTTATATTAAAATCATATTCAAGACTTTAATACTTTTAAGCTCTTAGATGTCGGGTTTCGAAAAAGGATTACGCTAACATGTAGCACCTTGGAAATTATATTCATTTCATAAATTCTGTACTGCATTCAGGTCCTTTATTTTACATTAGTGATATATGTGCATATCCATGATAATCTTTTATCATAACATATCATTACGCTAGTAATACCCGAAGGCTCAGATATAGGTGTACCTAACGGTGCACCCATATTTCGCATTTTCTATGTTATAGCGGGTAGGCTCGGCCCCATTTTATTACATAGGAATTGCCATAAACCGGAATCCAAACTCCTTGATTGTTACTGAAAAAATCTAGATGTAAAAAACCCAATGACATTGACCGAACTGGGAATTGAACCCAAGACACTAGGCAGTCGTGCTTGATTCTAAACAGACGCCTGTCTGTCTATGATATTCTCCGTTCTCGAATAAGAAAAATTCTAAACGAATCACAGATTAATAAATTCGTTTGAATCAGTAACTACTAGGATTACGTCTGTTTTTTACCAATCCGGTAACAAATACAATATGCTAAAAAAATACTGTGAATTGCCGTAACTCGTACCATAGCCTGTTTACTAATATCCATAACAGCTTGGCATGTTTGGCGACACTACGAGTACATTCATCTCCTAGTTCGCACGCAGAATACCCAACAAATATTAATTTAGTAACCCATGCATGTTGGAAATGAAATACGGCCGACATAGATCATTCTGTACGAGACCAACAACGTTTTACACCACAAACCGTGTCGGGCTGGCGACCCGCTCGAAGCAATAAAACAATCCACTTCTCCAAATGACAAAGAACTTTGGAAGATAAGCGACGAACGAAACACTTTTATTTCGTTCCCCCAAATACTTGAAGTGTTGGTAAATGTACTGGCACGTTTGTAGTTTAAAGAAGTGTTATCGTTCAGGCGGTGCGAGTCACGCGACGACTATTTCACTCGCAGTACTTGTACACCTCCCTACAGAGCATCCACGATGTCTGGGAAACCCGTAATGGCACCCACGACATCTATTCTAACTAGCTCAAATGTTGAAATCGGAGCTTTTCGCTGTAGTTGGATATAAAACAAGTGCTTTTGTTGTCAGCGGAATAATCCGACTCGAAATTCATGAATTTCATGAGTTCCACGTGCCTATTCTGTTATTATAATAAGATTTAATCTTTGATTGGTCTATCGTCTCGTACCCCTTTTCATTTGCGCAGATTGTAGGTTGATTGAAAGCATCACTTTACTAACAATGCTTGGTGAAACCAGTCTCGGCAGTTTAATGAACTTGAGTCTCGTGCCTTTAATATTCCGTTCCCCATTCCGTTGGTAGTTATACCGATAGTGGCTTCACCGCACAAATAGTTTGGTTAGCAAGTCAGCGGGCGTTACGCGTCTGTCACAGCTACAAGTTGAATCGTCCAGCAGAAATCCGACCATTTCCCTTTAAATATCATCTGCGAGGGTCGAGTTGATCGATTCGAGCCGTCAGTATCCGACAGATAGTCGGAATGTCCCTCGATCTATTTGTTTTCTATTTGTTTGTTGTGTAATCCGAAGCGAGCTGGCAAATTTGCCGAGTCAGGGATTGATGTATGCGAAGTTAAAACTTTATTGTCAAGTCTCGGTTTTGGATTCCGTTTTGAACGGAGTATTAGAAAAGTTGAGAACGCTTACTGAGTACTTCCACGCGCCAAACAATAAAGCAAGTTTGCTATTTTATTGTTTTGATACTTTAACTTTCTATTTGATATTGGCTGGTGCACTCGCTACGTGGATTGCGTACTTATGTGTGTAAGGAGACACTGTTTAAAGAAGTGTTCAAATCCTAATGGTTTTATCTTCAGTTTCTTTTGAACTCGTCTGAGTAGTTTATCTTCAGATAAATGCTTTTCTTCTTTTTTAGTTCATTGTGGTCAATAAACAGCCGATAAAATACATTTAAGTGTTCTATACCCTTTTACGATTTCGAAGATACGATTATCATAAAATCAGACGTTTTAATTTAAAACCCGTCTTACGTTGCCAAAGTACGTCAAGTTACTATTGAAGCAGATGAGTTAGTCTTTAAACTCATAGTCTGCTCATGGCTTTTCATTTAAGGATTGGTGTGTCAAACTTCAAGAGTTACGCGCATTTAATTACTCTAATTGGCTTTATCCGCTATGTGTGTATCTCCATAGTTCAAGCTCGTAGTACCAAAGCATCCAACTTGGTGCATAGAGATACTTAGTTTAATTAAGTTGAAGAAGCTATGTTACCAAGGAAGACTAACTGAAATGGGTAACTTAGTTATTGCTGTAGTTTCAGCTTTATATTTACATTTATCTCAGAATTAAATTTGATAATACATATATCTGAGGAATATCGTTTTCAACCCGGCAAAGTATCCGTTCTCGAAAAGATGGAAGGATTAAAATATGAAGAGCACTGCATATAAAATTCACGCGGGGGTCATGCATAATGAGAAGTTAACTGGAAAACTTAATAGAACCCTCGACACGTTTTATTCATGAACGTAAAGCCTTTTAACTTTAATTCACAAGGTACCTACTCTCGGTTCGGAAATTTATGAGGTGTCATTGAGAAAGTTAAGTCGTTGATCAAACTTGTGCCGCCTTGTTTCAAGATTATCTCACTTGATATTAATCAGTAACCGCTTAATTTGCGTAAGTAAATACAGAGTGTATTGTTGGACGAACAAACAAGGTAACTACCTACACAACTTAGATAATGATAAATGGACCCTTTCTATGTACACGACAAAGATTGTCTCTGGTTTCGAAACTGTTTTCAAACAAAACGAAACCGTGCTTAAGAGCTTTCGGAACGTGTATTGAAAAAGATTGTCAATTAACACAACTACTTCGAGTGTTTAAGCAAACTTTAAGTTACAAATATTTAACAGTACCCAACAAACGCACCGACTGAAACAAGCTCCGTTAAAGTTTTATGATAATTACAGAGCAAGTAAGTGAAGAGGCAACAATGTTGTTCAAAACACACTTCAAGTTTGACAGAAGCGCTCAAAGTTGATAAATCAATTATTTATATCTCACATCGATGCGTAACTGAGTTTCCGAGTCAACTTCCAATAAGCTCAGAGAGAACTAGTGGAAACTAATCTTCTAAAGCTAGTGTAGTAACCCACCGGCAAATCTCTCGTTTGTCACTTCGGGACCGCTAGCTGGACTCGTTACTCCGAGTAAATTTATCGCCACTTTATACAGCGCTGAGTCAGTTCCAGTCAATTCATGCGCTCTGTTGAGATCGATTAGCTGACGACGGCCACGTTTTATTGTTTAGAAAACGGTACAAGCGTCCAATGGCACATACATCGTTAATATCATTCTCTCCCGCCACGTTGAAATGTCAACCAAGCGTAATAAATGTCTCAATAACTCAACACGGTGACAGATCGCTCGGGCTATCATTAAGGCATAAGTAAATTATTTCCTTCGTTAAACAGTCGACAAATAGGCGAGTTTCCTCGTCGGCGGATCCTGGCGAGTGTCCCGGGAGTCCCAATCAAAAGTCTGCGACAGTACTTAGGGACTTTCCATTACGAATGAGAGTGTTATGCCGCGAATGGCGTCTGTGGAGCGGAGATTCTAACTTGTTATTAATTAACTGTCACCGTGACGCCGCCGAGGAAAACTGTCTAAGTGGGAACACAAGCACATGACGAAAGCGATGTTTTTACAATGAATGTGCCGAGCGATTCATCGCAAATTGAGTGGAAAATATTTACATCAAATTTTTTCACGAGAACGGAGATATTTTCGGAATGTATACTGAAAATGAAAGTTTATTATCGGGCTTGTATTTCTTGTGGGATAAACTTAGATACTTAACCGCGTTTCAATCATCGTAATAAATACTTGGCACGCGCTGCGTCTGTAGACCAGGGACATAAATCAAGAAATAAAAACGTTAATGACTCTCACATTCGCATATACAGGCTGGTGTATAAACATTAAGCACAGTTGGATACTTCATACTACATTATTATGCCTGTGTGTCCCTCAATGTCCTAAAAGTTTTGTTCATTTGTTTTTTCGTTGAGCTCGCCTGCACTTTTGATAATTGCTGTGTTTTATGGCTACTTCACCGGCCACACAAAACGTTCATTTGTACTGCTGTGACGACATGAGAGGGTGAAATGCCAACAAAAAACAAAGACATATGATGACTGTTTGGGATGAGTCTGCGTTCTCGTTATCACAGTTTTTATTTAGCTTTTTTTACTAAATGAAATTTTAGATATTGGTTTAAAAATAACCAAAACTAATGCTTTTACCAGATAAACTTGTGTAACCAAGATTTAGAAGAATTTGCGGAAAATATTCATGACATGGATTATGTACTGTCCCTTTTTTGTCACCATATCTCATTACCACTAATTATAAATACCTATATACCTATAGGTAGTAAGTACTTAATTTTACATTCGCAGCTAATTCATTAGTCTAATTTACCATGTTTATATTTTAAACTTTTTAACTGCAAAACACGTTTCACACATACAAACATAATTTATACGAATACTACAAATTGTCGGTGTATATCATAATTAAATGTCAGATACGTAAACTAATCTTTCGATTAGTATCTACAAATATGTACATCAGAATGTAATAGGAAACAATTATAATTGACATTTGAGCGTCAATTTATCAATTCAACAATAATGTTATAGACGGGTGTATCTTAAGTTTCTCTTTTTACAATCAACAATCTATAGATAGTTGAGAAAGACATTTAATGTAAATTTATTATTAATTATAAGGAAGTTTGAAAGGAAATTAAATTATAGCTACATCCGTAGTACTAGATAGTTGGCAAATAAAGTAGATTAAGTTTATTTATTCATTAATTACGGTCATAATTAGCATTTATTTATTAAAGCAGTATAAACTCGCTTAATGATTTTAAGTATCTTGATTTTATTAATATGCTACTTAAAAATTACTTTCAAAACCCATTTACATCTATCAATCAAGCGAGACTGTATCACACAAATAAAAAAAGAACAAAAAACATACTGATGTCGTAATCAAAGATACAACATTCTATTTATAAACCAAGATTAATCTGGTGTTGATACGTCTCTTTCGTGACCAAGACCGATCCGTCTGTTATCATTTAAGGTCAACGCACACTAACAAGCACTGCACGGGATTATCATTGCCTAATTCGAGCCGGGTGGGATTCTTTCTATGAAATACTGCACCGTGACGGCATCTCCTTGGAGCTTGACAGGCCATTTGCTGAGCTGTCACTTGGGTTACATCCACCACCACCTTCGCCTAGACATAATCTGGTGGCCAGCATAAGATAACACGTATCTTTCCTGGATTGGAAATGTAGTGTCCCTACAAACAATGGAACATATGGGATTGATATCGTGTTCTACCTATCCTATTGTTTGCACATCATAGGAGCTTATGGACGCTACCAAATGCGTCAAATTTGTTGCCAAATTTTGGGCTGACTCAATTTCGACACTCTAAGAAGAAGACTAGGCAATGCTGACCCGATGTCACTACTTTCGTTGTGTAGACGCATGGTTGACGACGATGAGCTAAAGCGATGCTGATCCTATGCACTACTTATTGGTGTGCGTTGACCTTACCTCAAGATATTTTTAGTGAAGCCACGCGGTGTTCCCGAGACATCCGTGCGTCCCTAGTCCCGACTCAACTCAACACGTGTGGACACCGCCCTATTTGAGACATGTGTAGACACCGCCCTATTTGTGGATCAAAATAATCTCTTGTCTGAGCTAATGAAAGGTTTTTATGTTCTCGTTAGTTAATGGCGGCTGACAGTTTAAGGTTTTGTTTTGATAGTGTCATAGTTAGTGTTAATGATTTTGGGTCGAGTCCTCTACTTAGGACTGATTTAACAATACTATTTTCAAACTCAATTAGAATTTTGAGGTTAAATGTTTAATAGTATTGAAATTAATATCACTAGCATTTTTTCCGATTAATGTCAGAAACTATCCCATGGGAACATACTACGGGGATTGTAAGTGTTTATAAAATTTGTCCTACTAATATTATTAATGCGAAAGCTCATAAGTGTGAATGTACGTTTGATCCTCTTTCACGAAAAATCTATTGAACGGATCTTGATGAAATTTTGCACAGAGGTTAGGAGATTATAGTCTGGAATAATAAATAGGATACTTTTTTCGATTATTACGCGGGCGTAGCCGCGGGCGCCCGCTACTATTATAAATAATTCAAATTACTAATTTGTAACGAAAATTTAAACTGCTAATGATTTTGGTCGTAGTCTCTCACATAGTTAGTGTTTCTGTAATATCAAGTACAGTCAGCAAAAGAGACGTTTACACAAGCTTGTTAAATGACAATTGATTTTTCTTAAAAATTCTTCAATGTTTTCGAGTGAAGTTAAAACCAGCAGTAACTAAAATTTGAGTTGACGGCGTCCATCGTTGTCTCAAAAAAACAACTAGGTATATCTGACGAGCCTGGTTACTTATATGCTGACTGTATATGATAAACAATCCGTCAGCACATACTTCTCTTAGACCTTTATCTCCCTTTAACTGTCAGCTAATATTTATTATCCAATAATACTTACTATCTGTCTAGATATTAACTCGAGATAACACAACTCATCGCTATATATTAATAGACAATCTGCGGATTACAATCGGAGGGTAATTCGTCATCTTAATCTGTACACCAGTAAACCTAGCACTGCTTGTACTATGTTATACTTGAATGATTATAGTGTTAACATAATTATGACAATTGACAACGTGACGTGCTCTTTCAAACACTTAGCTAGCATCCCAAGAAATAAAAACAGATAATTGCCGAACTAACTAAGTGATCTCTTTGTGCGTTTTTTATTGTCCCACGGCATTTTAATATTGGTATTAAAGTACACTATGTAAACACACACAGGTATTAAACTATTTGTGTGCTAAATTTAATACTTATCGGCTCAGTAGATTTAGCGTGAAAGTGTAACAAACATTCCTCCATCCTCACAAACTTTTTTATTAATAATAGTAGTAAAATAAGAAGTAAGCTTAAACAGAAGCTTAAGCTTAAGCTTAAAGAATAAGAATAAGCTTAAACAGCTCTTTTCTAGCGGTGGCTCCGCGTGTTAGTTAAACGTAACGTAACCGCCGCATTGCTACGGCCGGTGTAGCCGCTGCACGCTGCTACGCCAAGTCTATTCAGCGTAGACACAGCTACGCCAAGCCCACGAAGCGTAGCCGCTGCTACGCCACGTCTACGCGTCGCGTCGCAAGTGCTGCGTCGCCAAGCGGTGACAACAAGTACCTACTTTGGTTCAGTGTGAAGCTACACGAGTTGCATAGCGACTAAATAATAAGGAAGATAACTATGTTTATTTAGTTACTAGCTGTTCCTCGCGGTTTCACCTACGCTGCTCAGCACCTGTTGGTCGTAGCGTGATGTTATATAGCCTATAGCCTTTCTCAAGAAATGGACTATCCAACATTAAAAGAACTTTTTAATTCGAACCAGTGCTTCCTGAGATTAGCGCGTTCAATTAAACAAATTCTTCAGCTTTATAATATTAGTATAGATATTAAACGTACCATCTCTCAAACCTTTGACAAGTAAATAGCTAAGTATTATCGTTTATAATCATAACTGCTAAAAGTAAACAACAAATCCATACATATAAAGCCACAGGAGGTCTCTACTTTGCAATAATCCCACAACTTTGTGTAACATAATTGTAATACACAGTAATAATGATTTAAACGTGTTATTATCCCATTAGACATCTCTATGAGACTTTAAAATGTGATTTATGGAAGAGCGGAGCTTTCACGCATTCATCCGAGGCTGGATCCATTATGCAATGCCGACTAACCATTATTTTTACATCTAACCTTTAAGTCAAAGAATTGTGGAATATGTGTTCTAACTATTTTGTAATAATTTTGAGAAACTTTTTTTAAATTGTATAAGACTTCAATGCTGGCTTCAATACATATCAACTTTTAATGTTATACGTCTTGAAATCTTCTTTTATTTCATTTTAGTTTATGCAAGTCAGTGATATAGACAGAAAAATGAAAGCTCAAAAGTTATGACCTTACAGCCACTTAAGAAACAACTGATAAACGAAACAAATGGCATGAATGAACAAACACACGACAAAAAAGGAGATACGTGACCGCCTGACAGGTCCGCAGAGTAACACAATAAAATACGGCACTACATGCATATATGTAGGCATATATGTACGTAACAGCCTTGTAAACGTCCTCCTTTACATTTGAGAAGGTCACCGCTTATTTTACACTTACATCACTTCTGAAAGGTATTCTTTAGCTAAATATTTATGCATCATTGATTCTGTGACGTCATAAACAAAAGATTGCACAACGCACTACATTGTCTCGCCTGAGATGCTAACTACGCAGTTTATGTCACTGGGAGACGCTTTAAATTGTAATGAAGTACTGTATTCTGAAATACTCCAAGTTTTCATTGACGTCAGCATTGCAACACAACAGTAATTTTTACGATCCGTTAACTGACAAAGTACCCAAAACCTGCAGTGAGTAACAAAATTTTAAACAGTTGCGTCAATAAAATTCTCGCGTATTAATTTTAACTATCTAAATTTCATTCTTAGTAAGATTTAAAAGTTTAAAAACAAACTGACGGAGCTCAGTTAACTTATTAGTTTTCCTGTTAAATCTTTCAACAATCCTTGTTTGTATAAGAGGGTTATTCGCCTCGATTGAAGCCAAAGTTCAAGATGCTTCCGAGATTTACTTCTAAGATTTTTTTTTACCTTATTCGAAAAAACGGACCGATCTTAATAATCTTTATCTTGTTAAGCTTCTATCAAAAACGTTTTGATCTGTTTGACGTTAATGCACAGATAAAAGAAAGAATATAAAAAGATAAGTGTAATTGATATTGTTTTTGCCTGTTACCTGTTACCTACAGCAAAATGATTGAATTGTATCTTTTTCATTTAGGTTCGTTGATTGATGAGATCAACATTAATAGTCATCTCTTGTTTGAACTTCTATTTGTATTAATAGTTATTTTTAACCGACTTCAGAAAAACGTCCTATTTTTTCATTTACTATTAGAATTGATGTATTATTTTTGTATGTTTGTAACGAGGTTTCTCAGTCGCTTGTGGGCCGGTTTTTTTTAAATAGAAATGTTATACTCCCGAAGGGAGTTTTATATTCTTTCTTCGTTTTATATTCCCAAATATGAATTTTATCTATATTGCTCGGGCTTATGAGTTATCTTCTATTCCTTCTAATATTGGTATATGGACGACTACCTTTTGCCCGCGGCTTCGCTGGCGTTAAATTCGGGGTAACACAGTTCCCTTGCGCCTTGTTGATTTGTAATAGCAACGCTAAGTTTTCCCTTTTCTTCCCCCTTTCTCCCTCACATACCACTTTTTTCAAAAAAATATTAGCCTGTGTCCGTCTCCTGGTTCCCAGCTATCTCTGTACCAAAATTCATCAAAATCGGTTTAGCCATTAAAGCGTGAAGAGGTAACAAACAAACAAACAAACTCACTTTCGCTTTTATAATATTAGTAAGGATTTGGTACTATATTTCTAGTAATAATGAACAATTAATACTCGATACACAAAAGAGACGGAACATAAGTTTACTTCTTAGCAAAAAAAGCTATGGATCAAACGAAGGTTCGACTCGAAGATTATTTTTTTGCAAAAGTTGGAACAATATATTTGTTTAGATTCAAATATTTTAGTCAAGTCCGTGGCAAAAAAAACAGCGTCAAAAGAGTCATAAACCCCTTCATATTTCGAAAAAAAAAAAAAACAATCTTCTAGCTAATTGTATTATCTACTTGAATAGTCGCCATATTGATTCAGTGAGGTCAGATTCCTAATGGCGACCTCCTGATCGTTGGTCCACACCCAATTTGTCGGCCATTACCGTCCTTCCATGAGGACTTATAAAGCTATACTTCTTACTAAAGAAGATTTATAGCGAGCAAGTTTAATCGCAACTTGTGATCAAAGACTGCTTTATTTTTATTCTTTGTAAGTAAACAATCCAACCGCAGATTTATTATTATTTAGAAACTTGTTCTATTAAAAGAAAGTTTGTGTAATATAATGTGAATATTACTTTGTAATTTAACTTTTTTTCTGTGGTTTCGGCTGTAGTAATAGTAATTCGAGGCGAAAATTATTGGTTATTACACACCACAGTACGAGCTACTAAATAAAATCAATGCTTTTATCTGAATTTCAAAACTTTTGCGTTAGTTAATTAAACCGCATCAAAATACATTAATTATAACATCAAAACAAGTAACTTTCGCATTATTTAAACACACAAATTGCGACTGAAAATATTGCTAGGATTTTATTAATAACGTGGAAATTAGTTTGATGGTTTAAACATATCAAACAGAATTAGTTGGCCATTTATAATGCAAGCGTGAATTAAATTAAATTGTATATACATTTAACATAATAATTAAACAAAGTATTAATTTTCCTTTTCGTACCGCGGTTAAATTGATCGCGTGGTAAGGATTAAAGGAGTGTTAAAAAGGTTAACGGGGCGGTTACACTTGTGATCACGACAAATGACTGATTCGCACTAATCACGGATTGCGTACATTTTTATTCAAATGTTCTCTTTGCCGAAGCACCTGCGCCTGATCTCTCCCGATCAGATTACTATCAGTCTGTGAGTATGAGGGAAATACATCTGTCTGGGTGCTCTGCGTCATCGAGCACACCTTTGACAGCGCAACAAACTTGTGCCCTATAATATCTCCCGTGTCGATAGTTAAATCTCACCGACACTTCTTATTATTTATTGCACAAAAATATACAAACAAATCGCAATAAAACAACTTATGTACAATGACGAACTTAACCCAGAATTAGGTTTTTGTAGTAATGTTAGAAACATTACAAAAAAAACCTAATTCTAATTAAACGATTTATCAAAAAAAAATGCGCTAAATGTGTTATGCGGTATTGTCGCTAAGCATTCTTAAATCCACAGCTGTCTCAGTGCTGGCTATACTAAAAAATATTATTTAGCTTAGCAAAGTTAAAATAATTAAACACTAGACTAAGGCAAAAACTATCTCCATAAAGCACAGAAACTACCAAAATCACTTCATTTGAACTTACTAAAGCTTCTCGTTTCAATAATCACCCTACCGTAACCCGGCTCCATCAAAGCGTATACGTGGCAAAGTTAAGGCAAGTTAGGGTTGTCCCATAACATGGCTTATGTAGGGTTAGTTCCTCAGACTTGTATGTAGCTTAGACGCATAGATCATCGTTGTGGTTGGCGCCGCACTAGCTGGTAAATTATATGGTAGCTTGTCACGAAGTGCATGCTGTGTTTAAGATTGAGATAATGTACTATGGTATTAGTGATGGCAGGTGTTTGTAGATTGTTGTCGATAGCTACAACGGTGGTCTTAATTTGAAACGTTTTCTTGTCTCGTGTCTGCAGGGCGCTGTCATAGACTAGCTTCATGTGTCTTGATAAAAGATTGGCGTACCCTTGCAAAATGCGCACGTATTATTATCAGTCGTGGAGGGTTATTTAATGCGCCCCAATATCATGCTCGCTTTGGATCTCGATACCGTTGAGTGTGATTTTATTAGTGTACATATTATTCTGGAAATGTACATTGTATCTTACCTTGCTGACTGGTTTTTGACCGATAAATAGATAAAAGAAACTGTTATTCGTTTGAAAAATCTTTTATAAGCGGCAAGGAAATATTTGATAAAATTCTTGTGCTTTATTTTACTCAGGATAATAATATATATCCTTATAGGCACACATAAAAAATAACAGTTGGTGCCCATTTTTGTGATAAATGTACTGTACATAAAATTCATAAGAAGTCAGTCAAATCGAGACCAAACATTTTCATCTTATTCAAATAAAACAGAACTTGTTACCAATTAAACTGTCCGTACCGTAACCGAAACAAGGAAAATACTTCTGGGTAACCCAATCTAACATCAATGGTTTCCATCAAAAGTATCATGCGTGCGCGCTGTTTGCAACACGATAGTTTGACAAAGTGCTGTAAAAGACCAGTCGCATCACGCCCGACTTCCCCTCCAAGTTTGAATTTGTTTTCAACTAAGTCAACTTTGATCGTTCGCAGGATTACGATATACAAAGGGGAAGTTTCCCGTTCCTTTGTGGTGGAGGAGATAAGAAAAACCGCTACTATGATACCGAGACTTGAGTGAGAGTGCTGTTTGTCAAGTTTTAAATTATGAAAGACTTAGTTATCTAGATTGTAGATGTCGTGAGAAAGTTTGGGTTATCTAACTTAGAGTGATCTGTGACCGTTTCTTACTTGTTTGGTTGTATATTTGATAATGGTGTTTGTTTCTTTACCTGCAATTTTCGGAGGCATTGCGAACATGATGGCGCTACGAACTGGATCGTTCAGTCAATGTCCCGACTGTTATTTGTAGTCGTTAACAGTCGTCGGAAGGCAGATATGCAGTCACTTCAAGTAAAATATTGGTATTCACTTACGCTGGAAGCCAAACCCCAACATTGTTAAAAAAAAGCTAGGCAGATGATGATGTTTCGTCAAGTGTTGCTGTTTCGGCCTTGCGGGTTGTTCGGAAGAGTTACTGCGGCCTCGGAACGTAAAGGGCAGTAGAAGGAACATGGGTGGGTTTTAGTCAGTACAAGTCTGACACTCCCCCCCACTCCCCCGCTCTGGGCGGACCAGGGGAAGTTATTTGATGATTTCCCACACCCAAAAAAAAAGTGTTGCAGTTGAATGAATATGACAGTGTATTTTTTAACATTAGAAATTAGCAGAAATATATCGAGCAATAAATCAATTTTAAAAACGTCATTATCTAGATACATTATCTACCTTCTATTTGCTTTTGATTTATCTATTGAAGCTGATTTTATTTACTACAGAGTTGGTATGATTAAACAAACGTTGCTTGCAAGTGGTTTTAATACTCGCGATAAAGTGTAATTTAAAAGCAGTTTATTTAACTTATAGGTCGAAAAGGAAACAGTTTTTATAGCACATTAAGTTAATACGAGTAGAATAAACACTTGAGTTTATTTAATATTACTGTACAGCAACAATAAATACTTGGTGCATTATTTTTCGGCTTCATTTTATGTATTTAAAATACATCAAGTTAGCGATTTCAGACTTATAAATCCTCACTTACTAATGATATAAAAGCGAAAGTGAGTTTGTTTGTTAAGTCTTTACGCCTAAATGGCAAAACCGATCTTGATGAATTTTGTTGCAGAGATAGTTGGGACCCTGGAGACGGGCTATTTTTTTTAAAGCGGTAGAAAGAGGGAAAAGGAGAAAGATATTTTTTTTTGTTCTTCACGTGGGTTAAAGTTAGCGTTAGCTCAAAGTAACTATACCAGCGACCGAAGTCGCGGGCGGAAACTAGTTAATAATAAGTCCAGGTTTCCTAACGATGTTTTCCTACACCTATGTCTGTGATGTCGTAGATAAACTTAGAAACTACGTATGAAATGAAAAAAGTCACACTTTAGTAAGTGCTACTACTTGCCCGAAATTTAACCCACAAACACAACCTTGAGTAGAGAAGCGCTTCACCTCTGGGTCAGTGCAAAACTCACACCACTAAATTCGAAAATATTTATTCGGTGCCAAAAAATTATAGAATGATCTCTCAATAGCATTTTATGTGTAAAAAGACATTTATGTCACATTTTCCTTAAGTATCACACACACGACACACATTTTTTGTTATTTGCACAATAAATCGCCAAATGTTCGTTGGTGGTCGGGACCATATAACTCAAACTAGTGCCCGCCATGTTGATTAATGTATCCGGCAATATGACACCTGTGACTCCCTGCAAGGAAACTATTGGCTCCACATAAGGTGACGACATCCGTATCCTCGCTGTTTAGCCCATTATACATTATTAATGGATGACTCCAGTAACTGGCTGCAAACTACTATTATCACTTGTATTATAAAGCTAGTTTTCAATTACATGTTTGTTTTATTTATCGTGGCAATAAGGAAGTGTAAAAGAGAAGAAGAGATGCTTTTTTATTTCTTAGAATTATAGAAATTAAGTAACAAATGGAATTACGGAACGTTGAACGACAATGTCCCTAAAAAATATATATTGCCTACAATTTTAAATCATGTTCAACAGAGAGAGAAAAATAGTACAGAAACAAATAAAATAAGTTAGTCTTGCATAATAAAGAAGTAAAACCAAATAAGCGATAAAAGAATGCTTCAATATTTATAAAATACATGGCCGGTTTAAAAAAACAAAGAGAAACGAAAACATCGTATAGGTTTTAATGAATGGAATGTGTAATTCTAAATATGAATCGGTCTGTCGTAAATCTTGTGTCGATATGAAAGTGAGATTTGTTACATTTTTCTTTTACGATAGCTGGATTTCCAGATAAGAGTTTTATAGTAGGAAAATACCTAATGCGTTTTGAAAGTAAGCTATAAGTCATAGTATATTTAAATAGAATCGTTCTTTAAAGACACGTTTTTTTCTAACCAACTTTTAACTTTTTATTTTATGTATTCCCCCAACATTCCATATAATATTATTACTCCTTATTCAATATCTAACAACTCCTTTTTTCTATTTTATATTAACACATGGTTGAACATCCCTTAGTAGAATATTTTAAAACTATTCTTAAAAGCAAGCCGCTAGATGTTTACTTCACAGGAAACTTTCCAAGAAAAGTGCTTTAAACCTGGGAAACTTAAGTTCTTATCACGTGCAAATTTTCTTTGTTAGATAATCTTTTAATTTACAACCATGAAAGTTGATATAAACTAAACCTACTAAATTGTAGCTAGTTGGAAAATGATTAATTTAAAAAAAAAACGCTTTCTTTCATTTTATATCAACTGGGATCCGGCGGAGGGTGGGGATTGTCAGTTTTATTCTGACTGAAACCCGTTGTGTTCTTTCTTTTGCCCTTTGTGATCTGGAGCCGTGGTATCTCTTTCGAACAACTCGCAACACCAGTTCATATGATAATATAATGCAAAATAAATAACTAGCATCTGTATAATTTAGTAGTTGGGAAATCATTAATGAAGTGCTCAAAGAACCCCTAATTCAATAACCCACAAAAACATTTAATCAAACAAGTGTTCCGTTAAACATAAATTCCGTAACCACAAGTTGTCGGATGCCCGGATGGCCACCGGTATTAGTAGAAACTAATAGTGTTTTATTAGGAGTGGGAGGGATGCCCCATACCCCAAGGATGCCCCGGGGATGCCTCGCTAAACATCTGTTATACAATCGTTATAAGCCGACTATCGCCCTTTTATTGTTTTGTTTGCTATACCGATGTAATTATTGGTTGCTGTATTTCAATTTGCTGGCATCTTTTTTTTCGTATGGAATGCAATTTAACGGAGAAACCTGCGATTATAAAACATTAACTTCTCGTGCAGATCAAAAATAAACTACATGGCAAAAATAATAAACCTGACAAAAGCAAGAGAATCGTTGACTCATTCATATTTTCAATCTTTATCGTGAAGATGTTTCATCTCGTCTTCATTCTTATAATGAAAATGTAATCCTTATGAATATAAAAATTCGGTAGAAATAAATAGTTAAATGACAATTATATTTCACTCTTGACAAACCTACTTACGCTCAATTTTCTAAATAGAAAATCGCGGTAAGGTAAAGTGGTGCACACTTTTAAGCACACACACATTCATTTAATTATTAAGTTCGATTTTATCACTACACTTGTTGAAATTCAATTACCTACTAACAAGAATGTTTGTATCTTGTTCGTTGGTGTTCAAACAGACAAACTTCCTTATGACATTCTGAGTTTAATAGGACTCGATATTTCCCCGTCTTGTTATGCGGTTTTTCCCCAAGTAACTAAGAATTTCCCATATACAAATACTCAGTCGGTTATAAAACAGTCAGATTCTAAATATTGCAACACAAATCAACTACAATATCCACAAAGAAAATCCCAAATTCAGCAACGCAACGCTATTTCACGTCAATAATTCACCAACAAAAACGGGTATGTAAGCTAAAACTATTCGTACACATATTGTGGATATAACACGGGCCAATATTGTTGAACGGCGGTACTCGAGTAATTAACTGTATAGCTGTAGAGAACACGACGCCCCCACCACGTAACTTACGACCGCGACTTTGATACGTCAAATAGATAACGATTTGACGTTTATCACTTATCTTCATTGGGGTAACGTTATTTGAAGTGACGTGTTGTTTGTGCTGTTTAAGTGTCTTTTTTTTTGCTATTGATTGAGGACTTTACAATTTAATAATGACGTCCAACAACGTTATCCTAAAAGTGATCAGTTGTTTTTTTTTTCTACCAGACCAGAAAATACAGGATGGCAATTAAAAAGCATTCCAAGTCCACAATTTGAATTCACAACATAGTTTTCTGAAGCAGTCCACAAAACACGCGAACACGTAAAATAATTTGGCAATAGCAACTGCTATTGCAACGCAACTAAGCTGATACGTAATAGCGTCGGGCAGCTAGTCAATTCGTTGCTATACAAAGATAACTACAACGAAATAGGTTAGTAGGTGAATCTCTTCTCTTTGTTTCAGTATATGTAAACTTGAGAACCAGTGACGTTATTGTACAGGTGCAAATACGCGTGTGGGATACAAGGCAGGATAGGATTAACTGGACTATGAGAAATGCAAATACACGCCGGTTAGTGTTCGATGCTGTCGATGCATGGATGCGATGAATTGCGCTTGGCGAGTAAGATGTGTGCAGGTGGCGAGAATGTTCCATAGATTTACATTGATAACGTTTGAATAAATGTTTAACTATTGATCTGGGGGAAATTGTGAGGTAGGATAATATTATTGTTGTTAAAAATCAAGTAAAGGCTGTCCCTTTTATGAACATTTGTATTATTTATTGATATAAAACACAGTTTTTATTGTAAATAAAAAAGTTAACCGAATCTTATAGTACACTGATGAAGGATATAATAAATGGTATAGCAAATCGGGCATTTAGTCTTGCTGGCACATGCGTTACCTTCCCGGGGTTGCGGGTTGTTCGAAAGAGATACCGCGGCCCCGGAACGTAAAGGGCAATAGAAGGAACATGAGTGTATTTTAATCAGTACAAGTCTGACACTCCCCCCCAATCCGCCCAGAGTGGGGGAAGTTATTTGATGATTACCCATCTCTAAACAAAATATGGTTACATGATCTTAGAAGCTTGTATTGACGATTTAAATTATGTTTACCCAACCTACCCACGGTCACAATTCATATTTTAATCAACGTACTACTTGACACTGACCTGCAAAATACAGAAAACGGCTCCCCATTCTGCCTTGACAACAACTAGGTAGCCATTACTGCCATACAAACGAAATAATTTATTTGACTTTATCTAATTCCAATCTTTCGGTAACTAGTAGCTACAATATTGATATAGTCATTACTTCAATTATGTAAACATCAGTGATATTCAAACTATTATAAAGTCATTACGTATCGACGGAGGCAGCCGTAAATTACATACAATTATGACTTCTATTTCATTGGCTGACTTAAATGCTATGCTTCGCGATTTCAAAGGAATAGGGTCAGACGTTGGTTACTATTACAAGATTCCAATATCGGAATTTAATATATAAACGCTTTAAGAATACATTACTTACCCTTTTAAAGTTGATTGAATTGAAAGAAGTTGTCCTTTTTTTAACCGTCTTCAAAAAGAAGGGGGTTGTTTGTTTTGCGATTTCTCTGTCGTTTTTGGGCCGATTTTTTAAATTATTTTTATAATCGAAAGGGTATACGCCCGAAAGGGTCCGCATATGAATTTCATACATATTGCATGAGTAATTTATGAATTATATTCTATACTTATTACATTTTTTTTCTTCTAATTTATATTATATTTAATTTATATTTTTTTTTATATTTAAATTAGAAGATCGCAATTAAGATAGCATCTCTTAGTAGCAATGAAATATAAATATTCGATAAGAATTTGTGTGAGGTAGGTACAATCATACCACAGCTAAAAAGACTGAAATAATAAAAAAAACTCTTACAAATAAATGTAGAATTGTCAAAAATAAATATAAGTTGTGTATTCAGTTTTGGATTTACATTCAAGCTCCTATCTTGCCAAAATAAATAGTCGAGAAGCCTGTGAACGATCGCTTTACCGACCTTCTCAAGTTCGTATTCATTGACCGGAGTCTTTCAGAAAAAATTATGGGAACTCTTCTTACGTGTAAATGTTAATGTAATATTTCTTAACACGTTTGTTGAATATTATATTCATAAGTAATGCAGACGCGTGTTGGTCATAAACAAACAACGAATGAATGGAAATATTGATCAATACTCGTCGTAACAAACTGGATAGCGTGTTCGGATACCGGACGAGTTGTATGCGGGGCATTGGATTGTTTCCGAGCTACGAGCTACAATTGTGTCGATTTGAAGCGCTTTATAAATTCAACTAACTGTAAATCATTCACTCGAAGGTTGAATTAGAAAAGGATGCACGGATACGAGAGATAAGATTTAAAGGTTCAAATTAAATTAACTAAGGAAATTCTGTAGACAAATTGGGTATCCACACATTTAACAACACAAAAAGACAAAAATAAATATGATGGTTATTTGAAATATCCCTGCGGGTTCGTGCTGTGTAAACGTTACGTTGATTAAAATCCATCGAATCAGTCATAGACACAAAAAAAACTTTATGTGAAACGAAACTTCGATTTAAATAAATACTCATTTTTAATTTTGAAAATCGAAGTTTTGTGATCTTTTGTTTTGCTAGCTTAAAACACATTTACCCAGTATGCTACTGCTAGCTGAGTTAGAAGATAAGCATTCGAATTTTGGTTCGATTTCCTTTCTCTTTTCCCTTTTTGTTTCCTTTTATTCTCTATTTTTCGTCTTCACTCTCCTAACCCACTAATTCCTAAAACCATAAATTCTAGAAATACCTAAGTAAAACCTTAAATAAACCACAGTCTCCTTTCCATAAAGAATCGATTCACATGGTGCAAGAGAACATACGTGTATTCCAAGTTATTGAGCCTAAAGGTCGTGATTGTGCGTAAGTAGTAACAGCCTAACAGGTTTGTATGCCGGAGCGAATCGACATGCTCCTAGTAACCCGCTTACTTCGAGATGTTCTTTTTGTCTTAAGCCACTTGTGTGGGATGAGAGTGATAGAGTTTTTAGTAGTTTATATAAAGTCACTGATTTGATTGCAGAGAGAACAATAATACGTTTATCGGAGTAAAACAAAGGAAACATATAAGGCTAGTTGCGGCCAAAAATAAACTTATTTAGTATGAAAAAAAGCGATATTAATAATACTAATACCGTGGGCCTCACTCAGCTCACTCACAATAATTTCAGATGACAATAATTTTACATATCATCACAGGCACATTTTCGCTTCCGAATGTCTCGCCTAGTCCTTATTTTATTATTATATCCTTACTAATAAATAATAATATATAGCGAAAGTGAGTTTGTTTGTTTGTTACGTTTTCACGCTTAAATGACCCAACCGATTTTGATGAATTATGTTATAGAGATAATTGGGACCCTGGAGACGGACATAGGATAAAAATAATTGAAAAAGGGGGAGAAAAACGGAAGAAAAGCTGAAAGAAAGTTTTTTTTTCGATCATAACGCGGGTTAAAGTTAGCGTTGGCCCAAAGTAACTATGCCACGCGGACGAAGTCGCGGGCGGAAGCTAGTAATATTACAAATGCGAATGTTTGTGAGGATGGATGTTACTCTTTCACGTCAAAACGGCTCAACGGATCTTGATGAAATTTGACACAGGTAAATTATAGTCTGGACACATGGATACTGTATTATTCGATATCACGCGGGTAAAGCCGCGGTCGTCATCTAGTTATTCATGTAAAAGGCATTAAGCCGTTCATAATTTTATTGTTTAATTCTCATAAGCAACTAACATACACCCTTATCTTGAAAATAGCCTCTGAACCCGTAAACTGTAATGAAAAGCTGGCCTTTTCGCAAAATAGATACCGGCTTGCATGTGTACCAACTTTTGATCGTTTAAGATACAAAGCCAGCGGTTTCCGGACCCAAAAACGATGCCGCCATCCCTTTCACGAAACATCCTTAAACATGTATAAGATAGCTTTCACATCCCACCAACCCTTTTTGTTAACTCAAATTGAAGATTTAAATTCCTCAACGCAAATTCTCTTTACAATCCGTTACCCGGCTGGATACCTAATAAACACGGTATTCGTAAAACAACCGCACGGTAAACACGCACAAACGAGAGATAAGCTTTTCATTATCATAACATTTGTGGAAACATTATTTCAGTAAGTGCTATTGAAAACATGGAAAGCCAATGAATATTTTGGTTATTACACGGTATTCAAATATCCGAGTAACATTAATGAGGTCAATAATTGCGTGGATATCTATTAGTTGCGTAATTATGGCCATTCATCATCGCGTTTATGGTGAACTAGCTTTTGTCGGCGGCTTCGCTCGCGTTATATTCGGGGCAACACAGTTCTCTTTGCGCCTTATTGATTTGTAATAGCAACGCTAAGTTTTCCCTTTTCTTCCCTGTTTTTCTCTCACATCCTACTTAAAAAAAATAATAGCCTATGTCCGTCTCCTGGTTCCCAACCGTCTCTGTACCAAAATTCATCAACATCGGTTTACCCGTTAAAGCGTGAAGAGGTAACAAACAAACTCACTTTCGCTTTTATAATATTAGTAAGGATGATAAGTATATAACAATTCCTCTGTATATGGCATTTCCGCTTATGCTTACTAAAAGTAACTGTAAAACTGTTTTCCCCATAAGAAAGCAGTTTTACATTTTCTTTTATAATCCTCTTATAAGGAAATAACAGGATTCAAATAATAGAAAAAACTCGCGTTACTCAGAAACTAAATAGGAATCTTGGAGAAAGAAAGCCGAGACTTCAATCACCCGTAGTTTCTGGTTTATTCAAAGGAACTTGAAACTTAGAAACCTGAGCACTTCAACATTTGGGTAACTATTTGCTTGCACGAATACAGCCAGTTCGACACATTCTTATATCATAACTTAGTGGCATTTTACAGTATCCGGGCCTTAAGAGATGAACCACCTGTTTTAGCTGCGATTTATTGATAGAGTCATATAAAGTTGATAACCTGGTTCTTCCTTTACCTATAAAAATCTTTAGAACTGTTCCTTCTTCGGATTCGTATTATTTAAAAGGTATTATGCCTGGTTATTATTCAGTTTAATTTCATTGTTCATCATTTATGCATGTGTGGTGTAACTCTGAATTGAAATTGGGGTTTCCAAGAACGTTGCGGCTTAAAATTGGTACTGAAAAAAAACTTTGCCCCACACTAGGAATTTCTTCTGTATTGTGGGTGCGTTTACAAACATTTAAACTACACATACACAAACAGTCAGACCCGAATTACCTGTAGGTCATACAAATATTTGCTCCGTGCGGGTATCGTAATCGCAACACGCAGCGCAGCAGTCAATCGCTCAACCACTGCGCCAACCGTGCCGTCAAAGATGTTTTGATCATGTATGGGAAGAATGAGTGAAAGGCAACCAACAACAGGTCTTGACATGACAAATGTGAGTGGCAACGCTGGAAACGCGTCTTATTAGAACAAATACTGATCTTACTGGCGATGTTCTTCAGAAAGGGCAGGCACGCAGTAATGAACAACAAAAATAAACCAACAGACAGAGTCCGCAAAGATTGTAGCAGGAGTTTTGTGGTTTCTGCTGAATGTATGTGTCGTGTTGACCCAGGTTCTTTATTTCCAAAGAGACCTTTGACCAACTTCGACCAACAGTTGGACAGCAATAAGCTGGTAATAAAAAAAAAAGATTTTAATCTTCTCGTGGCGTTTGTGGTCGTAATTGTTTCTTCTGAACACAAAAAGTTCGATTCCTAAGTCTAGTAAAATATTTTTGGATTTTCTCTGTAGCAACCCCGGGTGTCTCGGTTTGTGACCGCTTGATAACAATAAAGCGATCCTCTCATAAATGAGACTTTAAACATAAATGCCGAAATGTGTGCCGATAAGTGAACTTCTACGAACAAGGGATTGATGCGTTGTGTTTTGCGAACTGTGAACCTCATTAACAACAAAAATAACCTTGCTTCGATAATACCCATACACTTTCTATATTATCTATCCATACTTCCGTCCACCCAATGCCCTCAAGAATAGCGGCAACAATCGGGGCAGCTCGACAGATCGGGTGTCATAAAATAGTCATCCACTCAATTACTCGCCGTCATAATTGTTACTTGTAGTTTGTACAGATTAATGGAATAACTAACCATTCGTCATTACGTTAGCAGCTGCTTGATTTATTTATATTCGCATCTTTAATGATGTTGTTAAAACAATAGAATATATGTTATTATACATATAGTATGTTAGCGGATATTTTACAAAAAGAGCCGTAGGTACGGCGCACAGTGGTGCAAGTAGTACGAGCATGCGGAAAATACTATTTTTAAATGAAAAGACGATGCGTTTCTTCATAATACGTTATTAAAATGATATAATAAATGTACCAGTATACAAAGAGAAACATATAATAATATAGGTTTTTTTTAAGTAACATGAAAATATTATGTATCATATTTTTTACGTGAATGGAATTATAAAAAGAAAAATATTGAATTATGTAAAATATACAGTCTTTAAGCATTTCTATATAAATAAATATTAATAAAATAAATACATTTATTAATATAACGCACTATTTCTTCATTACAGAGCGTCATTAGTTTATGACCTGGTATTTCCAAGTTCGCAGGTTATCGCAGACAAAACTGACGTATTCTTAATCTATAGGGTCTAATTAATCTCCCGAAGTATATTATTGCCCAACGGTCGATAACGGAGATTAGTTCTGAGCTCATGATTGTAAACAGAAGGTTCCAAATGACCTTCTTGATTAAAAATGTAATAGCAAGGAATTAGTCATTATTTAATTACATATGTTTGCGTATTTTATTGATACACACAATAAACTTATGACTACACTAAAAATAAAAGTTGATTATTAGAGTATTTAGGTTCTATTTATACTTGAAATAACAATATTTTTTGCACAAAATTTGTTACTTCTCGATCACCTTACTTTAGCATCATATTATTAAGTACTGTGTTATTATTTACCCGTGTTAATTTTAGGACATGTTTCTACTAACATTCTAGTATGTGTGTACCAAATTGTATACATTTTAAACAAAGTCTAAGCAAAGGACTTTTTTCCGCCCTTGAACCAGTGTGCGGCGTAGATACGCTCGGTGGGTTTTCCTTTTTTAAATTATACACTTTAATAGGTGCAAACCATAGAAATATTAAAAAATAGATTCCTTTATGATATCTATGGTGCAAACTGTCACACCTTGTTTCAAACGAAAATTTCAGCGGTATCTGACAAGCCTGGCAGTGGTAACTTTTCTGTTTTGTTGACTGTACACATTACTAGACATCATAATTTTTAAGTACACACGGCCACACATCAAACTGTACAATTCCATAATGCCCTTGCTTTAAGGGTATCCCTACAAAATAGTATTTTTTTTATCAAATACATAATACCTTATTACCAGTGCCAGTAAATTCAAGATTTTATTCGGACGTCATTTTATAATATTATTTATTAATTCTTCTGATCTGCTGAGTACACCTTTAAACGTATAATTTGACTGAATACGGAATCTTATAAAAAACAATAGACCCAAAAACAGTCACAACATGAACAATAGCGATAAAATTCTATAATGATAAATCCTCTCATGAGTCACATTTCACAAGAGCGAATCGTACGCGCAATTAGGTCATAATAGCCAGGCGTGTCAATAATAAGCCCATTCAAATAACGTGGCGTCGTGTAAGAGGTGATTAGGAAAATACACCTTAGGGACCTCAAATTACGTAACATGAATTTCATGATTGTTTGACCCACCCACGGTCCACAAAACCCACTATGTCACAAGGCCACATTCACAAAGAACCGGTAAAAAATATACTTTACAAGGGTGTGTATGTTTGTAATACAAGTTTTCGCCCCAGATTCTCAGCACTCAGCTGAGTGACAAAAATCTACGGCATTAAATTCAGTAAAAACATGTGACATAATTATACTAACCCACACTGAGCCAACGAAGAAAATGTAACAAGGAAAATTTTGAGTATATATTTGGATGGCTAAAAGAGTGTAGGAAACCAAAGAACCTACGGATGGAATGTGTGAAGAAGGATATGGCTAGAAAGGCGGTGACTGCTGAGATGAAGATTCATGGGGAATTATAATAGAAAAAGACATGCCGCGCAGACATCGAATAAGTTGGGATAAGAGCAGGGTAATGATGACTTGGCCAGCATGGTTGAATATTGCCCAATCCTCTTGGAGAGGACGCCCTGTGTGCAAGCATAGGATGTTTGTGCATTAGTTATTGTTGTCCACAAAGTTAATAAGTGGCGGGCAGTAGACATACAATATTATGGCAAAAAAGAGCATACTGTTATGGCTTGCATATGTAACTTACTCTTCATGTAAAGGTTTTTCCTTTATATGAAGAGTAGTAAGTTACATATGAAACCTTAGCTATTAGACTTGTATGAAGGTACCGCCACTATGAGTTATCTACTACTATTAAAAATAAACTTATTTGGTTATGGAGGTCAGATAGACAGGCGCTCCATGTAAAATACTGATAGTAAGCTGAATCCGTTAATACTGGACGCCGACCCCAACATAGTCGGAAAAGGCTTGGCAGATGGTGATCATTTTTCCTTAAGCACCTCTCTTTGAATAGAGGCCTCCTTCATTTGTTAATAGTTCTTTCTGGGCTCCTGCAGTAAGCCAGTTCGAACGAACCTTTTTAATTGTATCGTATAAAGTGACAACAACTTATAGGTCTTATTATAAAATACTAGGCTCGAGCCGTATTCTGGGCTTATGATTCAAAATGACGTTTTCTTAACTAAATCATCAAATAAAATGCAACCAAAAGCAATGGGCAGTTTTCCCGGTCAATCATTAACAACATATTAAAGTATCTGTTATCACAGAGAAGGATACGATATCATTGAATTCCCTGGGATACTTACTATGTCGAGAGTTGGCTAGCTTTCAGATTCATAACTATGTCAACAAACGGAATCGGATTATCGAGGAACGTTAGGGAGGCATCCCCATAGTAACCATAGGCAAAACCATCCTAAAATAAAAGAGAGTAAGTATCATTTAGAGCAGCCAAAGCGAGCAGACCGGACTGTGGATTGTTTCCGAATTATAAGTCTTTGGAAAATATTTCTGCACATTAGGTATTCGAAAGTTTTGAGTATGAATGTAGATTGATATAAGACTTGAGGAAGACCAAAGAAAGGATGGATACGCAATAATGAAGGTGTCTGAAGACACGAGTTGCTGGTTATCTCTTTAGGTATAAAATAGAAAAGTATGGAAGAAAAAAGCATGCCGCGCCAAACCCAAACAAACTGTGAATAGGGCCGAAGAATGTTGATGATGATAATAATTAGGGCATCCATTCCGGAATTCCGGAATTTCGCAACTCCGGAACTCCGGATAGTTTCTCCGATATTTTAACTCCGGAATTGGGCTCAATTTATCGTATTTCGATATTAATTATTTTTAAGTTAAAAATGTGTGCGCAAGTTTTCAACACATCATTTTACGCGCAATTGTTCCTGTGCGTGTATCATGTACTAGCTAGACGAGTGACTAGACTACCCTATGGTACACCACTTTGCGATTCATGCTTAAAAAACTCGACGAACAGAATATTTTTTTAAGTGCTAGGCTGGCTACAAACTTAAGAAATCGTATCAAGCAAAGGCGACTTCTACTTGCAGGTGTTTTGCACTATCTGCACAATTCGAACGACTTCTTTAGACAAGCAGATGATGAAACTTTTATCAAACCAAAGAGCGACGAAATTTGCGAGATCATTGTTATTCTGCTACGCCAGCTTAATTACAAGCCCAACCTTACAACTACTACTGAGCAAGCAGAAAATCAAGATGACTCTTCGTCTTCTACTTCTGATGTTGACGTTGTAGTTGATGATTTAACACTACAAAAACAGCTTGATAAAGAGCTACATAAATGCCAGACAAAGCCCCGTAAACATGCAACTAAAAATTTTGACCTTTCTGGCTTTGTCAAATTTGAAAAAGCAATGTACGATAATGGCGGAGAGCGAGGTGTATATCTGTCACAAGCTTATAATTATTTAAATATCATACTTCCTAGTTTAGAAAGGGTATTTTCGAGCGCTGGTTACTTTTGTAACCGAATACGTAGCTCACTCTCTGACAAAATGTTAGATTCGCTATTAGTTTTGAGAACTCAAGAACAGCATACCACATGAAGTGCACCGCTTTTCTTAATAGTGAGTTCTCATTTCAAGAGCTTAATGCTTTTTTTAATATTTAAGTGTTTCTTGTGATAATTTTAATTTTAATATTTGATGATGCGCCCTTAATTTGTTGATTTGTTTTAAAAGGCTTAGTAAGACTAGTTAAATTTTAATGATTGTGAATTTGTGATGTGAAATGTGAACTGATTACGTTATGTCAAGAGTTAAAGATTGTTGTTAAACATGATAAAACTGACGAGAGACTTAAATGCTCATTTTAATATTTTGATTTTAACTACCTAGTAATGTCTAAACTAAAGAGTGATATTTCTTGTGTTAATTTAATTATGTTATTTTTCATTAATATTTTAAGGATCCCAAATTGTTTATTTTTAAGTTTTTAAGAAGTTTAGATTTGCCTAATTTTGATAATATTGTTAACTGGCAATGTCATATAACGACTGGAGTTAAAGACTGAATATGTTAAAAATTATTAAAAGTCACTCAAGGTCTTTTGTTTTTTTTTTAATAATTTCGGATCCAGTTGCGAAATTCCGGAATTCCGGAGTTGAGAGCCCAATATCGTAAATTAACTCCGGAATTGAAAACCTTCCGATACTGGATGCCCTAATAATAATATCTGAAGTCCAGTTAGGTTGGTTTGACCATCATGAAGCCGCATGTTTTGAAGTGACACGTCTTCAAAATTGGTCAAAACAAAATTCCGTGTTAAGTAGAAGTACGTACGCTACATACTCGTAGATATGCATGTTTTTTTTAGTTCCAACTTCGCTACGAGAATTGCTGTAATGATAATTTTGGCAAAAACCAGCACAACCGGCTTTTAATTCGATATCGACGTAGCGACAGCGAGGAACTTTGGCATGACGTAACGAAAGGCACCTAATTAGGCACCCACTTCGCAATGCAGTTTAATGACCCTTCAATCCTACGTAAAAATACTTCAGTATTTATACGTCTATATGTATGTGTCATTGTTTTAAATACGTTTATTTAAAACACACGGGAGTAAAATAGTTAATGAACTACAACAGCAAAAAGCCATGCCAAAAAATAGTTAAATAAACAGAATACTAAAGCTGTGAACGAATTGTTTTAAAATATGAGTTTAAAATGCCGGTTTAATTTGTATGGATTAACAAAGTTAGGTTGTTGAAATAGCTTAGATTTTTCAGCAGAATGCGCATTTAATAATTTCATTGTTTGTAGTTTTTCTTTGTGTTTGAATTGTCGGGCTAAGCACACGTCACACAGTAGGTGGGATGGGGGCGGGCCGTCGTAGGCGGTATTTATATTTTATAGTAAACTAGCTTTCGCCCGCGGCTTCGCCCGCGTTAAATTTGGGGTAACACAGTTCCCCTTGCGCCTTATTGATTTGTAATAGCAACGCTAAGTTTTCCCTTCTCTTCCCTCTTTCTCCCTCACATCCCACTTTTTTCAAAAAAATATTAGCCTATGTCCGTCTCCTGGTTCCCAACTATCTCTGTACCAAAATTCATCCAAATCGGTTCAGCCATCAAAGCGTGAAGAGGTAACAAACAAACAAACAAACAAACTCACTTTCGCTTTTATAATATTATAGTAAGGAAGACTGTCCCAGTTATCCATGCCTGTCCGTCCATTATATTTTTAAGTATATTATTATACTTGCAATAATATAATGGTTAGGACTCCTAGCGAACAATATATTTTATGCGACAATATTTAAAATAGCTATAATTTCTCCTCTCATTTCAAACGCCCTCGACCCTCACTTCTATGTGATTTGCTTAACTTGGATTATTTGTACGATCGACATTTCCTGTAAGGTTCAATTTTCCATAAATGGATGCCTTACATACCTAAACCGTTTCTTAGCGGTCTATTATTTATCGGTTAAGGTCTTGTCGTGATCTATTAGCGATAATTGGCTAAATGGAGTTCTATAAGCCGCTAGTGATCCTTAAAGATAAAAGTTCGGTCATTTTCGAATAATATCGTATCGTGATTAATAGGTAGTACTCGAGAATCCCTACTGATAAACATATTTTTCGTCTTTCAGTCGTAAATTTAAAGCTTCAGTATCAAAATGGTTTACCTCGAAACTCGCGACCTCGATAAAAAGCGGAGATGTTAAAACAATTTGCTAACTAAACATTCGTAAGACAGAAAATTTCATAATAAAATAAACAACCATTCACGAACGAGCACGGGCTTTTATAAGCAAAAAAATTGACGTTCACCCACAAACAACATCCGGCATCATCATTTTATTAGCTATTCTTTTTTATTCAGCGATTCTCAGCGTGCTCTGGCGTGCTCTTCCATTGTTTTCGCGCGTAACTTTGACAATCTTCCATAAAACGAGGTATAAAAGTGGTAAAGAGCTTGCCGGTCCCGGATCTGACGTGAAATGACGAGCCAAGTTGTCTGGTCGACATGAAACGTGGCGTGACGACGTGTAATCCTTATGGACTTGACAACGTAATTGTTCCGCCATTTTGACATTGTGCCAGCTCGACAGACGATTTACAACAGCGAATTTGAAATGAGTGCGTCAACATGTGTTTGGGTGTTGCCAGACACGGGAAAGTTTTGACGTATTCGAGTACTCCGAGTACTTAGCGTATTGTTGTTTGATGTCCGTGTACTCAAGAGAACATCGAGTCGATCGCGATTCGTGCGCCATCAAGATAAGTCCCGCGCGAAGTAGAAATTAAGATTCAGGTGGGAGATAGGCTAATTTGTACGACGTTAATATAAAACTATAAGGTTTGCTTAAATGCTTTAATTACAACTTCGATGTTATGAAAATTTGTTGGTGTGGCTGTCTGCTTGGTAATTAATATGGCTTAGTTCAGTTAATAATTTTTAGGTAGAAGTTGATCTTAGCAAGAACATTATACTTCGTAAAATAATTAAGTCGTAAAAGTTTATTAAAATAATTCTTGCGTGCAAACTAAAGTGATAGGAAGGAGGTAACTATAATAATTAAAGCTCTTGAAAAAATCCTCCCATATATAATGATTTTCATCCGATAGATACTTTTATTTTTTAATCCTAAGAACATTATCGCTTTTTCTTAACGAAATGTTTTCGCATAAATGGTTTTATTTCAAAGAAAAATGATATCTATCATCGAGAATTAAAAGCGCAGGTCAGACAGAAAATTACTGCCACCCATTTTACCGCTCAGTTTGTGACAGTAATTTGTGTCTCACATAACTGACATGTCAAACGGCCCGCCATGCGCCATCGTCACAGCTTCAGTCGGAACAACAATCGAATGAATATGATATGTACTAGCTGTTCCTCGCGGTTTCAGCACCTGTTGGCCGTAGCGTGATGTTATATAGCCTATAGCCTTCCTAAAGAAATGGACTATCCAACACTAAAAGAATTTTCCAATTCCAACCAGTAGTCCCTGAGATTAGCGCGTTCAAACAAACAAACAAACTCTTCAGCTTTATAATATTAGTATAGATTAGTATAGATTATCCAAATAAGTAACTAAAAAAACATTTACAAGTATATTTTAAAAACTGGATGAGCTATGTGTGTCCTATCTGACAAGTCTTAGAAGAATCAGCCGTAACAAATTCAGAAGTCACAGACGAAATCACGTGAGGTCTATGCAAGTCCGACAGAGATACCGCAGCGCCAGAACATAAAGGGCACAAGAAGGAACATGGGTGGATTTTAGTCAGTAAAAGTGTGACACTCCCTCCACTCCGCTCAGAGCGGGGGAAGTTATTTGATGATTTCTCATCCGCAAAAAAAGCCCATGCAGGTTCTTTTAAAAAGCTTACCACCATTAAACGTTGTGTGGATTCTTTAACGCATTTAAAGATTTTATTATTTAATTATGGCGATTACTGTGAAGATCTTTATACTATAAAATGGAAGTAAGGTTACCTCGTGGCTATTAAGTATTAACATTATAAACCCCGGTAATGCTTCCAGTTTTTTCACATTACACCCTTGACTTTAAGCTGCGCGTACGCAAAACGGATGCTGTAGGTAATCCAGTGCTAAACGCGCGTCAGACGGTAGGCGGGGCAAGGGGCGTTGCAAGGCGGTAGCAGCTAAAGAAATATTGAATTATGGATTGTTTATATTTAAATCTCGAACGTAAGATGAAAATAGTCCCATTTTTAAAACAGATGAAATATTTAGTCTATGTGACACTTAGGTACTTTCAGTAGTAATACTTTGATCTTTAGCTGGCCTAGCTTAGACTGACAACCAGCAAGACAAAAAAACAGCTCAGACTGGTTTTGTTATCTCTGACCTGCGGCCTACCGTACCCAATGTATGACTTTCACACACAAACTTAGGTTAAACCAACAAAATGAATACGAATCAAAGTATTTTTACACCAAATCGGCTTTGCCTGTCAGCCGTAAATTAATGGCACTTATCTGAATTTCAGAGGTAAAGTCTGTAAATAAATAATACGTACGAAACCCGAGCAGAGGAAACCCGCCCTTTTAGCCAAACACATTTGTTTTCTTCCAAAGTTTTATTTGATAACCAATTCGGCAAGCGAGGCGAATAAGATAAACTTTAGTAATAAACTTCTTGTCTTTCTTTTTGCTATTCCTTTGCTTGAGAAATAAAAAGTTATCTTCAAAGAGATGTGCAAACTTAAGTATGACTTGTAATTTAAATTGTTTACGAAAAAGTTTACGTAATTTTCTTATAGGCAAAAGCTCTCAGTGGGTATTCAAAATTGTATGTGATTTCATATTAATTATCATTTCTCCTTAGCGAGTTTCAGGTAATTTAAAAATGTTTACAAACAATTATTTAAATTCCTGCGTGCTAGTCGAAACTCCGAAATCAACCGTAAAGTGGTTTTAAATAAAAACGGATCTAATTGTTCGGTTGAAAATACGGATTAATGTGTTTTACCCGTATAATCGCATCACTGCCAGTATTTAAGGCTTAAAGCGTAACTACGTCGCATAAACTAAAATGCCTGAGTAAAGTCTGTTTATCACAACAACCGATGCTTACTCTTCCGAGTATTAACTTCCAAACGACACGCAGCACTATTTCCTTCCTCTGTCATCGTAAAAACGTCATTCCCTAGTAAAATTCTAGCAATAAGCCATAATACTTCAGTACTACCAATGAATAAATAAAGGGGTTCTGAAAAAAATACACGTCGATATAATGCCGTGCCGTCATGAATAAATCGCGAGAGAATGGCGGCAAAATCGCCATTTGAACTGACTACGGATATATTGGCTGAGCAGAACCGAATTGGCGTAAAAGTGATTCTGTTTCGGCGAACCTAACAAGTGATTTCATTTTCGTAGACCTTTACAATAGGCGGAAATCGAAATTTACCCGACACCGGCTGTGAGCCCTAATCTTGAATCGCTTTAACAAATCATAGGGACCCATGAAACGTGCGGTCGTTTTTCGTGAAGGATTTTTCCTTATTATTCATTAATTTGGTTTGCGAACCGCAGGTTTTCTACAGGAAAATGTTGTGTTTTCCTTCTCGAGTGCCGATGTGTAGGTATCATTCTTGCGTCTTATCGCTCACAACAATGAGTTATGTCAGTAGCAGTGCCCGTATTGTTTGTAAATATTTAATAACATTTCTTTAAGGAAAGTGTATTTTACTCAACAGAAGTATTAATATTAAAATACAATGAATGTGACAGATTTGTGATTGCTGTAAAAAGGGTAATGTCAACCGATCGATAAGGAGTTTTAAAAACTTCCCCGGGGGTGAGCTTAAGCGAAGGGGGCGCTAATTGAGTCGAGTGTGATAAATTACATTCTTCCAACAGTAGATTACTTTAGGAAGGACTAACATTACGAATCTAATAATAGGATTGATTAAGTTCGATTTGTCATTATTTTAGGCAGATTATTTAAGATTCATCCACCCTCAGAGAAGAGAATTAGGTCGCAGCCGTGCTTTATTGGCATGAAGTCCTGGGTTCAATTCTCGGTTCCGAGCTGTTATTGGGTTTTTACCATCAATCATTTTTAAAACCTCACGCTCAGCAGTTCAATCTACACGGAATCTATACAGAATGAAAGTTACTATAACCTTTTGACTACCGCCAAAAAAATTGAAAGCTGCTTTATCTAGGATCATATTATAAGTACTGAATTCATAGAAACTGTGCTTTCCCTCTGGTGGAACATTCTGTTTTCTCTATTTCTCTTGGTTGAAATCTTTTATCCGATCAGACAATAACTTTATTGTAAACTAGCTTTTGCCCACGGCTTCGCTCGCCTTAAATTTGGGGTAACACAGTTCCCCTTGCGCCTTATTGATTTGTAATAGCAACGCTAAGTTTTTTTCCCTGTTTCTCCCTTACATCCCACTTTTTTGTTAAAAATAGGCTATGTCCGTCTCCTGGTTTCCAACTATCTCTGTACCAAAATTCATCAAAATCGGCCAATTAGCCATTAAAGCGTGAAGAGGTAACAAACTCACTTTAGTAAGGAATAACAACAATATTAGTAAGGATGTTTCCACACACAAATAACACGAATGCACGGTAACAGTAAGTACATTGATGTCCCACACCATGTGTTGTGCACCAATTGGTAAGTGACGCGTACCAATATTACGAGCTGGCTTTCAAAGCCCGTTATTTGCAATTATATACGCTCCTGTGAGCTGCCTTTACCGACCACCCCAAATACTATCAATGGGTCTGCACCCTACGACATACCGCCAGTCGATCTCATGATACATTTATTTAGAGATACTTTCGTTAGAGGAAAGAAATTGCTGTGAAACCCTATGAAAACATGTATCAGAGTTAAATTGAAAGAAATAAGTAGAGCGAGAGCGTGTTGTATGACACTGACCCATCATTTGCGACCCTCTTTAGTTGGACAGTAGGTCAAAATCAGCTTAACCAACAGACTCAGTGAAAGCTTTTTAATTCTACTAGCCCTACAATAGTATAAATCAATGCAAAGTTTGTAAGGATAGAAAGTTTGTAGATATAGATGGAACGGATTTGAAAGAAATTTCGCACACACAAATAATGTATAACCTGAATTAACACATAGGCTTTTACTTCGACTACGTTCCCGTGGAATAAATTTCGATGTCCAGGCAGTTTATACGTTGGCCACATCTAGTTTTAAAATAAAGGAGTATCAACAATAAGTGCAATCTTTTCACTCTCCCAAACACGTGGGAATCAGTTTCTGCGTAACAACATATTTTTTTCTACTTATAGTATCTATGAACTTGCGAAGTTCGTTATTGTTATTTCTGTCACACTCGTATTTGAGTATCGTTTGATTGATGCGAAGTTTTATCATCATGAAAACTAGGTCGGATTCACACGTATGTTCTCAATAGCTTGCGTCCGCGGCTTCGCCCGCGTGATATCGAAAAAAAAGTATGCTATGTGTTATTCCAGGCTATAATCTACCTCTGTGCCCAATTTCATCAAGATATGTCCAGTAGTTTTTTCGTGAAAGAAGATTAAACATACATCCATTCTCACAAACTTTCGTATTTATAATATTACTAGCTTGTAATTTGGAGTAACACAGTTCTCCTTGCGCCTTATTGATTTGTAATAGCAACGCTAAGTTTTCCCTTTTCTTCCCTCTTTCTCCCTCACATCCCACTTTTTTTAAATAACAATTAGCCTATGTCCGCCCGTAGTAAGGATAAGTAATAAGTAAAGTATATAAGTAAGGATAAGGATTATTAGTAAGAAGTAGGATAGGATACCTGCATTTTTACGATTCTTGTTAGTTTTTGTTTTGCACAACCGATTGAAAACCGCTTTACTGAGCTGGAAATATTACCCTTGTTATATTAATTAAAACGAGGGTGTGATTTCGAAAACAAATATTTCCGTATCACCCCCAAGCAAATGTAACACTATAATATTTTATTTGATCTGATAAAAAAAATATTATTGCGGTTTAAAGCCGACTCGTTGAAAGCGATCGCAGGCCGGATGGAAAACTGACGTCATCAGCGATACGTCGGGGGACGCACGTCACCCGAGCAGGCGACTGTTTGCCATGACGTACGTTTGATGACAAACCGGTAAAAATAGGGGAAATGGGGTTCTAGATAATACATGTTAGGGTTGACGTTTTATTTTGCAGTTGAATAATTTGTGAGTACTTTGTTAGATTTGAGTAAAACGGTTTAAAAACTTTTGAATATGAGAAAGAAAGTTAGAACCATTGAATTTGGTCAGAAATTATGTTTTTATCGTCCATTGCCAAGCGTTCTCACACTGTTTCCCGCAAACAGCATATTTAAAAAAAAAATAACGTAATAAACATGTTTGATTGACAGATAGGGAAGCACGCAAGTTTGCAAAAATAAACTGTGAAAAAAGTTGCATAGGGATACTTCCCTATGCAACTTTTTTCACAGTTTAAGTTTATTAAACCTTAGACCACAACATAAACTTCGATGTTAAAGTTTCACCACACCCATGATAATTTCAAGAACCATGTATAGATAGATCGTAGATTACAAATGTATTTCACACAAGCTTTCTAACGTAAATGAAAATAAAAAGGCGTAGACGAAAGAACTGTAAAACGCAAACAAATAAAATCTTTTCTTTAAAAAATACACCAACAATGTTTCATAGACAGATCGCAAAGATAACAAGTACACACAACTTTCTTACTTGAATGAAACAAATGCTAAAGTCCACTGCAAATAAAAACTTAAAAAAACCATAGATTTTAAACTCACGCTTATTGGTGTGAAAATGCATTACCTACACGTTGAGTTGCAATAAATTTTCTATGAGTTATGCATGCTTATCATCACAATAATAGTGGGGTGTGCACAATAATTTCTATTGCTTGCCATATCAATTACGGTTAAATCACTAAGTTGACATTCCAAGTTTATGTCACGTGACTCAATGACATGCAAACGTATTAAGTTAGTGATTTAACCGCTAAGCATTATGTTGATTATTGTTATTAAGCTTTGATTTGACATTGCCGTTATTATCTTAGGGTCTATTCACAGCATAGGTGACAAGATTCAGCCGTAGTCAGTAAACTTTAGAACATGTTGAGTAGTCCAGTGGCGCCTGTGGACGTCGTTGGCGAAACACACGTCATCTGTACGTATAAAATACGCCGCTGTTCGTTTGTTTGATAGATTTACTCACGGATACGATACCTATGTGTTTTTTAGGGTTTCGAGACTCAAAAGAAAAAAAAGGACCCCTTATGGGATCACTTTGTTGTCCGTCCGTTCTGTCCGTCTGTCTGTCAAGACCCTTTATCTCTATCGGCAACGGGTGGAGATATCGAGTTGAAATTAATACCCTATACTCAATTCTGAGGTCCCTTTGTGCTGTTAAATGCTGTAAAAATCAACCCTATAAGTCAACGCAGTCAAAAGATATGGCTGGTTATGTCGAAAGTTACTTCGGAACCCTCTCGGTGCGCGAGTTTGACTCGTTCTTTGTCAGTTTTGCTTGTCTGTATGTATCTCCAGTCATCTTTGGTGGTTACCGAATACTCTTTCATGCTGTCATGTGGATTCCTTATAAATTAAGACCTGTGGCCTACCCACCGTCGCTTCCGTAGTTTAAACGTTATGATAAAGGGATGCCAATTTAAGTAATGGAATGAACGTGAACTATGCCGAACAACCGCATTACAACCTTACTTACCAACTACTACTTTACATTCAGCCGTATCCCCAAAACAAACCTAACACGGCTACATGGCAACATAACCCTACCTAAATACCTTAGAGAATAAAAATGATACTCTAAGGCCAACCCATCCACTGCAAACAAACATTAAACCATATTCAAATTGAGTCAAACGACACAACATCATACGCGTTCCTAACTCGGTGGCACATAAAAGCCGACAATATACACCTTAATTAAAATTTCCTACCAACTAATTGTTTATTAAGTTAATCGGATAATGTCGGGTAACAGGCGTTTTGCCGGATAATTGCTTGCCGTGGGTTCCGTAGTTATTCTCTGCTCAAATTGTATCACGTAGAACTGTGCACTTGGATATGTCGATAAAAATTCATTGCTGGCAGTTTGATCTTGTTCGGCGGATACGTGATTGAAAATAATACATATAGGGTTAGGTGCGTTGTGGTGTTTGTGTTTTTTTTAATAAAAAAAAATGAGACTTTGAGAGAATATTTAGCGGATATCTATCATTTTAATTGACATTATTAGGTTACCATCAATAACAGCGACCTTAACTGTTCAAAACAAAGGCTATTTACGGAAGCTATTATATTTATCGATCGCAGTATTTTAGTTTCCCCATTTTTTTTTGTAATTGATAGATTTATTATACTTTAATGTACACCGAAATTGAAACATAATTATTTTAGAGTTTTGCTAATTCTAATGTTACGATAGTGGTCCTATTGCTGTGAACAAGAAGACCATAGACATCAAAAAGTAATATTTCTAAGGATAAGACAGTATCTTCTAGACAACCTTAAGATTGAAAGTACGTACATCACTACATAGTATAGAACAAAGTCACTTCCCGCTGTCTGTCTGTCTCTATATATGCTTAGATCTTTAAAACTGCGCCACAGATTCTGATGCGCCACATATTTTTAATAGATCGAGTGAAGATTTAAGAGGTAGGTTTATATGTATTAGTATCTACATTGCACTCGTGCGAAGCCGGAGTGGGTCGCTAGTCCTACTGATGTTATAAATGCGAATGTTTGTGAGTTTGGATCTATGGAAATTTGTTAGGTACTCTTTTACGTCAAAACGGCTAAACGGTTCTTGATGAAATTTGCATAGAGGAAGATTACAGTCTGAAATAACACACAATATACTTTTTTTCGTTAAAATATAGAAAGAGAAAATAAGAAAGGGCTGTGCTTACTGCTAATACTACACAAAACGTGAAAATAATACAAGCCAAACTTACTATATTAAATACTATGTTTTGTGATATTACATCATCATCATTCTCCTGACTTTATCCCAATTTATTTGGGGTCGGCACAGCTTGTCTTCTTCATACATTATTCTTGTTTACTGATAGTACATATGTGGTATAAAAAAAGATAAGTGATTGATAAGTCACAACAATAAAAATCAAATAAAAGTTTTGATTAAATTATAGTCGTTACTTTGCGGAAATCCAAGATGTTAAATGTAATGCAAAATAATAATAAAAATAATTATTTTTGTTTTAATTTCCGGGAAAAAGCAACTAAATGTATTTTTCGTAACATTCAACATTAAATTTCAAATCAACACATTGTTACTGTTCTGGGAACTGCAAATGGATCATTAAACCAATATACGGCTGTGGTCACCCTTTACGGATTTACAATTCTAACTAAAACTCTGACGGCTCGCTAAAAGCCTGAAATTAATAGCTATCGATTTTTTGTTAGCATCAATCATCCCTAAAACAAATGAGTGACAGCATAAAGCCTGATTGATATCACAACACTTTAACCTAGTTTTTTTACCCCTATTAAACTAGGTAGTGCTAGGTATTTCATGAAGAACATTTTAATACATTTTTATGATAAAAAAAGGAGATTATCAGTTATGGCTACTGTTGTTGATGGATGGAGACGGAGAGGGAGGCGAAATAAAAGATGGTTCGATTGTATAAGGAATGATATGAAAGGGTATTAATATGCCTTGACGTTGCCTGTCAGACAGAAAAGAATGAAAGAAGAAAACGTGTTGCATCGACCCCAAATAGAGTGGGAAGATTATGATGATTGTTCATTATAACTATGTATAAAAAACCGGCCAAGAGCGTGTCGGGCCACGCTCAGTGTAGGGTTTACACTTTACATATAGGGTGGCTACCCTAATAAATCATTTTTTTCCAATTTTTATTTTACCACTTTGTCGGCGTGATTGATATACATATTGGTACCAAATTTCAGCTTTCTAGTGCTAACGGTCACAGAGATTAAGCGAGGACGGACGGACGGACGGACGGACGGACATACAGACATGGTGAAACTATAAGGGCTCCTAGTTGACTACGGAACCCTAAAAAATACCATGTATATAATATACGAGTATGTATAAGACAAGTCGTTGACCCATTCATTAGGGATACAAAGTATGAATAAATAGTAGTCTACCTATTTCATCTACTGTGAAAATAATGTCTATGGTCACAAATTAATGTACCTTTTTAAATCTACATTGATCAAACACAACCTTTACTGGTAGGTACAATCAAGATTCCATTTATTCAATTCTACAAACATTTATTCAAGATACGCCTTTAATACCTACTTATATTATGCCATCTTAATTTCAAATTACTAAACCAGTTCTTAATAACATTCCAAACGTCCACATTTAAGCTTTTAATGTGCAAAGTAACCAATTAAATGTTTATCTTATTTACTTAGAACTAAATCGCTTAATTGAATGATTTAAGTTTAGATCATTCACGATGCTACACCGCGTGAATACTATTCATGTTCATATTGTGGATGTAGATTGAGTGAGTCCTCCCTCGGGAGATGTATTCACATCTAGTGGGCCCTCTACGCCTCCTTAGCTTAACAAAAGGGAGAAAAATTGTCAAGAGACGAGCTGCGAGTTCAAAGTGAAAATGAATGGCGAACGTATAATAAACCGTGATAAAAAGACTGTTCGTGCGTGCGCTTGCGACTGACGCGGACGGTGCGGCGACGGCGACGTGTAATTTTGACACTTGATTTCTTTATTCAGAGCTCGTAAATCTTTCCTCTGTCGGAACCCCGCAGCTTTATGATTAAAATTCACAAATAAAAGTGCACGCAACAATCAGCTTTATTACCTTTCACATAATATAATCATTAAAATATCAAATAATTATCTCATTAAAAGAGCTCACGGCGCGTCGCGTCGATACTACATTATTACACCATTGCGCACCATAAAATAATTACAATTACAATTTGTAACATAATTACAAAGGTAAACATGTGTAAATTACAGCAATTACAATAGCCCTGTAATTGGTGTAATTGAATATTTGTTGGTAGTTCTGTAATGTGTTGTAATATTAGGTAATAGCAGGGTCTGTTTAATGACTACGGGTTGCAACGTAACAATTGTTATTTAATTGGAGGAAGGAAATAACAATGGTAACATTGAAATAAACTGGTAATGGATCAGATAAGGAACTTCACGATGTCTGCTTTTTTTATTTTCCTTGTAACTAAAATTAATCATAACGGAATACATTTTGATAAAGGATCGCTAGTGTTAATTCTTAGTAAAAATTGAAGCATACAAATTTGGTAAACACACACCTGCTCTTTACCCATATTATGTTGAATCGCAATCTTTCAATCTAATTGGATAAAAATTGATTTCGGAAACATTAAGGCCTATTGGCGAATAAAGAAGCTTTAATAATTTAAATAAAAATAATAGGTGAAGAATCTAATATTACATCTAATACTGTTTGAATGTCAATATTTTGTTTTATTTACTGAGTTCGACTTTAATAATCCATTTATCACATGAAATTATACATAACGTAATTAAATATAATTATACATATTTTTTTCATTTTGTTAAATACCTATTATTAATTTATTTATTTAACTATTTATGTACACGCTAAAGACACAAACAGAAAATAGGTACAAAGCCAATGCTTATTTCGAAAGAAATCTCTTCTAACATGCCTGAAAAAGATGACAGCAAATCATAAAATAAAATACAATATAGAAATATATACAAACAAATACACAATATCTGTATTTATAAAAGGGAAAATCACTGACTCACAGAGTCGGGAGGGGATTTAAGGGGATTCCTAAGATGAGAACTAAAGTTCATCAGAAGGTCGAGAGAAGGAAAAGCATTCCCACAGATAGGATGGTGTTTTAGGGTTAGGTATGCTGTTAAAAAGTAGACACAATATAAAGGTTTTATTTTGTTATGAACATCATAAAACTTCTTTATTAAACCAATATAGTTGATCGTTCAAGAATACATTGATAAGGGTTAAATAACCTGATCGCGTTAAATTTCAGTAGCGAGACTACTCCTTAACGTAAAGCCAGTTAATTTCATACCGAAAACCAAAATAAAATTAGAGCTACAAAACAGCATAATCTCTGAAGATCAATTTAAACTTAATCAATACAATCTCTCCCTCCATTTAATTCTTCCCTTTATTATCCATTCAACACTCGCGCTTAAAACAAAAAGGCTAATCCGATAGACTTAATCATATTAAACACGTTGACAAAGAAACGATTGAAAATATCGCAATGCTTTCTTCATTTCTCTTTTAGTCCGCAAACAAAAGCTTTGAGGTGGTTCTGAAGGCGCAATGGACGATTTCATTAACGTTCGCTCTGAGATCGATAGACATTTGCAGTAATTAAATAACTGCCGGTTTCTGTTACCACTTCCTGAGAGTTCTGCTCTTAATCAGCTTATTTCGATTTACTTATTGAGCATAATATCCGGGAGTGTGTGTTATTTTAAGGTATTTTTTTACTGAAAACTACCTGAACAAAAGGAAAAACATATAAGTATTTAAAACTAGTGTGTAATGGGCGGTATTATCGCGCTAGGTGATTTTTAATTGCTTTTTGTGTTTAATTGTTTAATTAAATTTACTATACAATACTCAAAAGGTAGGTATTTTTCTATTTATATCATTATTTTTTTTTCTTTAACAACTCATCCTATAAGTAGAGAGATTGCAAATCAACTTCATTGCTGATTCACCTTAAGTATTCTAACTAGTTTCTAGTTGGAAACGGACAAAAGATTAAGTTGAAGATGAATCGTCGAAATATGCCATTTCATGATGGATAGCCATCACGAAATGGCATATTTCGACAATTTTTAATAATACACTGAGAGGGGTTTAGCCGCTGAAACTGTTTCTTATCTGTTGCAACTGTAACAAAACTATTCATTCCTAACCCAGATTTGAGTACTTTTAAATATTTTGAGAGAAGCGCAGAAAGATTGTGATTCATTATTTTAGTTAGGACGGCAAAAAAACTAATAGAGAATGCTGCGGACGCTCTTTTTTTCATATAAATATAGTAGTGGTTATTTGTTGTTGTTTATCTTTATTTATTTAGAGACTTACCTTACAAAGGTATGTCAGCCTCATCATACCCTAATCTAACTAACTACTACCCTATTTAATAAACCTTAATTAAGTATAACATTATTGCCTAAGCGAGGGAGATATGATGCAGCAACCATTTTATAAATCAGTTTAGTTGTGGTTAGTGTCCTAAAATTCTTAAGAAAAATAAGCATTGGAAGATATATAAGTAAATATAACAATTATTTTCAGTTATTAACGCAAAAAATAGGTATTTACTACTTTCCGTAAACGAATGCAGCTATGAAGAAACCCACAAGAAACCGATCCACAAAATAAAGCTCAAAAGAAAATCAACTAGGTACATCCAAATAATTAAAACTATCCTAATCATCCAGCCATTAGCTTACTACCCCAAGGCAAATCTAATCCATCCCACTCACTAACAAGTTAGTTGAGTTAACCATATTTGGCAGTTGACGTCAGAAACGTCGCGTGGCGGCCATTACTGCAGAGTAAACACGTAAGCCGGTCACTGTCAGCACTTGGCCGGGAGTATCAGGGCTGGCCGTAATTGACGGGGATATGGCAACAAGCACTGGATAATGCAATTAAATTGATCCGGGCTATACAAGTTATTGGATTGGTTTATGATATTGATATGTTGTGATGGTTTTGCCTGAAAACATGATAACAATATCTTATTCATGTAGAACTAGCTGTACCCAGCGGTTTCAGTTACTGCTCAGCTTCTAAGAGTCATTGGGTGGTGTTATATAGCCTATAGTCTTTCTTCATAAATGGGCTATTCAACACTAAAACTTTTTTTTTAATTCGAACTAGCAGATTCAGAGATTAGCGCGTTCAACTGTACAAACACACTTTTCAGTTTTAGATTAACTCTATTTTTTAACACCTAACCTTATTTTATTGGGGAAGCGGTTCTTTTTGTAGCTGTACCCTACCTAAAAATCGAAACAATTGGGGCTATGAAAAAATTATGGCAAAAAACAAACTCTTAGTTCGACCTAAATGTTAAATCTACTTTTGCAGTAACACTCGGAAGTAACACTGTGAAATAAACGAGTCTATTAAAAACTTTGCTACGTCGATACTTGTAACAGCTCCCTCATTATTGCCGAGCAAGCTATTCAGTACCCGGTATTAACTGTCAACACTCGCCTATCAACCTTTAGGAACTGTAATTGACGGGCAAGTGGCGTAAAAGTGAATCTGAGGCGTCTCGGATGTAAGGACGCTGGCTCGTGAACCAGATCGATAGTCCCCCCCCTCGCGCGCGTATTACCTCCCCCTTTCGGCTGGAAACAACCATGCTTTCACGAAATCACTGGGCTTTGAAAAATGTTCAACTTATTCTCAAAGGGGATCACAACAATCTGTTTGAAATAGTTTATTTGTATTTTGCCGACTCCTTTGTGAAACACTAGAGCTTTGTATTGGTATTCGATCGTGTATTTGAATTTGATCTGGTTGGTTAGACTATTTGAGTTTTTAATTTAAGTTTCACACTAAAACCGTAATACCTATTTTCGGTGTAAATCCTTAATTTTACAGCGTATTTCAGTAGCCAATTACGAGTCAAAACCAATTCCTAGAGTAGCAATAAATACTAAGTTAAAGTTGTCGAACGGGTTGACGTTGAATATACCTATCGCCATTAATAATGGCTTTCAGAATACAGATTGAATAAAGTGGCTTACTCGGAACTGAGATGCTAGCAATATACTAGAGGGGAAGGAAATTAACACTCGACAAAGGCAAAGAAAAAAAAGGCTTTAAAGAAAAATACGAAAGTGTGTCTTTCTATGCTCATAAAGAAAGAATGGGGACTGTGAGTATACCTAAGAATGTTTGGTAAAGAGGATCGTTTTAATTACTAACTGTATCACTTGGAATAAACGCTAGACGAAATGTTACTTGTAAACAATATAAAAAAGGATTAAACATAACTTTAAGCTAAGCGATAAAGCGCACCTGCTTATTCACTATCCACAAAGATATAAGAGTGTAAGATTTAACAAGCAAAGAATGGAAAACACTGGATATCGGATAAGTGACTACAAATATTTTTATAGGCGAAGAAGGACTTTTCCAACAAGAATCGAGCATAAAAATAGATCATAATATCGAAGAGGACGCTGCAGAGTTTAACCCTAATGGCCATTGCAAGCGACAAGCTAGCCACCTGTGACAACTATCCTCCATTAAAGTCTTAAAAGTCCCATAAGTCATAGATGAAGTTTCCAGTCTAGAGTTAGACTCATTTCTCATAGTTGGGTCTATGTCCGACTTCTGTGAAAAGTATCTTTATGATGTTTGAAAACAAATATCATCAATCCTTCTTAACCCACTCTTGTTTAAGTCGCAATTTTTGTATTAAATCATCTCATTTGTCGTCTGAAATCAACCGCACCTGATCCTAAATGTGGGGTGAAATTTATTGAGGCCGAAGATATCTCCTTGAGGCAGGCCTTGCCTAAAATAATAGATTGTCCCTTATTAGTATGTGTACGACCATTTCTTTGTTCTTGATTTATCGCAAATTACTGGTTTGATAGGGACTGGCTTCCGTTTGACCTCCGCAAGTCCTGGGGAGGATATAGGGCGTCACTGCGACGTATTCATCGTATAATTTGCCACTTGGGTGGCCCCAAGGAGTGATCGTTGAGCAAATAACAAATTATGTTGAAGTTCAGCAAATGTCACTAAGTAATGATAGCTTGTTGGGCACGTATGTCATGGCATTTAAACAACGACAAATAATCTACTTCCTTCTTAAACATTTTAGTGACCTGTGTAATGTTTTATTACTTTTATACTAGAGTTCAGTAATAAAATATTTGAGAGAGAGTAAAATTTACATCGGTGCATAGTTTACATAAAACACATAATTGAAACCAATACATGTTATACAACGTAAGAAACTTATCCAAACAACTTTACGGTATCGTTTTCACGTATCGTAAGTTTATTGTAAGTCCATTGACAAACCAACACTTGACGGGAGTACTCTTAGTTTCTTGGAGATAAAAATAAAATAGAGCTCTTGGAACAATAACAAGTGCTACCCGCCCGCGGCGCCCCCTAAAAGACTCGACGCTTAATTATGAGACAAGCTGCACTTTCAATTATATTTTGAGGAAGTTCTGCTTTAATTTTATATTCTTTTGTTAGCTAGTAATCCTAAATAGGGTCAGCCATTCTTATTCTTCTTTTCCACTTGACTGTTTTTCAACATCTGCGTAAACATTGCTCGTTACCGCTTTGTGTTTGTAAACTGGGTTGATAATATTATTGTAATGTTTGTACTGTTATTTTGGCTCGCTTAATGTCTTGAATAATTCATTGGCAATATAGCATTTATTGAAAGGCACTTTCCGCACAGAAAGTGGGCATATAATGAATTGTTACAAATAAACTTTAGTGTTGTTATTTACGTAATAGAATCAAAATATGAAGTCATAATTCGTCTCAAAGGAGAGCTTAAAAAAGTATTTTTTTGTAATCACTATTCATTAATCCAAAAGGGAATACAGCGACAATTTTATATACTCAACCCAGAAAAATAATTACATGATAAAAACAACTTAATGTATCCCCTGTAACCGCTTGGAAACCGGCATGCGGTGTAAGTATTTGCTCTCGTTTTCCCAATGTCAAAGGTCACGCAAGTCCCCAGAGAAGCTGGTTGCATATTAAGATTGATCTCGTGTTACTGAGGCACAGGTACATATCTACAGCTGCTATGATACCTTAGACCTTTTATATAAGAGCGTAACAACTGGTTAGATGCAATTAGGTTAGGATATTAAGAAAGAATTCTTCTTCTATAATAATGATCTGAATGAAACAATTGGCACAAACGCCTTTCATTGCATTTAAAGAGTTTTCAGTAAAACAGTTTATATTTTAAATACAAGTTTCTGTCGTGTTTTACAAAATTAGCTCAACTTTTGTCAAATAATATTAGCAGCACAACTATGCAAAATTTATTCATAATGCTTATAGCGCCTTTTGAATGGATCTAGTTTAATTAAACTATCGTGTAATGACAAAAATGTTCGTACTTACTAGGTAATTTGATTACTTTTATGGAAAAACCGGCCAAGTCCGGATCGGAGTCGCACACTGGGGTCTCCGTACAAACTAGCGACATAAACTTGACATTCATACATTTTCAGTCTTGACAAAGAGTCACACAAAGCAATCCTATAAGGATTCCGTATTTTCTTTTGTGGTACAAATCCCTAAAAAAGTATGTTTGACCATAGCAATGTAGCATTTCAGTAATTCAATGCAAGAGAAAAACCGAACTACTTCTCATCTGCGGTTTCTTTGAGAGCCGCTTGCAAACTAAATAAAAACCATAATGTACAATATCCCTCTGGAAAAGTGGAAAATGATACCACAATGGAGCCAGTCCTCATGCGAAGAGACTTATTTATTCTTTATTACAAATAACAGTTCTTATTATGAAGGCTTATGTTACAAGAAATGCTAATAAAAACATTTATGGTTCTTTATTCTTTGTCTTGTTGAATAACGATTTGTTCTTTGATTTCATGTAATTTAAAAGATGTTGATTTTAACCGAATGTACAGTTTTAGTTTTACAAATAAAGTAAATTTAATACAAGAGGTTAATTACAAAGACAAGGTACCTATGGATGGGGTACGGTCTTATAAATAAACTAGGGTGGACTTTTATCAAAAATTCCAAGCAGAAAAGATTATCATCCACTTAGAAGTTCAAGTTAGTATCTCACGCTATTCATCAAAGTTTATAAAACCGAGCCAAGTTCGTATTAAAAATAGGTAGCGCATATTCAAGCAAAATATTTAATAAAACATTACAAAACTAGTGCCACAAAATATTCACAGAAACAGCCAGTGAAGGCCGTTCAAAAAGTTTTATTGAAATAGTTCGGTCTGGCTGACGCTTTCGCTCAAAATGTTTGACCTCAATGAACATCAGTCTTTTTACGACTGTGTGTTGAGCTCAAGCAAAGCGTAGATAAGTCTTAAATTCCTCTTTGAAGTAGTCGTTATATTTTAATTATGTGTTAAGTATTAAAATTAATGAAAATGGATAAAAGCAAATCATTTAATTATTTATTTTTGCCTTATCCTACATAATATAAACATGTTTACATATTAGCATTTATTTACATTAAAATAAACACATTTTCATTAGTAACACCTTGAGTGTTCAATTTTTATTTGAATTATTATTTGACAACCAACAAGGCAACAACATAATCTATCTTTTATTTTTTTGTCGGCTTATGGCGGTTATCTTATCTTTTTTGAATTCACTAATGACGGCACGTGCTCACAGGTATAAAATTCGGTTAGTTTCGGTCCCTTTTGAAGAAAAAAGGAACCCCTAACCTGGTGTAGACTCGGGTTTATTTATGGGCCAGCGCATGCTATCAGAGCAGATGTTTGCTTGCAGCCCAATTTATACGTTATTTACCTGTAGCACGTGTTTATCGACCAACAAATATTTTTTGTTTGTAAAGAAGTTTTTTATTAGAATGTCGTTAATTATGACAAATAAAAACTTAATTAAATATGATGATTATTGATGATTTTTAAAGAAGTATAGGATCAAAACAAAGGAGTTGCTTTTGTTTTGATCAAATAAGTCAAAACAAACAATTTAGTAGGTCATCAAAAGGCACTTATAAACTCCAGAAAATTAAACAGAATTGAATTTATTGCCCATTCGCAAACTTAGTTTAGTATGGAGAAGAATGAGCAAGAAACACCATCGTTACTCGTTTAAAATGTTTTATAATTTTCTGTATTGACTAATGAATTATTCTCTTTGACGACTACGAGTATGTCCGAGTACATAGTCGTTGTTATACTACAAATAGTATGGAAGTATCTAGTCTAAGGTGCGGGATAATATAACAAAAGCTGACGCAACTACTTCTTCAATTCCTTACCTACGAATCCGTTACTCGAAGAAAACCAACCGTAACAATAACGGCCATCTGTCGTGGGGCAAATCATATAACAAAAGGTTTTTTGCTCGATTAAAGACGGCTGCAAGATTTGATAGTTAAAAACGGGTTGCAGCTGGCATGCCGATGCCGTCAATTATGTAATAATTATGTATATTAATTGCATCAGTCTCCCGTGTCGTATTTATCAATGAATTCGTTAAAATAATTGTCTCCTTTCATTTGTTTCAGAATGTGATCACCGGAATCACTTCTTCGATGACGACAAAATTCACATGATTATAGCAGACAATGCGGTCACAGGCTTCAAAACCCTTACCTAAGAAAGGTGACTTGAGTAAAACATCATTCAAAAACTCAACTGCCAGCAAGCAAACTGCAAAAAAATCGGTGTCACCTAAAAAGGTTAAAAATTTAGTTAATAAATCGTTGATTAAAAATCCCAAGAAAAGTTCTTCCAAAGATGACTCTTCCAGTTCCAAAAATGATGATAATTCCGGAACTTCTGAAAAACATGAAACATCGTCCGAATCAAATAAACCTTCACCATGTAAAGCGTCTACATCTCGAGGTGATTCACCTACGAAAAAGCTCAAGAAAGATCCCAAAGAGAAGAAGGACACGCCTAAAACTACTGCAGACAATGTAAAGAAAACACCTCCGAAGAAAGCAGCTAAGGCGGTCAGAAAACCTAAACCTGCTAAGGCCAACGTAAAAAAGTGTGCAAAAGGGAAACAAGATGTTAAGTACAAAATTAATAAAGATGTCATAAAGAAACCAGCACCGAAATTTTCAAAAGCAAAGACGGTTATCAAAAAAGGTAATGCCAATGCCAATGATAAAAAGAAAGTAACAGCACTAGCAAAAATGGAAATAACGGAAAAAGATAAAAAGATTGATGACAGTGAAGATTGCACCGATGATTCAGTCAATAATAAGTCAAATACACCTAGTGAAAGTAATGATGAGTGCGATAAAATTGAAGAAAAAGTTGCCAAACTTGATCCTAAAAATATTACTGATTCCGAAGTTTGTAAAACGCCTCCTAAAGCGTCCTTAGCTAATCAACCAGAGACTCCAAAATCTGAAACGGAAAGACCTCCAAAATTTTTCACATCTACTAGATCACCGCGTACAGTAGATATAGACGTGAAATGTTGCAAAAATTCAAAAGGCAACCTCAGTGTTTCCGAAAGATTTGTATCTATGAAGGTAGATAACAAAGTAGAAGACAATGCTAAAGACAGAAGTTCTTCAAATTCTTCATTGGTATCTCAAGGACCAGAAATTGATGTTTATACTTTCACGGAGAAGGTGGACTCTCCGAAAAGCATACTGTCCGATTTTCGTAGTCCTGTTAACAAGAATGTTGGCAGAGTTCGACCTATAGCTAGGGTGAAAGGGACAGTTATAGACAAGAAAACTGAATCGGAAAAGAAAAAATATTCGCCTCATCGACCTATTGAAGAAGTTGTAAAACAGTTGAAAAATAAACGATCGGAAGAGTTAAATGCTAATCAAAATCAGAATGTTTGCACTGCAACTAGTGTAGAAACGAATTCGGCTAACAATGAGGTGGAAACCGAAGAAAAACCTAAACCTATTGTTAGTAAATCTTATAAAATGGTAGCTCGAAAATCAAGTATAACTGGAAAACCTTTTAGTCCCATCAAATTTCTTGAACAAGAAAATGTGGCAATCAAAAATGAAAAACCCGATAAGTCCGTCAAACCGATTCCGAGTACCAAGAAAACTCTGGCAAAAACTAAAAAACCAGCAAAGAAAAGCAGCATTTCAGATGAAGATATCGATAATTCCAAGTTTGCTCTGAATACTAAGGCATTCCAGTACTCGTCATCTGAAGAAAGCGAGTCTAACGACGATAATGACGCCAAAGAGTCTTCCGAGTCCGATAATCCAAAAAATAAAAAAGCAAAAAATAAAAAGTTCAAGAAAACTAGAATCACTGACGGTGCGAAGAAACCTCCGTCTAAAGAATTAAAAGAATTATCTAAAGATTCTCTGATTGATCTCAAGGAAAGTTCTGCTTTACTAGGTAATGAAAAACCCAGCAAGAGACGCCTAAAACTACTGTCGATGTGGTCCGGACCTAAAAAACATCGAATGGCGTCTCTAAACGCTATAGCTAAAGTTCATTGTTTGTATGAAAATGAAAGTAAAACACATATGGAATTGGGTCTGATGAAAACAATTGATAGACAAGTTCTACCAAGCACATCTAAGACTGTGACACCTAAAAAGAAAGATGCCAAGCCCAAGGAAATTGAAAAACAAGAAAGTACTTCAGAATCTGAATATGAAGCCAAAAAAGAAAAGAAAGATGACAGTTCCGAAAGTTCTGACGAGAACCCTCCTCAAAGATCGTTACGAGGAGTAAGAAGCACTGGCAAGTATTGGGATCCGAAATCCTGTACCTCCTCCAGTGAAGATAGTGAACAAGATACCAAGAAGAAAGTGACAAGTTCAGAAAAAAAGAAAGCTACACCTAAAGCATCTATGAATAAATCAGATTCTGACAAACCACCAGCTAAGATGAAAAAGACAGCCGGTGTACCCGTTAAGAAAAAGCGTAACAGAAACGAAGTGGTAATGGACCTGAAAGATATGGTCGTTCAAAAGCGTATGGCAAGTCTTAACGCCACAGCAATTCTAGCAGCTAGTTACGAAAAACGTTCACCCAAATCTAGTACCAAAGATGATACTACATCAGACTCATGTAGCGATGAATCTTACTCCCAGAAGTCAAAAAACGGGGTAAGTTCCGGCGTTAAGTCGGAATCAAAAAACGATTATGAAGCTCCATCCGAAAGTGATGAATCCGCTGTGTCTGATAGGAAGCAAAAAGTGGAGGTAATAGTAAATCAAGACACTGATGTAACCATAACTGGGGTATATTCTACACACCATCATGAGGGGTTTTGCACGGTGTCCGGAATGCAGTATCGCATTTCATCAACAAGTCATACGCAGACCACAGCTACAGCCAACTGCGAAAAGGTAAGACCAATATTCAGCTGTCAATTAAATCTGATACCCCAAATCAAATTAGAATACATCTCTCAGACTTCTTAAGTCCGCCTTTGTACAGTGTTTTTTTTTTATTTTATACATGTGCATAAAGTTTTAATAAATAAATAAAAAAGACGACCCATTACAATTGGAGAAGTTAGTAAATCGAGTAACGTATTACCCATGCGTAATAAAGACTATACACCCGCTGGCGCTTCGGTTCTCATTAATACGCGGTAATGAAGTAAGTTCTATGTAAACACGCCTCAGGACCTCATCCACACATTATCCTTCATCGCTTTGCCTTACGAAGGTCTACATTGAAAAATAAGCTTTTAGCGTAAAACATGAACGGCCTTTTTCGTTTGCATTCTTGATATCAATTGAGGCGTGAACGATTTACTCGTGAAGGAGTAACCATCGTGTTACACTTGACGTAGATTATATCGTCTGACGCGTTAAATCTTATTAATGTTATGTTAAACTCTCAGAAGCGCCAGGGATCCTAAATAGATATGCATAATACAAGCTTGTTGATCTGCGTACGATACCTCACTCCCGACGGTATTTTTACTTTAGCCCTTTTTTGCGCCGAGGCATAATGTAATCCTATCTTACCCGGCGCCGACGCTCTCTCCCTGTCACTCTTTGTGTTTCATTGTTAGTTAACTTGAACCAACATTACTTGTATAAAATAGACAACAAGATAATTTTAATTAGTTGAGCTATCGTATTGAGTGCTAAGAGTCACGACGTGTCCACAGGAGGGTTGCTCTCGAGAGGATGGAGCCCGCTACACGCCGCTTTCTGCCCTGTCATCCATGCAGCCGCCCGCCGAACACAATCACCCACATCCAGGTAAATACATCTTTAATGAGGTGCTTCATCACTGATGCCGATTACGCAGCTTTGCATTGGTATTTCTTTAGCTAGTTGTTTAAACTGCATTCCACCAATAACTGGCCATTCTTATTTCAAATCAAATCTATCCCAATTTTAAGTGAAATCAAAGTAGAGAACCTATTTAAAAATTCCACCAACATTCATCTCAACCTGAGATTTATTTTCTCAAATATAAATTGTCGCCGTATCGTGAAGATTTCGAAGTCTGAGATAAATTGGTATACTCGGCGATATGCGCATCGCTGGCGATATTTTAATTTAGATCGACGAGTTTTTTCTCCGATCTCCTCGTCGATACCGCAGTACATAGATTGCAAAGTAATGAACATGAAGACAAGTACCTAATATAAGTAATAACACGTATCAAGTCGGTAGCCCATCAACGGCGATAATATCTACGGAACTCGTTTTTCTCGCACGATGTATTTGAATAATTATTCTTCAATTTATTCTCAAATTAATGATACGCTCGTGTAAATCTTCATCAGCATTTTATTTCGTTATGTTAATCATTTTCAGAACAATATGATATTTTTGCGGGTTTTTCCGTAACTTTCCGGACTGTTCCGGAACTGAACTCTTCTGACCTTAATGTAAATATTATCCTGGTTGAGTTATTTTTACTTATAGGAAGAAGTATTATAGAATTGACATTATTATTGCAATACAATTATTTAAAGCAGTGTAATAGTGTTTTAACCAGGGATACGGAATCAAACGTGTTTGTTTTATCGATTACAACTTTAACACCATCAAAAAAAAATTATCACTTGACACGCATTTCAGTGAGGAGTATAAACCATGTACAGGATATATTAATTAGAATTTTTACGATCCGCAAAGTGTAATTTTCCTATACGACACCAAGACTCCAATATTAAAAGTAAGGGACCAAGTTTTGCTACTATTAACGCCCTCGTTAAACTTATAAGCCCGGAAGGCGTTTACCGTGATTACCCCATTTTAATTGCTACTTTATGTTAAACGATTATTAAAAGTTACATTTATCAGTAAAATATCTGTTTCAAGACAATCTTCTGTTTGATTTCCTAAAGTAGAATGTTACTCCATTCTGAGAATTTCGTATATTCAATTTACAAGATGAAGAATGCCGTAACAAACTTTACTCTAGATTTTATGATCTTGAAATAATTGATTCAAGTTTAGAATTAAAATCAAATACCAAGATCCTATTCAATGAACTGTTACTTTTAAACATTTATTTAAAAAAAAATCAATACAAATTTTCCCAACTCGCACCTATCCATCAAACTTTGATGAAAGCACCATACATCATGTATACGTAAAACGAACAACACCTTTTACATTATTAATAACTACAGGCTTTTACACGTGACTTCCGCGTTCCAACTCGTTTATTAAAAAGCGAAAACTGTGAAACTCCGTTTGATTGTTTTCGAGTAGCCGAAGCTGAAAAAAGTTCTTCACCAATATATATATATTTTTGAAGCTTTGAGGATTTTCGTTTCGATTTTTCTACAAACATTTCGTAACTGAAAATAGACACATTTATTCAACGTGCTAGTTAAAAACTGCCTAGAGCTATGTAAGTAATTTGGCAACTGATCCATTATTAATCTACTTATTTAGTTTAGAATTCTAGCTCGAAATGACAGTGACTGAAATATTTTTTCTTACTTTGAATAATGAAAAATCCGTGAATGAAATACACATTTATTGTGTAAACAGATCAAATAATAACGTAAAGTAATACAGAGATTCCTGCAAAACCACTAATAAATATATTTGTATTCTCGTATACGAGGAAAACATTTTGACGGAAAATTGTAATACTATGATGGAATTTGCTCGTTTCTCCGAGCAATATTAATATGAATTTATCAACATTGTGAATTCTCAAAGTGAAGCGTTGAGTACCGCTACTCTTTGAAAATTAATGTGTCAATTAACGTTGAATAAATATGTTTGCTACAAATTAAATTCATGAGCTTGGCTTTTATTTCTTGTTGAAATCGTAAATCATGTTTAGGCTTAGTTAAACTTTTGACATACACTTTTTCCCGACACGGATTAGCTAAGCTTAGAGCGGTGTTAACATAGGCATTGAGCCGTGCAGTCATGACATTCAATCTAACCACATATTGGCCACCAACGCCAACATACACGTCCATTGCCTCATTGGTTGGCAGATTGACACTTCAAACCAGCACTAGCGTTGTTTGTAAGTTTTTAAAGGTTGGTTGTTGTTAATGTTTGGTCTATGTGGGGGGCATGGTTTTAAAATTCAAGTCTACAACGCCTCATTGCTGATGTTCACACTCTAAAGTGAGGGGGCGTTGGAATAGTAATGACAACTTGTACGTACAACCAGACATATTTATATTCATCGCTATTATGTGATGTCTTTACCACATTATAGCGATTGCACGTTTTTGATATTTGGTCAAGTTTTTGATACTTTTGTTGCAGTTGTACTAGCTCGCCAAGCTTGCCTATTATTTCACGGTAGATAATAAATAAAATCTTGACGATTGTTTAGAGCCTGCAAAAACACTCTTCTTCATTTTACTATGATAATAGTGTTGTGAACACCCAATCTTTAAAATACAGGTCAGTCGATCGTTCGCAGTAGGTACTTTATCGTGTATGTAATGCATCATATTGTCTAGATTATTATCTAGTAGCTCTTACCTGCGGCACCGCACGCTTTGACAAAGTTGACTAGTCTTTCTTTTTGATGTTACTCATCCCTTTTGCACTTCAGTGTGATAATTCATACCCCATACTTTATGGGCGATGTCGGGTAATGTATCAACATTAACATAAAAATACTCAGGCAAAAAATAGCATACAAGGCTCAAACCTTTTGGAAAAGGTGTTTTATTTAAGACTCCAGATTGACAGAAACTGGATTTTATATTCTTGATTTTTTTCTTTTTGACTGTATATAAATGCATTTACTGAGAAGGACCTCATTTCTTCTTCGATATTAAAACTGTTTACTGTAAAGAAAGATCACCATAATAGCTAGTGACAGCTTCATCGATCCAGCTTGTCAATATTCCATAGTTTATCCTTATAGCTCAGCAACGGTAAAATTGCCTAATATCTATATTTTTCAAAAGACGATTGTCATTTAGCAGACAACATTAGAGAAGTAAATAATATATTTCAATTGGTTAGTCAAACAATCCGTATTTGGATCAATTAGACGAACAACGGCGTCCATTAGTAGTACGTCTGACCTATAACAAATTAACTGGAAATGTGAACCTGAATGTCGAAATGATGTCTGAATTCAGACTATCCCAGACTGTACGAGACTCCCAAAAAACAAAGTGACAGCTACCTTTTAACGACCCTTTTTCGTTATTTATTAATCCATAACATTCACCATAAATATCAGGAGATATACCGTGATGTAGACACTTTTATATTCTACTTTTATGATATCAAAGTCCGTAGATCATCACAAACAGGTTTATTATGAACTTTATACTCCTCAACTCCTTTCTTACTTTATGATCTTGTAAAACGAAATATTGTTACAATCTGTCTTGTTTGGGATTCTACATTCATTCATACTACTAAACTTGTTTCAAATTATTTGGGGCCGAGAAAGCTCGTCTTCTCTATTACCCTTTATCCTTAGATTCAATTTCCACAATTTTCACGCCATCCCATTTGTTATGAATTCTTTGGCCTGCCTCTTTTTATTGCCTTTCTAAAATCTTTGGTCTGATAGAGATCAGGATTCCAGTTTATCTATCATCGTGACCGGTTGCCTCATATCGCACGTTAATAGGTCAATGTTTTTCGACGAGCGCCGACCTCGACGCGCCGCGCGTCGCAGGCGCAGCCGATGTGTCGCGTTTCACACACGCCGGACGTTTTTTGTTCGTTTCGCTTCGTTCATTGGTTGCCACCGTGTTCACGTTTTGGTTATTAATTTTTATATCATGTCGGCTTGTTACTTGTTATGTTTTCTTTTTTGTTTTTCAATTCTTTATTTGAATGAATTGATTATAACCTTGTTTTGCTTCAACAGTATAACTTTTCAAAGCGAATGAATATGATACGTTCTCAAATAAGTAATTAATCATTCAGTGTCACGTTCACTATTTCTTGTCCTTGCTATTTCATAAAATTACATTAGCAATTAATTCAAAGCACATATATAGGCGCAGATATTATAGAGCCTTTCATCACGATCACTTACAATTGCACCATTAAAACATTAAAAAGATAAGATACTTCAAAGATAGCTTCAACAACAGTTGGCTGTAATTACCTTTGGAATAACGAAGACGAAAAACCGTTTGTTCTGTAATTCTGTTGAAGGGATTCTAAACATTTTATAAACACAGTGTAAGTTAAGTACAGTCTGTAGTAGGTATCTATAACGACGAGTTTGGCGTGAAGCCAAGCCTGCAGATGTCGAAGCAGAATCTTGGCCTCCGCGGGCTCTTCTCGGAGAATATTATAACACCTATTAACATAATCTCTTATGTTTTAGTCTCATTTTCCAACTAATGTCTTCTGTGATCCCTAGACATGTCTGCTTCTGTTTGTAGTTTGAGTCTTTGCTTTAGGTTTCTTGTTTTGATGAGTCAATTAAGGATTACACGGAATAAATGTTTGGACTTTGGAATGCGAAATGTTGTTTTAATTACTTCTTTTAATACGATTATTCTGGAAAGGTTTGGATGTTGTTATGGACTTTGTCCAATGGTTTTAAGATGTTATTTCTTTCTAAGGGGCTTTGTTATGTGCACAAAAGTATGCGAGCTTTGAACATCTTTAACGGGCTGCTTCACTGTATATTTACAGATCATTATTAACTCCCCGTGTTAGAATAAAACACCATTTACAACACAAAATCCAATACAATATCAACACCTAACTCGGGTGAATCCAATAAATCTTCCGACTATTCGGAATAGGTCTAACATTTACAAATATTGACCGACAGAGGTCGTGTTTGTCAGTGCAAAATAAACTTTTAATCCCTTTAGTTGGGACTGTGCTCAAACATTAAAACCGCTGCGAGCGCAACTAGGCCGTAGTTGACACTCAGTGTTAGACAAACAAAAATACTTTAATGACGGGATAATGATACTGAAACTAGCACCTAATTAATTTGGACACTGATGTAGTTAACTGAGTGGATTTAAATGGGATATTTAGTGAGATAAACTATTTTGTACTTTTTGTATTTAATGGTAAAGGAAGGATTTTTGAAAATTCGTGATTTCATCCTTTTTTTCAGATGAGAAATCATCAAATAACTTCTCCCGCTGTGAGAGGGGCAGGAGGGATTCTCAGAGTTTTACTGACTAAACCCATCCATATTCTTTCGTTTTACGTGTTTCGGGGCCACGGTATGTCTTTAGAACAACCGGAACCCCGGCAGATTTCGCCCCACGGTATGAAAGCTTGTATGAAAGTTCTTCAATTCTGACGATCGAATCACATCTAGTATACGGCTTGCATTGCACCTTGTAACCTTTTCCTTACGACGCAGGCACTTTCTCACCTTTTTTGTCAACGGACGAAAAAGAAGAGGCAGGCCGGTTACAACATCCAAATACCAACAAAGAGTTTTTATAAAGAAGTTTTTAACAATAGCAAAGGCTCTCTTTATGATACGGTTGCACTAGGAAAACCCAAGGGAGAAACAAAGGAAATTACAAGCTATATAAGCAAGCAAGAATATGTTTAATGGCATGTAAACACGTAAACAGAAACCAACATTGTTTGTATGTATCTTTTACGCGTATTTCGCTAAAGGAGCGAGTTTTAGTGGAATTATCCTTACATTATTACGTACTTTAATGTTTGTAAGTAACGCTTTAAGCTTGCGGATCTCTATAAAAGGTATTTTATGAACTTGGGTTGTAATTATGTTTGTTATACGTTGCTGAGGACTAATTAAAGGTAGACCAGTAATTGATTCTTACCTAAAATATTACAATGTGTTTATACTTAACTATCATATACCTTTCTCCGTACCATTTTCTCAATGAGTTGGGGTCGGTTCCAGTCAGGTAATTTAAGTACACAGAATACCAGGTAAATTAATGTTTTACTGCCTGCGACCGTTTAACCAACTTCTCGTCTTCCGTTCGATTCCCAGGTCGGGGCAAATTACTATTAGGTATTTTCGTCAGGAATTTCTTGTAGCAGCCACGGAGTATGGATTTAGTTTTTCCAAAGCGCTTCCCCTCTGTTACATGGGACTTAAAATAAATGGTGTATCTCGCTGGCTAACCCTTTTCGAATTACAAGCGTGATTTTATGTTATTTTTTTATATTTCTCAATTTATACATATAAACAACAAAATATAGGAATGTATAATCAAGTTTTTGTCAAAACGGTACTCAGCGTAGAATTTTATTTAGTATACAAGTTATACCTTTAAATTACTGATCGTGTTAAATAAATAATTATGTCGTAACCCATTTTAATTATGTATCACTAGCTTTTGCCCGCGGCTTCGCTCGCGTTAAATTCGGGGTAACACAGTTCCCCTTTCCTGATTTGCAGGTACCTGCTACCTGTAGTTTTTGCCCTTGCTCCTTATTTATTGTTATAGCAAAGCTAAGTTTTCCCTTTTCTTCCCTGTTTCTCCCTCATTTCTCACTTTTATTAAAAAAAAATAGCCTATATCCGTCTCCAGGGTCCCGAATATTTCTGTACCAAAATTCATCAAAATCGGTTCAGCCATTTAGTCGTGAAGACGTAACAAACCAACAAACAAACTCACTTTCGCTTTTAAAATATTAATATTAGAATCAATAGCTTAAATGTTTATCCAGAGTAAAATCTATCGTGATACTAAATTTTATCCAAATCCGTTTAGCCATTTGAGAGTGAACTTGCAACAAACATACACACATAAAAACTTGCACACTTAAAAATATTAAGTGTGATAAAATCTTCCAAACCAATATTTTAATGTGCGTTCTCTTTCTGTCCCGTTTCCCCTAGTGGGGGCTGAGGGCAGACACAATTCCTCTCCACCTCGATCCGTTGCAGGCTGCGCGCCTACCCCCACGCCAGGTAAGATCTTGTGTCTAAGCTTCCCACTTAGAGGTGATGGCCGATTAGCCGCTTACGCTGTAAAAGGGGAAGGCTTTCATTACCGTTATTTGATTCCGCTGAAATGTTCTTTCTAACCTTCTGAAGCGGATTCTATCGCTTTAATGCAGTTAGGGCTTCTGATGGTTTTAATAATCTCTAACAATTTACTGAACTTTTTTAAGTCTGCGGTGTATCTTCTTCGTGTATTTTTTTCCCAGTGCTTGGACTCCCAAAGGTCTCCCCCATAACGTTTCACTGTTCTCTTTGTGCAGATCTCCCCGGCCAATCTCTGACAAATCAAGTAATCTTATAACACAATTAACTTAAAACTTGACTTAATTTAAACATAACCTTCAATAATTTCCTCCAATTTCCCCAAAATCCGTGTTATGGCAGCTTTAATCCCTCTCCACTGCTTTCCACCTCACGCTTCATGTCAAAATGTCAATGTCATGGTAAAATCTTCATAATTATTAAAAAAAAACTCAAACTTTCCGGATTTAAATAAATTCTTGTACTAGTAAAATTATCCAGTACCAAAATTTAAAAAACTAATATGACTTAACTAACCTAACTTAACATTTTTTTTTCGGATTTAATATCAAACAAATAACTTCTGTTGCTCTGGGCGGAGCCGGAGGGAGTGTCAGACTTTAACTAACTAAAACCCACCCATTTTCCTTCTTATACACTTTGTGTTCCGGGGCCGTGGTATCTCTTTCGAACAACCCGCAACCTCGTCAGGCAGTAAGTAGCTCAGACGGGACCCTCGCTTTGCTGACATCTATTTGAGAGGCGCGTGGCATACGTTGGGAGGGTCCGTCCACAGAGCCGCGTCTATGGTGGTCGAGAATCGTCTCGCGAAACTAACTTACCCTGAAGACTAATTTCTAATAGAATAACAGTTCTATTCGAAATTAGTCTTTGTTTGTTATGACGTGTTCCTCATAAGCTGTAGTAACACTGTATCTCCGCACTGTATTTCCCAAAGGGTCGGAACTAATGTATACTACACCAATTTATGTAATACCTAATGTAATATTATGTCATGTAATCGAGGGCAAGCCGGGTTTAAATCAGTTTAAGCTAAGCTATTCTATACTTTAACTTAATATAACAAAGAGGTCAATTTTGTATTTTTGAACATAGGAAGTAATCGTTAAAACGCGTCAACCGATTGACTTCAAAACAGGTTTTACTGGTGGGAATCTTGTGGAGTTGGTGGAATCTTCTTTATGGCGTGGTTAGTGACTAACCTGATGACATCTGTGGGCTTTTGACTTGGTTAGCATACCGTCGAGAAGTATTTTTCAGGCACGATGGTTTCCACACGATGTATTCCTCATCAAAGCAAGTGATAATTATATAATACGTACATAAATCCAAAAATCAGAGTGCCTTGGATTCGAAATCGGGGCCTACGACTTGGCAGTCCGACAATCGCACCACTAGGCTATCACTGCTTTACACTAATCACGCGGGTGAAGTCGCCGGTAAAACTTGGTTGGAAAATAAAATAATGTTCCGTTTTTGTGTCCCGTTTCCCCTAGTGGGGGCCGAGTGCAGTCACAAATCCTCTCCACCGCATACAATCACAGGCTGCTCATCCAGCCTCATTCCAGGTAATACCAACATTTGTATATCCGCTTTATAATGGTCAGCGTCTAAGTATTTAAGCATTAAATATAATTAGGTATTTTATTTATTCTACTATTTTCTACATCATAATCTTCTTCCTCCCATTGTGCACTCCATGTAATACGTATTTATATTCCTGCCTTTAAAATGGCGTCCATATATTTAGATAGCCCCACCAATTTAAAAAAGATAAAGAAAATGTATGTATATTCTCTTTTAGTTCCATTTTTTTAGATGGGGCAGATGACAGAAAAAATCCTATCCATTTACCACAGCAGTGCTTCTCATGTACAATTTAGTTTAATAATTAATTAACAACTGTAAATAACTCGTGGCTCTAAGAAACTTTCTGTGTACTCATCAATTTTCCGGCCAATCAGAAAGAAAACAAATAATGAACGTGTATTCCTTTTGCTCCATTTCCCCTAGTCAGGGCAGATGGCAGACTCAATTCCACTTCAGCACATTCTGTGTCAGGCTTCGAGCCTAATCTGCCTAACCTCGTTCCAGGTAAGATTGTGCTTCTAGCTTCCATTACGGCTAATGGTTTGGGCTGTATATGTATATACTAAACGCTTGAAAAGCACCAAAAATTACCTTTATTTTTATTCGCTGTTATTCCTAGGAGAACTCATAATAACTCATTTTTATACAATTTGCAAAATAAGTTCACTTAATATTGAATACTTTTCATCGTTAAATATACTTGCAACGTCGGTACTTAAATGAACGGCCTAAACAGAAAACACCCGTTCTTTTCCTTCTTTAATGACATAATTTGTAACAACACCATAAACAAAAGATAAAAAGTCTTCATTTTATACTCCATGGGTATTTGCCCTGCACAACAAGGGCTGTTAAGCGATTTCTGACAGGTAATATGCAATATATTACTTTATCGCGTCTATTAAAGCGTCTCAGAGACCATAAACAGTTTCTTTTAAGTGTAATGAGTTATTTGGCGAGTAATTGAGTTAAGTTCTTGCGATCTCGAGTTATGAGTTGTGCCTATTTGTAATTCGTCGTAGTCCGTGGCACGGCGCCAGCCCCCCTCCCCATCTTGCAGATATTAAATAGCGGCCACTTATCTAAGCGCCCGCTCACCGCACAGACTCCAAATCAGCACTATCTCAACTGTTTGATATTCAATTTAATTTCGTTCAGAGGTAATACTAAATTGAAAAGCGCTTACGTGTGTGAAATTTAACAGCAATTGAACACATGTGTATGCTTTGTGTTTTAACAGAATTAGGTACATATTGATGAGCTTCGCTGACGCCGATTCAAAAAGTTTCGATAAAAAGATCCACATGCAAACTATAGGTACAGTTGGTTAATCCGGTAATATAAAACAATTGAAAGTCACACTGCAGAGTTGAGTCGGATAGAGAAAAGTTCGCTGAGATTGAGGTTTAAATTACAGGCCACGTTGAATTTATTTAATTTTCATCTCGGGATAATTCGAATTTGAGAGCAGAGCATTTAATTTTCATAGCTTAGTGAAATCCCATTTCGGTGAAACCCGATTAGTGTTTAAGCGGCCGTGGCCTATTTGTTATCTTGCTGAGAAAAACCATTTGAACATTTCTCGGGACAGGCGAACAACAAAATAGCGGAGGACGAGGGGAACAGCGGAGTTGTGTGAGTTAATCATGAAAGCCGAACGCTAATCGCTTCGCATTCACCGCTCTGGATTCACTTTTTTGTGTTGTTTGCCGTCGGGATAAATGTATGACAACTCCGAGATATGTTTGAAGTATATTTATCTGTGTTTTCTTTGTTTAACTCCGAGCTCCTTGTGTTGGCTTCGTGTTTGTAAAAGAATATTATATTTTCAACGAAGTTTAGAATTTATAGGAACAAAGCAAATGTGTTTCGTATCTAAATAAAATTCAAACTCGATTCTAGACTTCTAGGAATCCGGATTGTTTTCTTTTGCTGTATGTTTACGAATATTTATACTGGATTCGGAAAGTTTTAAGCTCTTTTCAAAGAGCATAACTCTGGGATGGGATGCCTGAAATTTAGTAGCAAGAGCGTTTAAAGTGGGTCAGGCGAGTAAATTGAAATAAAACCCATTACATTTGTGACCTCGCTGTTAATACAAGAATTAGTTGAGCGCTTCATTCGCAGGTACAACTGTAACCTGAATGTTCAGTTTGCACTTCATTCTTATTAAGCTAGCCAATTGAGTTTTGGATTAATTACTTTTCTCTAAATACATTTATATGAGTGAGGGGCTTTTGGTTAACGCAGCTGCACAAGTCGAACTCCTTGGATGGGTGACCATCCATTACATCATACTTAGAACCCTCCGTGCCTCATAAAGCACCTTAAGCCTTTGGTTTCAGCCGTCAATTGTTGGATTCAGACATTCATAAGCCAGAAAGTCCGAGAACTTGCCCTAACAAAACTGAGGTAGTAACCCCAGTTACTAAGTTGTGACGGATTAATTTGTGGTTTAATTGGGTTAGTCCCTGCAATATTACTAAATATCTTTTAAGTATATAAAACACATTATACAATATATTCGTTTAGTTGTCATGAAAATTACTCATAATAACATTCATGTATTTTGTGCGCAGTGCCAGAGTTGGGAGGACTAGCGCGTCGCCCCGGCTGTTCCAGTGCGTTCTCCGCGCCGTCCACCGCGTCCCATCATGAACAAGGTTAGTAGTCCATATTTATATAATACTAGCTGTGCCCCGGCATGCGTTGCAATGCAATTTTCTATATTTCTACCTACCCTACCTATCCTACCTAAACTACACTAAAACCTTGCCTTTGACTGCCCTGCCTTTAGCATTTCTTTCCTTTTTTTTCCCGACGTAAAAACCATCCTTGGACTTCAACGAATATTTTAATAAGAGAATTGGTAAAATTGGTCCAAGCGTTGTTGAGTTATGCGCTTACCAACACATTTTGCGGCTCGTTTTTATATTATAGATTCTCCGTCGTGGAATTCGGTAATTGTCTCATGGGGTTGTATTATAAGGGTCGTAAATAAAATATTAAATATTTTCGGGTTACCTAAGCATATACAGGTTTAAAACTATCAGTTTTAGCACGCAAGAGTAACAAACAAACATACATCGTTTCATCCTCACTATTCTTCACATTTATAATAATAGTAACAAGGTTGTATTTAATGATTTTGTAGTGGTCTGTGGGTTACGTGGGTAATTTATTTCATCACCCGTACTCTCAAATGAGGGGAAGTAAAACATAGTGGACATGTTCTAGACTTAAAATTTGAAAGTCTTTGAGGTATACCCAGTAGTAAGTAAATTACAGCATACTCACTCTCACTGCCAAAGTTAAGACCCTTGGTTAAGACTGGTTGTTAGTCTTGCGGATACTAACACCAATCAAAGTTCTACAAATGATAGCCAGCGGGGATGCGGCTAAACGGACTTTCGGATCGGAGGAGCTTGGATATGTATTAAATGATCACCTTTCCATGTCCTTAATTGGAAAGCGTTGTTTATTTATTTATTATATCCTACTAGAAAACATTAAGGGTTCAAAAATTACACTTGGAGCTACAATTTCCTGTTTTTTTTTTATTTCCCGTACGACTATTTCTCTCAGAGTTACAGCCTGTTGAACATTTTCCAAAAATTTGAATTTATTTTGATCCCTTAATTTTTCCATTTGGGAAAACAAACAGTAGTACATTAAATATAAAAAGTGTTGACTTAACATTAAACTTATCAAATATACTACTCACAACATCTTCCACAGATTATAGGTATGTACTATATGGCATAATACAAACTGTCAGCTGACGTTAACAACGTTTAACTTTAACGTATAACCTTGAAGATCGGCTCCTGCGGCATTTCCTCTCATTATTTAGTCATTGCTTTTGTGATCTCGTAACAACACATGCAAGCCGACAACCCGGTTTTACACTGCTCCGGTCTAAATTAATTTGTTTGTGTATAACGTGTATGAGGCTGCAGACTGTCCTATCGTTACCAATACATGTCTGTGTAATACATAAACTCATTGGTCGAATGGTCGAAAGCGCGGGTGCTCATCATGAGGTTTTGGGTTCGATTCCCGGGTCGGCCAAAGTGTTATTGGGTTTTTCCATCAGGAACTTCTCAGTAGCAGGCTCAGGGTCGTCCCTTATTACACGGGACTTATAAAATAACGGGCGAAATGTTTACTATAAGTTACAAATCTACCTAACCCTACGGGATAACAGGCGTGAAGTTATGTTATATTAAAACATTCAGTTCTATGTTGAAATAGCAACAAATTCCAAAGATAGTCTCACGTATTGTACGGACTCTGAAAGCAAATACATTTTATAAACAATTACGACACCGCATGTAAAATATGGACATAAGTCAAATAGTTGAGTGGTAAACTATCAATAAATTACCGGTATGACAAATTTTAATGATCTACGGTATGGCTATACGGCTATCCATTTCATATTTGTCTGCGGGGCTAATTTATAGACTGTTCACTGAGAAGGTACATTTTTCATGTTAGAGGAAAATTGCTTAATCTTCTGTTCTAATGGAGCTATTATTTTTACCATTGGAGAAGGAGGCGGGATGGCTGAAAATGTTGATGATGGATTGGCTTCTGCGCTACGTGACGCGGGTTTGATTTTGCGCTGAATAAAGTAATTCTAGGGCCAGTTTATTGCGTTAGAGATACAGAAAAGAAAAGAAAATTAAAATTGAGCAAACTTTTCAACTGGCATCGTCGTGTCATAGGTTTTGATCCTGGTTGCTGGTTGAACGAAAGAGATACCGCGGCCCCAAAACACAAAGGGTAAAAGAAGAAACATAGACGGGTTTAAGTCAGTAAAAGTCTGACACTTCCTTCCGCTCCGCTTAGAACGGGAGAAGTTATGTGATGTAAAGGGGCGTTTCAGGAGATCCACGGAACGACCTCAAAAACATTGCTTACACTTAAAAATAAACAAGAGCTCATTAAAAACCTAAGAACCCTGTAAAATTTTATAAATAAATGATAATAGAGTAAAACCTAGAAAAAATCCAGTTCTAATCATAACTATGAAGTTTAACGACACCATTTCCATGAAAATATCGTCGGAACTTCCAAGTGCAGCACTTCTTAGCACTTTTAATGGCGTGCAATAGAAAGGCACTCGTAACTTGCAACTGATATTTATTGCGAGCCAATTACGTACAATACTGATGAATAATAAACTAGCTTGTGTAGTGGAGGATAAAGAAATATGCCTGTTGTAGATACTTCGCGTTTTAATGGAGGGGTAGGTAGAGGTATTAATAACGCATCTACAATTCTACACAATGCAGTTATGTACAATGATGCACGGATATATGCAATGTCCTTTATTTACATAAATGAAATTCTCATTATTTTTTTATCCAATTCAATTTCTTACCTAGTCATACGGCTTACAAAATCATTAAACGGTTTTAAGATAAACTAGTCCACATCGCTGTACTCAATTCAAGAGAATGAAAAATGAAATTCTTAAACTCTCTCCTACAAACAGCGCACAGCCTAAATCTAAAAACAGATGCCTAAGCACTAAGAAAGGGTTTTTGAAAATAGCGGGATGAGCTTGACACCCACCGGCAGGATTAGTCCACACTAGCTCAAATGGCAGATGGATGGAAATTAGATAGGAAGCCTTAGTAGTATAATAAAATTTAAATATTTCTTCCTCCTTTTTTTTAATGGGAAATCTTCAAATAACTTCCCCTGCTCTTGCCGGAGTGGGGTGTGTGTTAGACTTTCACTAGCTAATACCCATCCATTTTCTTTCTTTTGCCCTTTGTGTTAAGGGGCCACGGTATCAACCTGCAATCCCGGCAGGCCCTGGCAGGACCCTCTGCTCTGCTGACATCTCTTTGACGCGCGCGTAGAGAACGAACGTGCAGTCGACACGGCAAATTAAATACCCTAAAGTAAGGGCTACATGGGGCAAACATTTGGAAGAATTTCGTTATTTTTACCAATCACTCAGTTCGGTCAGATGGTTTGCAAAATGATAAATGTTATAAGCTCTTAAATAAAATAATCTCAACTGTAATCCTTTCCGAACTCTTATATCACTAACAATTTATTGTTTAATAAAATAAACAAAGGCAGTAAACACAAAAATAAAAAACGATTTTCCAAACATTCGCATTTGCAACTCAACACAAAAGCGACCTAATGACGTAATTTTAAACAAAGTAACATTCACGCTGTAAGTCAAACAAAATTCAATAATCTAATTGATACACGATTGCTCTAATTTATGTTCGCAAAAATAATTAATTCACCGTATCTGACACCCCACTGTTAGGTTTCTGCCCCTGTATAGTTATCTCTTTGTTTGGCGGTACCTAGCCCAGTACGAACCTGCAGTAACTCAGTCGCCGCCGGGAAGTTATTTCAGCACCGACACTTGGTTTAAGTAATTAATTCTTTTGCCGTTCCGTTTGAACAAACCAAGTAGTCAACTTCAATGTTACAGTCGACGTTTAAACGGTAATCTACGCTATTTTCATAATACTTCGATTTAATCGTAAAATTCTGTGTTTTCACTTAAAAATGCCAAACTTTGAATTCGTATCAAGAGGAGGGAGGGAGGGGGAGTAAAGACTTGTACTGACTAAAAGCCACCCATGATCCTTCTATAGCTCTTTATATTCAGGGGCCGCAGTATCTCTTTCGAACAAACCACAGACCCGGCAGGCGGTGGCCCTGGCAGGCCCCTCTGCAAGCTATCTATACTAAGGGCCAATTTTGCAATCATCACTTTCCTGCCCTTTTTTATTTGGGGTCGGCGCAACACTTTTCTTTCATTCCGCCCTATCAGACGTCACAGCAACATTTACTCCTTTCTCCTCCATATCATTCCTTACACAATCCATCCATCTTTTTTTTGGCCTTCCTCTCGCTCTCCGTCATCAACATTAAGGTCCATCACTCTTTTAGCCACATGTGTTTCATCCCTCAGCATTACATGTCCATATAGCTCCATACCAAGACAAACGACTCTTTTTCAATTTTTCTATAACAAGCGCAACTTTCATACATGCACATATTTATAAGCCTTTTTTTTTCGGATGGGAAATCATCAGAATCAATGACTCGTACTGACTAAAACCCACCAATGTTCCTTCTGTTGCCCTTTACGTTCCCAAGCCGCGGTATCTATTTCGAACAACCCGCAACCCCGGCAGGATATTTATAAGCCTCGTAGGGTTAAAAAGAAGTGTGCCTAATAATACACTAACCTTTCGTTAGTTGTATTTGAGTCCAAGGTATCAGGGGGCTAGAATATCAGCCATCAACCGGGCAGAAGTCCAGACTCTGTGGTTGCTACTAAGAAATTCCTGATGGAAAATTCAACAGGACTTTCCCGGCCCGGGAATAGTACCAAGCACCTAATGCAGCAGTCGCGCTTGTAACCACTCGACCAAGGCAGTCAAAAAAGGATTTTTTTAATTTATTTTTTTAAAACCTTGCCCTACACTAGAAGTTTCTCCTGTATCGTGGGTGCTTTTACAAATATTTAAAGTCACATACACAATCAGCCAGACCCGAAACAACTACCTGTATGTTATAAAAATATTACTTCCGTGCGGTGATCGAACCCGCGACGCACAGCGTAGAAAATCATCAAATAATATCCCCCGCTCTGGGTGGATCGGGGACCGGAGAGTATCAGACTTAGACTATACTGACCAAAACTCACCCAAAATATCTTTAGCACAACCCGATGTTCATCTTTGTGCCTAATTCCAATCAAACCATTGAGAAACCAACACACAAACAAACATTGAACCCATTTACTAAAAATAACCTTATAAAAAACTTAATGAGTTTCAAAACCCTAATCCCTTCGTGTAATTAATTTGATACGTAACGATTACAAATATTTGTCGCGTCTCTCAATTACACGGAAATTCTTACATCGTTAAGCTTTTAAGATCTTCATCAGTCAACATTACGTTAATTATTTGTTTAAATAACAAAATTGAGTTATTATTACTCATTAATTTTGTTTGATGTTCGCTTTTGTCATTAAGTAATGGTTGATTCCGCTTAGTTGAGGATTAAGCTTTACATTGTTTCGGTAAGAGACACTAATTTTGGTACTGTTACTGTAAACTTAGTATTGTTTTACAGTTCAGTTCACTACTTAATTAAGTAGCGAAGCTAAGAGAACCTTATTTCCTTTATGTCTAAGCTTCTTCATTGCTGAATTTAATCGTCTATGTATGTCAAAATACTTACAAGTCTTTGTCTCTACATGAAAGCGTTGAATCTCCTCCAAATGTTGTCATGTATCTTAAAATAAACAGAAAATTACATCTGTATACAGTACACACACAGTCGCAGTGTGTGTTCCAGACATATATCATCAAATCTATCCATTACCCGAGAGAAAAGCAAAACAAACAGAAACAGAGTTCAAAGGCACGACGCGGAGTCTTTTAGATTTCGTTCATACACTTTTAAGAGATACAAGCAATATCCATCAAGCAAATAAAATAATAACAGACATGAGGAGCGAGCCCGGCGCACACTGCACGAAATCCCCGCTTAGTTTAGTTCCACTACCATCCTGAGCTCCTATTTGCAATAAACACGTCCCGTGTGGTCCCACAACTAGGAACAAGTTTCACAGACTTGTTTGCACTTGGAAATGTTAAAACTGGGACTTTAGTTCGTAAATGGTTTGAATTTCTTTGGTCTCTCGTGAACTCTGAATTAGCTACGGTCGAGATCTTTAAGAAATGGGTTTTCCTAGTTAAAACTACATGAGCAAGTAAAGCAAGTGCTGAAGAAATTGGACTGAATGGAAATTGTTTCTTGTTTTTAAGTTTGTTTAGCATTTCCATAGCAATACTTTTTGTTTTTCTTGCGTAAATGTCCAGTTGATTTTATATTTATTTAAATGAAGTATTCTATTTATGTCAACTTCACGATAATCGTTTGCAAATATTTATCTAAATCGTCTTTTTCCTTATTAAACATAAATATTGGAATCGTAACGCGTAACCGATTATATCCATTATAATAACACCTTTTTAAGCGAGAGGGGTACATTTCCTGCAGTAACCATTATCCGGGGATGTTAACAATCCAATCCAAATATTTGACTAGAGCTATAAAAAGCAGCGCTGAAAATTCACCCGTCGTCTAAGCAATGATTTCAGCAGTTAAACAACCGAAAAACTCGAATATGCATGGCGGTGTTTTGTCTAAAAATAAAATGAAGTGAGAACGAGACTCGAATAAAAATGTCTTGGCGTCCAGGAGAGGCTTATTATGAAGGCAATATTCTGTTACGCGTCCGGAATTTATATTTAACCGCTAAACATCAGCTTGTCGTAAGTCTGTGTCACGTAAATTAGGGCCGTTGTAAACTACTTAACATTCTTTTATCGACTAATTATATCAAGAAAATAAACAATGAATTAATTAATGCCTAAAGTGGTTTACGTTACGCCTTGATTATTGTGAGTAAAACTCTTCCAGTTTATTGATGTAAACAATTTATTGTATCAATAATTCTCAGAAACGAGAAAATACCAGAGGGTTTATGATAAGCCGGATTTCGGCGCGTATTATGTTGGTTAAAGGATTTTTATCTATTTTTTCGCATAATCATGAGGTTTTAGAAGTCTTTTCTCTGCTTCGCGCTGTAATCTTGTAAAGATACATCTGTGGAGCAATTTAAAATATAAGGGTTAACGAGGCGAGGAAATGTGAAATGTGTGCAATTGCGTTTCCCGCTCGTTTGACGGCGTCGGAGTAAATGGTGAAAAGTCAATTCATTTTCAAGACCACTTTTGTGCAAACATTGTCAGTTTCCCCAATGTTATTTTTCACTAAAAATGTTATTTGTAGTCGGATAACACGTTTTATACCGTTTCCGCACCATTGCGAAGCGTTCGCTGCCCGCGGCTTTCGACGCTCGAGCATAAATATTTGATGTGAAGCAGGCTCAAACCACAATTTTACTTTATCACAAGCCACACGTTTGTTGCTCTATTTCAACCGACGATTACTTGTTTACAAACGTTATTACGTCGCATGAATGGCGCGCGATAATTAGTGAATAAATGGTACGATTCGAAATGATGAAATGTGCTCTGTGATAAGTGGTCCAATATAGTGGTGTAATGAGGCCGCAATGGGCTATTATCGTTATTCTATATACATTGGGGCGGCGGCCTCCCCTGCCGCCCTGCCGAGCAGAGGATACAGTGACCCTTGACCTAGTCCGGAAGGGTAGCTCCCCTCCCTCGGAATTTTCTCTCCCGATACCCCAACTACAGTTTCATAATCAAAATTTCGGGATACCTTTTCTGTTTACAGAGGGGTGCATGCAATATAATCGAATATTCGTTATTAATTTGAGTACAAAGTTGAATGTGCGCGTTACTCGGAAAACCGACGTTTAAGTTGTGACCTGTACAAAAAAGTTGTATTTTTAAACCTCATAGTTTAAGTATTATGTTAGTTAATTAACTCGCAATAATCCTTCCTACATATATACTAAACAACAAGTAAGTTTGTAAGTTTTTATCAATCCACTGTCAACAACAACATTATAGACAACAAAAATAGTCGATGGCTGAATATTTTTATACGAATACATTCCAAAGGATTATTAATAATTTATTATTTAAATATTGTCACGGGCCAAAACAAAGTGATTTTTACCATCAAACAAGACCATAATTATGATTTCCGTCAAAAATCCCACACGAAATAAGTAGTTGATCACAAAAAAACCTAACTGACTAGAGCAAAAACATTCTAACCACATTGCGGCGAAAAAATCCCTAAGCAAAAATTACATCACGCAATTTATAACACACACCGTGCCCAGTATATTTTGACAGGCGGCAAATTAGGAAACTAAATTATATCTACTGAATTTTCCATATTATTGCTCATAGCCTTGACAACCAGCGCCACTACAAAGGCTCAGGCTAAATTGGAAGATTTACACACATAAGATACTAATCAAAATCAGATTACACACTAAAGATAACAACAATGACGTAAGTGTGTACACTTGTTATAAAAAAGGCAGAGGTTTGATGTTATACAGCCACGACACAGATTGTCAATGATGGGATTAAATCCCATGGGGAGAGGGAGAACCAATCGCATTTGCTCTTTGAAATCCAATACAAAGGATCTGAACGATTCGATTCAATAACATGAAATCGTTATTTTTCTATAAGCTGAATCTCGAACGTAGAACAAGTAAGTTCGCCATGAAGTGACTTCTAAATTCAAAGTGACGTAAATTCGAAAGCCAACGGTAGGACCCATCAGCCTCAACTTTGAGACAAATTATTAAGGAAACGACGCTCTGGAGTATGCCATAACACGTCAGCCTTATTCAACTCTTCATCGTGAAGGATTATTGGACGGAATTATGGTTCGGGAATACTCGGGCCGTCTCGTGATTACCTCGGAGATAATAGAAAAGCTTTGTTTTGTTCTTAACACGATAATACCGTTATTTCGAGTGTTGTCGGGTCTGTTAGTACAGATGTAGCTGGCGGCCGGACGGAACGGATTGGACGGCTAACTAGATGGTATGCGTATGACTTTCTTTTTGTTTATTACAAAAAGCTTTTTGTGTTTCTTCTTCGTTATTTTTTGGTTTTTTCATTTTAGGGTTCCGTAACTCAAAAGTAAATACGGAACCCTTATTGGATGACTTTGTTGTCCGTCTATCTATGTGTCTGTCTGTCCGTGAAGGTAACATATACTTAACATATACTTAAGTCTGTAGTCCTTGGAGCTGTAAAAAAATCTACGCAATCTCTAAGTCTGCATATAGGCTAGATATAGCTGTTTATATCGTAAGTTTGTTCGGAACTCTCGATGTGCAAGTCCGACTCACACTTGCCCGGTTTTGTTTTAATATAGACTTAGTTAGAATTACCTTCTTATGAGGAGACCCATGATTAATTACGAACCGCAAATAGCTCTTATTACTTGCATATATTTACTGGCTTTGTAAAGATGGTAGATCTTTCTTTAAAATTTCACCCATTATCTAATTATAGTTCACTGAAAAAGCTGTAATGTTTTTTATTTACGAAACTCTGTATGTAGTGGATGATCTCCCATCCACGGAACGCCCTAGGCAAGCGCGGCTTTACCTTAAGACCCAACCGAGTGGCTGTCTATTTAGCCACGAACTACTCAACATATTAAATTGTTAGCATTATATTCCGATGCTCCAAGTTACATTCAAGCTATAAATCCTTCCCCTCGATTGCCTCACTTGAATTAAAATTATAATCAGCCACCGTTACACACACATTTGTAATGCAGACGCAGTAATCCCTCAAGCCGATATCAATATGCGGAATGCAATACATATCCAATTACAAACGTCATTAGTCGGTTGAACTGTAATTCTATGGACACAGACCAATATCCAATAATTAATTCCTGGTAAACTGTTCGTTATATTATCACAGGAGATACTAATAATACAGGTAGTTACTCAGTCGTCTGTGTTATTGAATTTCAAAGACATGATTCAATTATTATCTCCTTTGATTCTCTGTGCGCCTAGTACCTGATTGGTGGTCTAATATCTTTGAGCGTGATTCCCGGTAACTATGTGAATGCCATTTGTTGGAATATCTGATTCTCCCAAAAGCATTTATACCAGTTACGGCATAAGTAAAGTCAAATGCAAACTCATCATCTTGTAGGATATTGGATTACCGATAAGAAACACCTACATGGCAATAGGATCAATATCTTCGCCCCGTAAAAATGTTAATTTCAATCAAATTTATCTTCGGCTAACCTGTGCAGTCCTGCGAATGAACACAAACGCCAGTTTTAGTTGCGTTTTACTGTTAACCCTACTTGTTAGACACAATGTATTTTCGTACTTACCATAAAGATTTTATGTAAGACGTATACATAGACGTATGCGTCCAAGAACCACAAAGCGAAAATAAAATAATACTAGAAACAACGAAAAAGCTCCACGAAAAAGAATGTCTTTATAAAATAGTGCAGAAAATAATTGAGTTTTATTTTTTCAAGTAGAAGCCCGTGTTGGTACAAATAAGGCACAAAGGCAGGCTTCAGAGTTATGTCAACAAAATACCTTGGACACAGTCCATCGAGACCAAACACAACTACACCATTTTTACGAGAAGTGAAATCGGCTATTTAATTATTTTGTTCTGCCTCTTCTTCCCAGCTAAAACACTAGAAAGTGGCTAAGGGTGACCGTTTTAAAAGAATGTCTTGTGTTATTACGTTCAGAAATCGCTGATCATCAGCTTGGCTTAAATAAATTACTTTTGATTATGATCAAATGAACAGTATAAACTAAAATGTGTATATTAGTTTGCTCTGCTAATTTGATAGACAAGAATACAATATATGCTGCAAAGTTTTAATAAAATTGCTGATGATATTTAAAGTGAACTTTAACTGCAGGAAAAGCAATTTTTTAATAATGAATTGGTTTTGACGAGTTATTTTTGCCTCTAATATAAAAATCCGGCCAAGAGCGAAGCAGACTCGCCCACCGTGGGTTCCAAACAAACTTGCGACATAATCGGCTATATTTTTTAACTGCGTAGACTTAAAAGGTTGGTTTTATCACAGTACAAAGGCAACAAAGACTTAAGTATATGGCTTTAAACTCAACTCGATACCGTGATAAATGGTCTTGACAGACAGACAGACGGCCAACGAAATGACGAACGGAACCCTTATTGGAAAATAAGGGTTTGCTTTTTCTTTTTGAGGCGCGGAACCCTAAAAAGGTTTGTAATTACCGTTTGTAATATTTTACAAACGGTAATTACAAACCTTTTTAACTTTTTACTTTTTTTTTGTCCTTCATTCATTTACTATTTTCTATCACGCTTATAATATTTGAACGTTTAGGTATTAAGGAGAAAACCGCATAAAGTTATTTAAGTTAAGTTAGTCACCGTAGATCATGTACAATCCCAAATCCATTGTATTCGCTCTTTTCTTAGTTAATTGGCCTTCATTATTTATTTTTCCCGTCTTGTTTTCGTCGTCTCTTTACTGTGAAAGACAAAATGAAATGCTTTTTGGGACTCTTATTTCATTGTTAGTGGGTATTATCACTCTGCACCGCGTATAATGTGTTTCAGTAAAAAACAAGGCGCTTTAACTTCATCATAGTATTCATAATTATAATTAGTCCAAAAATATAACATGCTGATTTTTAGTGACGTTGCACGTTGTAGGAAAGTTTCACCATCCAATGGAAATAACTCAGAAAAATACACGCTTTGTTAATCTAGACTTGACTAAATTCCATAAGTTTTTTAATTCCTATAAAACATACTTATGCTCAACAAAAGCTCAAACTTTAACCGTTGTACTAACAAAAGTATAAAAATATAAAGTCGAGATAACTCGGAATGTTCGCAGAGAAAATTCTTACAAAAATAAAACTAAGAACATTTTATTGGATATAAAATTTTTAAACATAAAACTGTAATTAACCGGTTGGCCGACCAACAAATAAACTGAAACTTGGAAAGGCAACGTAGACTTTATTAATTATTTTCAGCAAACGTGGGAAATTTGCGACGGAAATATGAGAAGCCATGAATACGGGATGCTTTGGTGAAATCTCTGGGAATCTGTGTGGAGCAAATGAAAACTATCTTTGAAATTATGTTTCAAAAGATTTCTTTTGTAAAGCGGGGTGGAAATGGCAGTTAAGTCCTTGTGTAATTTAAAAGTACCCTCGAGCTTTGCAAATGAATTCGTTGCTAGGCAATAATAATGTAGTAATGCTCTTCATTACTACATTATTATTACGTACAAAATAATTCTTTGGTAGGTAATAATAGTGTAGTAATGATGAGTATTCTGCCTCGTTATCATTGATGACTACTTATTAAAACAGAATATTGAATGGAATAAAAAGTTTTTATCTGATAGAAGTGGAGCCAGCGCTATCGGATATTTATCTGTATAATTACACACAATTATACACATGCGCGGTAGACAGGGCTGCAAGATCGAAGTATCAATAGGTGTATTGCAGTTATTTTTATAGTAAAACTAGCTTTTGCCCGCGGCTTTGCTCGCGTTAAATTCGGGGTAACACAGTTCCCTTTTCCTGATTTGCAGGTACCTGCTACCTGTAGTTTTTGCCATTGCGCCTTATTTATTATAATAGCAATGCTAAGTTTTCCCTTTTCTCCCTCATTTCTCCCATTTAAAAAAATGTGCCATTGCCGTCTCCAGGGTCACTACTATCTCTGTACTAAAATTCATCAAAATCGGTTTTGCCATTAAGGCGTAAAGAGGTAACAAACAAACAAATTCACTTTCGCTTTTATAATATTAGTAAGGATGTAAAACAAAATGGTGTTTATAGTATTACTGAAACCATTCTATTGATATTAATAAAAGCATTTCCATTCCCACTAAAAAAGGATTTAAAAATCCTGTGACACTTTACCCTACGCAATACCAAACAAATCAATGCAGTTCAGTCTGAATTTTTTTAACCATAAAATATTGGTTAATAAAACTTAACGAACATATTTCGAACAGAAAAGAACGTAAAATAAAAACAAATATTAATCGAACGTATTGTTCACGTTGAAATACTTTAAAACGTTTTGATTCAACCTGAAATTCAATGGAAAACGTTTCAACTGCCTTCCACTTCTGACACTTTGTTAACAGCAGAACATATCGAATAAAGTTACAATTACGTTTAATATAGTTACATAATAATAAAATAATAAAGTTACAATTACGTTTTATATAGTTATATATTAAACGTGAATAATTTTAAAATTAATAATTATATTTAAATTGCGATACAGATAAATTATATATTATGTAATAGTACATTACGATATTAGTGCGTAAAGATGGGTATAACATGCGAGTCGGAATTTCAGCCCGAGCCGAAGGCGAGGGCGTAATTGAGCCGAGCATGTTATAACCAATACGCACGTATATCGTACGACGTTTTTTAACACATTTGCGAGGAAACAGAAAAAAATAACCTTTTTAAATAAACTCAATCTGTGAATACTTTCCCGCCATTTTAACAGCGAGCTAGCGCTGCCTACTTTCGAATTAGATCGAAATTTGAATAGCAACAGCGCTAAGTGACAAAACCCTTTAAATAAATTAAAAAGAAAAAGAATAGCAACAGCGCGCTGCTCACTAGCTGGAGTCGTGCGGCGGCGATCAGTTCCAAATTTGAAATGGCAAATAATACTGTTATGGAATTTGTATGGACTATAAATTAACTATTTGCTTTGATAACACACGCGTTTTTTATGACCCTCTTTACATATTTAAAAGCGGTGGAATTATATCAGCTTAACGAGCAAGGGTGTTAAAAAATATGTTTAAAATAATAGTTAAATTTATTTTTTTAAATAAATATACATACATTTAATAATGTATGTTTATTCTAATCTGATAAAATGATGTTACTTAAAGTTAAGGTTCAATTCATTCTTTTTACAAGCTGTGTCTATGTTTTTTTGTTAATCTCTCTAAATAGTTTGGAAAAAAATTAAATTTTCTTTATGACCGTACATTAAAATTTAGGATGCACTCATAGTTTATTTTACGTAATTTTTTTTTAATACTGGCTTTAGGCTGAGTGCATTTCAGATTATACACAGATTTTTAAATTTACGATTACGATTTACGATTATTTTTACGAGCTATGGCCATTCATAAGAAATAGATTTTTCATAAAAACAGCTGTTGGAATTGAAACCTATTCAAGACATTAAAACAGTGACATTTCTAGTAGCCCCTTAAACTTTCTCGGAATCAGTATAATACTATTTGCAAGTTTCTACAAATTTATTGGACGCATGGTCGAACAAATGGACTCTAAAGAAAATAACATGACTACGGAGTACCGTTATTTTTTCGTATCGTAAAACTGAAACTTGTTACCATAAATTGGCAGCGATGTCTGCAAGCGAATTGATTTCGTGGCTCTTGCAGTAAAAATAAATAATGACAAGACTGCGCTTTGAAAATACCAAATAATGTATGCTTTAGTCTACTAAATTTTGACTGAGAACATATTTTGTAATTCTCGCATTTACATATATTTGTTTCTGTGTATTTAGGCCCTAGTACGAACCCGCCGTGTTATCATCATCTGCTTAACATTATGCCAACCATGTTGATATCGGCATCCAGTCTAACCGTATGCAGCTCAATACCAATACTTTACACGGAGCGACTGCAATAATGTTAGGGTAATACTATACGCCTTGGTTAGACTGCTTCACAGACTTTCGGGACACTGACAGTCTGTAATGAATGTCATAGGTCTACAAATGACAGCCAGGACCAACAGCTTAACGTGCTTTCCGAGGCACATAGGGCCAGGTTCAAAGAAGTGGGCTGCCGCGCACCGCCGCGGTGTAGCGTAGGACACGGCATCGTGCTGCGACAAGACGCCATACCGTCATTCGATAGCTGCGCCCGCGCTCGCCGTTACCCGGCGGCCGGTGCGGGACTGTAGACATGTCCACATCCACGCCATTAGTCACAAGCTTGCCGTGTAAATGTATCATGAACACGTCGATTTGACATAAAATATTTTCATTTCAAATATAAGTTATTCATATGGTTGATCCAAATTGTGCTTTTTGCAAACAATTTAACTAAAATGCCATGAGTAATTGTATTTCCAATTCAAAAATCGACGTACTTATGTAACGTTTACAGAGCTCGTGCTAGTAGGGCGTGTTGTTTCGATGTGATTTTGTTTTGTTATCTTGTCCGTGGAATCTTTCGTTTCGATTATCATAATAGAGAGAGGGTTATGTTATTGCAGATAGATGAACAACATTGGATATCAAACGTTTTACATATACCATGTATTGAATACATTACTATGTATATTATTTACCACAAAGAGATCTACTCAATACCAAAAATATATACAAGCATCAAAATAAGCAAAGAATAACGGGGTGTCAAAAAAACCGACCACTGCAATAACAAAAGTGCCTAGGAGACTGGTAGCATTATCACGTGTATTCTAGAATAATTATACCAAGTTTCATTTGTTTTCTAAGCATACCATAAACATTTGTTTTTTTTTACTTTGCCTCGCACTTTTTAATACACACACACAAACAGCCAGCCCCGAAAAAACTACCAGCAGGTCATACAAATACTTTGTGCAGTGCGGGGATCAAACCCGCGGCACGCAGCGCAGCAGTCGACTCAGCCCCTGCGTCAACCATGCCATCAAAAGAATTATTAGTAGTATTTTCCTATCGTGTAGCGTTCATTCTCTTCTCCCCCGTATATTCGTTGTAACCCGTGGTTTTTTCTGTCATCATTCATGAATCACCTTATGACATAATCTCGACACCAAACAAAACTTTATTTACAACTCAAGACGTAATATCTATGTAAATACTCACCGTGCAAATATTTGTTTCGTTATATCCTCTATGAGGTAGGCAAAGATCTTTACGATAGCTAGAAAGAAAACAGTAAAGGAGATAACGAGTTGGGTGTAAATCTCTAATACGGAGTGCGTAGGAGTGCCATTAGGAGGAAATCGGTTTATTCAAGTGATTCATAGAACGGACGATAAGCAACTAATGCCCTCTTACTTTGTCGGTGCTATATTTTCTACACTTACGACGCTTTGTGAAGCACTAGACTTGAATGGTGAAAGGTTGAAGAAGTTTATTTAAATAAACGATGGAAATTAAATTATAGTAAACAAGATTCCACCCGCGACTTCTTCCGCGTGGCTTAGTTTCTTTGTGCTATCGCTAACTTATATTCATGCTTAACAAAAAAAATTATAATATATCATATAAAAATAAAATAATATTTCTCTCCCCCTTTCTCCCCTGTTACTCCCCTTTTTCTAGCCTATGTCCGTCTCTAGGGTCCCTACTATCTCTGTACCAAAATTCATTAAAATCGGTTTGGACATTAGACGTAACAAACGAACTCACTTTCGGTTTTATAATATTAGTAAGGATATGAAACAAAAATAAACAAATTAGCTTAAAAAAACACACAATTTAGCTTGCACGCCGTGACTACGACAAGTAGATCACCACTCTATGGGAGGGAGCCCACCACAGCGCTGGTATTCAGTGGTCAACACGTAACTAAAACGTACGGAAGTCAAGAAGAGCGCATACAAATTTATTTATTATTAAATTTTAACATCATGATATCCCATACGTATAGCAAAGCATTATTCATACGTATAGCTATTTATTGGGTCTCTATACACATAAATCGTTGAACTAATGTAACCGTGAGATGCCTAACAGCTGGTTAAATTAATCAATGTTACACTGAGCAAGTTTACTAAATGTATTCTGTTTGATATTGTTCGTGTTTAACTTATTTAATTAGTTTGCATGTGGTTCACAGCTAAGTAGATAAACCAATTAATTCTCTGGCTATTGGTCGGGAGAGGAAGACGGATTCTGTATCTGCTTTCTTATCTTCTATAACCCAAAACGGCATTATTGAAGAAAAATAGAGAAAAAAAAAGTATTCCATAGCGTTTAAATTAATGTGACATCGCATTTAACCAGCGGACGGTCAACAATTCCAATTATGATAAGCCTTTCAGAGTTTATGAAGGAACAGATGAACATACAATGCGGTCAAAATCATAATCCTCTTTTTTGATTTGCCGTAGTTGGGTAAAAAAGTAAGGCGGAGGAAACCCTTTTATCTTTGCCTTAGAGGTATATCGAAAATAATAGATAGGTACTTATGCACAACCCAAAGCTGCTATTGGAACACGTATGTAAAAGTAACTTAATTAAGATAATTGGTTTGATTACGATGAATATCCTTATATTACATATATTATGTTGATTCTTGTTAAATAAATACTTATCTTATAACTATTTAAGATGTTTTAAGTATATTTATGTTTTCATTCATATCACAAATGTCTTTCACCACACACAGTAATTCATACGTCCTTTATTCAGAACATGGACTTTTGTATTGGTTTATAAGAAAACATACATTTTTATTCGGAGTTTCATTCTAAGAACAAACATCTGTAATTCTGAGGAAATCATACTTCCAAGAACCAATGTCTGATATTCAGAATAACAATTGCGTATTGACTAAACGGTATCACGGCTCAGCGGTAAATCACTAAAGATCTAATATCTCCGCTCCTTTGAACAACAGTTCCCCTAAAAAAGGATCAATATTTTAATAATAATACCCTTTACCGTGGCGTGGCTATCCAATAAACCAACATTCGGTACACGTGGCCAATTTACTTTTATGAATAAATCGCAAGCAACGGCTGGTAACCGACAATTTGCGCGGCGACTCGTTCCGACTTTATTATTTCACCACTTCATATTTCGGGGTGTTTATTAATGATTTTGTAATTGGTGGGCTGTCGGCCCGCACTCGTATTTCCATGGCCCATTGGAATCCATGGCACATGGGATCGCCAAAAATTTGTACCAACATAACGCCAGTGCAGCAACAATGGCAAATTTTCATATTGTGACGAACGTTGGCGGCTTTCAGTCCGCTTTGATTGTTTAATATGGATTACGCGGCGGCGTATTGTTTTCATATTTTGATACGTGTCAAAAAACCACTGGGTACTCGTACTGCGTACCTTTTAGTGAAATTCAGGCGAATTCAGTGTGACTTAGTGTTTTAATTTAATACTGTTTGCGCTGTCGTACTCAGTTCATAATGACCGAGTTAAATAGCGTTTTCTACAATGCGATAGGAATGTCAGATTGTTTTAAATGCCTCGCATTGCTACAGAGTTCATATAAATTAATTAGTAGCAAATAGGAACGGACAAGGATCTCGCTTTTAATTGACGTAGGTTCAATAAGAGAGCGACTAGTATTAAACTAATTGGCTCGCACTTTATTCATACTAAGATAATTCTGTATGTGTCTTATAATACTAATAATAAAAATAAACGTACTTAAATATTTTATTAATATAGCTGTGTATGTAGAGTGAATTGCGATAATGTTCCGGGCAATATGCCTAAAGGAAGGCAAATTAATATCCACATATAGGCTTACAGCTAAAGTACGACGGTATTACAAACACATTAATATCAACAACAATCAGATTAATATCTTTATATGACGCCAATAAATGTAATCATATATCTTGGGTTTTAACAAATAAGTTTAATCATTGATATCAGTAATAAAAGGCAGCTCATACTCGACGTGTATCATTTAATGACAGAATCCTGAAAAATGGTTAAATTCCCGAGACAGGGCCACCCTAAACAAACATTGCCGATATTCGGGTCATACTTTCTGCTTTATAGACTTTCAGGGACGACACGACCTTTGTCCTACGAATACAATTTAGTTGGTTCTAAGAAATGTTTTCTTTTTGTACTGATTTTTATTCGTCTCGATAGCGCATAAGTGTTTATCTATCGAGTATTTTGTTTACTTAAAACCGTCTGGAGCATTAGTGTTCTTGAACGCGATATTTCAATTTAATCAATACATCGGATGCACGGTAAAAGTCAAAATCAAAATTGTACTATTGTTTTATTAACAATAGCAAGTATGCTATATCTTGCCCATATTTATTCGCTACGCTTTTATCTGATAGCCATTTGCATCCGTTTAGCTGGAAGCCAACCCCGACGTAATTTGGGAGAAGGCTAGACAGATAATGATGATTTGATAGCCGTTTTGTAATTTAAAAAGAAACCCAAAAATAAACAAACAATCTAACATCGCTATTTCGTAGGCAGCAAACATATTTGTTTCCGTACACCATTTATCGGTCTCCAATAAAAAGATTTACACAATGTTCATAGATAGCATCGGAAACAAAAATAGATTGAAAACTACAGGCATTTTTCAATTAAGCGTTTTGCGTCGAAACGGCACGGTCCGTTCGGAATCGGAAATAAAACCAAATATTCCCGTAACCAGCGGTGTCCATGGCTCAATCCGATAGTTAAAGCGATGATCTTTATTATACCACCATTTATTTTATGGAAATTCTCACTTACAGTTCGTTAACTCAGGTTTGTATAAAAGCTCTATTTAAATAGAATATTTTTGTTTCAGGTAAGCTGGGTTTTGAAATTGATCATTTGATCGTGTTTTCATCGCAAGGTAAGTTTAATTTTAGACGTAATAAATATGTAAGGTGTTTGCGCCTTATAATAAGATAAAAATAAACTTTTCATTCCACTTCCAACGTTCAGGTAATCTAAAACATCGTCCGCTCATGCCTTCTACCATGAATACACCGAAACCCATGTTTACTTATTGATATTTATCTGGGCTCGTATCACAGATGCGTACTCCTCCTAATCACCACTTAACCGTCGCTTAAACAGCACAATGGGCCAGCTCGTCCGAACCGGGCCTTAAATAAGGACCCGGCGATTTTATCACACGTTCACGCAAATTATCTCCGTGGCCGTCGAGCTGAATGGCTCGTAAAACATCCACTACACTTATATTAGGGTAATATCAGTGATCTCGGTCATGCTAAACGACCTTCAAGATTCAAGACATCATCTAAAGGGGATTGTGAAAAACTGCCCCCGCTTATCCTTCTTGATATAGATGTTATCGTTGAAATCGCATCCGCTAGGCGTGTGTGCGACGTCTAACTGGACTTTATGTTTCACTTGGTTGCAGCTTATCACGATTCAGTTACTCGCCTTCTTCCGGGTAGCTATTGGCTACTGTTTTTAACAAAACTTTTGGTGCTTAAGACGGCCTTAGTATAAATATAAATATGCCGATTATTAAGATTCCCTTCGATAAAAAGAAAAAAACGGATCCCTTTACAGGATCATTCTGTAGGACCGTCTGTCTTTCTGTTAAGACCATTTATCTCGGAAACGTGAAGAGGTATCAAGTTGAAATTAAAACCATATACTCGGATCTATAGTCCCTTTTTTTCTTATGGATAATCAAGGTAGGGGTCTCTGATTTAACTTTTACGAGTTAATTATGAAACAGAACAGTGCAAAACGATGTCTAACAAAGCAATAAAACAAAAATAAAAAACTGTTTTCCAAGTGTCGAATTTATGATCGCTATTATCCGTCCGAAATCCCCATGCGGCCGACAACGACTCAACTTCTCCTTAACCTATGTTTGTTTTATTAATCCCAATTACTAAGTTGAGCAATAAATTGTGGTCATAACAAAGAACATTTTAACTTGGAAACTAGTTAATAATGAAACTCAGTTAGTCCAGGAATCGACTTCGGGGACCTTTTCCGACTATGTTGAGGCTTCTAGTCTAACCAGATTCAGCTGAATACCGTACTATACTTAGAGCTGCCTTTCTGACCTATGGTTAACCTGACGGTCAAGGAGTAACACTGGTTGTCAAACTTTCGGGCCACTGACTACATGCAACGACTATCAAATATCTACAAATGACTGCTGGGGCCAAACGCTTAACGTGCTCTCCAAGTCACGGAAGAATCCCGATATGTGATTGACCACCCATCTACGGACCAACCTCATTAAACGTAACTTAACCTTCGATCGAAACGTGTGGCAGCTTTGCCATCCTTGACCTAATGTGCTACTTAAACAGGCTTCTCTTAAACGAAAATTGAAATCTCTGTGCTTAAGTAAGTTAATAAGTTATAGGTTGCCTCTAGGAATTTATAATGGAAACGGCGTGTGGGGAAAGCAGAAAACTGGAGCAAGTAAGTCAATTTATTTTCCATCTTGACTTTTCCTTTACAAACAAACAGCTTGTTACTTGAGCTTTTATTTTATGTAGAAAGGACTAAAGTCGCACACAATATGAGGTAATAACCTGATGTATAAACCTATAAATATATTTTTTTTTTCCATTACCTAATATTGGAAATGCATTAAAAATTCTTGGGGGTAAGTACTCTATTTATTAGAATAGTTGTACCAATTACCGACAACTTCCAGGTGCAAAGTAATATGCACTTAAGTATAATTTAAATGAGCGACCCTGTAATTTGTTTGAATGAAGACATTAAAACTAGTAGCTAGTACTTGCACCAGCTGCTTATTAGCGCCATCTTGTGGTTAAAATGTAAGTTACGAACCAATAATCGTCCTCCTGTCTCAATTTGTTTGTGATCGGCGCAACATGTCTTCTTACATTTTTCTTCGTCAACGCAATATTCACCCACCTTCACTACTTCTAACATATTTCATTCAATCTATCCTTCGTTATTTCTCCTAAAACCTGACGCCTAAAATCATTCAATTTGAAAGAAAATCTTGACCTTACTAAAACTTCAAGGGCGCAGACCGTAGTAATACAAAGACCAATTTTGTTATAGCGATAACTGGAAGCGCCTAGGTTTCCGAGAATGTTTAGGCTGAAACTAAAGCTTCAAACAACGACTATTTCAACCAAATACTCAAATTATATCTAATTTTGGTACGTAGCGCTTTAACAGTAAAGAATTCTGAATGTTATGTCCAACTTTGAAGTATTGAACTATTGAAGAAGGTATACATTAAGTTCTGAGCCGTATTAGAACTTGACATACGCATATCATAAGCTTATAAGCTCGTTCAGTCGTCGGTAATGTTAGACTTAAAATACGCTTATTAAAAAAAAAGGAACAAAGCTCTGCGACATCTACGAACATTGTTTGCTTTGCAGTCTATCTATCGATAGCTCGTTCGTGCCCTTAATACAAGAACTTAAAGTACTTCATGTTTTGCGACCCTAAAGACAAAGAGAAAAATAAGGGAAAAACGACCAATATTTATGTTCCCTGAACGTGAACTCAGTCTTATGTAACGGTTCCCCAATTTCGATCTCCTCATGAATAAGTACGCTCTCTTGCAATAATATTTTCTCCGGCACACAAATTAGCTTCCCCGAACATACTAAATTAAGTTCAATGAAACCTTCTGTTTAGACCACATCATTGGCTTCTGGTCTATTTGATGACTACTATTTAATTTGAAAACGATCCGATAAGCCTCAGAAAACCGCAATAATCAAATGACCATGTCTCGCGCCTCTCCGTGACGCTCATATCTGCGGAAGTCGTTTCTAGAAATCGCTTCCCGCGTTTGTGTTCGCGCATGCGTCAGTCGCTTCCCATCCCTTTCTGGCGAATTGCGCGCCAGTCTATACATCGCGCTGCGCCGAGTCGCCACGCGGCTTGAACTCGAGACCAAAACAAATCCTTCGGCCGGCACGATGATCGCTGACTTGCCGCCGTTGCAAGCGACGGAACGTCAGTACAAACGCAACGATGAGTCTATCTCGCAGTGTCGGGCCGTGCAACATGCGAATGGTACAGAACTTATTGTTTTTCTCGTATGCAAAGCTTTCGAGTACGGCGTAGTAAGCGTACGGCGCACATTCTCGCAATAAGTACTACATGTTACTTTGAGTGCATTTGCGGAAAAAGGTGGATAAGCAATGTGCTTTGACAAAGCTCAAGCGACCGCCAATTTCCTGAAAGATGCCCCACGTATGATTGATATTGTAATTGGGGTTATTACGCATCAGTGAGCCTGATCCGTAACTCGTGGGTGGTGGATAAGGATAGATGGTATCGTAGATGTCGTAAAAGGCCGGAAGAGGTCGTGCGGGTGCGATGGCGCACCGCCCCCGCGACTTGTTGCTTTCCTTACTCGTTGTTTACAATGTGGTTTCCCTATTTGGATGTCGATTTACGACGAGAGAAATAACAAGTAGACACGTATGAATGAGTCGCAACAGATTACGCAAATAACATGATTATGTGTCTGTTACGTAAACCACAAAACAAAGTCTGTGGAGTGTCTCGCAAGTGACGGAAAGTAATTGTTTGCTCCGCGCTAATTGATATGAAGCCGAGTTGTTTTCACTCATTTTGTTTTCTTTGCGCCACACGTTAAGCAGATAAGCAGACGCTTTTGTGGAAGTTATTGCGAAGTTTTATGTTGCTTAAGAAGTTTAAAGCTTAAGTAGATTTGTTTGCTGTTTTCTTGTTCGTGTTTTATTAATGTTTAGTCACGAAACTTATTTAAACAACAGATTCATTAATGTTAATAGAGTTTATTTAAACTACACGAATAAAAAGCAATCAATATAAATAAATCTTCAATTTAAAAACACATTCAAAGAAATGCGTTTCAAACCGCAGAAGCTACTTGCAATTGAATTAACTGGATTATAAAACCACCAACATCTATGATTTGATTGAGATTGCTCGATATAAAGATAAGCGATAACTGGATGCATTTTTTTAAAGGCGGAGTCAATCGGTCTACTGGAGACTAAAGAGACACTAATGATAGTTCTCTGACGGCTAATCGAACGAATGAATGAAGCTTGTGCTGTCGTACACCTGCCATTTTCTCCACACTTCGTGCGATAATTACAGACGTTCGGCCATGGAGTAGTGAACACTATAGTCACATTACGGGGACAAATGACATGCGATGGAGGGGTACAGTTACTATCATATATAATTGAATTTACCGCTCCTTTTACAGTAATATTAATTAACCAATAGAATCGATAGTGTGTACAATTCAAATACGAAACAGAAAGTGGTGAAAACGCTGAGGCATCGGTCATTATATGTCTGTCAGTTCATTCGTCTATAACAGATGTTCAATGAAGTAGACTAAAATGCGTGGGAGAAAGCAAAGGTCAGAATTGCGGCTGTTTGTGGATAGAGCGAATGTAATAGGAACAAGTGTTTTGGTAGATAGGAAATGAAGCAGCAGCAAATAAACGTATTATAGCTTAGTGCTCGGCTAACAAAGATATGTAACTAGCTATAACTGCAGACTACTAGATATCTACAAATAAATCAAGGAAACTTTGACCTAATCAAAGACAAGCCCTAATGTAAATTTAACACAACGTAAAGCATCTAATCTAATTTATAACTCTTTATAAAACTAATTAAACTGAAAAACAAACAATAACAACAAAGATGAGCCAAACAAACCAACCCTCACTGCCTTACCCGACAAAGAAGGTTAAACGCTTAAATTTTGGGGGGTCTTAACTCAAGCAAGGAAGACAAAACTCGGTGTATAAAAAGAAGAAAGTACAGAAGATGTATTAAAAACCTTACCCAAAGAGCAATAAACGAAAGCCTCTTAAACATGTCTGAAGTATAAGGATGGGTTGTAAGGTGTTTGATCTCGATAAAGAGAGAACGTTTATACTCAATGCTTCAATGTCCCACATTATTATCAGTGCCCTATTTTACTTAAATGTTGCTGAGACCGAAATACGCAACTTCATATGTGTGACGTTGAAGGACATGGCCTTAATCGCCATCGATTACTATCAACGTTACTAAACGTCTACCTTGATTCTCTGCAGTCCAGTCTAGCGTTTTGAAGACCGCAATATTATGAAAATAATTTGAGAGTTCACTGTTATTATTTTAAGTTCTTAATTGCTTGATCCAACATTATTAATGTTAACTGACAAGGTATTATTTCCATCCATCTTTGCCTCACCGTGTTTTGAATTGTAATCTTAATCTTTATGTACTTGGTCTGGTTTTGGACCTTTTTATTTACGAATGGCAAACCATCAACTAACTTACCCTGCTCTGGGCGGAGCGGGGGGTGTATGAGATTTTTACTGACTAAAACCCACCCATGTTCCTCTTTTTGCTCTTTATGTTCCGGGGCCGCGGTATCTCTTTCGAACAACCCGCAACCCCGGAACAATCCGCAACATCGGTGTTTTAGGATCTTAAGCAGTATTTGTTCTTCTACGGAAGCATTAGGTATCTTTTACATATTTACTTGTGTTATCATTTTACTATCTTCTTTATTATCTTATCCGTATCCTTATGTGGCTTTGATCACTCTACGAGAACCTAGATTAAATTACTAAGATCTAAAACAAAACCAAAAAGAAGTAACATTGACAAATAAATTTGAAACGGTTTTATAATATGTTTGATACAGCGATATTAAGTAGCTTCAGGAGAGAGAGGTCAGACAGGACACGGTCGTGACCTCTAGACCGAAAGCTTTCCTACAGAACTGCGTAGTACCTGAAACTGCCTTCATTATGTGGAAGTTTAGATTGACTTTTAAATCACATGTGATTAAATTAAATAGTTTGATTAAAATCTCGTCGTTTATATTCAAGTTCAGATTTTTGTAAATGAATAACTTCTTGATTCTAAGAAGACGTTTGAAAATTCTGTATAAAATCAATAGAATCGATGTTCATATTATGATTTTTCCTAATAATTCTTTAGAATACGATGTCGAACTTTTTTCCCGACGTCTGAGAATGTAGACCGCAAATAACTTCTAAATAACCTTGCGGAGAAGCTCTACAAGACTTATATTACACTTTGTTCGCTGATTTTAAGCTCCAATTTTTACATAATGCTGAACTTGATTTTTTCAGCGAAAGATCTTGAAATCTCGACGTTCCTATTTGTCTACCCACCTAATTATTATCTCCATAGACTTTTTTTTACAATAGCCTTTGATGTTTTTGATAATACCTTCATATTTATTAGTGCTACTTGTTTATTCGTTTTAGTTTATTATATTCCAAGAAGCTAGGCTCAATTAAAATAAAATATAATTATACAATGTATTATAAAAAAACACAATGCCTACCTTATTATTATTATTTAAAAAATGACAAAACTTTCCATTTTCTGAGTGATTCCAAATAAACCAACTTTAGTTTTCTAAAATTAAATTAATGAAATAGATTTGGAATCACTCAGATGTTCTCAGAATCCAAATAGTTTCGATCTCTGATTCTGAATTGTACTCACAAATTCTAATAATTCGGCTTCCATTAATTTGAACAGCTCTTCCTACATTGTATTTCCTAGAAAAGACTCGCTGAGTTTCTAAGCATTGATGGAACTTGTGTGTTTATATGTATATTTAAATGACTTTTGAAAATATTTTTGTTTACGATAGAGAAGTAAAACAAAACAACACATTTCGTTATTTAACAAAAAATACTAGCATTATACCGTCATTATTGCTTTTAATGTTTGGGAAACAAGCTAAAAGAATGCCGTTAACAAGTTTCACGGTCATTCCGACGCTGACAAATATTAAAATGGCTTCCTTAAAATGACCCCCACAACGCAAAGCGCAATAAATTAACAGACATGAAGTATCAGTAAGTTAATAAACACGATCCACGTTAGAACTTTATAATCAAAAACACGTTTAAACTTTTTATATGGTAAATTAAACATGGCCGTCTGTAGTGACCCAATTTGCTGAACGTCGTAAAATGCCTTACTGGCGCGGCCACACTACACTTGCTTCGGCGGTTCGACTAAATTTCCCGACGCGACCCCGCGATTGGGATTTTTATAGCTTGTACCTACATCTTTACCTAATACATTTTTAAAGTACAAAGTGGGTTAGACTAGCGCTTTATTGTAGCTTGTTTAGCTGTTAAAATTGTTAAAGTTTTTACACAGGTTTTTCGCTGAACTAATTTCAGTTTTATTAGGCTTTTTGCACGGTCAAGCGCTTTGTTATTTATTGTTATCGTCTTCAGTTGTGGTTAGCTTGCATGTTACATTCCACAAATAAAATCTTTGCTGAGCGTTTACTTAAGGAGATGAACAAAATGAAGAATATATATATTTTTTTAAACTAAATTAATTAAACAGGATATTTTATACATTTTTGTCAAATTGAACGGGTTGAAACGGATCATTTGCTGTCTGCTTATCACCAATAACTCATCCTTGGGTCCACGTAATTTTATTTCTAAAAAGTATCATAAACACTTTTTTTCTGATAGTTTTATAGCCACCAAAGTCTTGATAGGACAGTTATCTGGGATCATCAAATTATCATGTCCGATCATTGTGTAGAAAAATAACACCCAACAGCATACGAGAAAAGAGGCAGCATGAAATGCAATATCAACTAAAGCGAATTATAAATTAAATGACATGACTCATATCGTCCGAATATGGCGGGCACACATGTAAAGAACGGAAGTGTCGTAACCGTCGCGCGCGCACCTTTTGTTCTTCTGTATTTATAGATATCTACGTTTTATCGAAAACAATTGTATTATTACTTGTAGATGTCGTCGCGAGTGGCTTATCAAATGTTTATCTGTCGTATCTATATCGGCTTTTTATATTTCATCTGATTTAATTATGATAACAACATGAAATTGTTTTTTGAAGTCATACTTCTTTTGGCGCTCGCACGCTCTAAGTTCATGAAGCTGTAGGAATGACTTTTTCTGTTTTTGAAGTTATACTTCTTTTGGCGCGATGGAGAAAAATGATGAGAGTGATTTGCGCGCGCACAGCGACATCGTGAAGTTAGTTATAGGTGTTCTAGTAACTATGTTCATGTTGTATATTCTAGTATTTTTATATTTAGAATACGTTTTTCATAATAAATATTCTTTTGGTGTTTCTATTAAGCTATTGCATAGCCGAGGTTTGGAAATGGATGGGTTACCACAGTGGGCCAGGTTAAGCAACCTCACCAAGGTTTGGAAATGGATGGGTTACCACACGGGGGTAGGTTAAGCAACCCTTGCCGAGGTTTGGAAATGGATGGGTTACCACAGTGGGCCAGGTTAAGCAACCCTCACCAAGGTTTGGAAATGGATGGGTTACCACAGGGGGCCAGGTTAAGCAATCCTTGCCAAGGTTTGGAAATGGATGGGTTACCACAGGGGGCCAGGTTAAGCAATTCTTGCCGAGGTTTGGCAATGGATGGGTTACCACAGGGGGCCAGGTTAAGCAACCCTTGCCGAGGTTTGGATATGGATGGGTTAGCACAGGGGCCAGGTTAAGCAACCGTTGCCAAGGTTTGGAAATGGATGGATTACCCCAGGGGGCTAGGTTTTTTTTCTTTACACCAAAGAAGTATAACTTCTAACGCGTGTACATAAGTACACACATCCCTTTTTTTTTAAATGGGCGTCCACCTTTTTGTTATGTTGGTTTTAAATATTGAAATATTCATGTATAAATACAAATAATGAAATCAAAATCATGCTGTAAATCAACATAAATTATTTAGAAAGAAGATAATTATGTCGCATAATAACAAAATAATAAGACATATTTAGGCACCACCAATCTATAATGATAAAAAATTTAAAACCTCTCAAAATTAAATAAGCACATTATCATTTTAACTCATATCAACCCAAACCACCTTATAACCAACATCGTTGCCAAAATACCCATACGGGTAAGTTTCTTTGTAACAACAATATGGCCGCTCTGTCAGAATTTCGCATTTCCCGCCAACTCCCACGTTTAACCCAGCAGAAAGGTCAAAGGTCAGTCAGAGTGGAGCAACACCCACACAAAGGTCACGAGGAACTAAGGTTTTATTTATATTTAGTTTGGTGATAAGGGTATATTGAACTGTGACATGCTGTGGAATCGAGTGTAAATTACCATTTGGTTTGTCAGCGTATTTTGAATTTAGGGAAGACATTCTAAAATTAAATTGTTTTTTTTTACCAAAATTTCGCCAGTTATATTTAAATCCGATGAACCCTATTGTCATTCGTGACTTTTAATTCCGCCCGTTTGGCCGAATGTAGACGACTGCCAAACTTCTACTGAGTATTCCCCTGATAGAAAATCTCAATAATAATTTACCCGACCCGAAAATCGTGCTCAGCAGTCGCGCTTACGACCACTACACCAACGACAACATCTACATTAAAATTAAATAATAAACAATTCTTCTAATATTATAAATGCGAATGTCAAACGGCTGAACGGATCTTGATGAAATTTGGCACAGGGGTAGATTATAGTTAGGAATAACATATAGGATACTTCTTTTCGATATCACGCGGGCGAAGCCGCGGTCCCCAACTAGCAAATAATAGATTCTTCATTAGTTCATTAACAAAACAAAACAAAAGACTGCTGAATATTTTAGTAATCTAAACAGAATGTCAATGTTAAAGCCTTGATTAGTTATCTGTGAACAAATGTATTATTCAAACACAAGACAACTTTTTGTTTGATTAAAAAAACATTAAGTTGACAAGATGTAGACAAAAAATGGGATAGAGTCGTCACTGAGATTTATTTATTGTTTTATTGTCGTAGAGTTGTGACTGATTGCTCGACTTGTTTTGACTCGAATATTATTATTTAATATATAAAATTCTATCTTTCAAACCTTTTCTCATTAAGAATTTTTAAATAGCAGCCAAGGTTTTGTGCCTAGTAGATTACAATAAGCTCGCCCCTTGTTACATGACACTTCAATCCATACTAATATTATAAATGGGAAAGTGTATGTGTGTGTCTGTTTTTTGTCCATCTTTCACGGCAAAACGGAGCGACGAATTGACGTGATTTTTTTAAGTGGAGATAGTTGAAGGGATGGAGAGTGACATAGGCTACTTTTGTCTCTTTCTAACCCCCTGACATAGGCTACTAACCCCCCCACTTCCCTAAAATAGGGGGTGGAAGTGTGTATAGAGCATCCCGCAATTTTCAAGCTAGAAAGCTCAAAATTGGTACCAAACTCTTTGTGACCAACGAAAAATACCTGCAAATCAGGAAAAGGGAACCGTGTTATCCCGAATTTGACGCGAGCGAAGCCGCAGGCTAGCTTAACTATAACGTGCGTTTTTTATATGATGCTGTGTATATTTGCTACTTAACTAAAATTGAAATTGCTCGCCCACTAAGAAGCAATTAAATATGTTTAATTGAATAATCTCGTTCCAAACTTCCGTCTAAACTACGCTATGTATTTGCATAAAAGATTTATTTACATTGTAATAGAAAAAGTTTTCCTAGAAGAAGACAAATTTCTCATATTCAAGATTCCAAGCAAACTTACGTTTTCAATCAAAGCTCTTCGATTCAACGCTCTGCACTAGATTTATTGAAAAAAGCTTTTACTAACACTGTGTGTGATTAAAACCGCTATTTTTGCTCATTGCTTCCTTTATATCAAGAAAAAGCTTTAGTCATAAAAAACTGTGCTTAAGTTCAATCTTAATGTCATTCTGTGATTTTACATCTCTTTTTTATTAACAGTTTTATGACTAAATCGTAGTTTTTCACACGATTTCTCATGTAAGTCGAGATTCACGACTTTTATTATAATTTATTCCATATCTTATAAACAAAACCTGTTTAATGAAAATGCTACCTTATCATTCTCGTATCTTGATTGGTATTATACTGCTTCCTTATATCGAAAATTCGGATCAACAAATAATATCGACTTTACAACGTTCGATTAGCATAATATTAAAATTTATGAAATTCCGGTCGGAAAAAAATGTTAAACAGCGATTTAAATTGCTTGTTAAGTAATTATGTACATATGACACGTACATTGTTATTGTTATTTTGTTAAATCACAATATGCTGAATATGACTGATCCTTATGTAACAAACTGCACTTTTTGTGTAAAAATATTCGTACGCTTTGCAGGGCAGCGCATAGTGAATAATTTTTTTTACTTACTTTTAGCAATGTGAAACAAATAAACCCTTTTGAAATTGAAATTCTACAGAGTGCCTCGTCTATCGAGTAGAGGCAAGCGTGATAGCTGAGCGCGGGGTCCTGAGTTTGATTCCCGGTGTCAGATGTGTTATTGGGTTTTTCCATCAGAGATTTTCTTTTAGTAGCAGCCACGCAGTCTACATTCGTGCCCGGTTGATAGTATTAGACTTGCCCTTCTTGAAGTCCCACGTAAGGGACGTAGGACATTATACATACACGAAACGCCTGTGCCTAACCCTTCGGAAATAACAGGCGTGATGTTAAGCAGTTATGAATTTATTTGATGATAATATCCACATCGATTTCACCTCTGCTTTATTCCAACCTAAGCTTTCGAAACCTTAATTGGGAAATATAACCGGATTACACTAAACTCCAACACACAATATGTACCTACCTACTTACTTATTGATACCACATATTACGTACCTTCATTACGGTGTGTGTGTGTTTTAATATGATTGTGTTTCCTTCGTGGAAAATACTAACGGAAATCATCAAATTACTTCCCTCTCTCTGAGCGGAGCGGGGGGAGTCTCTTACCCCTGCTGATTAAAACCCATAAATGTTTCTTCTTTTTTTCCCTTTGTGTTCCTGGGCCACGGTATCTCTTTCGAACAACCCGCAAACCTAGCAGGCAGTGGCCCTGACGGGACTCTCTGTGTTGTGACAGCCTAGTAGTCGTGCGGTGTTTCAGAGGGATCGGCCTTGGGGCCGCTTCTATAGAACTGACGTGGCCTTGCTTAAAAAGAGGTAAAGAGAGGCGAAGGAGCTCTACAGGCTAGCGTTCTACGATCCACCTCTAAATTAATATTGTATGGCAACAAAGAATGCAAAATGCAGACTGGAATTATACTTCTACATGCCATGTTCCCGATTTTCTAAAGACAAAAACGTAAAAAACATTGTGTCGCTCAATATCGTTACAAAATGAACTCTCTGGCGTAATGCTTGTTTCTAGGCCCAGGAACTAAGGCAGTATAGTAAATGAAATTTTATCAGATAGATACTGCAACTGCAAAGCTTTGACGGAGCCATCTACAGTACATCTCCAAAATATGCTTAAGTTAATTAAATTTTACCGAATGAAAAGTGTTCATCAAAATAAAACAATAACTGAAAATGTGATAGTTAGAGCAATTTATATGAAAATACCTGGAAACAGAATCAACAACATTGTCTGTTCCGGGAAAATGTTATTAGCATTTCTCCGTATTCGCTAAATACGTAACAAATCGGATGCTGTTACGCAAAGGCCCATTTACACGATTAAAGTTTCACGTCTCACAACGAAGCGTTTATTGAAAGATACGAAGTTGACTCGTATAAAACTTACGTGGGAAGATTAAGCGTGTCGAAAGCTCCCAGGTTATAATGGAGAAATTTTATCTGTTATAGGGAAAAATATTGTTCTAGGGGGGCAATTTTTTTCAAAGGCCAGACTGTAATATTGAAGAAATTAAGATATAAATTGCACATACAGCCACTTTCAATACTTAACATTGGATGCACGGGAGGTTGTGCACTGAGTGTGTAGCTATGATCTGTCTATTTTCTGAATAAACATATTTAACCCTATTTGTTTAAATCTCTGCTACTCACTACTTTAGAAAACGCAGCCCACATCTAGATTAAATCGATGTGTAAGAGTATTTTTTTTATTAATTTACAAAATATAAAGTAAGTATAAAGACATTTATCATGTCATTCTACTTATATAAAGTTAAATTGCATATCATGCACAATTCAAGAAAATCTGAATAGCGTGCTTGTATTTCCCTCTTCAGCATACGGGTGCAAGGGTGTAAAAGCTCTGAAGTCTTCCCACGCGTGTAGGAAAATGTCAGAATTTACAATCCGCCCACAGAGTATTTCAATTGAAACAGGTTAAATTATCGTGTAAATGGTTTCGTTTTCAAACTCATAGATGTCTGTTACTTTAATTATGGTAGAAATGTATGTTGATTGAATTAAGTTTCATAAACAGTTTAGTCCTATAAAAAATGGCCAAGCGCGAGTCGGACTCGCGCACTGAGTTTTCCGTACAAACTTGCGACATAAATGGCCATATCTTTTGACTGCGTACACTTAGAGGGTTAATCTTTTCACAGCCCCAAAGGACCACCGACTTGTACAATGTACATGGTTTTAATTTCACTTAATTCCTCGATGCTTTCTTGAGATAAAGGATCTTGTAACGTAATCCTATAACGGTTCCGATTATTCCTTTTGAACTAATTACATTAAAAATAAGGAATTGATTCGATTATTTAAACGACACACACTTCAACTTGGTAGAATTCTCCTCTTGAGTCAATATTTCTATTCCTAACCAAAACTTCATTGCGGCAACATTTTCAAGACCTTACTTATTTTTTATTTTCATTGCAACTCCTTTTTTCCACTCTATTTCTTTAATACTATTTTCAGAGCAGTCCTAACTTGCACATATAGGTTCGTCAGAATCCGATTAATTCACCACGGCCCACGGCACACGTGTTGAAAATGTCAGGGCTTACACCCACGTTTCAATTGCAATGTCGTTGCTATAGTATTGAAATGATGTTGTTACGTAGAAGTTATTTCTGTTAGGGGATGAAAGGCTTTGTAGTAACGAACATGGTCATAAAAGGTACGACATTGAGGAATGATTTAAAAATAATTTGAATAGTGACATATACAAATTGTTTGCAATGATATTCTTTAGTGTCAACATTATTTGGCCTTTTATGTAGACTCGCCCCTATTACATGAAACTTAAGAACATGACTATTTATTCGTTTGGGAAATCATCAAATAATTAATAGCGAAAGCCATGTTCCTTCTTTTACCCTTTGTGCCCCGGGGCCGCGGTATCTAGTCACACTCAGGTGAGGAAATATCAAGAAGCTTTTTAAAAGAGGTTGATAAAAAAATCCTAACAAAAACTACAATACACTATATATTATTTAGCTACGCTGTACCCAGCCCAATAACCACAACAAACCCAAGCTTAATTCAACAGCACAAAGACATTTCTCTAAAGTAAAATATAGCAGGTAGGCTTACCTACATTACAAAAAAAACTTCCTCATTTTCAAAGACTGTTTTAATTTGTCTTAACGTAACCCACATAAATATTTAAATCAAGAGACAAAATCTGCGCAGTGTCGCTGACTAAATTAACAAATAGGTTGAAAAGTATAAAAAAGTAATCTAGCTGCAGGCTGCGGTGGGCGGGCGGTGTGACGTCACGGTGACGCCGCCCGCCCACTCCGTAATACGTGGTAATACCGCTCTCACCGTAAAGGTCCTTGAGCACTTTGGTGTAACAGATGATTCGAGGCTGCGAATAGAGTTTAAAGAAATTAACAATGGCATTTCATTTTTCATTTTCATTACAGAAGAAAATTATTTAATATCAATTTCCTTTTCCTTTCCTTTACCTTTTAATTCAGTTTATAGTATAGTAGTTTTCAATTAGCAAATATTGCTAATTAGTCTAAAAGTTATAAGGCTCAAAAAGGAAAACAATTATAAGGCTTCAAAAAATAAATTAACTATAGTCCAATATTTTGTACAGATTGATGAATTTACTTAATTAATTTTATTGAAGGTTTTTATGTTAACATCAGAGTTTACAACCTATTATCTAGTCAGAGAACGGAATACCTACTGTTGGGTATATCCTACTATGCTTCTCTTGTTCTGTGCTACTCTCAAAAATCTGTTTCCCGCGGTATCATCAACCCAACTCTTCAGATAGTATCCAATTTCGTACAGTAAGCTAAAACATTCACTAGTTCAGACTACTTAACTGAACCAATAAATTTGATAAAGGCAGTCAAAATACCAACGCAATCTAGTTTAAAACGCTTATCGTCCTCACGTTCGTATGTTAGGACTGTAGACAATTACGGGAAGTTGTTTCGAATCTATTTATAGTACAGACCGTATAGCAGACATAGGATTAGTCCGTCTGTCCGTCTGAATTCCTAAGGAAGAGCGTGCACTTATTCTAGTCGTATCGGAAGTCGGCAGTGTTAAGACTGAACGCAATGCTATGCATTATGATCGTCATTCATGTCATTCATTATGTGCATGGGCACATGTGCCAACACTTGAGCAATTAGCATAATATAGTGCGAAATTCTATTGCAGTGCGTGTTCGTTATCGATAATGCCAAAGATCATTTATGTTTATTGAAGACCAGCTGGAGTTGTGTTGTGATCTGTTATTGATAGGCACTTCGAGGACCTGCACATGTAACAGTTGCTTTCAAAGCTTTTGGCCCGTCTATAACTTTGAGTTTTGGTAGTTCTATGCGGATCCCAAAAATTGATCGTCATTGACAGAATGTATTTTTGGTATGCCATCCTTACTAATATCATAAAAGCGAAAGTGAGTTTGTTTGTTTGTTTGTTACTTCTTCACGCTTTAATGGCTAAACCGATTTTGATGAATTTTGGACAGAGATTGTTGGGAACCAGGAGACGGACATAGGCTAATATTTTTTTTTGAAAAAAGTGGCGTGTGAGGGAGAAAGAGGGAAGAAAAGTTAAAACTTAGCGTTGCTATTACAAATCAATAAGGCGCAAGGGGAACTGTGTTACCCCGAATTTAACGCGAGCGAAGCCGCGGGCAAAGCTAGTACATAATAAATATGAAAAAAAACGACCATGCACAGGTTTAAAATAACGTCTCAAACTGACACCAAATAACAATAAATTGGATTTTAAAACTGCCAATTTATTGTTCTTTTTTTTCCTAAAAATAAATGGAAGCACTATTCTTACCTCTATTTTAAATAATAATACTCGCTCGTAATCGCCGTCGATCTTCAGGTCTATAGATGGGTGACCACCCATTACATATATAAAAAATTGTTCATAACTAATTCAAATACTGTTTCACTTCAACATAATTTTAGTGATAATACACAGTTATACACAACAATAATAACTAGCTCACTTCGTAGCTCAGAGATGACTCCCTTTGAAAAACTTGTGGGGCTTATTTATATGCATAAGCAAGTTATTGGAAGTACCCACTCATCTGATAACCAACGTCATTTTACCGCCGTTACCTTACCGGAACTCCAAATTGAGCCGCGAATTTAAGTAATATTAACAATAATATTAAAAAGAAATATAAGATAGTTATTAAAAATACAAGTAAAAATCAACATAACTTATAGAACACTGAACAATCATGAATGTTACAGTTAAATACAAACTTCCGTAATTCAACAGGTTTAGAAACAATTCACTACTTATTTTTAATAAATTTGGCAAACGTATTTTAAAAATGCACAGAATTTAATAGAAACTCAAACATAAATTTTAAGTAAGCTAACAATTCGTCCATCCTGATAAATTTCGCGTCCTCGCGAATGACTGCATAAAGCAAAAGCAACTATTTTAAAACAATAATTACCAAATATTTATTATTGTATCTATGATGATATGAAGAACAAAAATAAAGTTTTCTTTTGACAATTATTTACCGATAGTTTTATTGCCTTTTTTAGTGAAATTAATACTAGATACAGTAACACTCATTTTTTTCTAATATAAAAACGCTGTTATATAGGCGAAGCTACGATCCTATATAAGATGCCAATAAGATTCATAAACAATTAGCTTTATCTATTTAGATTCCAATAGTTCGCTTCAGAACGGCTTTACGTTGGTGGTTCATTGAGAATTCCTTCTATACAAATTATAACAATTAAAATAACATCTTAAATTTGCAAAAAATCCAACAATTACAAACATATCTTAAATTTGCAAAATATCCTTCAATACAAATTTAAAAATATCTTAAATTTGCAAAAATTCCTTCAGTACAAATCATAACAATTAGTAACATATCTTAAATTTGCACGAATTCCTTCAATACAAATTATAACAATTAAAACAACATCTTAATAATATACCTTATTGTAGGCGTATGCTGACACCAGGGTGGTAGCAGTATGCGAACCTGAATCCTTGGTGTAATCCCACTTCTGATTTATAAAAAATTGTTCATAACTAATTCAAATACTGTTTCACTTCAACATAATTTTAGTGATAATACACAGTTATACACAACAATAATAACTAGCTCACTTCGTAGCTCAGAGATGACTCCCTTTGAAAAACTTGTGGGGCTTATTTATATGCATAAGCAAGTTATTGGAAGTACCCACTCATCTGATAACCAACGTCATTTTACCGCCGTTACCTTACCGGAACTCCAAATTGAGCCGCGAATTTAAGTAATATTAACAATAATATTAAAAAGAAATATAAGATAGTTATTAAAAATACAAGTAAAAATCAACATAACTTATAGAACACTGAACAATCATGAATGTTACAGTTAAATACAAACTTCCGTAATTCAACAGGTTTAGAAACAATTCACTACTTATTTTTAATAAATTTGGCAAACGTATTTTAAAAATGCACAGAATTTAATAGAAACTCAAACATAAATTTTAAGTAAGCTAACACATACCGAGTTCCCTCCGTGTCTCGACATGACAGTGACAGTTGACAGCAGGGCCCAAATCCGGCTGTAAACTGTGATCTTTGACATTAGTTGGCCAGAAAATCTGAAAACTAGTCGTGACACAAATTGTTGTATTACCCAGTACTAATGAGGTCAGATAGGCAGTCGCTCTGAGTAAAATGTTAGTATTCAGCTGAATCCAACCGTACCTGAAGGGCTACTATGACATCTTATAGCAATTCTTATTCCACTGAGTGAAAGAGATGGTGCTAGACACCCTGTATAGCTCTGTCTCTTTCCCTCAGCGGAATAAGAATTGCTTTAAGAGGTCGTAGTAGGGTAGCTGTTCCCCGTGTAGACTTGACAGCATGGTTGGTGGAGTGGTTGAACAATCGAATGCTGCGCTGCGTGTCGCGGGTTCGATCCCCGCACGAAACAATTATTTGTAGTTCGGGTCTGACGATTGGTGTGTGTGGGGCAACGTTTTGGAATTGGAAGCCGATCCCAATATACTTGGGAAAATAATGATAACTATTCCAACTTTCGTATAGTTCGTAAACAACGGAGCTCCATATTACTCGTATAAGTGAACGAATACCTTAACAACTTGGCCGCTATACGAAACTGACATTAATAGCTTCGTACTCAGTTTACCCGCGGCACGCTCATTTTGTCGATGGACACGTTAAATTGGTTCCATATCATTCGATGTAATGGAAATTGAATTAAATTTACGCCACCGTACCTTGTGTAGCGTAGTTTTGAATCTCGTTAACACGTAGCTTCTCTATTATGTTTAGTAAAATATTACGTTAACTTTAATTTTAAGATTTGTGTTTTCTTTGTAAAGCCTCTATATCAATTTAATGTCAACAAAAATACGTATTTTAACGAGTTCTCATTCTCATCGTGATTAAACACTCTATGTATGTACCATCATTTTCCTGCCCTTGTGCCATTTCTATGTAGGAACGGCGCAACACAATACAAACAAAAAATAAATGAACCCTTTGGTTAAGAAAGAATTAAAGTTTATAGTTGAACCTCGTGTATCAGCACGCTTTATTCCATTCTCCTATCCTTTTCTGTCACCCAGAAATATCATCAGCTAGAGCGAAAACTGAGCGTTAGTGCAATCGCACGCAGTACATGATGACAGATGAGCGCAAACCTTACTCTTTTTTTCAGCGGCATTCTTAACACTGATGTAAAGTTTTCAACCAAATACACACTACTCAGAAAACAAAAGATTCTTCAAAAACGTATAATAAACTGGGAATTGTGGAATGACGCCAAAATATAACGGAAACAGCCATGTATAATACATTCCCATTCCATTTGAATTATTGTGAGGAAACGTTGCTACGTGAGCATACTCCTCTAATACAAATCACCATCTTTATATCGTAGAAACGAATAAATATTGTAGTATGAATAATACCGACGGTTTCCTTATTAACCACGCGTGTGGTCTCGCTAAAAGAAGTCTGACCTTTGAAAGCTTTAAAGGGCTATCTAAAAGTTTGGTTAGATCGTAGAAAATAATGATTTTTTTTTTTTTTTTTTTTTTTTTTTCGTGTGGAAATCCTCAATGGATGTCCTCCGCCTTTGCGGAGGGGTCTGTCAGACTCCTACTGACTAAAACCACACGGTGTTCCTTCTCGTCACTTCTGGCTGGGGTGCGGGGACACATTTGCATTCTACACAATCACCCCAGCAGTGACGGTTTGCTTGCGGCAAACCCCTTCTCAGGTAAAGGGGAGGAGTGGACTACTCCTCTCCCTGTCATTCCATATGAGAGGCACGCGGAAACACCACGCGACGCCAACTCAGGTCTATATACTAGGACAACAGATTTCCTCAAGTCCATTGTCAGCAGGCCATTTTATGGGGGGCGGAAGAGGGCATTGTCGGCCCTCCTCCTGCGCCCTGATCTTCGGGTGCGGGCGGGTACGTTGGAAGTTTTTTCCCTCTCCCTTTCTGCTGCCTCTTTTGCTGCCATAACTTCTTCGGAGAAAATAATGATATCTTAACTAGTATAATCATCATTTTCTTGCGATTATTCCAATTTACTTGGAGTGGGCGCAAAACAGCTTCTTTTTGATAGTTTCTCTATTATTCGTGATTTGGACAGTCTCCTCCTCTTTATTCACGGCCACCTACACACATTCCAACCCTCGTTTTTTTCGTCTTCCTTTATTCGAAATTTCTCTATTAAATAAATAAATGATTTCTTAAAGGTCCAATCCGCAGGCAACCCCAACTGTTACCGCAGCGGCAAAGCCGCCAAATCGCATTGACAGACCGCAGCGTAGATACTATACAAGGTGTAAATAAAACCTCACGAAGCTGTCAACCTAGCATTCAGTAAATCAAAAAAAGTAACTATGCGTAAAAATGATTGCGAGAAAACGACTTTTTTTAAGATAATCACAGTTCACGGTAAGATTCAATGTAGTGGCCCCCGTAGATGCGGGCTTGTGGACGGTGAGCAATGGGTAGCTCACCGTCCGTCCGTCTATTGACGACAGGCCGTGTCAACGGCGCGTTGTGTTTCACGCGCGTCTCAAGGAGATGTCAGCAAAGCAGAGGGGCTTGTCAGGGCCTCTGCCTGCCGACGTTGCGGGTTTTTCGAAAGAGATACCGCGGCCCCGGAACGGAAAAGGCAATAGAAGGAACATGGATGGGTTTTAGTCAGTAAAAGTTTGACACTCCACCCCGCTACACCCAGACCGGGGGAAGTTATTTGATGATTTCCCACCCCAAAAAAAAAAAGCACTCAAACCTTTATGCTGATGGATATATTAAATAATTAAGGGATTATTGAGTATTTAAAGTAAAGTTACAACAGTTAAAACTTGTATTAAACAATAGAGAGCTTTGGTTTATCCAGAACAAAAAATACTATGATAACGTTGAGAACAAATGATTTTCTATACACCCTTTATTTATTTGACACGCGCGGCCCCGGAACGTAAAGGGCAATAGAAGGAACATGGGTGGGTTTTAGTCAGTACAAGTCTGAAACTCCCCCTGCTTCGCCCAGAGCGGGGGAAGTTATTTGGTGATTTCCGATCCGCAAAAAAAGCTCTATGTACAGAAGCTGGCTTAATGCCATAGATGCTTTAGTTTCTATGTAACTCTGTGAAAACTGCAAAAGGAAACAATGTGTTTGTCGTTGCAGTTTCCAGACGCGGAGCCATTTAAATGGTTCCTTAACCATGTCCACTTGTTTTTAACTTGATGTAAAGGTAAACAAAAGTACAAGCTACTACTTCCCACATTAACAAGTTGACTTAACCTTGATTTTGATGCTTGTTTACGATTGGCTCTTTTAAACCTAACCTTGCCGAAGGCTGCCCGATATAGTTTACTTTACGTAATGTGTTGTTTGGGCAGGTTTCTGTTTTGTCCATTTTTAGAAACAAAACGAAACTTTTTAAGTTATGTTGCTAGTTACTACTTATCAACGCCTACCTACGGATCTTTTTTATTTTTTATCTTTAACGAGATGTAAAAATAAACTAGCAATAGCATGTTAAAAACGTTATCAAAATACTCTCTATCACGGTATGTCTGTAGTTTATGATGTAAATGGTACAGGGAGTAAGTAGCATAGTAACATTATTAGCGGGTATCGCTGTCCGGAGCGCCGCCGTACTCCCAAACCGTACATACATTATTCATACATTTCATGCGCTCAAACCCCGGAGTTATGCCGAATTATACACCTTTATCGAATAATATTTGTTCTTGCGATCATACTTCTTTATTGTTAATACAATATTGAGATATAACCGAACATTTTCTTAACATAAATAGGGTTTCTTATCTATCTATGGCCGCTTTTGTCAAAGCTTTCGATAAAACTTTTGCTCCAAGACACCACGCACGTGTCTATTTACGATTATCGTTACAAGCAGTTAGTAGATCTATAATGATAACACGGATAATGATGTAATCGATACCGAATATTGATTTAAATAAGATATTCAATCGTTGATTAAATCATACAGTGGTTGACCTACTCTGGCTTTTATCACCATGTCAAATCTAATCAGCATTTATGTCAACGTCAAGCCTTTATTGGACTGTTTGAACATGTCCAAGTAAATAATTACTTACTTGAATCTCAGATTGGGCTATAATACAATAAAATAATGAAAATAGGCAATCTAATTAAAATAAGTCTGAACTGTCTGCTAAAACAGAACAATATAATTAATTTTAAAAACGAAAATGAGTATTTATAATATTATAAAAGCGAAAGTGAGTTTGTTTGATTGTTTGTTACCTCTTCACGCTTTAATGGCTATACCGATTTTGATGAATTTTGGTACAGAGAAAGTTGGGAACCAGGAAACGGACATAGGCTATTATATTATTTTTTTAAAGTGGGATATGAGGGAGAACGAGGGAAGAAAAGGGAAAACTTGGCGTTGCCATTACAAATCAATAAGGCGCAAGGGTACTATGTTATACCGAATTTAACGCGAGCGAAACCGCGGGCAAAAGCTAGTTGTTCATAAATTCTATGATTAAAATTCGGTGTAGTACCTAAACACGAAGGATGATCAACCAACCACCGCTGCCGGACGAATAACGTAGCAATCTAATACTCTACGCTCTTTGGTTTATTTTCCCGAACCGGCTGTATTAAATAACAACTAGAAGCTAAATAAACAACCAACATACGCACCGATTTTCTTTTATTCCTAGACCATAATGTAAACTTACTTGACATATTTTATGAAATTAGCTCAGCAAGTTTTCTTTTATGAAAGCTTTCAAGGACTCAGAAAGCCAAGAAATATCTCAGCTGTTATTTCCATATAGACGACAAAACTTCTAAATATTTCACGCCGACATTTGCCATAAATACACGAGAAAATTGCGTCACGCAACGCATTCGGAATTAAATTCAACGCAGCAAATAACTAAAATTATAACCGGATTACTTAAAAATTGGTATAAAGTAACTAAACGGTATCATCCGATTTTTAACTGGAATTTATTGACCTCGCAATTTACACTGTGAAAACCTTTTAAAAACGCAGTTGAACGTGTGCCAGAATTCGTAACTTTTATATGACAACAATATTAGTTTATAGATCGCGAATTGTAATTAAGCATAAACTTTAGCCGTCTTATATTTGATCAAATTGGCTTGATTCCTCGATTCCTATTTATACTTATATATTTAGCAAGTGACAGTATAATTCACGTCGGAGTTATCTGTGTCCCCATCTACGAGACATTCTACGAACTATAAAGCAGACAGAAGATTAGTGTCAACCAAATATAAGGGGCATACGAAACGAACGATTATCGCCCACAACGAGTCTGTTGTAGTGTTTTTCATAGGAAACCGTGTATAAATCGACAGATTTTATCGAACGTAGTGCAGATCATTGTTCCGCACAGCCAGAAGCTTTCTAGGTCAATCTGAGTGGTAATTTATTTGGAGAGAGCAAGCGTGAACTCGATACTGCGAAATACGGACGACACTCTTTGCGCGGCCCATTACGCCGCCAAGCCGACTATGTAGAAAATCGCTTTTTATACACCGACAATCCTGTAAACGTTCTGTTTCCTGTTTTTGCCGTTTCATATTGTTTGGATGAGGGTGGTTTTGCGTTTTAGGGAATTTGTCGTTGCTACTGAATTACATTTAGTACGTGTACAATTGCGTATGTAAATATAAACGGTTTGTAGGGTAAAACGTCTAGTTTATTTACGTATTCCCTTTTTGCGCCATGTTTTTCTAAATAATTTACTTACGTAAATCATAAACTCTCGGTTGAAAGGGCAGAGAAACCTTGCACTCTCTCGTAAAATACGCACTTTTGCTCGGAATAGCTGTGTTCGTACCTCAGGCCTTTCAGCTTTTGCTGTAAAGTAAAACAAAGCCGCGCTGACGGTCTTCCGTCGCGTCTATAAAGTTTTTATAAACAATCTAAATATAAACCACAACTGAAGCCACATTTCATTTTTCAAAGAAGTCCTTACGTAGGTAGGTAATTGTTTTATTAAAGAAAAAGAATAACGACATTTCGTAGATAATTGCGGATTCCCGAAATACATATGTATCGTGTCATTACCCTCATGCCATATTAACCCCTACATGTCCACACTGCCGAACATTAGCCTCCCCCATATAAGACGAGGGTCTGTTGTAAGGACAACAATTAATGAAGCTGTCGTAATTCCGCCACTTGGTGGCACTGAGATCACTGCATTACGGATTCTTGTATTTATTAGACATCTTTAATTATGCTCGTAGCTAAATAATAGCAGCCGTTCAGATAGATTTTTGGGTTAAGTCGCGCTTGCCTAGTTTGGCCTGTGGATGGGTGAAAGCACGTTAAGCTGTTGGTCCCGGCTCTCATTTAGATCTTTGGCAGTCGTTACAGCTAGTCAGTTCAAAATTCAAAGTCAGTGTCCTGAAAGTCTGACAAACAGTCTTACCAAGGAGTTATTACCCAATACTAACTGGGTTATGGAGGTCAGATAAGCAGTCGCTCCATGTAAAATACTGGTATTCAGCTCTTTGCAGTAGCATTCAGCTAGTTGGGAAAAGGCTAGACAGATGATGATGAGTTATTTATTATTTACACACATACACAAACTCACGCTTTATTCCTAAGGGTATTGGCAGAAAAAACAGAACTTCGCCTGCTACGATCCTTGCACATTTTGCTTCATCCATTAATTACTTAATCAAAAGAAAATATTTCAAATTAATCTACCATATCAAATTAACCTCTTAACTTGTATAACTTCATTTCCTGATACAAACCCGTCCAACTAACAGTAACTTACTAAGTAAGTACGACGTAACTTGAAACTAAATAAGTTTATTCAAGTAAGTACAACATAGTACGTCAACTTAGTACTTTAGAAGGCTGAATAGGGTGCCTGGCGGAGCCTTAGACTACAGATAACAGTCATCTTTGTGCCTCAATTATACCAGTCTAGCGTTATAGGGTTGAAACTTGCCAGATGCTGCCAGGAAATTATTTTGTTCTTTTACGCATGTTCTTGTTTTGTTAGCACTCGTGTATTATTTCTTTCGAAGAAACCTACTTATTGTTTAGGATTTAATCTAGGACAAAAAAGATCAATTTAGGTACTGGAAGTTTAGTAACGGCGTTTTTCCATGTTTGTACTCGTATGTATAAATATTTTTCGTATGTTTGCGGATGAGAAATTGTCAAATAACTTTCCCCGCTTTCGGCTGTATGTACGACCTTGACACTTTTTTTTTCTTTGCTTTATTCTTTCATATTTCATAAACTAATGATAATAATATTCTAAAGTCCTGTGACAATCCGTAATTATTTACTTACAAAATATAAACCCTACGCAATTTTTTATCTTATCCCTAGTATGCTGTTTTTATTCACATGCCTGTATTTATCTTTTAAGTACACTACAAGTCTTATTAACACTACAATCTCACCAACACTTAAGCACAGCATCGCAAAGACAATCCACTCTGAAACTTCAGCTCGAAACTGAAAAGAAAAGCACAAGAGTAAGTTATCCGCCTTTTTACAGGAAACGTCGTTTAGAATCAACTGGGGAGAATGTTGTTCACAGCTCAGAAACATAAAGTAACATAACTGGCGTCTCACAAGCCACTATTTGTGTAAACTGTACTAACTGGGAGACATTAGTGGTGTATATTGTGTCAACTGCGCGCGGAAAATCTTCTCACCTGTCTGTTGGTTGTAGAATTTAGATTAGAACATTATCCTTTCTACACGGAGGTATTTTCTGCTGCGTTCCTTCTTGGTGGTTTAATATGGGAGAATAGAGTCCTACGGTTGTCTATGAATGGAAAAACATTCAAATCCTCGGCTATATGTTTAAACAATTAATGTTAGTATTTTCGTCCAATGAGTCTCGTACTTGATACAAAGTAAAAACCAACAACGCACCACACTATGTCAATAAAACAATTCAAACAAAATAAAACTCAACACAATACATAAAGCACAAACGACAAAACACAAAGGGATTCCTAGGAATTTCGAATAAAAATGTATTTTTAAGCGAAATAAAGTTGTTTAAAACAGATTCCTGAATTGTGCGAAATTCTGATCAATCGGAGACAGTCGAAACATTTATTTAATCTACATATATTTGCCAACAGCAGGGCTTTGTAAGCCACAAACAGGGCGTGAGAGTAAACTAACAGTTGTTGTTCTGGTGACCGATAGCATCACACAAACCTAGTGACAATTGGAGACACAAAAATGGTCCTTATGTCTCGATGATAAGGTTGGTGTGAGGGGTAGTGACGTATGTTCCCCGACCGTTGTCTAGTCACGTCTCAATTAATAGCAAATGAATATGGTTTACGTTTATTGCAGTGGTTCCTATGATCTTTGTGCTCCTGTACACAGTTCACGAGTATATCGTTACAAGGAAAATTGGTCACATCCGTGCGCGGGGTGATATTGTGTTCCTTTGTTTGTAAATAATAATGTGAGGTCACCCAATGAATGAACCAGATAATTTAATACAACTTGAGCTTAAATAAATAAACTGTTGCATGTTTCCGGAAAATTCTGTTCAAATATTCCATATAAACGTTCGATGATGTTATAATTAAACTTTAACACGTCCACATTTACATGTAAAATACTGTATTTGTCGAATAAATCTATCAAACTAAACATCAACTAGGTTTATTGGAGTAACTCATTGAATTTTAAACATAATGAACACATCTACATTTTCTACATCATTAGCCTACTTATTTATGTGTTTTAATCGAGGCTTTCGTTCGTCTACGTGTGTGTTACCATTCGCTCCACCGCTTATGGAAATCTGTCACGAATTGGAACGATGAGAAAGCTCTATACATCGTAATTATAAAGCGTCGTAACTCTATAAAAAGTTTATTGACGTCATCTTGTCTTGAATTTAAACATGGAAGGTTAGTCTGGAAGTCTGGAAGACGTCAGTCGCTCAATAATGACGTAACGGGCTATTCCCCACATTCACTGCTATACTTTCCTTCCAAAGCATATTTGTTACAAGCTTACTTACCCGGAATGAACGCGGAGTGAAAATCTCTGGCGTAACTTTAACGACAGTTTATTAGAAAAAAAAAAGCTGGCTGTTTATGATTTTCGAATGAATTTCAAATAAAAATAAAATGGCGGAGTTTTAATGAAATAGTCTACTCGAAAATAGACGTGTAATTATTATATGCTCATATCGTGCGAACCTGTTTTTCTCTTCTATTTTGGTATATTTCACTTCTACTTAGTATATTATAATAACATATGTTTTTCTAGATATGCAAGCATGTTCCAAAATAAGTCGTAGAAAATCAAAGGATATTGCTTAGATTACATTCTACATGAGAGGGAAATCTATATATTCTATAATATTTTAGATATATAACAGACACAAGGAAAGAGTTTATCGCTCCTAATAACCACTTTTGCATCTGTACAAACTAGAAGCTGAGAAATAATCGTGCGTTTTGGTTGTTTTTATGACTTTTGGCTACGAACTTTAATAAAATTGATTGTGCTCCAAAAATATGTATAAAAATGTGACTGCCAAATTCACATCAGAAAATATTAGGATATATTATTTACTTTATATACTACACGTCTTTACCACACCAGTGAAATTCAAAACATCGCGCATCAGATGGGCTAATTAAATTACCATATCTTTAATGGAACGTTTTAGAAAAAATCTACAACGAACAAGCCTTGCAATTTTAATAATTTAATAATTTGTTCCTAATTTAGAATTAAAATCAAATTAATTTATTTAGACAAAAATCTTTAACAATGTTGATCTAGAACACATAAATTTTAGCTTTATGAATAGAGTAAACCCTGACTCTTAAACTAGGACATCCTGTGACTTAGGAGCTAGTGTTCTGCTGTCACCATGACACTAAAATTTTTGCGCAGATGTGCGTTAAATCGGTACATTGATAAATAAAATTACTAAAAGCGTAAAAATAAACAAAAAACAATTGAATTCATTAAACAAAGTTGCATTGTTAGTGTAATTGCGTGTGTACGTGTCCGTTTTCTCAAAAAAATGATTTGTTGAGTTATTGCTTTTGGGCTTACGGGGCGAAATTCTCGAAACTTTGCTCTAGTATAACTATTCAGTACTAAAGGATGAGGAAATCTGAATGTAACGCACCAGCTGTCAAAGTATCAATTCAGTGATACAGACACCAAGTTGGCCAAAGACTAACTAGACGAACTATTGAATTGTAAACTTGAGTTGGAAACACTTAAAGCCAATATTCAGGAAAATACTAAATATTATTATGAATGAGACTAACAAGAATTCGTTGAAAAAGCCACTACTACCATTTAATGTTTTTTGAAACCCTGTAAAAGCTCACATTAGTATGCGAGCTTTTACAGGTTGAGCTTAGTAGCTCAACATCTGAACAGCTCATTCGTATCTGATTCTCATATTATTCCGTAATATACAGCGAAATACTAATTGGGATCGTATTTGGTGAAATGTTGGTATTTTATCTATTTTATCTGCAACCCGTTGGTTCTACTCGATTCAATGAGGGGTCTATGTCCTATGATTTCAAATATTTCACAATGAAGTATCGTTGGAAAAAGTAATAAAACTAGTTTTTTTGTTGAGGTGAGCTCACAAAATGCCGAACTTTAACCACCATAAACCACATACTAAACTGAAAACGTGTAAATGAGGAACCAAGATAAATAGTATGCATATAATAGTTAACGTCAGAGCAGAGTATCTAGTCCATTGCATAATTCGAGTTAACTCTCGCTTCCTTACGTTTTGATGAGCACGGAGCCATCATGTGATTTGTAACCGATGCTAATCGCATTATCGGCCATTTGCATTCAGACGGCAGCCATGCTGTCAAAATATTTACGAGTGCTGTCATCTATCGTCGGGTCCGCTAAATTAGCTGAACCAACGAGCGTAACAGTTTCACAGATTGTTATTGATTTGGAATGCTTTTGTTTTTATTGGGTGCTTGTTAGTATATACATTTGGGTTTTTCTCAGTACCTGGATTTGTGTTCGCTAGATGGCAATAAACGGGCACCCATATTTTTTTGCGGATTGGGAATCATCAAATAACTTCCCCCACTCTGGGCGGAAAATCAATTTCTCCTTCTACAAAATAAATATAAAGGAAGGTATTATGTACCACTTTCTAAAAAGTCTCTCTTCTCTCGTTCAAATCTTTGCACAACGGTTCATATGACTGTCTGTACAAAGCTCAAAAGGTCTCTTTCAAACGATTGTTCAATATTCACAAGGTCTAAGTACCTCCTTTTACGGTGAAACGCATTTTTTTTTTCACATTCAATCCCATTTGTTCACATCAATCAAATGTATCATTTATTCATAAACAATTACAAAACATGTACAAAATAAATGGTCTCGATTGAAACATTGTGATGTAGGGATCAGAGTATTGAGAAGAGATTAGCTTCCGAGCGCACTGTATTCGAAACAAATATTTTAGAACTGATTGGCCACAGCGTGGGTGTATACAAATAATCGAATGTTCACCAAAACAACCCAACCGTAAACTGCTGCCACGAAATAAATTGAAAAAATACGAAGTTAACGTGTTGTGAAATATTGATATTAAGTTTGGTGGAAAAAGATTTAAAATTCGCACGGGTTCACGTATCGACTCTGAGTAGGTATTGTATAAGAACATTCAACTCCTCATACAGGTTATGATGATCGTTTATTCTGCGAAATAAATCGTCTGTTTGAAACGTTTCAGTTGGAGCTAACTCAAGGAAAACTTATTGTAGATAGTACGTGTAGGTAAGGAGCCAGCCACAAGTCAGTATTGTGATCTCTGAAGCTGCGAGCTTTCAGTGTAATACACCTCGTGTTGATACCAGTTTAAAGCTTAACCCCGATACTACTTTCGAATCACAACAACAAAATAGTGGCTTAGCGGGAACACTGTTTTATTGTTGTGGCGTAGTCCGAAACAAAAGAAGATCCAGTCTGGCTATCGGAATTTTATTGTGCTTTGGTAACTTTCCTTGAACAGTTGAACTTTAAGCGGGTTTATCTATATTTCGGAATATAGTCAAAACTTCAAGTAAATATTCATCAAAGTTATAGAAAAAATCTCAATTCCATACACATTCCTATACATATTCGATTGGAAGCATCTTCAAAGAATTCACGCAAAGTTTGCCAAATCACTTTGATAAGTTTAGGGGCCCGAGTTGGCGAATCACATCCAACTTTCTTGGATTTCTGCCGAATTTCAGATGCTAACATAACTTTATTCGTTTCCTCATCGAGCTTAATAACCAAGTTATTTAACTTGGAATCGCGTTTAATTTAAATAAAGAAAGAAGTGATATTTAAACGAGGTAATCAAATGATTGTTGGTTGACAAGATACAATCTTTTTGGGACAAAATATTTTTCAAATTTTTGTAAAGTCACAATTACATTTTTCATTGTTCAAAAGAATATACATATACTTTAACTAGCTTTTGCTCGTGTTAATTAAGAACGTGGCAATAAATTTGGAGTTATACTTTAATTTGAAATAGCGTGGCGCCATTTAATATTATGACAACGTTATTGTTGTTTCTCTCGGGAACAGTACTTTTTTTTTCGGATAAAAGGTATGTCCGTTTCCGTACACCTAGTCACGTACCTATACCTATGCAAAATTTCAGGATCAATGGTGAGGTCGTGAAAAGGTAAACAAACAAACTTACTTTCGCATTCATCATATTAGTAAGGATATAAGACAAGAGATACTGATTCTTAAACATTGGAATAAAATTTAAATACATAAATACAAACATCTTAATTTTTCCTCCACAAACAACAATTATAGGCTAAAACTTAAAAGATAACAATATTGCAGTAAGCATCTAATGTTCATTTGTGGGGAACTGGTGCCTAAAGTAAACCGTGGCCTGTATGTTAGGGCACCAGGACCTTAAGAATTATCTAACAGTTATAATATGAAAAGAAGTTATTCGCAAAAAGGGATTAGTACGACCTTTTTACAGTCACGTAGGCCACACATTTATAAAAATAACGAGTCTTATTTTAGAATACTCCGTATCAGACTGACGACAAAAATAAAAAAGATAACGACAAATGCGACACAAATTGCATTTCTTTTTATAACAATACTTTAGTCGATTTATATCGCAGTTACGACTCCATCATTGACAAATTGGTCGACATTTCCGATAATGGATTGGTCACTTTAGTAACTATTTTTGTAGCAGACGTCATTATGAAAATATGTTATCTGGCTACATGCATCGTATAAATTATATTTTTGAATATAGGTATTGGATGACTTTAATTACAGAAATGTAATTAAAGTGTGTTTTACCTGTTGAGTAATGTCATGAATCCGAAAACAAAAAAGAAAGATAGCTGCGTCCCATGCAGTTTCCTCAATAAATTGAATACTTAATCACCAATAATTACATCGACAATTACATGTATTGTGAATGACAAGCAAAAGAATTTAAAAAAGGAATGATTGTAATCTTTCGATCGAATGCAAGCCTTACATACCGGCAATAAAAAGTTTTATTGTCACCAGTACGCTATGCCTTGACCCAGTTGTGACAGGAGCAAAACACAGCGGGAGGCCGGCCGTCTGATCGTCAGGAATGTTAACGTGTGAATCGACAATTTCTATATCGATTACAATCATTCGCGGTAAGATATCGAGTGACGAGTGACAGCCCTATCGCTGGTGCAAGGAACACATTACTGTTTTTTCCCTTATCTCTTTGGTTTAGTTTGCAGAATATTGTTCTTTGTTTTTAGTCTATGGTAAATACATGTGACATTTTGTTGAATTACTTTGTAAGACCAAAGACCTCTTTCTCCTTAGCTTTTTTAAGTGTTTTGATGATGATTATCCGTGTCAATGGCATCAAGTTATAAAGTAGTTTATCTGTGAGCTGAGTTCGTATTTATGGTTATTCCAGTTTTATTTTACTCTCTTTTCAGTGTTTCTACTATATTAACAAACGTTAACAAGCTGAGACTATAAGTTCAATTTATTATTAACTAGCTTCCGCCCGCGACTTCGCCCACGTAGCATAGTTACATTGGGCTAACGCTAACTTTAACCCGCGTAGTGATCGAAAAAAAAATTATCTAACACTCTTCTTTTCATCGCACTTTCTCGCTTTTATTTAAATAAAAAATAGCTTGTGTCCGTCTCCAGAGTCCCTACCAAATCCATATATAAATCAGTTTTGCCATTTAGATTTGAAGATGTAACAAACAAACAAACTCACTTTCGCTTTTATAATAGATATTAAGTAAGGATTATAAAAAACCGGCCAAGCGCGAGTCAGACTCGCACACCGAGGGTTCGGCCTTTTGACGTACGTTTAGAGGGTTGGCTTTGCACAGAACTAAGGAACCAAAGACTTAAGTATGTGGTTTTGATTTCAACTCGATCGATACCTCTACGCGTTCCCGAGATAAAGAGTCTTGACGGACAGTCAGACAGACGGATAACAAAATTTTCCAATAAGTTTTCCTTTTGAGTTACGGAACCCCAACCAAGAAATAAAATTTTGTTTAATACGATATTTCTCACACGATTTTTCTAACTCATCTGACACTGGCCCAATTGTTGAATTCGGCACCAATTGCCATGAAAGAAGAAGAAGAAAGTCCTATTAAAAAAGCACGACTCATACTGTTGATAAATTAAAAAGGCGACACTATCAAGAAAAGTTTTGTTCAATAATGTGACATCTTTAAAAGCTTTTCTGTTATCTGATAAAGAGGGCCGTAAAACATGTCTGAGTATCTGACGTTAATGGGTTCTAAAATTATGTTCTTAACATACCTACTTATGATATTTTTTATTTTAAATACAAAAGTTTATATGTATTATTTATTTGGTATCGGTTTTTAATGACACATAAAAAAACACAAATATTAATAACTAGCGACCCGTCCTAGCTTCGCACGGGTGTTACAAATCTTTGAAAATCCCCACTTTTCTCTACTATAATATGTATGTATTATACATAAAAACCTTCCTCTTGAATCACTCTATCTAATAAAAAAAAACCGCTTCAAAATCCGTGGCGCAGTTTCAAAGATTTAAGCATACAAAGGGACATAGGGACAGAGAAAACGACTTTGTTTTATACTATGTAGTGAAACGTAGTAGAATGCTTGGCTACTTTCTGATTATTCAAGTTAATACATTTTCCACAAAAAACTGAACTAAAGGAAAGAATGAATGATTTACGGAATCATTCATTCATTCAGCACAGCTTTGGTAGTCTGATAGTTAAATCCGATGACAATGTGGGTGGATCACGTAAAGGGAATGATAAGGTCCCAACATTACGTATCACTTGAAAGGATGATTTGGGGAGAACCTGGCGATACTGTGATCCATATATAGTTATAGAACAAGCAGGGAATAGAAGTATAAATTGAATGGATGGACAGACTGAATGAAAAAAAAAGGAAAACAAACATGTATTAACTTGTACTAAAGGCTGAATATCAGCCCAGTTTAGTAAATAACCTTTGTTCTGACGACTAACTATACGAGCCAGATCCATCCTTTCTAAGCATGTTTTAAAACAAAACAAACACATCCTGGAGAATTGGAAGAAAGAAATCAATAAAGAATTGCAACAATTTTAAACGCAGCTAATCTATGTTGAACATTATAAACCAAACGTAGCCGTTACCGGCACATTCTCTTACAATAATTTATCGATAATTAACCCAACAGTCTACAGTTGAACAGACTGATCCGAACCTCGTTAATTGGATAAATAAGAAAGTATTTTAAGACGTCACTTTCTCTAATAAAATTTCATTCCGCTCTTAATCTAAGCTCCGTTGAGCATAAATTCTGTCTCGCTTATCTCGAATTTCTGTATCGATAGAAAAACAAAACGTTTCAAATTCGTGGAAACGTTGTTTTTTTTTCTGGAGATAAATATCGGGTGTAGTGATAAGTACTGTTTTCGGGGAATTATTAACATCAGAAAGCTTTTTCTTCGACACATAATAAACAAATATCGTGTTATCGATGACACATTATACTATGTAAACATTTTTAGCTTCTCGTTATCCGACTTAAGTAAACAAGATTGGATGTAAAGTTTCAAGTTGTTTTTAGATACCAATTTTTGATGACCACTGTGAAACTAAAGTGTTAAATTAGAAAAGTCATTGGGTCAATATTGGAACCGTCTATGTACAGTTCAATAATAAGTAGCAACGAGTTGGATCAGGTGTTAATATCGCATCATAATTACAGCCGCATATTGAACACCATAGCCAATGACCACTAAAACAGATCAAACACATTTCAGTACTCGAACATCCGACACTGCACGCTAATATAAATTTTCCGTTTCAATTTAATTCAATACTAATTTGTCAACAGAAGTTAATCAGCTAATTAAATTCCCATTTGACTAAATCAAAATTAATTTAACAGTTCCAAAGTTATTGGTATTCAAATAATTAATAAGCTTATATCAGAGTCACGTAAAGCGGCGTGCAAACGATATACTTTTAATTAAGAATGCTCATAAAATACCGATGAAAATTCCTGGGTCCGTCACGTTCTGCAAGGTCCTGGTAAATAAGCAATTATCGGCTTAGTAAAGGTCTGATTTTCATATTTTTTCTGGGTACTGTGGGGCTTCTAATTGGGCAATAAATTATTCCCCAATACCTTCGCATATCCCGCTAGGGTGGGTCCGGAGATTGGTGTTTGGAACACAGCTGCCGCGCCGGTATCTTTATTCGCGCGAGTATTTAAGATATTGAGGTTTAATTAACAATAATTTTTAAAAGAGTATCTGTTTTTCAATTGGTAGGACAAGCGCATTTTTTTTTTAAAGGTGGTTTTGTATTTTTTGTGTGTTTTAAACGCTGTCAACTTAAAAAGCATTTTGAAATTAAACTTATCACTTTGTAACTTCTGTAACTAATTCACAGTTATTAAACGTTTTAAGAAAATTATTTATGAATGAATTGTGGGTTGTTTTTTCAGTCAGTAGATGTTGAATACCTAGTAAGTACATATTTCCAATAAATTCCATTATTGCATAAAAACAATGCATACCTAACGAGCGATTGACGCAAACAATGGGTTGCGGTGGATCGTGCGGTTTTCAGCACATTGTGGTTTGAAGTCTGAAAGATAACAACCGAAACAGTAACATTTAATGGTTTTTAAAACTTACAACAATATAAATACACGATTATAGTATGTTTATATATTTTTGCCAAATAAAACTTATCAAAAGGTAACGCCTGAATTTCCAGAAGAGTTAGGCAGAGGTGTACCTAAGAATACCCACAGTCCTACCGGGGTTGCGGGTTAGTTGGGTAGTACCATAACAGACCTCTGACACTTCAAACGACTGTCAAATATCTACAACTGACCGTGACCAATGGCTTAACGTACTTTCTGAAGCACGTAGGAAACTCGATGTTTAATGGGTCGTCACCCATCCGCGGACCAACGTAGCCAAGCGCTGCTTAGCCTGAAGATTAACCTGGTCGGTAGCTATTATTTAGCCAAAAGTACTTCGTGAATTGTGGGCAAACGGGTTTTAACAAACGATTCACTCAAAACAAAACTAACCCCTTATTACTATAATAACATATCCCAACATTAGTATCCGTCGCCTAAACAGCGACAACACATGAAATCTTCTGTTTACGTACGCGTTCAATTGTTTGTGCAAAAGCTTCGTGAAAAAGCAAACATTAAGTGAGATGAGTCCGGGTTTACAGCCTCCTTTACTACGCCGATCGGTACGGACGGCTGCTTTTTAATTTACCTTCCTCTGTATAATTAAAACGTGCGGTAGCTTTTCTGCCCGTTTTCGAGAAGCAACAATAGATTTTTTCTTCTCACAAAAATAAGACAAGTAATTCAAGCTGGAGTGCTTTCAACTACAAATCAATGTAATGGAAATGAAATTGTGCTTTTTAATATCATTTTCTCTTCTGGGAATATTTGTTTTGTGTTGTGTTTCTGATGCTGGTTTTGCGGTTTGGATTTGGAGATTCAATATTTATTAAAATTGTACGTTATTTTTAAGGTTCACAAGTTTATATTTTCATTGTTGTTGATTAGTAATCAAATAAAGTCAATCAAAATAAATGTCTTTGATTAGATATCAGTTGCTGCACAAAATCGTAGTTCTACAATATTTAGGTAAGCGTCTCCCAAATTAAGTTTCTATCTTCATTTACTCCAATCAGCTTAACAAAACATCCTAATAGCATGATAACACAGAAAGAGACAGACAATAGTCTGTCAACCATCTCCCACACAATACAGCTCCGACAACACCGTACTATTTACGTCCAACATTGTTTAAAGCAGGAGCCACGAGTGCCATGCCGCTAATTGCAATTATGCCTGCCTGATAGAGATCTGAAGCGTACTTATAATTCTAATACTGGCCATAGCGAGCATTTTAGTTTACGAATGTTATGTAGAAGTTGAGACAATGGAGGTTTTATTTAATCTAGATTGTATTTACATAAATAGGAATAAAGCTATGTTAACCCGAACTTGGCACAAAGACAACTAGGGCCACACCAAAAAAAAATATAACAACTAATTTAAGAAAAAAGGTGTCAATAAGTTCGAATATGCTTTTGTTTTAAAAAACTAAACAAAAGCTATTCCCAATTCAAAAATTTATGAGAGCCCGTTCGATATTTGAGTAGCTGCGACTCGTTACCGCTTGATCAAAATTAACACCACTTCAGTACACGTGACCTTTACTCCAAAATTTTCCCGCACAAAAGCCTTGCGATAGACAATGCTGACCCAAGTTTCTTCAGAATAATACACTTCTTATGACCCTCAATTACAGCGAAATTATTTTTGTGTTGTTCTTTTCTAGTTAAAGCTTTCTTCATATTGGTTTGAACATTGTAGGGTTTCGGTTTCCATTGGCCATTGTTCTTAGGTGTAAAAGTATAACATGCCAGCTACTTTTATTTTAATAGATGTTCGTGTAAGTCTGAAGGTAATCAATTGAAGAGAAATGCAACACAATGCTCTTTAAAATGTAGTCTAATTTACGCGAAACAACTTTCTAATCGTCTTGAACTATAACTTATAAAGTTTGTAAAATAAACAACTAAACTATACCTTATTTTACCTCTGGAAGCACATAGGTAACTGATATCGGTATACCGGCATCGCTAGGATCCATAAGTTATTTTACGAGATACCGATAACCTTTATCGTACTCATCCTTCTAGTCAACACCTTCAATATAGCGAAAAATAACTTAGCAACAAGCTATGAGCATCAGTGGGTCTACGTGCGAGAGAATTTAGCAGTTTTCAGGACATTTTTTTTGTCGGAGGATAATTATAAATATATTTTTAGTTCTAAGTTTAAACAATAACGAAAGAAGCTACAATATGAAAAATCTTAAAAAAAAACAGTTCCGACGACACGTGACTACGTCGTATGTAATTAATATTCTGCTTTGAAAGATTATTGAATAGGCCTACAAACTTTCGCACAAAAAAAAATGCTCACGCACAAAGAACAACAAAACTGTTAAGCTAAAACAAAAAGCCCTACAAGCGTGTTTGAATTTAAAACAATTACATATCATTAACAAGATATTCTCTCTTCTCAATGACAACATGATCAACGCTTTCGCTTTCACCTTTAGGCGTGTCCTTATTCCGGCCGGCGGCGGCGGCGGGTTGACAGCTTGCGGTTCGGCTATTGTTCGTCACAATACTAGAATAACGAAACGCCATGTTTGTCCGCCTGACTTTCCCTTGCCGTAAACCCACTATTAATTATCTAGTTCCACTTTGTGATGTGGCTCTGAGTGCTTTTTGAGTTTGTGGGACGGTTATTGAGTTAAATGTTTAGGATTGATGCTGTTTAATGCTCAGGGATTCATAGATAGACTGCCGCATTTCTTAGTCAAATTAAATAGAGGTCGGGAGAACCAAGTTGGATTATGTGTGACCAGCTACCCTTAATAGACCAATTAGAAAGCATTCCAGACAACAATTTCAGAGTATTAGGGATCTTAATCTCATCATGATTCTCCTGCCCTTATCCCAAATTATTTGGGGTCGGTGCACCATGTTTTCTTCTTCCTCCTCTATTACTCGTACTTTCATAAAACACCCCCTTTCTTGCAGTATCATCCTTCTCACAGGCCACACACAGTCCATCCACCTTTTATTTGGCTATCCTCTACTCTGATAACCATTCACATTCATACTCAAAGCTTTCCTCACGACATTTTCTTCATTCCTCCGCATCACATGCCCATACCAAGTCTACCGATTACCAAACAACTTTTTAATCACTAGCGCTGCTTTGAAACTTCCTCTTATGTACTCGTAGCTACACATATCTAAAACTGTTAATATCATTTATTAGCATTTCCTGCTTTCTTATAGAGAATTAGTCATCTGCTAAAGAACTAATCACCTATTAAATATCAAGATTTTTTTATGCAACACAGAATCGTACTTGTTTCACCTTTTACGGGAGAAAAACATGTTCCAAAGAAAATTAATAAAGTTATGTAATCACTAATTTGTTGACAACCGTCCCCCTTTCATTTTGAGCTTGGGGGCGACGCGTTCCTAATGCTCCTATCGCTGCCCGAAATCTAAATTGGCGTGAAAAACGAATCGAAATAAACTTTACCTTACCATGATTTGTTTTTGTGATGACGGTGTACGATGGTGTGGATTTAGTTTGCTGTGACATGAAATATTAATGGTTGTAGAGGGAAAAGTTTGTTTTAGAAACACCTTATTCTCTTCGCCCTATTTCTTGTTGTAATAAAATTCAGGTATTCGTCCCTGGCGATTTATCCTTGAACATTCTAAAAAGTAGGCTTTCAACACGTTAAATGTTGTCATTTATACAAATGTTTTCTCTAATTCCCATGAGAACCATAATTATGTCGGCCTATTTAATTAGATAAAGGAAAAAGGCACATTAAAAGTCCTTTAATTACTTAATTGCACAAAACAACACAATACAAAGCGAACAGTCTCGGAATGAAACGAAACTCACCGACGATTAAATGTCTTAATTTAAAGCAGGTTTTAAACAGTGTTAATTTTGTTTACCTGCACCAATTACCACTTCCCTATCGCTCGAAACAATAAATAAGTAGCGAGCCATTTACTAAGCGAAGCGGTGCCGTAAAGTACCGCTAATAAATACTTCTTACATTTTGTAGATCTGTTTAGAAACGTTTATAAGACTAGTTTTAGTATATCTGCTTGAAGTTATTGCGAATTAATTTGGCGGTTATTTCAGCTATATAGTAAGAAAGCTTAAAAGAAAACACTTGTCATTTCACTGTCTAGGAACAAATAATAAGGCCTTTTTTCGGCTGGAAAATAATCGAATAGCTTCCCTCGATCTGGGCGAAGCTGGGGGGGTCAGTCTTTTATTGTCTAAAACAATCCATGTTCTTTCTTTTGCCTTCGGTGTTCTTGGGCCTAGTATCAATTTCGAACAACCCGCAAGCCCGGCAGGCTGTGGCTCTGGCACGCCCCTCTGCTTTGCTGACATCTCTTTGAGGCCTCGTCGACCACAAACGCGCCGTTGATACCGGCTGTCGTCAAAAGACGGACGGACGGTGAGCTACCCATTGCTCACCGTCCACAGACCCGTGTCTACGGTGGCCGGGAGTCGTTTCGCGACGCCCGATGCCCGGAGCATGTCCCGCGGCGTCTATGTTGGTTTGAGGTTCAACAAATGAGGCCTCATTCAAGTTCTATCTAGCACATAGATTAAACGCTTAGCCTCGCCTTATCTATACACTTATCTTAATTGTTCACTCCCAATTACAATCCGTATTTCACGCGCTTCTTTAAGTCATACAAATAGTCGCAACTTATTTATGGAGAAACCCACCCACTCTATATGGCATGAAGCAAAGACAGACAAGAAAAGATTGACAGCCATAATTATTTAATTAAAACCCCATAAAAGTCAAAACATATTGAAAAGGTACTTATAATCGACAATTAATAAACCTCGAGTATTGACTGCATCAATGAATTACGACCTTTTTGTATAACCAGCTGGACGACTTTCTAATTTATATTTTTCTTGATTTCTGTTATCTTTTATTCAGCAATAATTGTCACGGTGGGAAGGGCCACGATATTTATTGACCAATTAAAATTCATATAAACATCTAATCGTTATTCATGCAGAACTTAAAGAAATTCATAATATTTTTATAAGGAAAAACGCGTTAATAAACATTTGCATCTAGAGTATTTATTTTATAAGTTACTGTAAGACAGCGGGTCTTATGGTAACTTATAAAATAAATACTCTACTACAATACAAATTAACGTTGGGGTATTTAAAATATAATCCAGTTTCTGTGAATCGGTTGAAAACTTTTAAATACCTTATTCGATAAACCCAACAGTTGTGTGTCTACTGTTGTGATGTAAGCTTATAAATAATAATCATAATAGTAACCGTATGCATAGGTAAAGGGTAAGTTAATCTATATGTGAAGACTAGTTAGGCATTCGCTAAAAAATACTAGTATTCAGCTGCATACGGTTAGATTGGAAGTAGACCTCGTCATACTTGGGAAAAAGCGAAGCAAATTATGAATAAGCGTACAATTCTTCATATCAGATGTCAGTAGTAAGGTCAAAGAACATAACTCCAAACTTGAATCTACAGTAATATCGCGTGTCCAAAATTCCATAACCTCCTTGAAATATAAAACTGAAATAACAAGGGAGTTGAACCTAAAATAAGTTGTCAATCGTCAGATCATTAATTTTAGATAGATATAAATAGAAAATCGATAATTATGCGCATCAGATGCTTGTGTCACATGTCATCGAATGCTATTGATTTAGATACGAGTATGCCATAGGTATTTAAACAAACTGATAGATTTTTTAAAATACTGGTATTCTGCTATATCCGTATTCCGGCTGCTATATAGTTGGGAGGTGGCTAGACAGATCTATTAGGTATTTACCTATGAAATGGCCGTTCTGCAGTACTAGCCATTTCAAATCAAAATAATTTTTGTTTGGCTAAGAATTCTAATTTCAAATTAATTTTATTTTAAAAACATGTTTTTTTTCCAAAAGTCATTTGTTTATTGATTAGTGTTACATTTTCATCGCATTTCAATCTTTTTCGTCATCATCATGGATACCTTAAAAATTCGAGTAGTAGTTATGGAATATGAGTTCCGTCGTGGCAGCAACGCGGCACAAGCGGCACGCAACATCAACGACGTTTACGGAGCTAACACTACAAACCAACGCACCACCTTTTATTGGTTTGCTCGCTTCTGTTCTGGAAATTTCGACCTGAGAAATAAACCTCGCGGTCGTCCGAAGACTTTGGTCGACAATGACGAATTGACAAATGGGTGCCCCACGAACTCAATGATCGCCAGCGCGAATTACGCGTCGAGACGTGCTTTGCACTGCTCAACAGATACACAAATGAAGGAGTTTTGAACCGCATTGTTACCTGCGATGAAAAATGGATTCCGTTTGATAACCGCAAGCGCTCAGCAAGTTGGTTGGATCCGGGTTCAGCACGTAAACAATGCCCTAAACGAAAACTTACCTCTAGAAAAGTGATGGTCACTGTTTGGTGGTCTAGCGCCGGTGTGATTCATCACAGCTTCTTACCAAACGGGGTGAGCATTACTGCAGATGTGTACTGTGGAAAACTGAACACAATGATGGAGAAGTTGGCACATCTCCAACCAGCATTGGTCAATCGCTCGTCTCCGGTGCTCCTGCACGACAACGCGCGACCTGATACTGCACAGCAGACGGTCTCCAAGTTGTAAGAACTGGGGTTGGAAGCTTTCCGTCATCCGCATTACTCACTAGACCTTGCTTGCGCCTTCAGACTACTACTTTTTTCCAGAATTTGGATAGCGTCTTGGCGGGAAAAAAAACAATACCCGAGAGGCAGTACAAAATGCCTTTGAAGAATTTGTTGCCGCCCGCCCAGCTGATTTTGTTTAAGAAGGGCATCAATAAACTGCCACTGCGTTGGCAAAGATGCATTGATTGCATGGGTGATTACTCCGATTAATACAAATAAAAAATACATGAAAAAAAATCGTTTAATTTTACAGACATTTAAACCCGCATACACAAACACCCAGACCCGGAACAGCCATCTGTAGGTCATACAAATATTTGTTCCCCGTGCGGGGATCGAACCCGAGACACGCAGCGCAGCAGTCGACCGCTCAAGCACTGCGCCAACCGTGTTGTCTAACCACGTCTTCAACTACGCCGCTATTGAGGAATACATTATGTAAATGGGATCTATTGTAAAATGACCAATAGCCGAGAAATTCCAATGATTTGTGATGTCATGACATAAAGCGAACACTCCCACAAAATAATAATGATTGAGTTTCATTTAATTTATACAACACAAGATCGTTTGTACTGTTCGGTTACCTAGATTAATAGCCGACTCAATTTGTAGCCGATAAAAAAACCAATTGATTAAGTTAACACAAAAACGAGCGGCAGTTAAAACAAATGTAAGTGTTTAATCAAAAGTATAAATTAAACAACTTCACCTCTGTCAGTCTGTCACCTTAATGAGTTAAGAAAACAATAAATTAACACAACAGGAATAATTACGTTATTTTAATACTTTATTTACATCGCGAATGTAATTCAGAAGCCAATTTGTTATTAATGTCTCGTTTAAAACTGAAAAAACTATTTTTTCATGTTGTTATTTGAATTTATGGAAACATAGCGTGTTCGAAATAATTCTCAACAATTGAGGAAAATTTACACCTATGTTACATTTATTTACATGTGAAACAGCTAACGCTAATTGCAATTACAAGTTACAATATCCTTGACCAGGCAACAAACTACGGCGTTTTTTTTAAATTTCGCGGTAGTTGAAAAAACTGACGAGACTGAAGAGATTTTGTTTGCGGCGAAAAAACTGACGAAAAAGGTTTATATTTTTTTATTATCAAACAACTTGCGGTGTGTAAAAGTACAATCACTTCAAACTTTGACGACACGGTTGGCGCAGTGGCTGAGCCATCGACTGCTGCGCTGCGTGTCGCGGGTTTAATCCCCGCACGGAAAAATATTTGCATGACCTACAGATAGCTGTTCCGGGTCTGGGTGTTTGTGTATGCGAGTTTAAATGTCTGTAAACGCACCCACGATACAGGAGAAATTCCTAGTCTGGAGCAAACTCCAAACTATTTGAAAAACTGGATGTAAAAAGCACGTCGATCTTATTATGCCTAAAAAAACGAGTAGGCGACTCTACAAAAGCTTTGAATCTCCTTTAAAAGCACAAATGCAAAGCTAATTTAAATAATAAACTGGCCAGTAAGCATTAGTGATGAAACAGTATACTCGAATCGAAAATGCAACCGAGCAACTACGCCGGCGGAATACAGAATGTAGAGAAAAGCGGGCCACATCTAGCAACCACTGGCTTTTCATTAAGCGGAAAGCCTTGCTAAGCAGTTATCAACCGCGGCCCGCACACGGATTAACGCCCAACTTATTTGTTAAATATATTTTGAGATTAATTTATTATTGTGATTGTGTACGCTTTTGTTATTTGACTTTAAGCGTGATAAACAACTTTGTTGTAGCTTTGTTTGCTGTTTCAACAAAATCTCGAATATTTCGTATGTGCTTTATAACAATGAATAAGTATTCGAATGTTTAAGACTTATCCTTTGTTCCTGTGTTTATTTTTCTAAAGTATTTAGGTCAGTCATAACTTGAAACCGACGGGTCTTATTTACAAAGTTAGAGAGTCGTGGTCCGTTTCTAATGAACGCTAAGTGGGTCATAGTCCTCGTAAACGTGTCAGACGGGACATAGATACGGCGGGTGATAGCACAGATTACTTTGTTACCTGTTTATTCTGTTCTCTTAGTTTATGGACAAAACAAGACAAAAGAGCTAATTTAAATGCTCATTTCACTACTTCAAAATAAAAAAAATGCTTGGTGCAAATGCAAATTGGAGACGTAGATATTTCTATGTGTCTATGAATTGGGTCCTATGATTGACGAATTGGTGCAAAAAGTATTAAGTGTTTTGACATCTGGTAAAAGATTTCATATTTCGAAATGCTAACTATGACAAGAACTATGACAGTATTGTTATAGTTAAATACTAAACAACTTTTTTAAGTTCCAAAGTTCTAGATGTTGCAAGCGAGATTTCCTGCGGTATAATTCCTAGGAAAACTGCTACATATTTGGATTTCCTATTAGGAAATTCTCAAGAGCAGCCCGAAGTTTGAGAGTGTGGTTTATAAATGGCATTATTTTGACACGGGGCCGGATTCTTGCTAAATATGCATACACATATAGTTTTACAGTACTCACGTAAGGCATCGCAAAAGACAACCTCTGATGAATTTAGTCTATTTACTACGAATAAAACAATTTTGCATCGTTTCAACAATCGACTCGATTTGCAATTTAAACAACTTCTAAACTCGCAGGAATCTGATGGATTTCCAGTAACCAGTGGCAGGCAACCCATACTACTGGATGAAAAAGGTTACTTACCCCACACCAACATCTCTGTTTTCGTAGAATACATAATTGATTAGATGTATGCCTTTCACAAAGCTACCGACTCCGTAACTACCGAGAATACTTGACACGTCTCGTTCATCACAACGCTATCATATTACACAAAATAAATTAGAAGTACAATCAATGCTTCCCGGTAATGCTAATTAATTATCACAACGTCAAGATATATCAACATCACACGCGACGCACACAGAAGTCGCAAAAGACGAATAAGTGTTTTGTATTTTGATGATGTATCCTACACTACGCAACAACATCCGAACGGATTTTGATGCAATTTATCATACACGTGCGCCATATCTGGAAAAAAAACAGTACAACAGCCCCTGCTGTTTGAGTTGTCATTTAAAAGAAGTAAACTAATAACACAGTCCAGAGCAGGCAGTCCATGGTCGCTATACCTGCTTTTGAATTCAAGCCGTCCAGATGCCTTCTTCAGCTGGACAGGAAAAGTCTTCGCCTGGTTACAGAGACCAGCGAAGAAACAGCCTCACAAGGAAAATGACACTGGGCTCACAAGGGTCACTTGCAATAGCCCTCAGAAGTCCGGGAAGACTGATCTGCTTCTGGATGGAGGTGGGTTGGCTGGCGAAGTAACCAACGAGGTACGCACAACGGTCCAATTTCAAGGACTAAGTGTCAAAACCGGACCCCCAAGAAGCGGGGTCTACACAAAGAAGAAGAAGGACACAATCCAGAACTTAAGAAAACAGCCTTCGCTTAAAGCTCGATTCAAATCATTTTTTTTTTTCAAGTTTCTTATCCTAATGCCAACTTGTATTCTGAATGTTTAGAAATGAGTCCGCATTTTAGAATAGAATACCTTTTGTTGCAGCAATCGTGGTGTTTTCAATAGCCGAGCTCCAAGAGCCAGTTATTGCATACGCGACGTTCTTTCATCTCTCTATTAGGATTTCATTGTCATCTTTCGTATTGCTATTACTACGAGCATAGATTGAAATAATACTTCGTACCAACGGAATGCTAAACTCTCGCTCCAAATACATTGCAAAATTGCGAAGGGATACTACAATTTAGGGAAGAGCGTTTCTTTTAGATCAGCTTGGATTGCACCGAGAGCAATTTTGCATACATAGTTAGACATTGTAAAAGTGTTTTAAATCACAGTATTAGCCATATTTATTTTTCTATACCACGAGCTGTCTTTTATTGAACGGACAAATATTGCATCACGCCCGTAATCCACAAAGGGCTAGGCACGGCGGGCCTATAAAAACACCCATTTTACATACGAACGTTAGTAAATATAAAATGTTTTGATATACGTAAGCAAACTACTGATTTGGTGTCAAGTTTTCAAGAGAAGTTTGTAGAGCTTTTCTTTCCATAATATTTATTTTGAAAGTATTTTTAGTAAGTAGGTAATCAGAGTGTATTTAAAATGCTAATCCGTCGATGTGTACAATGAAGCCACTGTTAGCTTTGTAAGTTTAGATATGCATTTTTCTATTGTCATGCATAGCAGTAGTCGCCTCAACATACACTTGAGGTACATCTCTAGAATGTTCCCGACGACAGTACTCTATGTGGGTCCGGACAAATCTTGCGAATTGCTTGCTGGATTTTGTTAGAGCTTTCACCACTACTTACAGCTGTTTTTGAGTAATGCTTTAGTGTATTTTTACGTTATCCTTCTACAAGTATGTGTTTAGCTACTATATTGTGTTATGACTAAATACTATTTTGTGAACATTAGTGGTTCCTATAATCAAGTAATTAGTGAAGACTAGCAAGTCACGGTAGCTAAACATGTTTTTTCTGTAAGATCCCATGCATCCATGACCCGATGTACAAAAACAAGTATCATAATATTTACGATTTTCATCATAGACATCTTTTCTTTGATGGAAATGGAATTATGATGAACACGAGAAAAATTGCTCAGGGAAATCACTAAACGCGAGTACTTTTATAAGCCCTCCTAAGTTTATACGTTTTCATCACAAGTCCTACTATTCATATGTAGTTTTTTTTTAATATTCCGATGAATTGAGAGCCACCTCAAAAGTCAGTTTATAAATAAGAATTGAAGCAACATCACAATAATAGAGTTGCAACCAGTTCCAACAAATAGAACACAAATACAACTGATTCAGACGATTCAGTAGCCTACGTGTCTCTGTACGCTCGTCTCACTGACGTCTACAGTATTTTTAGGTTACGTTGTTGTTACAATATTTTCTTTTTAAATTCTGACTAAGCTTAATACCTGGCAGTGTTTCCCAAAATCAAAATGACAAAACAATTCTTTTGCAATGACTCAAAAAACAGTCGACAAAAATTAACATAGTAATGATACATAAAACGTATATAAACGCAGAACTACAAAATATCAAGTAGGTACACAAGAATTGGATATGATTGTGTGAGAACAGGAAAACGAGAATTAAAACGGCATTTGGGGAAACAGGATAATCATTAATGATGAAATTGCAATAAGCATTTAAAACAACAACAAAACAAAGCTACGGCAGAGTAAACTCCAAATACACCTCAAGATAAATCCCAAAATCTGATGTTAGCTAAAGCCAAGTGCACACACACATAAGCAATGAGTAATACTGGTACTAACAGCAGTGAGTCGAGTCGTCTGCGCGATAGGGCACGCTCCCATCCACCGGCACCACCGCCCACTAGCCCGTCGCCACTCGCCTTTTTCACGGTTTCTGCAATTTTAGAGGTACAAATTTTTTAAATAATGCTTGCACAGCGATATTCTCTTCGTCTCTTTTGTTTTTGTGGAGTTTGGTTGGTTTAAGTCTCATAAAGGATATGATAGTTGGTTTGTAATGCAGTTTTTGGGATTATGATGTTTTATCTGTTTAGTTACTGTTGGTGAAAATGTTTTGTTTTCTGATTTTACCAGCCGCAAAACTTTGATTTAATTGTCGATCTATGAACATCATCCATGGAGCTAAATTTAGGTTTGATATGACGCTACTCAATTTTCCAAGTATACATTGTCAAAATATCGAAGCGACGATTATTTATTATATGACTGCAGTCTTTAAACAAAACGAATTCAATTGTATACCTACAACCGAATACCATTTTTTGCAGTAGAAGAATGAGATAGTAAAAACATTGCAAAAAAATTAATTCAATATTTCGAACCCCCTCACAAAATGATAACCACAAGAAAATTCAAAAAGAACATTATATGAAGCTCTTTAAAAAGGAGTTTATAGGTACATTCTCAAAAGTGGCGGTCATAAAGATTGTATGACGTCATATCCGGCCCTGGCACACAATTATCGCGTCTGTGGACTAGTTTCAAGGACTACTTTAAAATTACTGCATTTGTTTGTGAGTAAATCTTATGCAGATATTTTTTTCGTTTCTGTTTTGAGTCTTTTACTAATTGGATGTTTTACCTATTGTGTTTTTTTTATTGATGGTTCTTCATCATAAGGGTTCTATTGATTTCTCTTTGTTTTGTTTGTAGTATCGATGTTGTTAGTGTCTCCGCAGTATGATCTTGTAATGTTAAAGTCTTCTTTCGCATGTATCTACGTTTTGTGTTCATAAACTACACATTTAATACAGTTGTTATCATTTAAACATAGTTTAATTCTGGAAGGTTCAAAATGTAATCGTATACACAACCTGAATGTCATACAAATAAAAACACACAAATAAAAAAAATTAAAGAAACTGCCCGATGAATCGCTATTTCATTACAAAACAAGGCTAAAGAAATTTTAAAAGAACTCAGTAAATAGTCATTTCATATTCCTTGTACGCTTCTACAGTCCCATTGAATGCATGCCGTGTAATTATGATGGCACTTAGATTCAATCTCGTGTCAGTCCAGTATGCATTTGATGTCTTCAGATATAACGGCTTCATAATGTCATGAGATTAACTGATTCCACTATACACATCAAGAAATTACGGAATTACCATTATTTTCCATGATGTGATTGGAATTTCTACCAAAACATTTTTTTTTGTATTCTCTTTTTAATTGACTCGTCATCATACGACGAATATCATCGTCATCCGCCTGAGGTCCTTCCAGGTCTAAACAGATGCAGCTAAATATTAATATGTCACAAAGCATTCATCCATGAATTTCGCAAAGATAGTTAGTGGAGGACAAGTAGTCTTAGTTCCATGAAATGAGTTATGTCTATTACACCTTGTATAATATGCTTAAAGTCATCATTCATTCTCCTGCAATTTATTTATTTGGGGTCGGCACAGCATATCTTCTTCTTCTATACTTCTCTATTGCTCCATTTTATCAGATGCCATTTCACAATTTATTCTTAGTATCTTTGGTATTGGTCATCTTTTTTGTAGTATCTGTTTATGTTTGAATGAAACTATCACAGATATTCCCCTACTACGGGCCCTGAAATCATGGTCAGTTTTAAGTACCAAGTTATAGTGAAGTTTTGTTTTACACGTCATAACGCTACCTCCCGCGGGCTCCTTGTTGAACTGGGTCAAGGTAATGTTGTACCTACATCGGTTTGTTGTTCATTGTTTAAACAATCTTCTTTTAATCTTTTCGAAGTGCTTTTTTATAGTTACTTTGTGCCTTAATAGCGGAGTAATTGAATCTTTTTTGAAGAACTTGGCAACAGTTTTAATACTTGCGTAATGTTGGAGTTAATCCTGTTATGAATGCATCATCGCATTATTAATGTATGACGATGATTGGCTCAGTATTATCTATATGTAATCAACCACAATCCGGCCATACATATTTAATGCTTACGCAGGCATGACTAATTTTTATTGAGATTTTGATGATATGATAATTCAAAGGACATATTATAAAAAAGTGCAAGGCATCCAATGATCGGAAGATACTATGCTATCCTAAATTACCTACTTACATTGCCCCATTCTAAAAAACCATACTTTCGTAATACAGACATACTACATACCCAGGATATTTCAAGGTCGTGTGATCAGACGGTAAATGGCATGATTTCATAACCGTCATAAAGTCTAGGGTCAAAAGGAACGATACGGCGAGGTAGACTACCTAACATATGACATCCTGAGAATAGCCTGTTAAAGGCGGAACCTATTCACGTCTATTGTCGCCTGTCGGCAAGACCAAGATGAAATGGCACACAACAGGCAAGGATTGCAAATAGCCACGAGACGCAGACCTAGCTGAGGGTAAATTTGAACTGATGAGACTAATGAAAGCCACCAAAATAAGGTGCATTAAAATAAACTAAGTAGTTGAATACTGGGAAGTAAAAGTCTGATTTTCAATTAGATAAGAACTTTTTAGTGCGTTATAAGATCTGCACTGTATTGGCATCGCTTCACGACATTTTATTAGTTATTTCGATTCCAGTTCCATTACGAAGTATAATTTGTATGTTGCAGCATGGAGTTTCGTTAAAATACTGGTGAATAGCTCAAGTTGAGATGTTGATCTGAAGTAGTGTTTTAATAACATTTATCAGCTTAGTATCCAAGAGCTTGACCATCTTTCTTGGTACTAAACTACAGTCTAGTTAATCGACTAAAATAGAAATAAATAAGCCTTCGATATTGAAATACCGTCATAACGCAACAATGGGCATTTAGCGGTGTGAAGTGACTCATTGACCGCATTTATCCATAGACAAAGCTCGCGTTATGGTGCTAATTGATACCATACTTATGCCATAGTTTGTGATTGGTTCCAGTTTAAATGTACGGTGGATAAATAAATATAATACTGGGCTTTGTTGCCCGATGGGAAACGATCGCTGATATTGCTCGCTATATTTTATTTACCTTGGATTTTCCCAGCTATCATTTTCTATATTAGTCAGTTGTTTTCTGTGGTTGAGGCACTAAAATAGAGTTTTAAATGCTATGGATTTTGATGTTTTTGTATCACATCATGTTTTCATTTACTGAATAAAGGCAAAATATTGACCACCCTGAAAATTTAAGAGTGTGAGGTTGGTCAGATGGAACACTTGTCGACGAAAATATTGAAGAAAAAGTCAATAAATAATTGTATTCTTACTATCCAACTCATCTTATATTTTTTGTCTTTTAAGTAATAATAATCGCTTTAATACGGACGCGAGGGGAGTGGTAGAGTTTTACTAACTTGTTCCGTCTTTTGCCCTTTGTGTTCCGGGGCCGCGGTATCTCTTTCAAACACCCGCAACACTAGCAGGCAGTAGCCCTTGCAGGCTCTTCTGCTTTGCTGACGTATCTTTGAGGCAGGCATAGAATAAGAACACGCCGTCGTCGTCGACACGGCCTGTCGTTACTAGTAAACCGGACCACGGCGAGCTACCCATATGTCGTCTTGCGACGCTTAACGCCTGGAGCGTCTCCAGCGGCGGCCGGGGTTCGTTTGATGTTCATCGTCACTAGCCTAGACACCAGATTTGGTCAGTTCAGCAATTCCTTCGCTGCCTTTTTTTACTTCGAAACAAAGTTTTGCAAACAAAAACTACCGATTCTCATTCTATACTTGTTATTTTCCTTTAAAAACTTACAACTTGAATAAGTATTAATTTCAGTTTACACCAGATTATGTATAGTTTTGTAATATTTCATCACGATTGCACAGCTTGTGTACGCGTTGTTATTATTGTAGGTACATCCACTACGTCCAGTCATTTCTGAGCCACCTCGTATATAGATCATATCGGTACATATGTATGGATACAGTTAATAACTTATTCATGTTTATACAAGTTTTATTATCCTTTATCATGATTAGTACGAGAGTAGAATCTTTATACACTACTTGTTAGTTCACTTCTTGATAAGTAGCAGTGACGGCTTCATTCGATGGTTATAAATATTTGTTGTAGGACAATCGTAGTTAATTTAACTAAACGGTCGAAATCATGAAAGGTACGTACTATTTTGTAAAGCAATTAAGACATGTTTTCATATGGGTGAAGACTTACGAAAGTTTGTGAGGATTTGTAGATTTATTTTTTGTTTGATACTCTTTCGCGCAAAAATTTCTGACCTGATTTGGATAACATTTGGCTTATAGACCTGGATCAAAAGTTCAACACATAGGATATTTGTATCCGGGTAGTACGATCTCGTGGGACAATTTGTCGACCTCCATGCGGGCTACGCCGTGGGCTTAAACTAGTACCTACAAGAAAAAAAATACTCTTTTCGGTGAGACAAGCAAGGAAACTGATACAATAACTCTACGAACGTAATCTAAAAACTTCATAAATGAGTGATCACTAAGCTTGAACATGACTGTGACCTTGCACCGCTCCGATAAGATAACCATATCAAAAGCGCATGATAACCGCAATTATATTCCCACACAATCACCTACAGTTTCTCCTTTATAAAAACACATCCTTTCACTTGTTGCACCCCTTTATATCCCTATTTATAACACAATACATTAATGTGGTTGCAATTTCGCATGAATCAGCCGACATGCGTCAGTTGGACATGTTATCTGTCACTGGCCGACTACTGACCGTAAACTCACACTGGCTCTACAAAGTGGATAAATTACTCTACATTTATATCCACAGTTTTAAAATAAACTCGCTACTTTTCTACCAATAAAATATTGCGCTTATATGAGTGCGCTACGTAGGTACCTACATAATATTTTTTTCGGGAAGCCCGCGAACTTGATCAGTCAACACAACACTATCGCCATTCTCGTTTGGAAGTCCGGACGCGTTTCAATTACATTCAGCGACGAGTTATTTTATTTGAGTAGACGTGTGTCGGGAACCTAGTAAACGAATATACAAACAAAACGTTGGACCAATTAAAGTTCACGTTTACAAGCGTGAAGTTCCCATAGGCTCTGTTACGACGTGCTCTCGTAAACTGGTTCTGTATGGTGTGCGGTGAGTGATTGATTTCCATTTGTTGTGCCGTGGCTTTGTTGTGTTTCAAATGATACGTTGTTTTTATTAGCACTGCACGTCTTTGTTCGCGATATAGCAGGGTTTTCAAAAAGGGGTGGTTGAAAAAGTAGCACCAACATTTTTTCCTTTTTAGCATTTCCCTGAGCTCGTTGTGGGGTGCCCCCATGTGCCGTGATTTAAATTGAACTGCACCTTTTGCGTGCGAAACGGTAATTTGTCTCCTATGTAACGGGAAAATGTTAGGGTTTTTATTGAAATAAGCGTTACATGAAAAATGTGACGTGTTATGAAAAACTTATCACTTCGTAGTAAAGTTTAACTCAATAAAAATCATATTGCGCATGCGATAACAATAAGAAATGGGTTTTACATATTTAAGTTCCCCGACGATATCGTCTCGGGGAATTCCATGAATACTTTTATCCCGGAGAATTGCAAATGGATTGCGCTTAGCTTAAACATACATACAATAAGTAGTTGTTCAGTGACGGTGACTGTCGACTGTGAACATACAATGTTCATATTACAAGGTGCTGGCGGGAGACGGTCGCCGCCGTGTTTGGGTTTGTCGGTATCGAAGGATCTAGTGTTGTCTCACCCAGCCGGCCACCCGGGACAGGTAGCCGGGAACATGCCGCCGGGATTCCCGAGACGTCACTCGCAATCCGGGAACTTCCTACAGTAAATATTTTTGAAGATGAATGGTTTAGTGGGGGCCCGACCCGTCCCATTCAATAATGAATGCCTTTTAGTGCTCTCGGCTCGTCGTCATTCATTGTTGTTTAGCCCTTTTGCTTGTTCGACAAATTTAAGAGTTTATTCTCACATAATTAAAAGTGATTTATGCTTTTACAAGAGACCCTTTACAGCCGTGATTACGTCATAATGTTTCTCAAATACTTCCAACACTCCCCTCGCTGAATCATCCGCTGACTCAGATTAGTGCATGCTCCGAAACTAATGCGGAGATTTTCTTTTGAGTGTTACCATTGCACAAACATAAACTACGCCCGAATGAGCTGGGTTGCCATTAATCAGTTCGTAGAAGTTCTTAATAATTGCTATGCGATAAGTAGTCGGGATCGAAAAATAAACAGACGTTGTTTTATCGCATTTCAAAATAAATCAAGTTGGGAAATTATTAACAGATTTATTTTGTACTGGTCATTTATTAACATAATGTTATAATATCGTTTTAAATTAAGTAAATCGAGGACGTGAATGTTTCAAAATTAAATTATCCTAAATATAGTAACATTATTTTTTTGATTAAATTAACATATTTATAATACTTACTTACAGCTTAAAAATTTAATTAAGAGCCTTCGTATTTACAGCAATAAATAATAAACTAGCAAAATAAATAATCCATTATATAAACACAATTTCATTGCCGACCAATCTTCAATACCGGTCTACGGAAAACTACAAAAATAGTGCGGTGACTCATTTGCTCCGTCCTACGCGTTACCGATACATACTGAGCACATAAAACATCCAAGCGGACATCGTATTGCCTGTTTGCCAGTTTATGTTCTCGTTTCTATAAAAAACATACGTAATATGGATGAAACCTCTTACACTTTTACATAATCTTTGTGATATAAAAACGTTTTATTTTTCTATGTTTTTTCCGCGGTTTGCGCGCGTCACTATTTTTATAAGCGTGAGTTTTCGCGATGTGAATGCAATATTGATTTATGAGTTTTTCTTGTTGTGCCTGCACTTTCGTAACATTTTCAATTCAATTGAATGATTTCCTAAAATATGTAAAAATGTTTATGTTTTAGGAAAACAATCAATAGAATACAAACAATAGAAATGTTCGTTAAATATCGTTCGAATTTGTGTTCATTGGTATACCTACATTGTACATGTAATTTTTATCCCAACCTTTATTGTAGCCCAGACTGCCTCATTCGACAAGCGGTTGCAAATGTGGCTTCTGAGCATAAGGTCCTGGGTTCTGTATTGGGTAGGTTGTGTTATTCAGTTTATATCAGGAATTTGATTAAATTATTTTATTAAATTTAAAACTGGCGAATTGTGTCTGTACTATGGGGTACTTATACGTCCGCCGTAATGGTGTGAAATTTAGTTAACTCAATTTCGGTTTACTTGGAATTGGAAACATGAAACTTGAGATTGAGTTAAATGGTTAGATATCCATTTAACTCAATCTTCTAGGCTTAAAACTATAATTAAAAGCAATAGTGTTTACTTATTTCTTATATTACTTTCGAACAAACGTACGCTCACACTTATGTCTATAGAAAAATACCTTCATGAAAGTCAACCCTCTCATCGAGGGCGACTCGGACACAACCCACGCAAGCCTATTTCAATTACAAGTCCCAGTAAATTAAACTCAACCTTTTTGTTACAGGTAAGATACGATGGAAATCATTTGAGCAGTTTCTTTTGACGCCAGTAAGTATATTATACGGTAGACGAATATCCCTTTCATTTATGCCAATAAAGGGAAAATCTTTCGGAAAGCTGCCGAAAACAATACTTTTTACGACTTTATCTCGCGATTGTAATTTATAGACAAATCAGCGTTATGATAAGCGCGTTATTATCTGATAAATTCGCTGTTTCCGCTTCACGTGTTTTGTTTTTTTTTATCTAATGGTAATAGATGGGAGGTTATATCCATGTATTATCTTTTTTTTCCACGTTTCTTTAGTCAACTTTTGTAAGGTATTATAAATGCTTTCTAATAAGGGATTTTCATCCAAAGAGAGAATACTGGGGGGTCTAAATTGGCTGCTTATTAACAGAATCATAATCCTTACTTATATGTATTATAAAAGCGAAAGCGAGTTTGTTTCGTCTTCACACCTTAATAGGAAAACTTATTTTGATGGATTATGGTACAGAGATAGTTGGGACCCTGGAGACGGACATAGGCTAATTTTAGAAGTGCTTTTTTAAAAATATATTAGTTTTTTTTTAGAATGATCACAGACGCAGATAATTTTGTTCATGTTATTAAATTATTATCCTATTATGATTTTGCATTAGCGGCCACTTTAGTGTTGTCAGTGTTCATAATGATTTAAATTACCAACCTAAACAAAAAAAATACGGAAAAACATATGTCCTCTAGAAAAAATAAACGGGTAAGTATCAGTAGCCCCCGCAAGAGCGATAACCTTCACTGCCACAGAAAAATACATTAATTATATTTATTTCCTTAGTATGTAACTATTTACCGTACGAAATTCGCAGTATAGAAAATCCAACTTTTGAAAGTCTAAACAACCGTTATCGCGTTCAATAATATCATTGTGGTAACATACAATTCATATTATTAATAATGTAACGCTTAAAGCATCAACCATCTGCACTCAATAAATAGTATATTACCCACTCGATTTAAATTGCCGTTTACGCTCCGTCCTATATCAATTTCCATAATCGCTATCAATTAGTTTTGCGATAATATGGTTTGCCAGATAATAATCTAAAATAATTACTTATCTGTAGAATATTAAGTAAGTAGATAATAAATCGATAAAGTGTCTTTCAACTCCAAACATATTTAATCCTCCCAGTATTCTCATAATTCTTTAACAATCAATGAAATAATCCTTAGATTAAGTCAACAAACGGTTTTTCCAAATAAAAAACAATAGTATTAAACGGAATCATTTAAACTGGATCGATTTAAAAATGTATCAACATCCGTAACGCGAGTGCTTACATCCGTTTGAACGCAAAAATGTTATCTTTTCCGAAGCTTTGAGGAGCATTCGGAAATCCGCTCCGGCTTTATAATGTCGGCGTGACGTTTAGCGGAACCCGCCCGTAGAAATATACATCACATAGGGCTGCACCACCATCCATGTTCAGTTTAACAATCGATTTGTATACCAATTTGAAACAAAATATCTCGCATCCACAATTTATTCAAAATATATTTGTGCACCCGTATATTTATGTTGTTTACATTATAAACACAGCTATTTTGTTAAATGCTTCAGAATGTTTTTGCGAAAATCCACAACGTTTATTTCGGGTTTAAATCAGATTCCGAATAAAAATGTTTCTGAAAACTCGACACATTGCTGTCAACTATGTATTGCTCGTTTATAGCGACTCTCTTCTTTATAGTGACCCTTAAAACGAACGGCTCACAAACAAACCTCTTTTCAGAGTATAAAACAATTTTGTTTATAGTTATGGCAACCCTAGAAAAGTGAGTGAGTGCTCAACGGTTGGACCTCTTTGTGGCACAATCAGGAATAAAAACACATCCCTCTTTGTGTCCGGGCTCCGGACGGGACTATTGCCGGACGACGGCTACGGACGCGCCAATCCACTCCCCTACGCACTTGTTCACTTTTATACATATTTTTTGGGTTTGAAAAGGGAGCACTTGTCACGTTTGTCATACAAAGGGAAACCAGTTGGTACCCGCTGAACTGACACTTATCGAGATCTTATTTTATTATGAGACTTCATAAAAACCTTCTGTATAGAATAGAGACAGCTTTTGGTTTCATTTTCCAAACTTTAAAAAGTTTTATAGAGGTTTCCCGTTAGGCTAGCCATAGAAACATGATATAAAAGACTCAACTTGTTTCCGGAAAACTGTGCCAGACACCGACCTTGTAAGACCTGAACTGGAATCGGCCCAGTGTTGGTAGTCAATACATCACTCTCTACCTTTGTCTACTCGTTACGTGCCTTTCCCATACAGGACCTGATGTAAAAGGCACATCTATTAAATCTGATATAAAAGGAACATCTATTAAAGTCCGTACTTCCAAGGACAGTACTTTAGTAATATTTTACCGGTTTTAATAAGCTCAGGCCCTGAATGACAGAGAGTACGTGTAAAGTTAGTAAGAGATTAGCAACTTATTTGGATTCTACTCAGGCAAATAGAGTAATTATCATCTCAAACGAGTTTATTTAATGGCCCTTTTCTATTAGCGTACGTTTGTTTACTTTAAATCTCACTTGCAAAACATGAGTTGAGGAGTTATCTAATGAATCTGTCTCACGTCTGTAGCCTTATCTTACAGGGGCCCATAATGAGGAACGAAACTATCTATAATATTATAGTACATACCTTAACAGTAGAAGTACTGTAAGATCTAAACTATTCTACTGTAATAAAGCGCATATAAAACTTTATGATTATATTTATAAGTATTTATAGATAAATGTCACACTTCTTATTCCATTCCTATCCTAAGCTTTTTCTCGTTCCTTTTTTAAAACAACCTGAGTATTGGAACGTTATGGCCAACCAGCCAGCATCTTTTACCTCTTACAGTACATTACATACCTACCTATTATCATAAAATACTTTATTACTTAACTAGTATTTACCCTGTAACAAAGATAAGTAATGATTTCTGTTAAAACCAGCTGCCTGCAGGTACAGTAGTGCGTTTCTGAAACTTATTTCGTTACTGCAAACAATAGGTTTAACATGTTTGGTTTTGAAATTTTCGCAAACACGCGATAAACGTCCTTCAATGTTTGCACACAAGGATAGTGCTGGAAAAGCATGTTCCGCTGTTTACTGAAACTTAGCGAGTTTTGATTCAAACGATTTAAATACTGATTATATAACATTTCTATTTAATTTGTCCCTATATTTACATCGTAAATGTGTGAACTTTTAATCATTAGATTTTTATTTCTGACTGGTTGGTTGATTTGCTATGTACCTACACTATTGGCTGTTGTATATATATTATGTAAATATTGTTTCGAAATCCATAAGCCACGGAGCCGTGACGTTTCAGTCGTAAAACCTGGCATATGTGAAACTCTATAAACTATCAAAGCTCTTCATGTCACCACTGCCGAATTGAATCTAACACGAATAGTTACACGGTACTGTAAATTCTATAAAAGCCCAACCATTATTCTATGTCTTATTTCAACATTTTAATCTTGACTTTACAGATAATAGTTGCATCACGACTTCAGAAGTTTAAAGTCAATGACTTATGTTAAAATAATAATTGGACATACAGAGGTCGTTTACTTCGGTGATGTAATTAATTTGTGCGAAACAACAGGAGATCAAAACCAATTAAATATGAAATTATTGAGATTTTTTATTAACTTTATCTTGTTTATTTTGCTTAAAAGCAATCATTTGCCATTCTTTAACACCTTAAGTATTCACTGCAAAATTAAAACAGCAGAAGAAATACAAAATCACTAAGGTATAGCAATAAATGACTCGGTACTGTAAGAGGTTTTATAACATAAGCAATGCTGGCTGTTTTATTACAACGTTCTAATACTCATGTCGTTTTTAAAGAAAGAATAGAATGACGGCTTTGCTATAAGAAGTAAGACATGTAAATTAAAATGATTTACAATATAATCCTTAAAATATTATATGCGCTTTATTTCAAACTAATTTAATATTAATCTGAATATTACAGTACTGACCTATACTTGAATCAGGAAATAAATAATTATTTACTTGGATATAACAAGCGAATTTTATTTCCATAATTGTATTGTTCCTTATTCTATTATTACGTAATAACTGTATGTACTTCCCTCCCAGTGATTTCATCAGCTCAATGAGAGAGGAAGTAAACCATAAATCCGTAAAACGCGAATCCAGTACCGTTTTCACTGACAAATTGTTGGTTCCGGGTTTTCACCTCACGCTATTTTAAAAAACAGTGCTACACTCGTAACTGAAAATACAGTAAATTCAGTAGGTCAGTAACAAAAATACCAGTCATGCCCTCGCCCCATGTTATTTGTGGTCCGTGCAACATATTGTTTTCTTCCCTTCCCCTGCAAGCATTTACTGTTTTTTTCTTCATATCATCTTTCACACAATCCATTTATTTCTTCCTAGGTCTTCCTCTACCTCTCCATCTATCGACATTTACATTCATCTCTCTGTAAGTCTCATGTCTTGTATCCCTCATCGCATGCCCATACCAAGACAGACGATTGACTTGTATCTTTCCTGTAACAGACGCATCTTTTAAACTTTTTCTAAAATGATATTCTTTACTTTATCATTTTAGTCACTCCACACGTCTATCTCATCATTCTCATCTCTGCTGCATGCAATCCTTTTCCATCTGTCAATGCTCCAAATAACTAACGCACTACCTCCCCTACTACGAACTCAGTGTCCGGGCCGTCACTAAACCACGGCTCCTTGCACCTCTAATTATAAAGGTGCGCTCAAAATGACGCGCTCCGTAAATCTGACGGTGAAGTGTGAACTAACAAGGTAAACGGATCGCGAGCAAGGATCAACAGGCTCACGCAGATGGGACGTGTCGTAACGAGCTTTACTTATTAGTCCTAGTTTAAACTTGCTATTTTGTTATGCTATTTTCTGCCTGGGGATGTGAATTATGTGTGTGGATGTTTTCTTTCCTAATTAATCGGATTGAATGTGGGTTTACTAATGGTATTTTTTTGTTTTTGTGTGTGTAAAACTAATTGGAATTTAATTGTGACTTCCTCCTTATCTTTGGTCAGTCCCTAAATGTCTAGGGACTGCTTCTTGGAGTGTGTCACTTACGAATGTTTGCAGTTGTTCAAAACCTTGATTTTCACCTTGGGATTCGTCCTCTGTACCGCTTGCATCATTGCTCTATAACTCGCCAAGCGTACAGGTCGTAAAACATTTTGAGAAAAAAGTTTTTTTTTTTCTGAAATTGTAATAGTTAGAAAAAGCCTGACAGGCTTGAGGTACAATAGTTTGGCTATCCAAAACTTTTAGTAATCATTAAAACTTCAAAGAACGCGTAAAACTAATTTTGCTACAAAATCGAGTCGTTTCTGAATCTCATGATTAGGTACACAATCAGCAATGTTTTATCAGTCTCAATTTACCGTTATCAGCCGTTGTCTTATCTATTATTTGAATCAGCTGTTTCAGTAATGCTTCGAGAGAAAAAAAATACAATTATGTTTTTTCTAAAACTTCTTTCTTCGGTATAATTAATTCGACGATGCTATTGAAATATGAATGGGATAATAATGAACTTTTAATGAAAACTTACCTGCTTTATTTAACTGAAAAAGTACTCTAAATATGGGTAACTTTGTTTGAGGTATTTTTATATTATAAATTAAAATATGATAGAAAAAAAACTGCTAAGGGTTTGTTTGAATACACTGCAAATGGCACATAAAATCATATTAAATAACCCTTTAAAGACACTTGTAGCATAATAATAAAAAGTAACCATTAAATACCATTTTTCTGCAAATTCATATCATATAAAATTTAAGGACAAATTAATTAACAAAACTTAAATGTTTGATATAACTGTTCACTTGCGGGTATTTTCCGGGAGTTCTATCTTGAGTCGCATTACCCCCATATTGGCTATGCTTCAAGCTAAATCTACCGGGACAATCCCAAAACTTATAAAATCATCTCATTCAAACTGTAAACCTTATCGTTACAGATTATAATTTTCTGATTTTTTCCTGTATTTAAATATATTACGTTTTGGTCTGGTAGATTCTTTATCAACTCTTCATCGTGGATCAATAATCTAGGTTTTAAAAAAAACATACCATTCAATATCAATCAACAATCAACTTATCAATCTGTTAACAAATAAACTCGTTCCATAACCACCCGACACAGATACCACAGAGCAACAAAAACAGTCAAACTAAACCAACAACAGATAATCTGTTGCTAACTATTCACAGACTAATACCTCGTGATACAGCCGACGATTTCGCAGTTAACGGTCCGGACTCTGACCGTTAAACTGGTTCCGTACTTACTACTGCCATTTGTACCTGCTGAGATTCGAACCCCTAAGGGGAGAAATTGAGCTTCCGTGTACAGTAGGCCACAATACTATTATTATTTAGATATTTACTGAGTTTCTTATTATAGAGTTGTATCTTTAGAAATTTCTCAGTACCAGGTTTGGAGTCTGGATTTATGACGGATTTATGGCAATAAGCTCACCAACATGTAATCGGCGAAATGTGAATTACTGTTTGTTATACATCTGCCTTATAGACATATAACAAATCTATAAAGCCTATAAAGGCTTGCCATACTTTGACACACAACGGTTTTTCCAAAGTCTTTTTTTGGTATACTAACCTTAATGATCGAACGTCGTAGTGATGTGCCCTTATTTATTTTATTATTGTAACCGTAGTCTATTGTTGTGGTGTACCGTTGTTCTCGATTGTCTGTTATTAGATGGTTATCATATAATTTTGTATTTTTGTATCTTTTCTCTTGTTAAAAAGTGTGTAGACTAATGGCACTGGTAGGACTTCGTAAACCCCATATGACCCAAATATTGTTTTGAGAAAAGTCTATTATCAGTCTTTTATATATTTAATATCATACGCACCTAATCTTTATAATCAGATACTACTCCGTATTTGCTAAACATACTAACTAAGCACGGAACATTTCTATTTTAGTAACTGTTGAAACATGCACCTATTTCAAACAAAGCAATCATTATTATCATCATTCTCTTGTCCATATGCCAATTGTTTTGGGGTCGGCACAACATGTATTTTCCTTACCTTACATACTTCCCTATCACATCCATATCATCCTTCATACTAACTTACCAAAGCCATTTAACAATTAAATCTTACTGCATAGTAGTCACACAATTATTCGCATCAATTAAGTTAGAAGCCAAGCATGATTATCTACGGAGCCAAACCTCTTACAGGCATTCATATGGACATATTAATTAGCCAGTCAATTTAGTAGATAATGCTAATTATAACGGAGCTCCTACTGTTCAATTAAACTTGACTTGTGTAGTAAAAGAAAATGGTATCAAAGAGGTATTGTAAAGAAGTTTGTATTAAGATACATACGTGGATAAAAAAGCTACTTAAGTATTTGTATACAAAGCATAGGTGTTTGTAAAAAGTTTTACAATAAAACATAACGACCGCTTGAAAGTTTTTCTTAAAAGAAAAGCTTTAAAAACTCCCGTAGCTTCAGAGGGATATTGTGGTTAAGCTAAACGGCCTTTAAAGCCTCATATTATAAAACCTTTTTTTGGATGGGAATTCACCAAATAATTTCCACCGCTCTGGGCGGAGCGGGGTACGTGTTTTACTGAAAAAAACCCATCCATGTTCCTTGTTTTGTCCTTAGTGTTCCGGAGTCGAGGTACCTCTTTCGAACAACCAACAACCCCAGAAGGAATGGTCTTGGCAGGTCTCTCTGGTATAATAGTTCCCTTGTATTATTAATTTACAAAATAATGAACACTTGCTTATTTCTTTCTGTTTCCTTTCAAATTCCTTCGTTTATCTACTTCTTGTACAAACTTTTCAAACAAACATGTGTCATATTTTATCTAAGCGCAACCATTACCTGTTCCTTTACAAAATTGTTTGCTAACACAGCAATATAAATATTTACATAAACATTATGTGAAATAAACAATTTCCATGCTGACTTAGCAATGAAAGAAAAACAAGATTTATCGCCTGCCTGTCTTGCTGTTAAAGTCGTAAGTCAATTGAGAATAACGAGTTACTTTACCATATATTGGCCCCAAGCAGCCAATTCTTGGGCCCAACTATGCAGCCAACTATTTGGAACTGAGATAGACTAGGGCCCTATAACATGTCGCTTCATACTCAAATATTAGCATTATATAAAAGTAGATTTACGGCTATTACTCTTTTTTGACGGCACGGTTGGCGCAGTGGCTGAGCGATGGACTGCTGCGCTGGGTGTCGTGAGTTCGATTCCTGCACGGAAGAAATATTTGTATGGCCTACAGATAATTGTTCCGGGTCTGGCTGTTTGTGTATGTGAGTTTAAATGTTTGTAAACGCACCCACGATACAGGAGGAATTCCTAGTGTGGGCAACGATTTAAAAAAACACTTATGAAATAACTTCTTCGGTTGGGAAATCATCAAATGACTTCTTCTGCTCTTGGCGGAACGGAAGGGAGCGTCAGACTTGTACTGAATTAAACCTATCCATTTTTCGGCTTTAGCCCTTTGCGTTCCGAGGAGGTGGTAAGTCTTTTTACCAGCAGGCCCAGTAATAAAATAGCGCGAATTTAGATTTAACCAGTCTAAGGCTTGATATTGTTTTAATTAATGGTCTGAGTATTGAGCAAAGTTCTTTACGGCCTAAGCGATTCCATATTACTGTTGTTTTGTTTTATTCTTGTAAAATACCGCTAAAATTTAAAGTTGGCTTTTTGGTCATACGTAATAAATGTTTGTGGCCAATTAAACGATATTCTAATGTAAAAAGCGTGTAACTGGCTATGTACTAACTAGGTGTTAAATTCATAATAAAATATACATCTAGTTTAAATTATTGGCCAACTTTTATTCCTGTTTATTGCGATTCGGTGCCTCTGGGATTTTCCGTGAAATTTATCCTTTTACATTTTAATATAGGCTATTATTGTGGTCGCTTTGCCTTAACAACAATACTAGCTGCGTCCTGCGGTGTCACCCGCGTAGTGCGAGATAGAAAACCTATGTGATCATCCAGGTTACCAACTATCTTTATGCCACATTTGGATGTATCCAAACCCGTTTAGAATAATGTATTGCGTGAAAGAGTAACAAATATCCATCCTCACAAACTTTCGCATTTATTTATTTTTAAAAGTAAATCCTGCTAAAGAATTGCATTCTTCTACTCAAACTTTGCCACCCTGTTTCACCGCTTAGGGATTGAATGTCGTAAGATCCCGTCTTACAGGAAAATTTGAGACCCGCGAGAGAGAGTTAGTCAGTCAGACCCATAAGAGTCAGTGATTTTCTCTTTTATATACATATATAGATTAATAAACAGGATTTAGTGTGTACTATGGATATGGTACGAAGACATAATGTATTTTTAATAGTGCTGGTTTAAGATATATCAGAAACTTAACACTGCTTATCTTAAAAGATTAAAAGAGATAAATAAATGCGTGGTTCATCGTGGGGGTTCCATAAACACCGATAGCACAGACGAATGCAACGATATTTATAATTCAGTAGTCCAGCAAATTGGTGCTAACGTACGAATAACATCGACCAGACGATTATAACTGTTCAAAAACAAACAGCAGTCTAATTCCAATCTCTTAAGAGGAAGCTGACCGTTATTCTTATTGATAACATTACACCGGAAGACTAGAAGATAATTTAATACTTGATCTTCGTCGGGCAAGCCTTGAATGTATCTCGGTACTTCCTCTTCCTTTAGTACGGAGCTAGTAAGTACGTAACCGTACATTCCAGCTCAATTTCATCCGCACTACAGTGACATACTCAGATAAAACTTGACCTTAACCGCTCCAGTCTTGTTATCAGTCAACGACAAATATTTAGTTATTGTGAGCAGGGCTACCCGGCTGGCGTTATCTCGGAAAATTGTGATACAAGAAAACAATACTCGTGACGAAAAATAAAAAATGCTTTATTTTAAAAACGATCGAGTTTATTTAAAACAGTGGCGGCACATTTTCAATTTCATTAAATATTGTAGTATGCCAATCAGGTGTACTGAAAAAGTCAACAATGATTTTTGTTAACTGTTCAGAATTCAATAAAAATGCCCCTTTTAAACCTCTTTTCCGTGTACTTCATAATAAAACACGTTCACCATAAATCGCTTTAACAATTTTAAATTGTATTAACCTTACCCTTTTAAAACTGGTTGGATCACGTGGCTTTTAATTGTATGTATCTCTCTCAACTCGGTGTTGTACAGCCCTAGATAAACTGTGCTTAGTAAAGCCGAGCACTTTTCAAGTCCAGTATCGGTATGAGTGACAACTACTGATAACAATGATGTTACACAATTATGTCCAATTACGACCAGTCGATTTTATAAGTAAAAAGAAGCCATTTATCGCAACAATCGACAGGTATGAAGTTGTTAATTCAACTAATTAAACAGATGCCAAAATACCGACTAGATATGCCTCTTTCACGGCCCGTTACAACGACATTATCTCAATTCGTTCTCGATCGCTCGAGTGACGTCTGACAGACAATGTTCCGCAATTAGCAGCTGTTGCAAATTATATAATGAGCTTGGCAGACCCCAAGTGTTAAGCGATTGTGTCATAACAATGACAATTTATTGACAAGACCCACCCTTTGTCCCGGCGCCCCGGGTTCCGGACCCGTTTACACCCAAATAAAAATCAACAAGCTTTGCAACAAAACGCATTATCAAAGAACAGGCGCTTTGCGGAAGACTGCCGTTATTATGTCGATGGAGAAACCACTCATTACTGTCATCTCGCTTCCCCGTGGGACGGCGCGGTTCGACAGCAAAGGATAGCTGCATGTCGTCGTGATCAATGGATGCAAAAAGGTGTAGTGACGTCGACAGGATGCTCGGGCGCAGCTGGCTGGAACTTTTGTGTTTTTGTTCTTTTTCTTTTTCCACAGACAAAAAGAGGTTCGTTTCGCGCGGTTTAGCTTCGAACAGCCCGCGCCTGTTTCCGTAATGGGAACGGAAAATGTTAATGAAGCATACGCCTCAGTAGAATGCGTGTTAAATTATGCTCCTCCGTCGAGGACCTGTAATTTCTGGAAATAAACGTATCGAATACAGACAATTAATTAGGCTAAATATCAATTTCAGAGTTAAGCTCGCATTAATTAAGTCACGGATTTGAACGTATCATTTAGGAATTATTGGAGTGAATCCCAGCTATGAGGTATTGGAGGCTATACCCTGAGGCAATGGGATGACACCCTCGCGTTTAAACTGTTTTATAAGGTTAGTCATGAAAGCAATTAAAACCAATCGGGCGAGCCCTCCCCCCGAATTTCCTCGTGTCATCAACAGATGTTAGATAATGAAAACATTAACGATAGGGAGTTTCATGCGTTTGATGCCGATGGCAACGAGTTCCTGACAAGGCTGGGCGAGAAAAAAAGTCGGATACGAGACGATATAAAACGACGTTACTTAATAGGGACATTTAAAATTAAATTAATCTAGATCTATCTGATCATTGATCGAACATAAAAACATGTTGTATGGAAAAACCGAGCAGTAGCAAAACGGGTTAAATTAATTTAAACACATCACACATAGGTATTAATTAGATCGATCGTAATAGATAGACTCCATAATGGTTAATATTATTCCGGTCTCCATGCCATAAAATATAATTATATCTTCATAGTTTAGGATACAAAGACGTTAAGTATTGTGGAAATGTATCATATTATCATTATGAATTTGTATTTAACCAGAGGTTTCACAGCTTTATTTTGGAACTTAAAACAGTTTGATTTAATCTTTGAAGACATTACTACAGGCCATTACAATTTTACCAACGGGTACCACATTATTCAATACAGTAAAATGGTTGTGGAGGTCTGACAGACAGTGGCTCCATGTAAAATACAGGTATTCGGCTTCAGTAACACTGGGAAAAATAGCGAGGCAGGTGATAATATCCACAAGTTACGCCCTTCCTTGAAGTTAAATCCAATAAACTCTACCTTTTCTGATCTCTGCGTATGACTGTGATCCCAATCAAACACAAAAGTCTTTAACATTCAGATACCAAACAGCATTCTCATAAACCCGTACTTAAACTCTTTGGAAAGTACTCACGGGGGTATCGTAAAATGTTTTTTTTTTCTATTCTGGTGTAAAAGTTAAGACGTCTAGTGATTGTATCTTTATGCCAAACGTGTTGACCCAGATCTACAGTGGTGTGCCGCTATTCAACTTGCTTGAACTTAAAATATGTATTCGTTAGCATAAAGTGACTGTAGTCTGACTTCTACTGAGATATCGGATCTGATTGTTTTAGTATTTGTTTGTCTTTGATATGCTTTAGCAATGAATTTATCGTTTTATTCATGGAACTGTTGCTGAATTGTGAAAAAGCTCCGAGTCTTTATTCTTTTTTCTTACCGGATTTTTTATTTGATCTTATTGCTTATATTTTTAAAGAGTGCTTCTAACTTGCTCTGTAAGATTTAACGGAAAATAATTCAGTTTTTTTTTTTATTTACTGCCTCGAGCATGAAGTTTTGGGTTCAATTCTGGTGTCGGGCAACTATTATTGGGTTTGTCTATAAGGAATTTCTTAGTTGTAACCGTAGTCTGTATTTGTGCCCAGTTGCTGGCTAAATGTGTATTTGGTACACCGTAATTCTTCCGGAATAACAACCGTGATGAGATGCCACGTAGAATGATCATGTGGAAATATTGTCTAAAAAAATGGATTCTGTGTTCGGTTCCCAAAAGCCTCAAGTGCAACGTTCTTATTAATACAAAGACGCGATAAAAATAATTTATCAGATCAAAATTCTAAAAAAGAAAAAAACGTAAAGAGCACGTGTTAAATTATTGGTATTTCAAGTTATCGTTATCTGTTATTTTGATAAAGGAAATCTGATATCCTAATTGGATTTTTTATCTCTTTTATTTATACCTCCACGCAGTCCATATTACCTACTCTGTCGCATTTATTTACAAAGTACCAACATAGTCTATGGAAAAGTTGAAAGCTTGTATATCCTCTGCAAAATGCTGGGTACTGTTAAGATGGTGGGCTACAAATAAGATAGTATTGGCCGTTTTTTTTTCGAATGGGAAATCCTCAAATAACTTTTCCCGCTCTGGGCGGAGCGCAGTCAGATTTGTACTGACAAAAACTCATCTTTGTTCCTTCTTTTGCCCTTTGTGTTCCGGGGTTGTAACATCTCTTTCAAACAACCCACAACCCCGGCAGGCAATGGCCCTGACGGGCCCCTCTGAGTATTGTCCCTAGAGCCCTTTTGTTAAACTTTATTTCTGCAGCCATCAGCAGAAAAATCTTCCTACTCTTTTTAGAAATATCGCAAATCCCAACATTATCATGTATTTAAAGCTTAAAATTAACTTAACAAGCTTATTAAATAAACGAAACTGAAAACAGTATTACTCGGCAATTTTCTGAAAATTTGCGAAAAGCTTAACAATTTTCTAGGAATAACAATAACTCTCTGCAAGATTTATTTTACACATACGCCACGCTTTGACTCAACTAATTGTGAAATTCAAGGTTAACTAATTATTTTTCCTTCTAAAATATATAAGTTTTTACGAAATTCCATGCATTAATTCCATTCGATGTTCTTTTTTATATTTCTATTTCTAATAATATATATATATTATGTTATTTCCTTCAGATTTCTTGAATGGAAGAAAAGCATGGATGGGTTAACATCAAAACCATTTCGGGAAAAAATATTCAAAAAGTTATCTTGATTGTTATTTACCTGTACTTAAGCATAATTGTTTTCCTGTACGAAGAATAACATTTTCTTTCATAACTTGTGTTTTTGAAAGCCTTTTGCAGTTTTTCCGCAGTTGTTATCTTAATCTTACATACCTTTTGACTGATTTCCTCGGCTCTGGGCAGAGCGGGAGGAAATGCCAGACTTTTGCTGACTAAACCATCAATGTTCCTACTTTTGCCCTTTGTGTTCTGGGCAGATCTATTTCGAACGGTTGTTCGAAACCAACCTTGAATAGCAGTAGCGGTCCTGACACCGTCGAAACGGCCTGTCGTCACTAGGCGAACGGACAGTGAGCAAACCATTGATCTCCGCCCAAAAACGCGCGTCTTCAGTGACCGGGAGTTATCTCGTGACCTGACATGCCCTTAACTTTAAGTATTGGAGCCATTTACCTATCTAGTACATTCTCAGGACTGATGCACTAAGCTATCGGCTTGCAAGCCTGCTTCGACCTTGGGCTCACATTGTTATGCGCATAATGTAATACATTTATAAACGTAATATTCTACGCACTTTATTTTTCAAACCTGCAACATTGTTCCCTGCAACAATTTTCTTTAAGAGTTCCGTAGTCAAAGGATGTCAAGGGGACCCTGATGCTAAGACTCCGCTGTCTGATTGTCCAGCCTAATAAGGTAATCATTTGAAATTTTCACAGAGTGTGTGAATGAGTGCCACAGCAAACAATAAATATTAAACATAAAAAAAATATTTAAAAAGAAATACAATTTCTAATATAATACGCAGTACGAAACGTGTTTTTGTATGAAACCGTTCGGGTGAACAACTCGCAAACGGCTGGGTTTTTCATTGTTTTGCGGTTTTATCTCAAAAAAACTTCAATAAGGTTTCTTACCCGTTTTCCTCCAAGAAATCTGCGTTTTGGAATGGATAACTAGCTTCTACCGACTCTTAGAGAAATCAATGCTTACGATGTATGTGTTAAGGAAATAATATAGTAATTGAATATTGGTGATTAAATAGGAACTCCTTTGTAAAGTATTAACTCATAGACCAAGCAGCTATTAATCACCGCAGCTGAAGGTGACAACAGGTTAGAAGAATGTCTGCAAGTTGTGCACAGGATTTGGTTTTAAAATGAGCAGATTCAACTTTTGATGGTAGTATACAACCACAACTGGTCGAACTCGGCATTCAGCGTTTTGTGATTTATTTTTGCCAATATTTGATAAGCAACCTCTTCAGACAATTTTTCGAATAAATTGAACACAAAAATACCCTGCTTGTTCGCCGTTAGGCTGTTTCTATGTATTATATTTTTATAAACAATGTATCGACACGACACCCACATCGCCCTATTGTATCCTTGAGGTTTATTCCAAAAATACTTCGGTTCAAATCCATAATAGACACCTTATATTGGCGAACAAGATCTCCTTATGTCAAAGTTTGAAGTGGGTAGGTGAAGATCAAACGTCAATCTATTGTCAGAATATTGGCGCTCCACTCTATCTCCTTATGTTGTCGTATTTTGTCATTCGCATAAAATGTAACCATATATTACATTTAGCTTAAATCATTTATGTTACGTTCGTTGCGCATTCCAACGACATCAGATGATGATAATAATAATTATCTTATCGAACCAATCTCAAAACCATTTTCACTAATATATACCATTTATCACAATCATAAAGTTTGCATAGCAGTCTGAATACTGTTCTTATCTCCAGATTATTATTTCGCATATTTCTCTTTTGACATCATGAAATTTTTCGTTCCAAGTAAAACTCACTTAACTTTTAATGTACTGTCTTTCTTATGTTTTAGAAGCTAAAAGCCTCCACAATGTCTTAAGTTTCAACGAGACCCATTTCTGAGATGTGATACCTATCGTTTTTATTTGAAACTTGCTATTAATTTTCAGCCACATTTTCAGGTTTAATTACAGATTTATTTAAGGAAATGGGATTTAGAATGTCAACCCCCTAGATAATCGTCTTTCCGAACCGGAAAAGTAATTCATTCGAAACAATTCCTGTCGAGCCTTAGGTGTTTTATCGATCTCAGTGGGTTTAGTTAACGCGAGTAGTAAAATGTAACGCAGTACCGAGTGACGTCAGTTCTATTTTCGCCCTGCGGAAAATCTAACAATTCCAGGAAAGATGTTTGATTTATTAGGACCGCTATTCATTAATCAGTTAAAAGGCATGCCAGTGAATTGTGTCAGTAGATGTTTATGTCTGTTAATGTAGACTAGACAGTATGTAATGGGATAGCACAATAAAGTATTTGTTGCAGTGTCGCAGTCGGTATTCTCTAGGTCAGTGGTCCACGTGCCTGAGGCACGTGCCGTATCCACGTGGTTACTGGTGTGATAGTATACAGAGGAATATGTTGTGACTAACGTCCGGACCAACCGATGCACTAAGTATTCATAATAGCTAGTACCTATTCGTTTAGTTCACCTAACTTGTTGCATTATGAAACTTTTTACAACAGAATCATATAAAATCTAAAATAAACGTTGCGGTTGGTTGGTCACTTTATAATAAACATAAATGATTATAGTCTTGTAGGTAATAACTTACTGTATTCGTTTTTTTTACAATACTTATGTGTCTTCGGAAAAAACTTACATCCAATAGAAAATGAAGTTACTTAGTCAGACAATAAATTCAGGGGCGTGCTCTAATAACTCGCTCCCTAATGGAATGAGCCTGGTCTGATTAATATTTTTTATTGGTTAATAATTCTAACACTACTGCAGCTACTGTTGGTGTATCGTGGTTTTAATGCTTGCCTTGAGAGCGCAAAGATGTCAATAGTTTGCAGAAAGCTCAAACCTCACCACTTAAACCAAAAAAGCATTCTGAAAACCCATTAAACTTATTGTTCTTATTCTGTGTATGAATAATTCCTGAGCAAGCTGGCTTCAGACCAGGTAAGTCATCATCATTTGCCTAGTTTTTTCAGTTTAAGCGGCCGCAGATCAATACCAGGTAAGTAATTTCTGTTTATTTTACAATTGGTGCTGAATTTTTACTTGCTTTTAAGCTCTGCAAATTCTTTGACAAATGCATTATATGAATATTGAATGGAGAATGGAAGTAAATCGAAGAATCATCATTACTGGGATAGTCTTTGTAGACTTGGCAACACCATATGATACTGTCAATGTCGACAGACTATTGACAAAATTATCACACAAAATTGATTACCATGTTTTTATTCATATACTAGATGAGATAACTAACACGCTAAACCAAGTCCTTTAAAACACCGTAAATGTAATATACAGACAGAACCTTAGAAGAATGAGCTACTCCAAGGAAGTGTTCTGACACCCATCCTCTTCTAACTCTTTACAATAAACCTAATGACGAACTCCAGCTATTATTGAGCTTTTAGTTATCTCTTGAAACAAATCACCATTATTACCCACTTGTGATCATAGAAACGTCAATAACCGCTACAATGAATCGCCATAAACTTAATAGGTACCGTGTTTTGCAGGCGAATTGGTTTAAGTATATTATTATTTCAAGATAGGGGGTCCATCCCAGTCATATTCCTCATCTTTCTTTGCCACCATGCAGAGGAAACATGATAATCCTCATTTATACATTAAAATGATAAAATGAGGTTAAATATGAAATCTGATCTCATAAAATATTTAGTCTTTTTCATCCGATGTTTATAATACTGGGACTAATTAGGTTAAAAAGAAACAAGTAGATAATAAAATAATACCCACATATACCGACATACACCTGTAGTTCTGAAGCATATTATTTTCCAAAACTAATTATTATATTTGTTGCTAACCCATTGGTTAGCAACAAATATAATAATTAGTTTTGGAACCTGAGGGCATTCCCTCAGGTTATAATTAAGATAGATGTAATTTGTTGGTCTTGGTGATATACCTGTTTATTAGTTTCTACCTAAGCATTAAAAATAATTACAAACAATTTCAGGTAAAGTCTTAGAAGCAGCCCGGAGTAAACTTGTGCCATATTATTACAAATCATCTCTGACTGCGTCGTTGGTCGCAATCAGACTGATGAGCATGAAGTCCTGAGTTCAAATTGTGATTTGGTTTTTCCATCAAAAATTACTCGGTAGCAGGCACGGAATCAAATGTCTAAATGTGGGTGTGCCTATACGCAATGCGCAGAGGGTTAAGCATGAGGTGTACCCAACTACACCTCTGCCTTAATCTTTGAGGATTACGGCCGTGAATTATGTCATGTTTTAGTATCTCCGCCTAACACATCGGGAAATACATCGATGCTATCTTATAATGACAATAAGTCTAAATTAAGTTTGTCTCGGCGTTTATATCTACAATCAATGTTTATCTTAGGTCATGGTTATTTATTCAAATAGGCCTTACCTACGAACAACAGCAAGTCATGGGTACAAGTGGGTAAAACTAGTACCTAGATGTATTTATGCTAAACGAGTATTCAATAATCTATTGGGCACCTGCATTATTCATCGAGTTATGTGCCATTTGTTTAACATGTCTGAAATTCAATAGAGTGCGCACACGCATGGATTCCGGCGGGAAGCTCGCGCACGAGGCGAAAGCTTAGTGCATGCTCGAGTGTGAATTGCCTACATGAATGTTGTCGTATTGCATTGCATTTAATGTGCAAGCAGAAACGAGCTTACGGTCACACGGTTAGGCGCGCCTAATGAGAAAGTTTATCGAGCGTTTATTGCGTAGCAGCGGGAAGCTTCGCCGCGTCGCCCGAGGCAAGAGGCGCTCCCGCCGCCCGCAGGTGTGCCCGCGCCCCCCGCCCCGCGCACGCCCCTCGCCTCCCGTCGCCCCGCCGCGCACGACACAGCTTTCTTTCGTCCGCGACCGCCGCCAGTCGACTGTCAACCACGGAAGCGAGCGGTTGCCTCGTACACGCTCAAATCGCAAAACGCCGCGCCAACTGTAAACACGACGCACTATCTGAGCAGTGCTTCCGTTCGCGACTTAACCTGAATTCAGCGAAACATTTCACGTCTAGTGTCGTGTTGTGCCAAACCTGTGGATGTTTTGATACTCTTATGGATCGTGAAACGTAACTGAACTTCCAATACATGTAAATGTCACAAGTGTCGCGTATGTAGCGGTGTGGTGTCGGCCTGCGAGTGCCGTTGATCAGATCGTGCAAAGAAATTGTGGGCATTGTGGTATTGTGCGAAACGGGTTCCGTCTGGTGGTCGAGGTCGCAAAAGCTACCGAATCTACATACGGCTACTGGGTGTCGCAGGCCAGCTTTCATCGCGCCTATGAGCGCTATCGTGCCGGCATCATCAAATAAGCTGTTTGACGTAAATGGACGCCGCACACGGTATCACATTACAATGTTCACGGAATGTCAACAAGCGATAAAATATTTGTATGGTCAGCAAACCACAGCTTTAATGTTAACTGTATCTATCGCTAATGTAACACATTTCAATATCTTGTAAATGTTATCTTTAAACGTGTAATCATGCCGCAAACGTTTTATCTAAGAAACGTAAAGCTTGGTACACTTGTTGAAGAATAATCAACATTTTCAAGGTCTCCTTAATCTTATTTACCAAAACAATCTTGTGTAACAAAATTGTTTACAAACAAGAATACTAAATTCATTTGAGATGTCAAGAATACCGGGAGTCTTGAAACATATAGTGTGCACAAGAAGCATTTCTAAATTAATTCTATAAAGGTCCTTGAATTCACCTGAAATTCTGAGCTGTATCCAGAATAAGCCTCCGTGGAATCTGCTGTAAGCCGAGCTTGTCAATGCTATCAATTAATGCCATCGAGGTAGTGCCCTAGTTAGACAAAAGGCGGCAAACAAGCTATTACGCTGGCATAGAGGGGCGATTTGGAACGCTGTTATTGGCTCTCCACTAAATACCAATACGGAATACACCAGTATTATCAATTTGTTTAGGATTATGGAGATTAAGACACGACCATTTGCAGCAATACCTAAAAGCTCTGTTTAGATAAACATTTTGTTTGATTATAAATACACAATAAAATATAATATTAGAACAAGCTTACTGAAAAAAATCTTAAAAGCAAGATTGGTTGCAGCAAGTTGGTTTTTTCGTAGTACTTTTCTATCGGCTCAATAGAACAAACTTATCGCCGAGGATTCACCCAAATTTTAGGCATTCTCCTAGAAACCATGCATTTATATCACAGAAAAAGCACTCCGAATTGTGTAGCTATAAGTAAATACATTTTTATTAAATATGGATCAACAATTTCCAGAAATAGCTTTATAAACATGCAATAACATTTTGTTATGCTTCAAAGCCAGTAAAGATTTTTGCGAAACTTTTGAATTTATCAGAATCGTAATTCTGTTATTGTTTAAATATGCAAATTACAACATTGAGATAGTTGAAATTAAATAAATCGATAATATTTTGTAAGGACTTACAGCAGGCATGGAATTCTTTGAGGGATTCTTGGCAAGAGGGCTTGTGGCTTTATGGATCCTATTAAGTTCAAATTACTATCCTACGTTAAGCAATTCTAATTTGTACTTGCCTTTAAATCGCTACATAAAATCGAAATCTATTATCCTTCCTCTTAGTTCTCTAATTATTTGTGAAGACTGCAAACCTATATATAAAAGCTATGGTAACAAGCACTTAAATCGCAGCTTAAATGCTGAAGATCTCTTAAAACTCTTTTAATACGTATAAAGCAAGATAGTAGACGTCAAATAACTAAGAAAGATTTCATTTCATCAAGTGTAATTGTATTATTAAGAATTTCTACCGCTTGTTCGCTTAATTTTAAGCAAATTGCTTTCAGGAAAGTTTGCCGACGCTTTGCCCCTGTATTTTCTTTTAACATCAGTTTAGTTCATAACCAGTGGTACATACATAATGTAATTCATTAGGGCTTTGTGTGTTCACTAGCGAAGTAGCGAGTTTGCGGTCTGTTGCTGCAGGTTGCACTCAAACTTCAACCTTTGTGGTCCTTAAACTTTACCTCACATAGCCATTCTCGACTCTCAAGTTAATCTTCTACATAGATAGCTTTAATAGTACAAACCACAGCCTGTTGAGTTAAATTTTCTCTGTCACTTAAATGACGTAATTCTAAAATAAATAAAAAATAATCCATTACAATTTGCATAACTGGATTGAGGATCGTAATACATTAAATAACTGACGCTGTCAGTGATATTGCCGGAAAATATTGATTGTTTTTTATAAAAAGCCGCTCGAATTTACGTCAGGGTATTCATCGATTAGATGATGCGATAAGCGAGTTTTGTATTCGCTTTTACGATACGAGGATAAATAGAGGTGAATGCAATAAAATGTAAATTGCTATGATCAACAGTTTTGTGATTTTTGGAACACTATCCATCACTGATCTTGAAATGAATAGCTGTAACAATAGGCATGATTGCGTATGATTGTTTAAATTAGTGCCGCGGAGCGTGGTACGCCCGAGTGAAAGGCTTACTTTCTCCAGCCCTCCGGCCCTCTTGTACGATGTAGCTCTATTGCAAAATTTCACACTCTCCTAACACCGATAGCTATCAATTACATTGATAAATAGCTTTAGAAACCTTATCTCTTGCGCTTTCATTTACCTTTCAGTAAGGAGTTGTTATGATTTAATTACCGCAGTCCTGGATCTACCATCTGGTTAATTATACTGTACCTTCTTTGTTTACCAATTGAAAGGATTGGTGAGATTACTTACCATTAAACCTAACACAGGTAAGGTCTTTGTTCCTAGGCCTATTACTTCAAGTGGAAATATTTTCAAATGCTGATTCGAAAACGTATGTTCTCATGATTGGCACAAATTAGCCAGAGTGACACGGTCCGATGCTCGTCCGACATCGAGAGAGTTTTCATTGCTCCTTTCTACCTCACGTATGTGGGTCGTCACGAATCGCTTTGTGAGGCTCCCATTTTGTTCCGATATAATTTCCCGACAATTACCGTGACCAAATTTTATGAGGCAAATGATTAGTGCCTAAATATGATCCAAATGGCCTATAAATAATATATCTATATAAAACTTTTAATAGCTTTATCGTCTCTCCTGCTTCATCTTTGAGCAAGCCTGCTCGGAAGATTTTAATAAATTCCAATTAATCAAACTATCATAAATCATCATTAGTTATAAACTCTTAATATCAGATCCGGGCTCTATTGTAATTCTTTTCAACAGCCTTCAACAAGTTCTAATATTTATGGAGTCGATTGGGCAATAAGGAGGGCCGATATAATCGATCTGTTATTTCGCACGGCCCGACGTACGTGAACTTAAAGCTAACTTACGATAGAGCTGTGCACCTAAGTGGAGTTTACGCAAGACGCCTTATGCCTTATGTAAGCAGTTTGTGATGCTTGTGAAACCAACCAGTGTGCTTTCGTTACTCGGGTTACAGACAACGGGCCATCGACAAATTGCTAATAATGATTAATGAGAAGGTACACTTTTGAATTGACTAATGACTAAAACTACTGATGAACTGTTATTAAATCATAACATGGTTTTTCTTTAAAATTTTAGACCCTGAAATTAAAATACCGGTTGTAAAAAATACAAATCAAAGGCCATAACATAAAGGAAAGTGTTAGATTATTTATTATTCATTGTATCGAGTTATCGCACTGTCACGATATCAGTAATCGATACTGATAACTTCACTTGTGATAACAGCGACTCTCACTAAATCGTTTCTTAAACATAGTACCAGTGGAATAATGTCGAATTTATTAAAAGTGTGTTATGAGCACATGGTCACGAACTCAAATAATATATTCAGATAGCACAATGAATCATGTACATAGGCACTGGTAAAAATAAATTATTAACAGTACTGTCTGTAGGAGTTGGTAAATAATATAATATCATAACGCTATCTGGTACTAGTGGATGCAAGTACACAGCCGTAGTTGGCACAAATTGGGTTCTCGCCAACATTAGTTGCCAACTGCATCGAAGGGGCTGCCCTTTCGATTTTACCAACAGAACATTTAGACCTGAAAGCTGATATTTTTTAAAAGGCAAAATCAATACCATCGAACATATCTCAATAGCACCGGAACGAAACAATAAAACTGCATTGGGAATTGGTGATGATGTCCCTGGGAAGAAGCCAAGGAACTCTGCCAAAAGAATTTAACTACAAGAGTTATTGTGAACCAAGTCCATGAAACTAGCGAGCCCATATTATTATCGAAGTGCTAACACGCGTGTCAAACAGACAAACGCACTTGTAAGCAAAGCTCATCGTTTAAGCTGAGCTATCAAGTGTATGGGGCACTTGGTATTAGACCTTATTGAATGCTTGTCCTATTGGGCCACCGCCAGAAAACATTGCCAAAATATTTACAGCGTTGTCGCCATTTGCTAATGCTAGAACTTTGGATTGAAGCTTCAGTTTATATTGAACTAAATACGAAGAATTCCTTCAGTGCGATCAAAATCGCAAGAATCAACTATTGATTCGGAGAATCGGAAATGCTATAAAGTAGTCTGCACTTCTGCGGCTATTTATAATAAAACTGCGCATTCCTGTAGTTTTTGTTTTTTTCTGCTTTATATCTTATCATAATTTGATTTATCGTTACGGCCCATAATTGTTGCTCTAAGGGACTTCATTAATTGGGGTAGATCGTGTTTAATGTTATGGTCCTTGGCCACTGATGTGTGCTTCATATAATAATGTAGACTTGAGTGAGGTTGTAAGTCAGGTGGGGCAGGTAGAGCGGGGAGAGGTCGCGGGGGGGCGACCTTCCGTCGACAACATCTGTCATGGCAGCTGCCTACCCCACGATCGCACGTGCGACTACACCTATTATTAAGTATGTTTTTTTCTCTAAAACATTGGAAGTGTTACGGAAGATTCCAACACATGTAGCTTGATTCCCCTTTGCGATAAAAGGGCAGTTATAGAAAGAAGCTATCGCATTTTTAGTACTTGAATTGTAGCCAGATAAAGGATAATTAGGTAGAAATTAAAGTAATCACGTACACAAAAACTTATCACCTCACATTACCCGGCTCTAGTATATATTTACAGCGAACGATAAGTAATCCTCTACACTTATGTATAACCAGCACGTGACTTAAATACGCAGAAGACTAACAAAACAGTAGGAAAAGATCGCGAGCACCGATTTTTAATATGTGTTTCCACTGGCGCACACGTGACGTTTGTTTACCGGCGGCGGCCCCAAGGCCACGTGCATTATTGCGACGCTATTCCATGCACGTAAGCCAATACCGATGGATAACGCGAAATAAATAATACTTTGAAAGGACTGGAAATCGAGCCACAGCCCAACTCTACTCACACTTGTCTTATTAATATTTATAACACTTTAATGCTGGTTTTCTGAAATAGATTCAGATGACATGAAAATATTTTGCTATAACATGATACAATCACCACAAGTTGTGGTGTAAACAAACAATGATGAATCATCGATGGACTCGGACTGAAGAATTCACAGGAATTGTTTCGAGAACCGAATCGAGCTAACTGTTCAAAAGCGGTTTCGTTGGCGGGATAATTTGATGATGATGCAGATTACGGTCCATCTTGTCGAGCAAATAATCTTGAAACTTTCATAACATTCGTCGACTTGACCGTAAAATCTATTGACATTTTAAAACCATTTATCATCAAGTAGGTATATCGTTCTATTTTGAATTTGCATTGAGAACAGTTGGGTCAAGATGACGTCAAGGCTGTCTGAGAACAACGATCAATGCGTTGAACACATGAACGATGCCGTTTAAATTAGTCCAACAATAACGAGCCGTAACATAGGTATGTTGATTAGCTGTTGACTAGGATCAGGAAAGAGGAACAATAGCGCATTGCTCGCAACTGAAATCGTTCAACGGCATTGCACCTCTGACCCGGCAAAGCCGCAATGCAGCGCTCGCCTACACCACACCGAACTACGTTTTATGTTTGTTTACCATCACATGCATAATTGTCGCCATATCCCAACAAACTTACTTCGCAAAATATCGCCAACACCGCGTAATAACTTGTTTTATTTGATTTAACTGCTAATAAATTCGACATTATCAAGCAAAACATGAAATTAATTACATCACAATTTAATAAACTGTTTAAAACATAGATATATTAAAAACTCCTTTTTGGTATCTATGGTTTAGTGTCATCTCTAATTAAAAGTGCTATATAAATACTATAATGACACAAATAAAGGTATCAGTTTCCAAATTGCGGATCTCATCGGATTCAATGTGGGAGATGACATTTCAATGCTAAAGGTCACAGTTATGTAGAGTTAGATGAACTGAAACGCAACCGATAAATTGAACGAAGCTGTTTTATATCGAAGTATGAATTTACAGGGTGCGATCGAATATGTACAGTCGCCGACATAATTTGTAATACGTGTCAAAAGTGTTAAATATACAACGATTAAGATGTTGGCGGATGTACGACAGGCAATTTGTATGTGTTGGTAAACTTCGTGTTCGGACTGATTTCGTTTCTAGGAAAGCGAAGTTGGTCCAAACTCGAGTCACGCTTAAATAGTTATGGAGTCTATATTAGACGCATATCTATTGAACAGTGGAATTGAACACGGATTTTTGTTTTAATAGGACCGGATTACAGACGCCGAACTTGCTGCTGTGATATCTTCTGTGATGTGCGAGCCAGCCCACGGATATTTTTATATGTGATTTACTAGTGCCCAGTACAAACCGAGTACAAAAAAAAACGGATAATAGAGTTATATTTATTAGTGTTATTGGAACAATGAAGGAAGAGTGTAAGTTGTGTAGTGTAAATGGATGGGGTGGTGCTGCACAGGGGATGACAGACTTTTCGATATCGTCGTTGATGCGGCCGGCAGCGAGCCATGGCGGGCAGGACCCAAGGCACGACGCAGTGCTGCTGTCTGCCTACCTGTTCAAACTAGGTGACTATCCATTGTATACGCTTCACGATCTCTACGCCAACAGCGGTGAGTATCGTGCACCACACCACACACTAGTTCGCACGTACCTATTAACACCTCCTCCACTAACAAGTAGGTAAGTTGATATATCACCTCCCACTAACACCTCACCGTGCATTACATAACTAATGTTAATTGTGTAATTATGAATTATGTTAATTGTGGAAGTTTTCTTTTTGCAGCCAATAAACAGATTGTTTAACTTTTAAAGCAAAACAATCAATCTTCATTCAACACTTTAAATACCTGTTTGAAGCCACAACTTGAACAGAGAATATACAGTTTACAACAAATTCATCGCATTTAAACGACGTTGAAAAGATTAACGAGATGGAATTGGGATTCCCAAAAAGATATCCTTGGAACTCATTGTATTCCTCGAATGCAGACGCGCTGACAAATCTGTGGAACTTAAAAGGCCAGTTACGTCTTCAATTGTTCCACAAATATTCCTGAATTTATTTAAAAACAACGAACGCTCTAGATATAATATATTTATCTGATCAAAATGAGAATAAATGACACATCTCCGTTAATGATTATGCTAATTCATTCCATCTTTTCTATTGAATGGGCGTAATTAAAAAGTTTTTAAAAAAGTATCGGCATTTATCATTTTTATGGCCGAAAATTACTAACATGAGCTTTTGATTAAGTTATGTGATAACAATGTTTACATAAAGTTGGGTTTCATCCACTGTTTTAGTGTAAATTTGTTATTTGTAGCATTATGAGTGTGTATGTGTATTCGCATAAGTACTTAGCACAATTTGCGTCAATGATGCTTTGTTCATAAGCCAACTATTGTCCGACTGAGCGCTTTGTTAAAGATACTGCGCAATGATCATATCGCGGAAAAAAAACATGAAAAAAGGATCATTTTTCAACGTACGGGACCAACACTTGAAAAAACATGATATTTAATACAAAACGCGTTAAATTGCAAGCCAGCCAGTGAGTCACTGAACAAATTGTGAACGCGAGTTTTATCATACATTTTTTACCCGTGGCTAGACACAGGAAGCGATATAAATATACGGATTTGTATTATAAATTGTGGGGAAAAAATACGTTAGAAACGCGAATCTTACTGACATGAATTGATTTAATTGATATATTACATCCCTAATGATTCCATGTTTGGTGGCTAGTAGAAATGGTTTCCCTAAACATTCATTTAATTTTTACAAGTTCGCATATTAACATCTCTATGATAAACATAATAAGTTGGCTGAACGTGGGTATTTCGCAAAATATCGCCATAAAACGTTACACATAAAGTATAAATCAAAAGTTGCGGAAACGTAGTTTTATTAAAAACTTACACGGCACTCGACAAGTTTAAATATAACTATCGACAAGCTGGCGTTTAATATCCGGCATCGCCAACATTCATACCGAACCATTTTTAGGATAGCTTTAATAGCAAATCTAGACATTTACCCGTTTGATCATTTTTATTACTTATCGATAATTTCGAAAATATGATTTTTATGCGACTATTCCAATAACTCTTTACAGGGATTTGCACATGTTACATGGCTATAAATTCGCAGTTTTAAAGAATACTTAGTAGAAATATATATGAGACATTTATAACTAGTAATCTGCTTAACAATGCATTTATCATGTTCGCTAACCCAACATTGAATCAAAAGTTTAACAAATGAAGAGAGCTTTGATAAAAAACAAAGAAACTCGGCTGACGTCACAGTTGATCCGATTTCCACTGCTGTCATGTTTTTATGAAAGCGCCAACTTGGAACTTGGACTCTGTAAAGAACGTTCATTTGTTTTAATTGTGAACTGTGTACTAAAAATAACTAACTGCGCCCCGCGGTTAAAAACCTTATTTGAGTTATTTGATCTACCACGGGAACACCGCATTTTTCTGAGATTAAAAGTAGCCTGTGTCAATCCAGAATATCCTTACTAATATTATAAAAACTATACATGGCTAAACCGATTTTGATGAATTTAGGTACAGAGATAGTTGAGACCCTGGAGACGGATATAGGCCTTTTTATAAAAAAAAAAAGTGAGAAATGAGGGAGAAAGAGGGAAGAAAGGGGAAAACTTAGTTTTGCCATTGTAATAAAAAAGGCGCAACGGCAAAAACTACAGGTAGCAGTTACCAGCAAATCAGGAAAGGGGAACTGTGTTACCCCGAATTTGCCGCGGGCAAAAGCTAGTAAGCTATCTTCATACCAAATTTTATTCAAATCCGTTGCACTGTTTGAGCGTGAAGCAATAACAAGCCTTTATAATATTAGTGTGATTTGTAAATGTGGACGATAAACTTAAAGCACTAGCGCTATGCATTTATCTAGTTTATTCCAATGTTATCGCAAATTATACGTCGTCGGCACGATGTGAGCCGACCTCGCGCAAATCCGTGAGCGAATCCGGATCTGTTCGAATGTCTCTTGTCACTTCTAGATACATTCGATCTATGATACGATGCAGTGATCCGATGACAAACAATATCGTTGTCAGCACGTCACTTAGCATCATATAAAAGTGACGAGAGAATGCTAAGTCATAGGGATTGGCCCACATAATGCTTTCAAAGTAGTAGTAAACTAGTTACATTTATGTCTTGAGGAAAACGATGGATGAGGTTGGAAATAAAGTGGTCAGAAGTAGATGGTGTTTAAACGTACCTAGATATAAAATTTATACTTTAAGAGTGAATATTAAGTTATTGTCACGATGAATACAGCCGATAAAATACTCAGTATGATAAGAATATGTTGCAGTTTCATCTGCAAGTGACAGTTATTGAAAATGATTATAATAATACTCAATTTTAAAGTAAATCACACTGACTCAGCAAACACTTTTTTAGTGTTTAAGGATAGCTAATCTTATATTGTTAACTAGCTGGCGCCCGCGGCTTCGCCCGTGTGATAGCGATACCTCTGTGCCAAATTTCATCAAGATCCGTTCAGCTGTTTTGACGTAAAAGAGTAACAAATATCCATACATCCTCACAAACTAAAATTTAATTTAATTTAAACATTCGCATTTATAATATTAGTAGGACTTTAACTCTCTCGAAAAGCTCGTGGCTAAATACATAATAGTAGCCACTCGGGCGATCTTAAGGTTAAGCCGCACTTGCTTAGGTTGGTCCGTGGATGGGTGACCATCAATTACATACCGAGATTTCTACGTGCCTCATAAAGTACTTCAACCCGTTGGTACCGGTAGCCTAACGACTGTTACAATTGTAGTTGGATCTTTGAAAGTCATTACAGGAAAACAGTGGCTCAAAAATTAGACATCCAGTCGGGTTGTGGAGTTGAAATAGGCAGTTGCTCCATGGAAAATACTCGTATAAGTACACTTAACCTGCTCCTGTTTAGTCTGAAAGCCGACCCTGTTTAGTCTGAAACATAATTGAGAAGAGGCTAGGCAGATGTTGATAAAGTTAACTTAACTTTGAACTAAGTGCCTGTAATAGCTGACAAATGATGTCCTCAACTGAAAACAGGCTACATAAAAGCATACCAGGAATATGCAACTTTATTAAATTCCAAAATAGAATTAGCTGCGGTAGCATCGTTCTCGAATAGCCTAGATTTTATACCTGAAACTTTTCTGTGCGAACGCGTTTTATATGGTTTCAGCAACAAAAAGTTTGTATTACCACGTGTTGTGGCTATCAAGGATAGCTTGTTTCATAATATCATGAAACATCTGTTCTATGTTCTACGTGTTATTGGGTTTTCCCATCAGGAATTTCTCAGAAGGAGCTACGGAGTCAGTCTCGTGCCCGATTTGTGGCAATAGGCTCGCCCCTTTTTGTTTGTTTATGTGATTATAAATGTTTGTAAACGCACCCACGATACAGGAGAAATTCCTAGTGTGGGGCAAGGTTTTCTTAAAAAAAAAAAAAAGCGCACCTCAGCCAAACTCTTTTGCGATTACAGGCGTAATGTTTATGTGTACGGCCAATAGTCGATGGTCGTTATAGGACTGCAAAATTACTAGAAATCAAAGTTTTCTTAACAGTAGAAAAATTCAGCCATTTACTGATGTATCATACCTATCATCAAGTCTCTAATAGACCCAATAGACTAAAGTCCTTGTACCTGTAATAACAATGAATCTTAATAGAATCATGACAAAGGCACGTGCGGTTTTTCTTCCAGAAGTTTCCAACATCCACATCACGTGTCCCCCTAAGTTCTAAGCCAAACACAATCATTGATCTTTTCCCTCGTATTTAAACTGTCATCAGGCCATATTAAGTTCATGACAGAAACAAAGCATCCATTGTTAGAATCGTAAAGGCACTTTACTGATGTAATCGATAAGGAAGTAAAATTGGTCTCCAATGTTTACACTGAACCGTGGCCTGATGACGTCACGGGTAGTCCCCCAGTGCGGTGACTCACAAAAATCTCACTGGCACCACATAATCTCTTCCCGTTTTTTTTCTCTCTTTCTTTCCCCATTTAACCTCTAACGAGTGAGCGAGACAGCACGCGCGACATTATCGCTCTTATTTCTCCAGGAAACGGTCGGGGAATAATCAACTCATTGAATTAATTCACACGAATCTAGAATCATCCGGAAAGTGGATTGTCTCTCTTTGCATTTTATTCATTCATACGCTTTTTTGAATAAAATTCTTTTATATTGTAATTTAATTTCGTGGTCGGGACGTATTGTGTTCATTGGTAAGTTTAATTTTAATGTAATTAGTTGTTTATTTTTAAAAGAATGTTAATCACTAAGCAACTGTATAATATGCATGTCAAATATATCCGCAATAAATCTAGTCATAAAAGCTAAGCCCGAAGTAAAATCCAGTCCGTTTATCTAAAACAAAATATTCAATACCACAAATCTCAATACGTTTCCAAACGTATGTAAAACATAAACTGTGTTCAGGAATTCAAATTTCTCATATCCGATATAAAAGTACTCGGAAGATTCAGTAAGTAGATCAATTCTACCGGAAAAAAATTGTAACTGTATTCCGTGCATGGCGGGCTTTATTCCGCCACTCCAGGTTAGTGCCGCCTCTCGGCGCGCTCCAATACTGTTGGTTCACGAACATTCGAGGTTGTGGGAATAGAAATAACTAGACTCTTCACTACACTTCGGGAATATTCTATCGGGATTTTCATACGTTACATGTTTTGTGTCACGTTTTTTTTTTTGACTTTAGTAATAGGCTTAATGGGTAGGTACCTAATGCCTTGAAAAAAATTATGAATGGATTGCATTTAAATAAGTTTGTGTGCATAAAAAGAAAACTTAAGTAGTAGGTACCTAGCCACTTAATTATTTAATTTAATTAGATTTACATTTGAATTAATTTAGGTAAATGGGGCTACTTAGCTCATCAAATTTAAACATAATAAAAAAGATTACCTATTAAATTAACGCTTATTAATTCAATGCGAAATAGCTAATAAACTCATATTAGAACCGTAAACTACAAACAACACATCCGCAAGCAACTAAAACTCAATTAAAACTTTTAAAACTGTTCTTAATAAAATAACTTGGAACACGCAAGAACATTCTGTCCCAACACCGAGAACCCTACGGAACAGGGAATGGTGGCCGCGTGATGGGCTATAAAAAGTTAAGTAAAACAATAATCAGTCGAGCGGGGCCCTTTAGCCCTTCGCCCTCTCATTCCAACCGTAAACATTAAACACTCGCTATGCATAAGGCAAAAGCTTTTTATAATTTCAATATAAAAATACATGAATTTTAAAACATTCTTGACTAATAAATATGTTTTAAACCCTCCATCGCGCTATCTTCAACTGTTTTGAAGCCTATTTTTATAACAAACTCAATAAATGTAAAATGTTATTAGGTCCGTAATGGGACCGCATCTATTGACGTCATCAAATTGTAAAGGAATCATCACAAAACTCAATAATTAAACAATCAGGGAATGTTTTTTGTTGGTATAATATTAATTAATTAGAGAAACGTATTTCTGTTGGCAGCGATCTGCGACATTTATAAGGGCACGATAATGAATTATTTATTTACTGTATTGACTGCGGCGGCTTTTGCAATGCCACGCATTGAATTATAGATAGCATAAAACATTACGGCCACTTGTAACTAAGAGTACTTTGATGTTGAACGATATTTAATCATTTGTCTGTTTGTCGTGTTACGCATTGAGGTCTCGTAGGTGTGTCAGACAAAATTGAGCAACAACCAAACATGTTTATGACAAATTAGCCAAGTTTAAACTGACAGATATCTATAATTAATGTTTTTATCGTTAAAATAATGTTAGGCAAGATGTTTTTAAACGTGAGTCAATAACAAATTAAGTCGTTTACGAAGAAACAAAGAAGGGAGTAAACAAATACGGAACTACTTCTACTAACAAAGTAATTTATATTAACAAGGGAAATAAAACACCTGGTAATGGTATAGCTGTAAGCATTTGTGTAATTCCCATGCAATACGTTAGTAATATTTAAAGAAGTAGATAATTGGCTAAATGAGAGGTTATCGTTCATATAGGCGTTGCGCTACAGGCAGGCACAGCCATACAGCCGATCATTAGACATTACGTATGCATGTAGACGGTATTATATTGAGAATCCATTAGAATCTTAATAATCTCGTGCAAATAGACGTGTCTACCACTTTATGCTGCTTGTAAAAAGTTGTTATTTGTGCGACATTTTTAAGAACGCCGTAACTACAGACACGGGTTTTATTTTTGCTTATCACTCTGATTGAACATAATGCATGATTAAATTAAAGAAACTGATCATGCTTATGATGTCAGACAATGGAGCAGTATTATTCTCTATCGTTATATTTTATGATTTTCAATTTCAACAGACTGATCTGATCTCTAATCAATCATCAATACTCGATGTGCTAAATCTTTTATGTAGACTTCAAAGCTCTTCTTTTTTATTGCACTTAGTTGTAATCTCTACAGGTCCATTACAATCCTCAGCTTCCAATTGAGATTCTATTTACAATTCTAGAGTATCACAAGAAGCACTCTTGGAGGCAAACTAAGCTTAGCCTTAAACGTGTCTTTTGAAAACTCCTTCGCTGTAATGGACCTCTTTGCATGCAGTACCTCCACTCTCTTTACATTTATCGGCCCTTCTTTAAGAAAAATCTTAGAACTATTCCGTTCAAAATTTTGTATGATATGAAAATGATATTCTTGCAAAGCGTAGTCCAGGGATAGACATAATTTATTATGTGGATACCTATATGACAGTAATACAATAGAAATTCAATTTCAATGCAGAAAGTTGTTAGACTATAGGCTCAGACTGACTTAAATCCTGCAGACCACGTTGTAATTTCTGTCGTCATGTGAAATTGAATACGTGCTCCTAATTTTAATACCTGCATATGACTCAGATGTAGTTGTATGTTATTTAACTCTACTTCAGTCGACTGTATAGTGAATACATTCAAAATATAAATAAATACAGTTGTTTAACAAGCCACATTTTGTTTCAGGTAAGCCGACCTGCTCCTGCAGCTTATGTGACAGAATGCCGCGAACCTCAAGTTACGGTGAGTTTCACAATAAAACAACAGTCAACCTTGACCTTTCTCTCAACCACTTTGGACAGAGGTTGCAAATTACAGGCCAATTTGCATATTTAACGTCACCAGCGCAGTAAGGTAACATTATAAATATAATCGCATTAACCGTGTTTTCAACCTTTGTCCAATTGAATCCTCGGTGCAGTAATCAAGTGGGTAGGAGAGTGGGTCAGCGGGTCGTTCCGGCCGGCGCGCGCCCGCATCGTCCCGACTCCCGCCGCAGCGCTCTCATGCTACATTATTCACAAATATAACTGACGATAAAAACGACCAATAAATATCTCACCCCTATGTTACGCACCACGTAAACACTAAACTCTTTTGTTTATCCCGAACGATACCACTATACGATGTCTCACTGCCAGCCCACAATACTAAAATGTAAATTCGAATTCGTTCAACGTTTGCAATTCATTTATTTCCCGTTTCCTTATTTGTTTGCTCATGAGATTATCATAGATCGACGTCAAATATAAGACGCGGAATCTTTTATAACCGAACTGTTGTTTGTGGAGGTTCTCACTTCATTATGTGGTGACCTCTATTATTTCTGAGCTTTAGAATTTGACAATCGTAGTCATAAATACAATTAAATCGATTGTGTCCTTTCACATTTCAATGTAAACCATAGTTGATTGCGTTTCGTCGGCCTTCAGAGTCGACTCGTATCATGTTTCCCCATACATAATCTTAATCATATAGAGCACTGTATTTAACGTCATTTAATACCGGCCCAATAAACCCGCTCGCTAATTGCTCGGTTAAATGTTGACGGCAATTTAATTTCGTCATTCGGTACGACTCTCGTTGGCGCAACCCTCGGCTCGTCGAGAGGAAGTACGCACCGGTTGCTTCCCTCGGTAAACTTAACTTCACGTCTTCGTGTTTGGTTCCATCGGGTGATTAATAAATAATATTGGTTGTCGGCCCGCATCGTGTACATTAATAACTCTAAAAGGGCTGGACGCCTGCCTGCCAAGCAGTCCTACACCAATCTATTATTTCATTTCAACTACTATAATTATAGCGATTCTATTCGTGTCGCAAGCGGCACTTTCTCGATTGATTGTCGATATAATTAGCCGTAGGGAATCTCATCTGTATACTTTGACGAGGCAATCTCGTCGGCGTCGCCACCCACGGTACCTTTTTACGATTTAAATAAAATCGTGCTTACTCTTCTTTCGGAGCGTTTATCGTTCATCTGGCGATATAAAATATCTATTTTAGGTCGTGTTTAAATATTGATGGTAATAATAACAGAAGGCGTCACATCTGTTATCGTCAATTAATCTAAACAAAAATGTAGCACCTCCTAATACATCAGCTAGTAAATGATGTCCATTTTATTATTGGAAACAATTTAATTAGGTTAATTAGACGCTTTTTTTTTCAAAGTTCTAATATATTAGGTGCCCGTATTTGCCGCACGAAAATACGATGCGTGTTAAAAATATTTTTAAAATAGTGATTGGGGTTACTCGTCTATTTTTAAAAGTTAACGAGACACTTTGTAATTACATGTTTCGTTTCTATTATTCATACTAGTGTAATTACGTTACTAGTTAATGACAGACATGGGAGTCGAGCGACATTGAGGATTACATTATAATCTCACAATACAATGTAGATGATTTACTCAAACGATGCTTTTAGGTTTAACTTATGAACAAACTAAATTAATGCTCTTAAAAGAGACCGGACCTACTTTTCTGTTTATTGTAGATTCTAGGTTGTGTAATTGTTTTGTTTGCTATTTAATTAATCATCCTACAAATACTTAGTAGGTTTTATTTTGTAAAGATCACTTGATTGTCGTAAATAAAAAAATTAACAGCTTATAACAAGGTCCGACCTAGTCATTTCCTAGTTCCCCATATTTCGTTAGATGTGATCTCATCGCCGTTATCTTCATTTATTTTATCAATATCCGTACTTGCTCAGATAATGTAAATAATGTACCTATGCGTTATGTAAATCGCGCTAATTTTTGCGAAGGCCGCGTCAAGACCTCGCAAAAAGCAGATTCGACCTCGCGTTTATCATTGTCGTGATATCTTGATATGCGCACTAACTGCCTTTTGATAGCCTTTACTTCTGTGGCTTCCTACTGCCCTGGTTAGACGCGTACAAGATTAACTTATATTAGCTTCCAATTCTAGCTATTATTTATTGTTATTAACATGTGGAAAAAGCTGTACGCCAGTAAGTCAATTTTATTGATTTTTTTCAAAGGGAACGCTTTATTGTATTTGTTCATTCGTTTGGTGTCCGTTCATTCATTCACTCATTGTATCGCCCGACCTTGAATGACTGATCAATTTCGTCACGCGAGTTGTCTAATCGCAAATCGGGAAGTGTCAAAAGTATTGTTAAATTGATTGCTGTTTTTCGCTTTTGTTTTTTGTTTAACTTTCTATTTTGCGCGTGTCTTTCCTTGTTTACAATTAGAAACACTGTGGTGATAAACTAATTTGTTCGGAATAATTACTATTTTTCCTGTTGTTAACCATTAAACTTAGCTATTGTTATTTATTGTGACTCAAGCTCCATCTGCTCGTTTCATTGCCGTTCGTTGCCATATTAGTCCGTATACCTAATTAAATACCTGCAACCTACTTTTAAAACAAATTTATAAACCACAATGTCGTTATTTAACAAGATGTTTGTAACATAAAGCACCTAACATTTATTGTTTTAAGGTACCTATTTCGAGAAAACTTCAAAAATTATTTATTCATTTTATTTTGCCTGAAATAATAAAAGGTTACTGGGTACTTTTAATGAAATATTTTTATGTACATTATTATAATTTCTGATAAGTTAAGGATAATCTACATACAATACATATATTGCGTATTTAGGTAGGTACCTATTTCTCATTCATGGCACATGATCGGCGATAACAGTTCGTTAATTTACACAAAAACGTATTTTTGAAACAACAAAAATATGTTTATGTAAGTAGGTCGGTACATATTTACTAAATAATGATCCATTAACTTAACGATTTCCTTATACTTCACTTCAGATATTGAGTTCAGTTAATTTATTACGCTTGGTATATACTTAACCGCGACCGACTCTGGCCCACAATATGAAAAGTTCAATAAAAAACAATCAAAGAGAGTACTCCAAGCGCCATTTTATTCAATTGCAGTCATATCTATATTAGTTGCGACCAAGTACAACCTCATTTGCAATTACATCAAAAACTAATCAAGTTGCTCATATTTACTTAATTTATTCATATCTTGTGTTAACATTAACCTAAAGTAATATGAATTCTGGTGATAGTCCGTCGTTTGGCTTATAGCGAGGTAAAGTTTCATAAAAACAACTTTTAGCTCTTTAATCTCATTTAAATCACAGACTTTTCGAGAACTTTCTACACGTTTCGGGACTTCCATATTCAACATCCTTAAAATAATAGAGCATCTTCACAGAGAAAGCAATTTTCAGACACCAAATATGGGATGGAATAATCAAGGAATTCTTAAAAATAAACAATTATACATAATTATTGTCTTACCAATAAAAATCGTTTAAGTGCTTTAATAAAAAGACCAATGCTATGTTATTTCAAAAACGTAACTAAATTAATGACCGCATGGCCAATCTATCGTTACGTGATAATTATTTCAACCGTACACTATAAAATTATCATATTAAGTACCGTGTATGTTCAGACTATTAAATATTATTAATAATTCTTATGAATCAAAGGGCGGCAGGCGACGTGTTAACCGCCATACCTTGTAAATAGGGTTGTCGGTTGTCGTTTCCAATATGTTGTTCACCCACGGCCGCGCGGCCCAACACCGCACTCGACCGAAACGGAATGACCAAAGGGTTATTTGGGTTAAAGACCAAATTTTTACACAAAGTATGTAAGTGGGTGTTTATTTTCTTTTGTCTGGTATTTACTTAAATTTTATTATCCTTATTAGGCCCTATATTATTTAGGGACTAAACCTTCCTTGGTTTATGTACTTAGTCAAAAATATAAACCCGTTGTTCTCTGCAATTTACCTTTGTGCCCAAATCACTATAAATGTAATCAAAATGACCATTACCACATTTTTGTAAACCATTGCCAACGTTTAGGGAACGCCAATTAATTAGAGATTCTATGTCAAATTATTGCCAACTTTTTGCCAACCATATTGAGAAGTCCTCAAGAGTATTCACCGCGATGTTTTATAGTTGTTTGCTTGTATTGTAAATGCCACCGACACAAGGCTACTCGTAAAGTATTTAACGTGCCAAATCTGAACTTGAACACGAAAATTATTTGATGTCGCATACATTACATTGTTTCCTCATCCGCAATTAAGTTTAGATAATGCAGTAACACGTGAAACGCTCAAATATTATTTTTTACAACAAAAATTACTTTAACCTTCGTCTGACCGAAAATCCGCATAATTTTGTTTTTCCACTTAACTCAGGATGCGTTTCATGAATATAAAATGTTAAGTGGATCGCGAAAAGATTTTCAATTCACATTTATAAGCACGCTAGTTCAGAAACATTTATGAGTAGATTCCCAGTACTAATCGAGAATGTAACTTTTACGACAATAATAAAAATTTTTCGTCGCGATCTATTCGTACCATAAATTCAAAAGGATAATTCTCTATAAAATCGCCTCGGGGACATTTAACAGAATGGCAAATAAAACACGACACGAATCCAACTATCAATAACTGTGTGTTGTTTAAAATTCGTCGCTCGTCAGGGATTTGGCACTTGGGCGCGAGTTTCGAATTCATAATACTTTTTATAGCCACCATCTTGATTTTGATGAATTTGATGTATCGGTGTTTTATCTACGCGTTCTTTCTGGACGGGTATTCTGTGCTGTTGGAAAAACAAAGTCCTGTTTTGTTTCTGCTATAATCTTTTGTTAATAAATATAACAACGGTACTTGAATTGAGAGTAAAATAGTTCTACAGATTATGTTTGTCCATTATAATACTTAAAAATTATTACTAATTATAAAAATCAATATTTTAAATGCGGAGTTATAATTGTACAGGAAAATTTATACACAGAACCCACCTTCCACCAATTGAAATTGAATATTCGGTATTTTGACGTTTAACTCTGGGATAAAAGTCAAAATTATATGAAATAAAACTTCAAAATATTTTAAAACTAATACCGAATATTCAATTTGCAAATTCTATCGTACACATTTGGATTTAATCCGTATGCATTTCATTGTGGCTCACTGTCGGGTCGGATTTAATTTAGACAGCAGTCAGCATTCGGCCAGCATTGCTGTCATTGGCTCTCTACTCTCTGGCGCATTCACTGGTCACTGAATAAACACCCAGTTAATAAAGGATATTCGGGAAAATGTAAACATATACACTAAAATAAAATATGCATAATTTGGCGAGTGCGCTACCGAAATTGATAGTGTGTAGCTATTCTATTGTAAACTAGGTAAGGAGTTTGACAAATAAAAATAATTCATCTTAGGAACCTGAACCTGATCCCAAGCTATACATATTCTTTCATTATGGGAAGCTACATAATCGTGTCGAAAGCCATATTTTTATCATTCCCGTGGAATAATTAACGTCCATATCGCAAGCGGATAACAGCTAGTAGTTTGATAAAAATTAAAGTATAAATATTGACATCCATTCAGTTGCCTTATCATATCAATTTTCACCTTTAAATTGACTAAGTGACAATTTTACACCGAGTTACTTCTCAAAATCTGTTAAACTGCCGTTTCCATGGAAACAGCAATAAAGCCAAAGCTTCTAGAAATCAGTACAGGGTGTTGCAATAACTACTAACAGTTTATTCGCCCTAATAAATGTCGCCTTAGAATATCTACCTCACTAACCCATTTTCCGAGGTAAACTCCTCTGTAAAGCGCGGGAAAAATAACACAGAAAATGTTTTTACAACCTCCTTTTTTTAAATCCCGGAATAGTGAGGAGACTAAAGTTTACTGACTTCTAGGAATGTGACACTGCTACAACTGAGACTGCTAAGTTGAAAAGTGCTAAGTTCTTTTCTATGCTGCCAGTCAAAATAAAAGCATTAACAAGTTAATTTTATCAGATGATGTGCGAAAGCGGGTTCTACGACAAACACAGTTTTAAACCTCATATTTTACTTTTAGAACTCAAAACGTATGTTTATTGCTGTTATCTTACAACTAAACTGCCCTTTATAGAAAAACTACCCTGCCGAAATTACAGCAAAACTCGTAGACCTCGTAGACACCCTGCTACGGCGTAGCACACAAATTCTTTGCCCTTTTTTTGCGACCAATCAAACTGACATCTAATTCGGTTCCAAAACGTCCAATCAACGAACAGAACCTAGGTTTTGTACTTAGGTACACATTTATAATGTTCTTGTATGAAACTCGCAAACGGAATACGATGTTACTGGAACACTCGAGACTGTGAGATGGACAACTTTAAAAACATTAGATTTTATCTTAAACAGTTTCGGGTCGTGTTAGTCAGCACGATGCGATGTGCCAATGACTTTACATAGTCTTTTATCTCTCATCTCTTAACCGACTTGTAAAGTTTCTAATTGCCGTGCCGTAACCGTTGCAGAAGGTGGTAAGCGCCATTTTTAAAGATCCGGAAACATACTTATGAAAATTAAGTAATTTTTCGTATTTGTATTACCGAATTAAAGTTTTACGATGTTTTAATGTGCTTTTTGTGTGTTTAAAATAACAGGGCAATTAAAATAAAAATATTGTGGCATTTAATTTTGGGAATTAGCTAATTAATAAGTACTTAATTTTACTTTGGTTGTTAAGTTTTAAATGTCATATATATTATTTATTAATATAATAACATTAAGTGGTTGTTCAGAAAAAAATAATTAGTTTACAAGTAAAAAACTCCGATTCTATCAGTTGAACAAACTTTAAATTCCATTACTTCTTACCAGAATTATAAATCGTATATTTATATTCGAAAAAACCCTACCAAAAAAAACGAAAACATGTTCCCTTAATGGACAGACAAAAATCAAGTTTCCTTACTATCGGATCGTTATGAAAGGTTTTTTTATGTGGTAAAAAGGATGTTCCGTTCGTAGTCAAGGTCAATGATTTGTTTATGCAAATCACTCGCCTGAGAGTAAACACAGATAATGTATGACAATATTTTAACACGGATTACTTTATTATACTAATTTTTTACCCGCTGTTTCGCTCGGGTTATGTTCGAAAATAATTTCAACAATAATCATTTTAAATATATTTTTAATATGCCACTGACACTCAGGAATAATAGTTTCCCAGTAGTGAAATATTTTTTTAAATCGGATTTAGTAGTTGCAATGATTACGACCTACATACAAACATACAAAGCCAATATATACTAAACAGACATAAACTATGACAATATTTTAACACGCATTATGTATAGCTAAACGACGAATTTTATAGTTTTTATCCTGATATAAAACTGTTATTAGGTACAAAGAAGACTGGCGCCAAGAAAGAAATAAATGAACATTTTTAAAAGTAAATTATTTTTTCTGAATAAATGGTTGAGAGCTCGAAACGTGTTTTAAATAAGCAAATAAATATGTTTGTGAACAGTTATGTCGTAGTTACTTTTCCTTATATTTATTCAATGCAAAACCTAAAAGTATCAAATAATGCCTTATAAAGTATGCATGTTGCCACATTATTTAACAATAGGTCAATAACGAGGTCCTTTACATGTAATCGAAAAAGGTAATAATTAGGAATTCATTAAGATTCCGTCAGACACTGTTTACTCAAGTGTACATAATACCGACTGGCCTTGAAACGACCAATTTTATGTTTCATACAACACAAAGCCAACATGCTAATTGAACACTTGATTTATATCGCGCAATATATTAAAAGTGTAGTAATTTAGGCTGAAAGGCATATTTATATTATAACCACATTCGTTGTAAACATACAATTAAGTACCTACACACTTTATTGGCGTGCGAAATTTTTCATGTGCTGCAAAAAGCGTGGCGAAACGCAATCAATCCTTTTGATACGGAAGGCGCTTAGTAACTTATGAAAATCGGCATCTCTTAATGGAAGAGAAATGCAATACTTTTCCCAAAGGAATTATGCGGCAATAAAGTAAACCAGTAAGCAAGTTTGAACACGCTAGGTGATGAGTTCAAAACCCAGTAGTCAATCGAGCTTAAACCTGATATAAGTCACCCATCTAGGGTTATTTATATAGAGTATTAAGTCAGTAGGTATCGCTCTCAATATGTACAGACTACAGGCGGCCTCTTTCGCCCTGATCACTCAAATGTCTGGTCGCAATTAGGGCTGCCATCCGTTCCATCGTGCGGACATCGTCCTAGTTTTTAGCACGACGAGGTGAACGTTCGGTGAATATCCGAAAATATCCATCCATTCGGCAAATACTATAAACGCCCGATACTATAAACCGTATCGAAGTCTCAGCTAATAGTTTTAGTGTAAACGGTATCGATAGGAACAGGAAAATGTTTACTGAAACCGCAATGAAATAGCAGTTTTAGGTACTTTATTATGTCGTTTGGTACATTAGAATGGTTTAAATTATGTATTCTTTTAGTAAAGGCACACTTTGTTTGCAGTTATTCACGGGCAATATTGAAATAAGAACCTATTATATTTATTCGTTGGTCAAGTATTCGTGAAAAATGTCTGCAAATTGAAAAGATTTTATTTAACCATCAATAAAATCGTACAGATATCATGACACAAAATCGACCAGATATTTTTGGCTTGCTTATCAGGAACCATAACAAACAGTACTTACCGATTTTCCTAAATAAGATTTAACCGACAACATATACGATTATGATTTCCAATTTAAATCTATCTTTAACCACATTCACAGTGCCATGTGCTAGAAACATAATATACCTATTGGCAGACATTATCCTGACGACCCTAAGCATGGGATATAGAGCGGGTCGTCCGCCGGCGCCCCAGGGTGCTCACTGCGCACAGGCGCGACTAGCGACTGCCCGCTGTTGACAAGCCCATTGTCAATACTCGGCCTACACAACCCACTACCCAGCACCTAGTTCCATTCAGGACATCGACACACTTCCCTTTTTAGGCGATTATATTTAGAACGGGGCGTAGACGACGATTTATTCTAGATTTTATGGTAATGTTATACTCCGACGGTCTACTCCTGTCTTTGTTCAGACTTTGTCGTTGAAACACTTTTCCTTTTGAATCAAGTACCTATCTTCCTCATGAATATTGGATTTTGAATGATATTTTAACTCAACTGAATACAAAATTGGCTCTCTTTGAAATTCGATATTATAAAACACTTTTTCAAAGCGAAATCATAGGCTTGTTTTGATTTACTGAACCAAAACTAAAATTCCCACGAGAAACCACTTGTTGGTGTGAAACACTAATTTCAATGAAATATGTTCAATGCACGTTTGAATCATATTTATGAACAATGAAATACGTGTCACATTTTATGGTGTGTGAAACATTAATCGCTTCTCTGATCATAATATGAAAACTGAAAACCCCTTAAGTGCCATTGCGGTGTTTTTATGGCAATACTTCGAATGGGCGTAAATTTCTGTCAAAGCTCAATTGATGGCTGGAGATCGTCGGTTCAGTTCAGTGCAGATGTCAAACGTTACTTAGCTGTAATTATGTCAGTGTCGCAGTTCCGTACTACCCACGTCGCCGCCGATAAAAGCGTTCCGTGATCGTACTCGTCAGGCCTTGCTAATTGTCTGATTGGATTCGGATATTGTTATTGATTAAACATTACACTCGCATTTAGTATCTAACATCGTTCGGGACTATCTCCCTTTAACATCGTTTGCAAATTAAATGACTCCGACTACGTAAGCGAAGACAACTCCATCTGTCGCGTCCAAAAATCTGACTGCAATCCTTTAGTCAATAATAAAACTTAGATTTTTAATCACCAACCCAATGTCTTCAAAAGAAAATTATCTTATCATTAAAATGTCATAAATGTAATCGTTTATTTTATCTTTGATAATTTTTTGTACAACAACATTCAAACTAAACCTTTACATAAACTAGTATGATGTCGGATATTTCGGATACAAGTCTTTTGTTCGTTACTAAAGCAGGCTAAGCGGTTGATAGTGACGTAGGTGGCTGCAGTTATAAAACCATTAACTATGTACAGTGTTTACTGCACGATAATAACCACTCGATGAATCGGTTCGTGCATCGGAGGGGTCCAACCCTACCCGCTCAAGGTCGCAGGGGTGAGCACAGCGTACACAATTTGTTTTATTTATGTACACTACGCTTTACGATACGCGGCTCTTATATTTGTAAGTTCGTACCTTTCTGAATAAATAAACGTTCTAGTGACATTGTTAAAACACTTTTGGTGTACTTTTTAGTAAATTGCCTTTCGATTGAATTTACTTTTGTGGGGAATTATTTATTTTATAGTCTCATAAAACTTGTGGCTGCTGAAATGCGTCATTTGTATTTCAAGTTATATGACTAATCTTTAAATTAAATTGTTGCCGTAAAAAAACTTTGTTAATAACTAACTAAGGCTACAGCAATTTGCATTTATTGTATTTATCTACATAAATGTATCTAACTAACTAATTATTTTACCTAACTGTTATACGTTCAAAACTAATCATGACAAATTTTCATGCAATACAAAATGAACAAAACGTCCAAATACAAAAAATACCCTACAATATACTGAACACGTGTATATTCCGACCGAAGTGATAAATGCAAATTAACACTTCGCCCGCCGCCCGCAATGATGTCGGCGTAGTGTCCAAGTTAATGCCGCCTCCGACGGTTATAGTGTCCGAGACACTACGAGGCAAATCGAAATAAGTATGGGGAACTAGGAACGTTATGTTTCATAGAACGACTTTTATTAACATTTTCCGCGAAACGCGATCATCGGAATTGTTTTATTGCAGCGTCGATTTGTAAATATGACATCTGGATATGATATGAGCACGCGTGTAGGTTTTATATCACTTATTTATTAGGTATTTATTATTTTTGTATTTGTAACTCAAACAATAGACGTTGATGGAAATACAAGTTGTTTGGATTTAACTGAAAGCTAACTGACGTCTATGAGGTGTTTTTTGTTGCAATATGATAATAACTTACAAAAAAAAATACCTACATTATTTACTAAGTAGTTGTAGGTGGATAAATACAATAAGATGGTATCATCTACCTTACTGCTCAATACTAATTGTAAAGTTATTACGACTACTACATACTTACTGGATGTTTTAACTCATACTTATGCATCTTTCTAAATTCGGAATCCTGTAAGCAGCGAGTGTATTGTCACAATTTTCTCGTGTTAAAATTCAATTATGTACCTACCCAAGTATGTTTTCTTGGAAATATATTCCTTGTGCAACATAAAAGTGCGCTTAACCGGACATAAATTTGCATAAGAAGTAGACTAGGTGGAAAATTCTAAGTTTCAACAAGCACAGCTTTTTAAACCACTATGCGTTAATTACTTATACGACATTAATGTTTTATCCACTCGTCGTTTTTTCTCGTTGAGTGGCTCCTACACGTGTCTATAAATCTGGCGGAGACTCAACTAATGTATTAATAGTGCTGCCTACGGAGTTTATTTAACACAATCACAAAGACGACTCTTCAATCCGAAAGTACAGGAAAGACCTATTACAAACAGTGATGTGAGGGTAACGCACGCGAGTACGACAAAAAGTCGCGATAAAAAAACAACGAGCCGTGGAGTCGTGTCTAACCAATCTGAGGGCACTGACCTCGCGAATCCGCGTACCTACACACTTTTTGCTATTCCACGTTTGGATACACAGCCGTGCGTCAACCGTGTAACTTTTTACAATGAACTCCATTATATTATGCGCTTTATTCTATAAATAGACATTCAATTTTCTCTTATAACAAGACACGATTATTCAATTGGAGCTTAGCAAACAACACGCTCATGTTAACGAGCCGGATGTGTGAAAATCCTAATTGTCATGTCGTAAAATGAAAAATGCGCCGCGAAAAAGTTGGTGAGAAAAAATATGTTACAGACTTATTTTATTTGTCCGTCTACGTGTACTATGTATGTTATTTATGATGCATAAATAACGCGGGTGTGAATACTTACGTAAATAATTTGAATAAAATATAGCGTTCTTAAAACTACAGTCGTAGAAAAAACGGATGAAACCAATAGATTATTAACTAAACATGAACTGGCAACACTGTTATTGTAATGGGTGTTTTTCACTAAGTATTCATTATTCTGAATCATTATACGATTGCTACACAATTGGCTGCGGTCGTTCACATTGCGGCTTTGACCCCAACCGACTGAAATCCCATTGAAAAAACCGTGATTGTACCGGGTATTGGGTACTTCATATTTTTGATAACTGACTAATACAAATTTGCTGTATGACTCAGTTTGATAAGGTATTTAGTAGGGTACTATCTGCCTACCTACTTCATGATTAGCTTTTTGATACCTGCCAATATTAAAGTTGTATCGCATCGAATTTTTAATCACTATGTTTTTCGGTGTATATCTAAAATAAAACAAATATTCAACCATTTCTTTTACAAATTTTGAGTTACTGTGTTTAGGGTATATGTATGTAACAAGGACAAAATTTATAAATTTACCGAAAATTTGAGGTTGCAAGTTGCAATATTTAAATTCTAATTTCAGAGGTTAAGTAGCGTTTTTGTCAAGAAATAAAGAACAGGATATTCGTGTAAGTGTTCCGTTTTTGTAATTTAAAATACACAAAACTTAAAAGTTTTGCAGCCAATAAAAACTTTCCAAAAGTAAAACTAATAATACGCGACATTTTTATAAGAAGAACTGCCAAAGCACATTTCATATTTATTATTAAAATATTTTATAACATAACTAAATAACAGTTATTTGTCAAACAGTCATCCAAAATCGTGCAATATCATTCATTGATACGTTTTCCTAACTGGTTTTAATAATTGTTTACAAGATTGATTCCTAGTGAGGGGCAATCACTCGATGACGTTGTTCTGTTGACTTTTGTTCGAGGTAATTGGTTTTTTCTAACGACTGCCCTCGCTCTATAGAAACGTTATTCCCACGGGCCGTCAACCGAAACTATCTAACGCCCGCAGCAATTATCCAAAATCCTTAATGGAATATTTAGTTCTGTTCTGTATATCACACAAACGTTGAATAAACGGCCAATTAAGACGCTTAATGCATTATATTCAATTATATCTGGTGCTTATCGATTATGGATATTTCTCTGGCAAATCACATCCGCATATAGCATACAAAAGTATAATTGAAATGCAAAAAAACTGGATTTATTTAGCCAAAAGTTTGCCCGCCATTTACAGCTCTGGAGTTTTTTTTACATAATACATCTACTGCACCGGAACGAAACGCTAGCGATACCTAGATTGTTTTCATTTCACGGTCGATCTGACTAGTGTGAATAAACTCCGCGGCACGGTTCTAAATTCAAATCATATCGAATGACCAATTCAAAATTCGAATAGCGCTCGGCATTTTCTGTGGGCCAGTTTAAAATTTTATTGACTTCGATTTGAGAGTATATTTATGGTCATCCACAGTGATATTATTTATTTTAGGTTTATTATGAAGGAATGTGTCCGGTTGGGCACGGAAAGCCATTCCCAACGATAAGTTCCTTTAGAAACCTTTTATGACTACAACCGCTGCGAGTTTTTATGATTATCAAGCCTATTAACAAGTAAACGGTCAATAACAGCACTTCTCGCCATTTAATACGTAAAATAAAAAATCATAATTCAAAACTCATTCAGTTACCGAGAATAAGTCGAAGCAAAAGATCAAAGTTCTTAGATGATAAAACCCACGCAACTTCTCAAAAAGTTTCTTGTGTGTAAGTACACAAAGAGCATCAGGCAGACTAGTCATCACATCTAAAATACAAGTTGCATTATTTGCGTCTATTACGTTTATTTGAAGTGTGCGTTCCACGCAAGCGTCAATTATACAATAGATCGTAGCATTTGCCACGGTGGCATCATCCATCAACCTCGGTGGTCCGCACATTACGCCACTGCGAGACCGTTACAAATTCGCGTTTGAAAAATTATGCCTCTATCCGAGATCCGAGTAGCCCGAGTTGAGTCGGGATCATTTTCTAAAACGCCGGTTGTGAGTACGCGATCATACCGCTACCGTTCGTTCGGTTAATCTTGTTCATTCAATCGCTCGTAGATTACATCGTACGTCTGGCTTATTAATCTGTCTGAAAGTTCGAATCAGGGGTTTGGAAGACTTTATTTACGATGCGGGGATTCTGTCGGATATTATTTCTTCCAGAAATAATTTTCTTTTACCCATATCGCCGATAACAGGGATTAATGTAAAAACATATAAGTAAACAAGAAACCTGTTCTTTGGGGAGTATTAAATCTTTTCAGACGATTTTCTTAGACTTACCAAAACAAGTTAGCGAAGTATTTTCCAAATTGACATCAAGGAGCTTATAAGTGAAGTTTTAAACTATGCAGCTGTTTTGCATGCGTTTGGTGGCTTTGATCGTCGACTGTGAAATACTTCAGATGCTGTAGTGTACTGAACTGACCGTTAGACGTCTCAAGGATAAAGCAACAATTTGTGGAATTTACGGGAAGTTAACGCAATATGAGTATTAAGGCATTAAATTCACGCGCTACGCTCTGAGAATTAATCAGATCAGGAACATTTACATATATAATATTCATTAGTATATCAATTTACTTCAAAATAAACCAAGGGATACCTAAATAAACTTAGGACTCTACTCTCTTGAGGCGTTTGTTTCGGCTTGTAAGAAAACACTGCAAATTTTGTTTAAGAAGCCAAGCATAACCTATAAATACAAAACAGCCAGGTTTATACGCGTATGATAAATGATGTTTATTTTGCAAGTAGGTTTTCACAAACACTTTTACACGTCTTTTTTTAAAAATAAATGAGGCTGGTATATCGTTTTACATTTTTAAAATTCAAGTTTAGCTGCTATCTAAAAACATGTTAGTTAAAACTATTATGTCGTAGATTTCACCTTTTTGATAAAACATATAACATTTCGATTACTTATCGGGATCTCGGAAATTTCAGGCATACATAAATAACCCTTAGATCTATACACGGTATTGTCAATTCGGCTATATAATTTAGGCAGAGGGGAACGCCTATGCCAACCGCCTCCTGTCAAGTCCTGTCTACATGGCCTGGAGCTATATTAAACGAAAGCAATCAATTCTATCGCACATTCGCCTGTGTTTGTTTATAAACTGAATAAAATGGAATTTTCCTTGGTAAGATTTTAGAGACAGCTCTTTTATGGCTGTTGTTCTTGTGTTTATGTGACGAAGATGACGCAAGAAGCACTCAAGTTGGTTCAATCAATCCAAATATGTCTAGTGTACTACGTTAATGTAAAGCTTGTGATTTCATAGTGTACTAACTACCAACGACGCGATTTTCTTAAACAACCCAAGTTTTAGAAAAGGAAAATACAAGAGTAAATACACTGTGACTATAATAAATCTAACTCTGTTTACAACTTCGTTACAATATTCCACAAATAAACCTACCTATCAAGCCATGACTGTACAAAGCTATTTTAAAACCAAGTGTACAATATTGTGTATTAAAAGTACCTCCAGCTCGAAGCAAAGCTAAAATTGGCTATTTCAATATTAATGATAGAATCCGCTAGAGGTTAAATGGAGACTTAAAATAGTATTGTACATTCTATGCCAGCATTGTGCTAACAAACATCACAGGGTCGGTAAAGTTTGATTTTAACTGACTTCTCCAAGATTGGAAAGATTTTATTAATAGCAACAAGAGAATGGAAAATAACAATACTTGACCGTTTATAGTGTAATAAACCTGTTGATGAAATTGTTTTAAGAAAATCTCTATTTATTTGTTTTAATTTTAGCGATCCCTCAAGAGACCTTTTTTGTTTCAAAACATGAATGCACAAGCAGTTTCTGCGTCATAGTCACAATACCAAAATTAGAAAATCACTTCTCAGTCTTCTCCTTTCCGCCTACCTACAGAATCATGAATTGTATATTCAAGATTCGTATTGCAGCAAGCTTAATCTTAAAATCGTCTGTCGTCTACGTACGTACTAGCAGTTCTAGTATCTACTAGGTTGCTAATCTCTTGCAAGTGTCGGGCCGGCGTCGTCCGCCGCTTTTTGTGGTACAGTGTGCGGCGGGTCTAATTGGCCGCTCTGTCGCTAATTGAACGGTTAGCCGGTACCGGTCCAAGCGGTGTTTGTTAAACGATTAAGCGGCTTATTAAATGTGATTTGCGGATTTGAGATCTTTTTTTCGCTAGGCTGTGTGATTAGTTTCCTTTGCTTGATCTGGGTTAAGTGTGTTGGAATCATAGATTTTACTAAGAGAGCTGAAGATTATGAAAGTAATATGTTTCTATTTTTTCTCTGCTCATTTTTATCCCATTGTATTGGTGTCGATTCTGTTCGCCGTTCTCCGCCAATGACACCTAGACATGCTTTCTTCAGGTCATTGCTGTTGAAGATAGACTTCCAAATTAGGGCGCTAGCTATTTCTCCTCGTTTATGGTGATTGCGATTACCTCCGTAACCGTTCTAACCGCAAAAATCTAAACTTATTTATTTTCTTTATTTCTTGTAAGTGTCACACTGTCAAACTACAGACTATAAATCTGCAATCAAAATAAGAACTCGCTTTTTAAAAACACCAGTATCACAAGATTTCGCATTTGCACTCCTGATTCCTGTAACATTACAATGCAACCGGTAGATAAATAAAATAAGTGCAAAAAGTTGTTTCAGAAATAGAGCCCCATATAGAATTGCAGCTGCCCTCATACTGGCTCAAGGCAAACCGCCTGCTTCTTTTAGGCCCCGTTTTGCAACGTAAATTGTGTTTTTTTTTCTTTTTACCAAAGAGACTAGAGCTTACAATGGCACGGATAAGTTTTAAATGCCTTCTTAGTTTATAGTATGTAAATGGAAGTCGGTATTTAATCCCTACTAATTAATATTATAAAAGCGAAAGTGAGTTTGTTTGTTACGTCTCCACGCCATCCAATGGCCAACCCGATTTTGATGAATGTTAGTACAGAGATAGTTGGGAGAGAGAGGGAAGAAGAAAGGAGGGAAAGATATTTTTTTTGGATCATCACGCAGGTTAAAGTTAGCGTTAGTCCAAAGTAACTATGCCACGCGGACGAAGTCCTTGTCGTAAGCTATTTAATTTATAAACTCAAATTGATGATGATGAAGCTCTATTATTATATATGGAATAGTTCATACAATAAGTAAGTAAGTACATATAAACCCCATGGTTTTACCTGCGTAGACCGGGATTAAAAAAAGAAAAACTAAGTAATCTACCTATGTGTCAATCTACATAAAAAAAACATCCAAATCGGTGCAGACGTTTCAGGAGTAACAAACATACACACTAATACAAACTTTCGCCTTTATAATATTAGTGTGATATTATTTATCTGTATTTTCTTGAATTAAAAAGCAAGAGTTGGTTCATTAAAGAAAATAGTAAAAGCTGGCAGGTTTTCATTGATCCTATTGGACGTCTCTAGATCAGTAATCGATACAAGTTCTACAGAATTAAGTTAAAATACGTTCACTTATTCGCATTTTTCTGTCTGGTTTTATTCCTTTGAACGCACCTGCCCACGACTTTGATATCTCCGTCTTTATCTCCCTCATCATTTCCAGCATATGGCCCTCTCTTTCTATAATATCACATGTTTGTTTTTATCGCCATTATTACTGATGTGATTGTGATCTGAATGAAATAATGAACACTCCAGCGTTGTTTTACGATATTGTATGTTCTTTTTTATGAATATACGTTAGTTCTGAGGGTTATTGTATTAGATAATAAAACTTTATTGAATTGTAACAGAAATAGTGATCTAATTCATTCAATTTTTCAGTCTTAAAAGACTGCGGCTAGGTCAGGTTTTTATAATAAAGAAAAAGCTAATTTATTGGTACGTACCTAGTTGTTCATAGAACAATTTCGTATAGTTAAGTGCTAGGTATATACCTTTATCTTAAAATGATTCAACAATAATAACTACAGTGATCTTTTAAAGTAAATTATGTGAAAAAGATCGTGCGAAGCCCGCTACAGTTCGAGAGGCGGTACGATTGGAGTGCCGTACTCCAAGTTAGGGCCGCCTCCCCGCCCTCGTATCAACCGACCACGAAGTTGCAATAACGGTACGAGTGCATACTAGCGCCGCGCGGAATTTACCGGAACTACGTCGACAGTTGACTGATGTAATGTTTTGCTTGATTTTACTCAGTTTCTTTTGATAATTTATTGCGAAAATCATTAACAACATATTATTTAAAGCAAATAAACTCACAGCAATTCGGTAATTAATAAGGTGTGGCAGATAAATTTGAGTAAACATATACTTTACATAACTTATTTGTAAAGTATATGTTTTTATATTGTCATTATTTATTTGTCAGTTAATAGCACAGACCATCTAAGATTTCTTAACATCTAATTTGGTAGCCAGTTCACTTTCTATAACTTCACAAATCAAATTTTTATCCAATATTTTAACAGCATAAGTATTCGTCTCCCACTGAAATCAAATACATAAATACAGTTATATTGCCAGTAATCTCCAATAAAACATTTTTGAAGCTAAAATTACACATTTGCGTAATCGGAAGTGGTGGCGCACACTATCTACAAATGCGGTGTGAAGTCGTATACTGTCTGATGGCGTGCTTGGGACGTTAGAAGCTAACACGTCGCGTTGCTGACCACATCCGACAGATGTACGACGCGGCTATGATAAAACTGTTTCAAGTTTTCCTTTGTTTATATGATACTGGTAGGTTGGTGTGGTCCGTTTGCCATAGACAATATAAACCCCGCATATTTTATTCCTCGATGATTGCGAATTCGATTATAACTTGACAATTGGTCATATATTGATGCAAACAATTTGGTGTATTTCAAACATTTGAGCCATGTTGATGAATATCCTTGCATCGCATAGTTAACACGTTCCCAAATTTTGAAACCTGACGATTCTATTCTGGTCTACTTATGTATATCTAAACATATAATTACCTCGTCGATACTCATGTTTGAGAAACATACAAAAAATTACACAACATATCACTGAAAATCTAAAATTCCATAGGTACCTCAGGAACCAGTAAAGCACTGAGTGAACGGAAGAACGTTAGAGCGAAAACCATTTATCTAACTAACGCATCATCCACCGATGCTTCGTTTGAACGATAACTCATTTAACTCGCCTACATACACCTAAAATTTTATGTAGAACTACGATTTACATTTTTGATTGAAATCTCCCAAACGTTTTTATATGCTCAGGTGTTAATTCTTCCCTCCACATTAATGTTTCCCATGGGTCTTTCCTTCTTCCACGAAACCGCTTACTTCCATCATATATGTAGGTTGTTCAACTTGCATAGAAATCCAAAGTATTAAACATGTCTATCTCGTTGTTCCAGGATATTATCAGCCGGCAGGACCGCTGATCAAAGAGACGAATGCGGACGCAGAACGCGCGCTCGCCAGGTACCACCCACACTACCACGCGCCACATCCACCTGTAAGTAATACCTTTAAATACGTATCTAGCACCTAATAACCACCAGCCATAGGTCGTAGAAATGGTAAGCCAGGGGTAGATAGTGGTGTAGACCCCACAAAAAGACGAAAAGCATATCATTAGGAACTATAGTAGTACTGACCTTACCACGCTGACTTGGGTTTTGTAAATCTCCGTAGATCCGAACCACACAGTCAGGCACTGCCTTGTATGGTAAAAAAAAACCAACCGTAAGGTGTACAAAGTCTAGCAGCACTGGGTCCTATAGATAGATTACACTCCAAGAGGATCAAACAGAGAGGAGAATTTGGTACCAGGAGCAGAAATGCTATAGACTAAACTCAATACGCTTATAATTCAGTCCTTGACATAACAATGTCGATTGTCGAGTCTTTAAAAAGGTGCTTTCTTAAAAATACCATTTCAGACACTAATCTGCATAGTCCTCATGTAAGTTGACCAAGATTTTTGTCTGGAGCTTAAAAGAAACCTCTGAGTATATTTCGGCTAAATCTTCTTAGAGTAGTCGGGTACGAAACAACCGGCCTCATCTAGTTTTTTAAAAAGACGTGTAAAAGTTTTTGTGAAAACCTACTTGCAAAATGAACATCATTTATCATTTGAGCGGCTGTGTGTAACTAACGGCTTTACAACAATCAGCTATCATCCATCTCTGGAGTGTGCCCGCACTTACTAGTTGGGTTTACATGGGGTTTAGAAAGTAGGTAATGAGAAAATAAAGTTGGGTTTCTCAAAAACCCAACTTTATAAAATGTTACATGAAGCTATTGTACAGTTATTTTCTAACAACAGATTAAAAATTCAATTCAAATAAAAAAAATTGGAGGTGTCTGTGTTTTTAAAATCCTGCCTTTACTTCCCAGGTACTGCAACAATATGGACCGCCATATTACCCGGATCTCTGCTATGGCCGCTACTACAGGCCTCCGGGATCTTACCACATGCCACCGCCACAGCCAGATGCGCAGGTACGAATAAACGAAATAACTCGTACTTGTATTTGGGCTAGCTCGTTTTCTGTGTTTATAAAAAAAAACGGGATAAATCATCTATCATTGTAAGAGTCTTAAGTTGATAGGTATCCTAATTAATGCTCATTCATTTTCAGATGGTTGGTGTCGGTAGTGAGCCGTACCCACCACCACAGTATTATGGTACTCCGCCATGTTACCAACATTCACCTCAAAGGATACCATATGTAGGTGAGTAATAGCGTCTTTTTCAAACTCACTCGATGGTAGCATCACTTTAAACAGTGCGTACCAAGCAATATACCACAGTAACTTGTATATTCTGCGATTTTTATTTTATAATCGCCAAAATGTTACGATCAGATGCTTTAATATTCATACCCATTGTTACAGAATATCGCGGATGCCCGTGCCCATTAAACGCGTGTCCAAAAAACGTGCTTATTGGGCCCGCTACTGGTAAAGCCCCAACCGGTGGTGGCCCAGCAGACGTTCCCCCTGCCCTAGCGCCGCCCGGGGCCGCCTTCCGACCGAAGGTGCGGGCGTGCGCCATCGACGCTGCCACAGACACCCATGGCAGCGGCAAGGTACGGTGTACTCTAGCTACTCCTTTTACTCACAGACATTAGAAATATATGACATGCTAAAAATTAACACAAATTATAAAATTGTACCGGTGATAAATGTTATACTTCTTTGTTACAGGATCCGCCATTAGAATTGGAACCCCCAGCTGCAGCGGACGCTCCACATCCTTGTGCTATGCCAGCCATGGGCGGCGTCTCACCCAAACGTGAGATCTACGATGTCCGGGATAAGTTACGAATTGCTAGCGACATCCCCGGGCCCGCCGAAGCCTTAGGTCCGCCGTCCCCCGCACGCGGGTCTGCCGGGGCGTGCGCTCCACAGCCGCCCCCTGTGGCTCCGCGGCGCGCTCGCCTGGGCAAGGCCATGGCGCGCCGCTCGCTCGCCGGCGACGACACCGGCCTGCTGCTGGCCACACCGCAACCTCCGCTGCAAGCGCATCATAGCGACGCCGATGACGACGTGCTCGCTATGTCTCCCCCGACCTGCGCGCCGATTGACCTATCTTCGTCAGATGAGAGGTCTACCCCTCTAGTCGACGTCAAAAAAGAAAATGAAGGACCCACATACAACGCAGCGAGAAAACCAGACGCACTGGCACTCAGAGAACATAATAGTACCATGGTTATAGATTCTAGCGTCGTCACTGATGCGGCTAAAGCGGTTAAGCGAAGATATTCGAAGCCAAAACTAGAGATTGATATGAAAGATACCCAACTTGAGGAAACTTGCAAAACAAATGGAATTGGTGAACATGTCAAACTCGTGAAGCGGAGGAAGGTTTCGGGTGATCAGTCTGATATCCAGAGGACAGAAACTATTACCAAGGAACCGAAGAAAAAACCAGCCCAGCCAAAAAGAACGCCTAAATCCCCAACCGGGGAAAAGAAAAGCACAAAAAGGAAATCTGAGTGCGGCTCGAGTGGGCCTAAACCAAAAAAGATACTTCTTGATAAACCTGCTGAAGAAGACACCAGGCCAAAAATTGTCGCCACTGTGGCTGATGAACCGCTATCAACAAAACCTAAAAATAAAAGTGCTTTACTTCTCGATAATCTTATTCGAAAAAATAGCATCGACAGGCCAGACGCTAAAGGTTTAGATGCAGAGCTAAATCCTGCTGAACTATTTCTTTCCCCCACTGAAAATATCGCGCAGAATTCTGCCAAGAAAACCTTGAATATTAATAATAATATTGTAGAAAGTGCAAACACCGCAAACGGCGTCCGTGCCAATACACTTGCTGCAGTGTCACAGCTGATAGGCAAGAAAATGGCTTGTAAAGTAGAGAAAGTTGATTCCAAAGTTACTAATGGAGTAAAATCAGTATTAAAAACACCCACCGTAAAATCTGGTCCCGAGGAAGACCGTAAACCCTTAAGCAAGTGCGATGACGTCGATGACAAATTGCGGACATGTGCCAAGACAGAAACAGAAGTTATTTTACCAGAAATCGAAAGGGATATACCAGAAATAGTAAAAGACAATAAAAATTGCACTAACGCTATTGCGTTGGACATGGACATAACGGTACCCGCGCAGATCACTGTAGACTCAAATGAAAAAGAAGATTTTGAACTAGATGTTGAAGAAATGAGAATTGAAGAGATTACGGAAAGGCTTGAAGATAACGAGGAGAAAAAGATGCAAGAGGTTGAAAAAGAAAAACCGAAATCAGACAAACTGGACAGGACGACAGTGAAGCGATGCAAGCTGTCAAACGGAGAACTGAAGGCCAAAAATGTAGAGAAAGTGGTAAAATTGTTAGTTTCAAAGCGGCCAGCTATTAAGACGGATGAAGCAACGTTGGTGGTGGAGGAAGCGTGCGCGTCGCCCGTGCCGAGTGGACCGGCGTGTCGGCGCGCGCGCCGGCGCGGGGCGGGCCACTCGCGCCGCGGACGCCGCCCGCTCGCGCCGCCCGCGCCTCCCGTGCCTGAGCTGCACACACCGCCGCGCTGGAGCAACGGCTGGAACTGGGACGGAGAACATTACCTATCCAAAGTCTACCTCAATGTAAGTATTTACATTTGCTACACATTTCTATAAGCTGTTGGTCCCTACTGTCATTTGTAGTCCTAAGGTCTGTCATCCAATCTTACCAAGGGGTATCGTATTATCCATTACTGGTTTGTGGAAGTCAGACAGGCAGTCGCTCCACGTAAAATACTGGTATTCAGGTGCATAGCAACTAGTTGGAAAAAGGCAGATGATGATGACACATTTCTGTGCTGTGCATTTTCACATAAATTGTTTTACAAACTCCTCAGCCTCCACCTATTTATTACCTAAACTTCAATTTGTTTAATGACAAACTTTAAAGTTTACATTTTTCCTCCTTTAGAACGACTCTCGCCTAGATCGCACGGCGCGTTGCTGGTCCCGCATGACGCACGCAAGCGGTGACAGTGTAGCGCGCGGCGACTGCGTATTACTGCGGGCGTCGGTTGCGCGAGCGCAGCCTTACGTCGCCAGGGTCGCCAGTCTGTGGGAGAATCCTGATGATGGTGAGAACCGTGAGAACCAACCCTTTTTAAAAAATAGTAATAACTTCCCAACTCTGGCTGTACCTATACTCATTGACCTTCTTTTTCCTCATCAGGTGAAATGATGGTGTCTCTAGTGTGGTACTACCGGCCGGAGCACACGGAACTCGGTCGGCAACCAGCCGACGCGCCCGACGAAGTATTCGCGTCACGGCACCGCGACGCCAACTCCGTCGCTTGCATCGAGGACAAGTGCTACGTACTCACCTTCAACGAGTATTGCCGGTCAGTATCTATTATTGCTGTTGCAGCGACCTACAACTTGCTTAGACGGTTCGATGCCCAACTACAGCAACAAAACTGTGACTACGAAGAAGACTAATGAAGGTGGTAACGTTACAGGTACCGCAAACGGCTAAAAGCAGCTGAGGAAGGCATGTCGTCGATGTCGTCGATCGTGCCGCCGCTACCGGCCGGCGAAGTAAACCCGCTGGTAGCGCCCAACGACTGGCGCCTGCCGCCCTCTGTGTCGCCTGAGCTCGTGCTATTCTGCCGCAAGATCTACGACTTCCGGTCCAAGAAGATACAAGTACCGAACAAATGACCTCCAGCCCGATATCAGCTGGATATCGTTCGTTAGATCTGTGTCGATCTGTGCACCGAGCATGAGGCGTCGACGCGTCGAGGAAGCGTCACACAAATTTTTACAATGTATTTTACCTAAAGGAAGTGAACACCAAAGTTACGTTACGAAGATTTAAAAATAAGTGTCGGCGGAACTTCATGAAGCTCGGTGTAAGACGGCAAGAGGACACGGCTCCTCAAAGACTTGAACATTTCTTATCTAGTAGTGTCTCATCGCAAACCTTTAAATTAGTACAAAAACGCGTTCCCGGGTGCAATCGTAGAATGTGTGACCTGTGGCCATTTTATGTGAAGATAAACTACGTAATCGTTGTGTTTAGTAATCGCCGATCGGTCAGTTTTGTTGCTTGTGTCGTGATTCGTCGTAGAAGTTTGTTTCGTATTTAGATTTACAGTGATTTGCGGTATTCAAATAATTTGGATGAATTATTATTTTTATCAAAGGATGCCTTTTATAATGTGTAAGTAGTTGTAAGGAATTCATGTTTGAAGGAGATGCATAATTATGTATAGCAATATATTTTTCTTTTTGCTTGAAATTAAGATGAGCGATTGTAATATTTATTCTCACTCTTGCATAAGTGATGAGAAATGCAGAGTACTGATTCAATGGCTACTCTTTGTAGCTGATACGATTTTGTATGACATTTAAGATTTAATTGGCTACTCTGAAAATGAAAAGGCATTTATAATTATTACAATTATGTTTAATTATGTACCTATTTGTTATATTGTTACAGACATTATCTAGTTATATTGTCTGTAGATTGTTGTCAAGGTAGAGTCTATATTAAATTATTCTTTTATTATTTAAGAACAGAGCTGCGCGAGAGCAATGTCAGAATCGTCGCAATTGGATCTCTTCTGTATGTTGTGTTCGCGGTTTGATACATCACAGACAGCGGTGCCACGTAGCTCGCGATAAACGTATTGTTTCGAACCATACTGTTTAAGTTTCTAAAATATACGTGACTCTTGCAAAGAGTCAACCATTATAAAAATAAGTAGTTATTGATACATCACAAATTTTGCAAGTTTTATAATTTTATGACATAGTACGTAATTTTAATCGGATTCGGATATCGGGGTGAAGGTTGCCTCACTTAGGTTCCGTATTGTGTACCCTGCCACCCTGCCTACATAATATAACAAGCTATAACTCCCCGTAGACGCGTTCGTGTAGATTTTTAAACGTTTTAATATTATCTATTAAACGATAGAAAGAAAGTAAATAAAGTTAACCCTGCCTTCGAAGGAATTGATTTTGAATTTACATTTCGGCCTTTTAATATCCAAAGTAGCAAGTACTTGTTTTAATTAGGACCGATCCAGAGTAGTTACAGGAAGACTGATTTTGCGAAAATTTATCATGTTGCCTATTTATTTTATTTATTTAGCAACATTACCCTCGTAAAAATTCAAAAGTTTGTTTTTTATTTCAATTAATTTACATGTCAGGCAATATTTACAATTTACGGAAAATAACAAATGGGAACATTGTAACATATTTTAAATGTAATATTAGTGCATAGATGTAAAAAAAAACACTTTCGTGTTAAAGAGATATATTGTACGATTATAATAGTGAAATCTCTTTATCATTAGAAACATAATTTTAAGTAGTGCGATCGGAATAAAGAATATATATATTAAACGTTATATTTCCTGTGTGGAAAATTAAATGGGCATTTATACATTTCAATTTGATTATCTACCTATTTCGTCATTCATGCCTTCACTATTTCATACAATGTATCTCTATATTGTGTTGATTATAATTTTTGTACATACTATACTTTTGTTTTAGTATTTGCTATTTTTTTTTTGTTATCTATCCAGTGAGATTTGTAACCACTAACTGTATTGATAATTTCGAACTAATGGAGGTAATATTCTCTACGATTCGTGTGAAATGTGCATTCCGTTTAAAGATAGGTTTCTAATCTATAGTCAGTCATGCGATGTGATCGTACACACCAAATAGGCATTACTCTACGGTACCTGCTTTTCCTAAAGGAGTGGTTCCTATCCTTAATATTCCTTATACATAGTCGTAGTATTCAGTGTAATGGGCAAGCGCATCTTTGCTAAAAGTATTGTAAACTTCTAAACTTGAAAATGCTATATATTATTATCCATCACAATTTCGATAATATAATGATCGTTGTCTTCCAAACCAGACTGACGGAAGATTTATTCCGAAGTTGGACCTAGCTTAGTAGTCAACCTACCACGCTAGGCATACTCAAAACACCAACCTAACCCTACCAGATAGGTACGGGTTCTATAATAAAAATAAAAAAAAAACTATTACAATTTAAAATCCATTTTTTTTGTAATTGAATGTCATCGCCCACCTATACAATTCTACACCGACTCAACTATTAAAGCATTGTTATGTGAATTGATATCGGGTTTTCGCTGAAAATGCGGAGCCCGCTTCAGACTAACTATAACCAGGAATGGAGCAGAATTAGAAGAGGTGTGCACGAAAGTCATTATTTTGGACAACAAACAACTGACTATTCTATTTTTCTCATAAGTACTGTACGCCACAATCTCACTGGTGTCTATTCCAAAGCTTATGTTTTCTATGTTCTTTTTTCTATTTCATTGCTTGATGCCAAAAATTTAGCTGCAAAAATTCTATTATCAGTAATGATATAATACCAGTCTCTTTCTATTTAGGTTAACGGATGACGGGGGAGTCGGCGCCTGACTTTCCAGCTTATAATAATATGGTCCATACCTAGTATCTAGGTCCCAATAAGAACTCCAGTTTTAATTAAACCCCCTTAGCATGCTTGCAACTGTATTTATGTAGTCGATGTGTAGGAGATAGTTTTAGAGCACAAATACCTACAAATGGACGCTCATACAAGTATGCTCACGTGCTGATTCGCCCGACATCAATACTCATTATTAATTAATCATAGAGTTAATGAGTAAATTCCATAATAATACTATAAGTGAGCTCTCCCTTGCTTGTAGGAGGATTGTTTTAAATGTTACCTGGACTATGCGTTTGCTAAGAGTCAATGATTTTAGCGTTAGCTCTACTAATAAGGAAAAAAACCTTGTTTTATTATTTATTTTGTTTTTAATTAAAAATTATATAGGTATATTTTATTATTGTAACCCACATGATCGTGTAGGGTGTATATTGATGTAATTAATATATGTATTTTTATTTCATGTCTTGTCTTTTATTTACCTAAAACATTATATTTTCTATCCCATGTAATAGGGGACGAGCCTATTGCCATCGACCGAGCACAAATCCTTCCGTGGCTGCTACTGAGAAATTCCTGATAGAAAATTCCAATGACTCCTGCGGCCGGGAATTAAACCCAGGGCCCATATTAATCAGTGCTCAGAAGTGCAGTTGCGCGTGCGATCACTAGACCAAAGAGTCAGACTAATGTTATCGAAACAATGCAATAATAAAAGTCCTGAGGATAAATTGTAAATACCGATTTTATTTGCCTAACACGTCATGAAGCAAGTATACAATAAATAACATCCGACTTCCATTAACATGATAATACAAAGTAGATATTACACGTACATTTAAATTTTCAAATCACATCCAAAATTCACAAAGGATATCTTAAAGTTTCCTCTATCTACATTGCTAAAGGTCGGCACACATTATATTGAAAGATAGTCTCGGTAAAAAGGAAAAATCGTTTCAAAAGGAAAAAATCTTCCCACTTTTTTGATGTCACTGAATGTACAGTCAAAGTGCAAAACACATTAAGTAACTAGGCACGCATCACTACTTATAGAAAACCCACTAATTGTTTCGAATAATGTTAAATTTATTCGATAGAAAACAAACAGTTTATTAAATCAGTTAAGTTTGAGTTGAAGACGGCTTAGAAAATTCCGACGATTCTGGTACCTTATCTCTTTTGCTTACTGTACGTATGGTACCTACTATTATTTATGTGGTGGGTACTAGGTATACTATACATACAGTATCAGTATTGCCACTAATTAAGTATGAAATTGGGCGCTCCCGCATCCTCAAGCACGCACAGAATGTCAGCGTCCAATTTTATTCTTAAAGGTATAATACCGATAAAGTTCTTTATTCAGTGACACCAAATAAATGCGAGAAGATTTTCCTGATTAGTGGAAAAGTACTCTAAAGCCTACCAAACTTAAGAACTGCTGAACGATTAGGTACATCAATAGACTCAGAACTAATGGGCACAAATTTAGTAGTTGTACATCGTGAGTTTAATTCCCAAGTAAGAAAGCAAGTACAGTCACAAACATTATTACCTTACACAACTTTAAGAAGAATAGACTTATTTCATAATAGTATCGTTTGGAGAAAACTACGCTCATAACTAATCTAAAATGACAATTAATACTTGCATATAATCTCTTTTGACTCTAGCGTTGTTAGGTTATTTTTTACGCTCGTGACTGTACCACCGTCCAGCAGTGACAAATCATCAGTGATTGGAATGGAATTACTCTACTTGAATAATTTACAGTTATACAGAGTGGAGGGGATATCGACGCAAAAACGATTATTTTTAATCTGTAATTCAGAAAAAAACAGTTCTTCCATACATTTTGTCCATAGAGGTACTGAACTTTTGTGGCTAAAAGCTTATTGGAGTTTACTCCTTAAGAATCGATTTTCATATAAGGCGCCCGGTATGAGAAAAATCCGAGGGGTAAAACCTACTAAAGTAACGAAAATGTGTCACGTTTTTGGTGCGCACCTTTAGTGCGCAACTTTCTAATTTGCCTGTGAGTGTTTTTCATTAATTTGTGAATTTACCAGAAATGTCTAGAACTTATTGTAGTGCTGAACACGTGGCACTGGATCGTTTGTGCGTCGATGGGTTCTTCCACCCTGTATATAGATATTCTAGCATACAAATATATGTACCGACCCTTATCAAGACGTGTCGTCGCTTATCAATATTATCATCAAAGGTTTACTTTCTCTCGAAACATGTACATACATACTAGCTAAATAATCTTATTCTCATTTGGATAACTGCAAGGGCCCGGATGCCAATTACAATTTACAGATCTAATCTACCAACAAGTAGGAATGTAGTTTTTTTGCCTGAAAGCCGAAGTACTGTCAACAAAAGAGGTATACAACCAAAACATAAGATCCTGCCACCTTTCATTGAAATCGCGTCCGTTTTGCTTGTTTATTAACCCACAAAAGTTTTTTATTATTCGCTATCAGCACCATAAAACGTACGTAAAAACTCATAACCATACCCTTACCTATCTATTTTATTGTAGGCAGGGTTAATAATTGAAATCAACTGTCTGTATTCTTATCTCTTTTGTTGGCTGTACTAATAAAATGCAGCCGTTACGTAAATCAGGTTATATTCAAGGATCTAGGTCAGATACGTTGGTAAATGTGACCTCGTGTCAGTGTTCCCGCCACATATCCAATATAAATGTGCTATAACTTTAGATTTATGCACCGCAGTGCTTTTAAAATGGCCCAACTATAGATATACATATCAACGCAGATCATAATTAAACCAATTAATGATTTTCGCTCTTGTGGTAGCGGTGTCAACAGAAGAGGTTTATTATTAATACTCTCATCCGCTATAGAGTACTTTATTTACAAATAAACGACGACAATTTACGAAGACATATTTTTTTTATAATACGTACCGTCACATTGAATAACTTAGCCTTGACATCACAAAACAGACAGCGACGCAAAGCGGGCCAATACTGCAATGCACTGCCCGGTTAATGAAGTCTGCTATCCATTTCTTTGTAGATGTTTTTACGTATTTCCGATCATATTAGCAAGGAAATACGACTTATCATTCAATGATATTAATCGGAGACACATCCCATAACAGATCTTAATGCGCACTACGGTAGCAAATGACCTCGCAATTGTGGATTACGGCGCCATTTATCAGATCTTAATGTTTCCACCGCTAACATATGAAATGAGCTGCATCGTGTTAAATTAGAAATTTAGTAGCAAATTAAGTACCCCTCTCAGATGATTGGCAATCTAGTCAGGTGGGGAACAAAGTCGTCAGATATATATCTAGCAGATAAAATAGATACGAGTACATGTCTGTAATTATATGATGAACTGTGCGCTGAGTATATAAGTATTTTATTAACCAACTTCTATTAAATATTGTATTATATTTGGACACATTAAAAATACGATAAATAGATATTACTTCCTGCTTTCAACATTATCTATCATGACTCATGACACACAGTATACTATACTATCTTTAAAAAATAACTACATTATGGACATACATATTATTATTTATTCGGTAATATAGCTAACACACATCCATTACAATCTATGAAATCATTATTGCGTTTTGCATGCAGTATGGTGACTCAATTAACATTTTGATAACCAGTGATAGAAAAACTAAATTCATCTTACCATTTATCACTTCACTTCATTCCTCACTTTTACTGTGTGTCTAAGATGAATTTAGTTTTTCTTCCTATGTAATTTTTATAATAATTAGTACAGTAGTATTTATGACATGACTGAAAGACTGACAAACTGCACACAATTATTCAATTATTACTAGGTATTTGTTCACAGTCATAATATTTTATACATAACATTTATATTAAATGATTGTCCATAAATACAAGGTTGGATGCGTGCAGCCATAACATAAGTTCTTGAATTATTGTAATTTAACACTTAGGCCACAGTGAAAGCAATTACTGATAACTTGTCAGTATCTTTATCAATAACATTGTGATGATCACGCTGGTTTGGCATCATAGCAATATTTTTATTAAGATGTTATCCTTTAATCACATGAAATTTTAGTCTACTGTTGTCTCCAATTGGATTGGATTTTTTAAAAAAAAAAAAATTATTTTGTGAAAGATCTCACATTAAATTCATTTTTGTCGCAACACAAAAAAATACATGTGGTGTCACATTATGCCCTCTCCCATTGTGATTAACCTTGATGTTCTTCTGACCCCCACTCACCTCATGTGATTAAAGGACAACCCATAAGATGTGATCATATTTGACCACTGTCTCACCTAAAATTACTCAAAAACTTATCCAACACCCAATACTCTATGTGTAATGTGTATTTATTACCTACAAAATCAAATACACATTGTGACAAAAATAAAGGATGACAGAAAAAAAATCTAACATTTTAACTAATAATTTTTACAGTGGGTTTAATAATGGCCACAATAATATTGAATCAAGCCTTCAACTCCACTTAACTCATCAAAACCATAATATTATAAATTAATTGAACTATGGCCAAGTCAGGTATAACATCAGATTGCTTTAGAAGTTACAGCAGCTGTTAGTCTTTCGGGCAGTCTTGTAAAACAATTTACTCTGCATTGATAGACTTTCAGTCTTAGCAACAACATCATCTAATTTCTCACCTCGTTCTAACACTGCTTTTATAGTATCATGTAGAATTATCTTAGTCTCATCCAAATCATTCTGTATTTTGGTCAAAGCATCAGCTTCTCTTGGATTCTGGTATTTTGTTAAATATTCCGGAAGGAGATGGAAATCTATCCTGTCTTCAGCACCAGTTGGCCACTGGCTTGCAGGCACAGTTGCAGTAAATTCATCCAGTATTTTGGTGATCAATGTGTGAGCCACTCTGTTTGGGTACTCATGGTCAGATATCAGAACTCCTGCCAAGTTGTCTGCCCTCACATACACCTGTAGCATATACTCTCCCTCTTTAACAGACTGTCGAGATGCTGGTTGAGTTCTTTCTACTATTGTTTTACTAACAAAAACCATAAACTCTTGAACTGAGCCCCGTTGAAATAAACTGAAGCTCTGCAGATTGTATGCTGCTTTGAGGAGGGTAGCACTGTTTACACCTTTGTACAGCACACCAAGTGCGTAGATTTTTACCATTTTGATAGCAGACTACACTACTTCAGGTACTCCAAGTTAACTGCAATAGAGATTTGAAGAATATAATTTTATGAACAAAGAAAGATAAGAATAATCCGACAACGTGAACATCTCAATCAGTAAGTAGAGAAGCTTCGTTTTGCTTGTAGTGTTCTCACTTTCTAATTACAAGATCTAAGTTACAAATTATTGGAAAGTTTATAATAATACACACAACTAAACAGTAATACAACTCGTTATATGTCCTGAATTGTCCTGATAGATTGGTATTCTGCTCTATTAGACTGGAAAATTGAGATTTGTAGAAATGTAATTATGATTAGGCAAGGCACTTACCCAATTTACTACTCCAATTGGTGTATTTGGTGAGTGACACATAAGTTGATCCGAGGTAAACTTCTTAGCTAAATTTGATCACAAACTTCAACAATTACCTTATTTACAAAATACATGTATTATTACTAAGATAGGACCGAAAAGATCAAGAAATAGTAAAACTGTGACGAAATCGATGCTTTGTGCTTACGCACATACGTCAAAAACAGAATGTGTCAACTTGTCAATAAGATGTCAAAGTCAAAATATTGCGTTTCAAAACTTAACATAAATTTTATTTTCCATAACATTTGACTGAGAATCTTTAAGTGGGTACCTACGTGATATTGGCAAAATTATGGTGTCTCCTTCCACAAAACCCATTAAATAAATAAGCCAAGTCAACATTTGACTGTCTGTAGCTATAATAAATTAATAATCCATACATCAAAGTTACCTAAAACTGCGTAGATACACCATGAGAAATGCTTTGAATGAATTCCAATTAGGCATCATACTCACATCCACTCACATCTCACAAACAATCATATTATTTGATTTTCAGGCACATTAAATAATATTCACGAAGAGCATTTTGATTTATGAACAAAAGCTCTGTTTCATTTTTGTAAATCCTTGGTGTAGACGTAGAGCATAAGCATATACGTCACTTGCGCATAAAAACTTAGTACTAATGAATGACCAATTACTTCGAATCATACCTGGTAAAAAACAAAAGTAACTTGTCACCAAACATGATTGAAGTAGTCAATCATAAATCATCATTAACCATTGGTCAACAAAATGTTATCCAACTCTGGGACAGTTATCGTCTAGCGGCTAGAAAATTGCTGATTACTGGCCCAGAGTAAGCATAACAAGCTACACTCTAGCCTGTTATGTTTGAGTTCCATGTACTATGGAGCGAGGCCATTCATTATCATAAATCGGGCACGAACTATGTATCTGAGGAAGACGGTAAAGACCAATAACACTGAGTTTGACCCAGAAAATATAGTACCGTCTTGGTTTGATTGTCGGGTCAGGAATAATATCATGCTCAGAAATCGCGCTTGCAACCACTAGACCATGAAAAGAGCGCAACACAGAGAAGAATAGAAAAAGTTGAAGGAGGCCTACACCAAGGTGGTTAAAAGAGGCTGAAGAAAAAAAGTGTTTTGGTTTTGTCCGTGTCAGAGCTAAAAAGCTAAGTGCTCATTCGTCACAAAAAAACTTCTGTCAAACAAAAAGCAAAAAAATATAACGTTGTGTGTTCGTGTTTGTTGATTGTAATTTAAAACTCCAAAATTGCTCTACAAGATATGGCAGAAAACACTGAAAAAGTAGAAAGTGGTCCAGATGCACGGAGACGAATACTAAATATAGCAGTTTCCACTGTACTGCTAGAAACTGGCTTTGATGCTGCTGACAAAATGGCACTAGAAACTCTCACAGAAATGCTTCAATGTTGTAAGTAAAATCAAATAAGATTTCTTGTAAACCCTAAACCCTTTTGCCTGCCATCAGCAAGCTCAAATTATGAGTAATTTTTTGTTACCAGATGTCCATTCCTCAGATTCTCCATTTGTTAAAAGAAATCTCACCAAAAACTTTACTCTATTTGTTAATCATGACACCAGGATAAACAAATTACATAAACCCCCATATACACATACATTGTTAAATTGTCATTGTTTTGTGTTTAAATATTATTAAGAGGTGGCACAACTTTTTATTCCAGTCCTTTCGGAGGTTGGGAACTCAGCTAAAGGCTACTGTGAACTGTCAGGAAGGGTAGAGCCAGTCCTTGGTGACGTGGTCATGGCCCTGATTAACATGGGTAAGTATTTTATTATTCCTTTGCATGGGTCAAACTCAAGCTCACTCCACTGGGTAATCATTTAAATGCAATCTCTTACCAACATTTCTTTCAACTCATTATTTTCCTATGTTCTTTGACTTCATTTTCGTTTCTTCAACACTTTATTTTGCTAGGCAGGGGCAGTGTTAAGCTGAAGCATTCTCCTACTACAATAACATTTACTCTCTCACAATATCTGCCCATCTAGGACAAAGTCTTAAACACTTCTATAACACACTCTTGATGGATAAAAGCCTTTGAGGATTCCAACAATGATTGGGCTTTTATTGTTGAGACGGAATCCCTCTTTTGAATTCTAACCTTAATTAGCTCTACTATGTCCATACCGTTTAAGCTTCAGACTTGCTTCTTAACTATCCTTACTAATATTATAAAAGCGAAAGTGAGTTTGTTTGTATGAAACAAACAAACCCACTTTCACTTTTATAACGCCCAAATTGATTATGATGAATTTTGGTACAGAAATAGTTGGGGAACTGTGTTACCCTGAATTTAACGCGAGCAAAACCATGGACAAAAGCTAGTTTTGTTGATAAAGTTAAAAACTTATCTGCACTATGGCTAAGATCCATAAGAAAATTAAGATATAAGTGCAGATAAAACTGCTTAAATTGTGGGTTTGTAGAGATACTCAAAAACAATGTTTTTTTTTTAAATATGCACTTTTAAAATGCATTCATGCAGTAAAAAGCTGTTATTTTGAACCTACAAACAGATACTTCACTTTTAGTTATTTGTACAGAATACAGAAAGTGTTTTGTTCATTTACAGGCATCAGTCTACAAGGCCTAGAACAGTATGCAGCTAGACCCAACAGACATGTGATTCAGCCCCCACAGCAGGCTCCGGCTCCTCGAACACCTGCCATGCTGTCTGCAGGGTCCAAAGCCAAGCCTGCTCCTCATATACCATTTCACCTACCTCCACTGCCTGATCCACATGCCTACATCAGGACACCTGTAAGTACAGCAAACATTCAGCCAACATTTCAGTTAATCCTCTTTTATTTAAACTTTATAAGTTAAATACAGTGTTGTTTGATATCTCATTCGCTGGCTATATGTATACTGAATTCTTTCACGCATCTTTTTGAGTTACTGAAGCCTCACATAATATTCCTGTCCATCCTAAAGAAATCTTGGATAAAAGCACCATATATCTTGGATACCATTTCCATAATAATGACTCATTGTGCTGATATTCATGACAGCCACTGGTGTAATCGCAAGAACCCAAGAAGAACAAGAAGGCCTGATTCAAAAAGTGGTACTTCTTGACATGGTGCATGTTCTTAGGAGGTTCTCTCTGGAGGCCTGTCTGCTGGTAGTTTGGATGCTGTTCCTAATACTAGTGGTCTAGAAGCCTTACTATTATTATAAAAGCGAAAGTGAGTTTGTTTGTTTGTTTCCTCTTCACGAAAATTCATCAAAATCGGTTTAGCCTTAATGGCTTAACCGATTTTTATGAATTTTGGTACAGAGATAGTTCGGAACCAGGAGATGGACATATGCTAATTTATTTTTTTAAAAAGTCCCTCACATCTCGTGAGGGAGAAAGAGTCACAAATCAATAAAGCGCAAGGGGAACTGTGTTAGCCCGAATTTAACGCGAGCGAAGCCGCGGCAAAAGCTAGTTTAATATATTTCAAAATATATTGTGTAAATTAAAAAATTATAAATGAAATGTGTCAATTGAAATAATGTAAATTGTGTAAAAGAAATCAACTAGTAAATGTCATTATATTTCAGACCCACAAACAGCCAGTAACAGAATATGAAGCAATCAGGGAAAAGGCAGCCTCACAGAAAAGAGACATTGAGAGAGCATTGACCAAGTTTTTAGCAAAGACTAGTGAAACTCACAACCTGTTCAATACAGAGGATAATCAAGTGTTTCCATGTAAGTTGGACCAAATAAGAAAACTAAATTTCTTTTTTTTTTATTAAAAAAACGTTGCCCCACACGAGGAATTTCTCCTGTATCGTGGGTGCGTGTACAAACATATAAAGTCACATACACAAACAACCAGACTCGAAACAACTATCTGCAGGTCATACAAATATTTGTTCCGTGCGGAAATCGAACCCGCGACACGCAGCGCAGCAGTCGATCGCTCAGCCACTGTGCCAACCGAAAATAAAAAGAATACAAAGCACTACATTACAAAATGCAATATTATCTGTTATTAATTTGTTTGTTGTATATATACTTTAACTTGCCTGCTATGTAAGGTTTATCATGATTTTCGTTTTCATTTTCAGTAATAGCCTGCAAACCGACATTCCCTGCATATTTACCGTGTCTGCTGCCAACAGACCAAGTATTTGACTTTGATGAGCTGGAGTACCACTTCCAAGTTGCAAATAGAACTGAAGATATGCCAGCAGATAAGAAAGGTAATTATTGTTGCTTACAATCTACCTTCCCTTGCAATTTGGCATAGTAAGGTTCTTGATGGGTCACAGCCAAATGGAAAGGTCAGAATCCACAGATTCCAAACATCATAGAAACTTAACTAACTCAAGATGAATAAATATGTTTCTTGTTTCTTACTTCCTTCTACTATTATGAATGCAATAATTTGTGAAAATTGTTGGATGCTTGTTAGAGTCTGTTTAGACAAAAGGGAAAATCTCGCGTAAGCTCGATCCTCTTCTGGTCGCAATTCACACCAAGAACAGAAATACGCATTGAGATAGGTTTTCACGCAAAAACTTCTTAAAATCGACACTACACAGGCAGAAGTTAGTGTTTTTTACTATAAATCTGGATCTCTGTTACAGAACAATCGGACAATGAAGGTGAAAACATGGGCGATCCCGAGAACCCAAATAGTTCACAAATGGACAACCAAGACACGAGTATGGCATCTAGCCCAGACCGAAACAAGGCAGGAGGATAAACAAACTATTAAGATATTATTTAGACTAAGCCAAGATCTAGTATTTAAATAAAAATACAATTTAAGGGCGTTTCGTTTCTCATTTTTATTATTTCGCCATGTTTCAGGATAACATTTCTCTCCTATGTCCTAACAAAAAGCCATGGTCTATATCGTTTACCAATTCTTTTCATCTAAAAGACGAGTTACTATCGCAAAAGTATGGGTAAAACAAATGTATTTGTATGAGTAAACCAGTCTGAAGCCTGGAGGAATGCTTGGCTGGGTAATGGTTAATCTCTCCCGATGGTGGGTCAGTTCACAGTCGAATAACTGTATGAAGAGATAAGCTAAAATAGTTGCCACTCACAGCATACAACATAATTATATAAGAATTTTGTTTACAGTATTTTTTGTGACAGGTGCATACTAGTTTTTTGTTTGAATAATTTATTTAAGGCATAACAATTACTATTGCATTCAACCAACCTACGTTTTATTTACGCTAATTGATTCGTTTACCCTAAATATGCCACAAAATTGTTAAACATATAACTTACTAGCTTTCGCCCGCGTTAAATTTGGGGTAACACAGTAACCCCTTTCGCCTTATTGATTTGTAATAGCAACGCTAAGTTTTCCCTTTTCTTCCCTCTTTCTCTCTCACATCCCACTTTTTTTAAATAAAAATTAGCCTATGTCTGTCTCCTGGTTCCCAACTATCTATGTACCAATATTCATCACAATCGGTTTAGCCATTAAAGCGTGAAGAGGTAACAAACAAACTCACTTTCGCTTTTATAATATTAGTAAGGATAACATCCCGACATTTTCTGTTGTGCCTTAAATGGAAACAGTTAAATAGAGATCTCATTTTCGTTCAAATCAGCCATCACACTCGGCAGCAGCACACAGTGTTGATCAGAAAAGACATTTGTCACTTAACTGGGCAGTCTAATTACACATCTTTCTTTGGAGCAACCAGCTTCAGTATACCCTGGCACTTTGAGTATCTCTTCTTTCCTTTTTCTAATTGTGAAAAAAGTAAGCTACTTTTACAATTTTACAAAGGAAACAATTGTAATGAAAATATTAGTTTATTAAGAAATTACTTCAACAGTTCTGAGTTGATAACAGGCAGTACTTTGATGCCCTCCCTATTGACAACAGTCACTTGGAAGTTGGGTAGGCTGACAAACAATCTTCTATGAACTTCCTTCACACACATCTTCAATATTTCATAAGCTTCCTCCTCAGTGGCATCTGAAAAGTATGTTAGTAAAATGTAGGAATTTTATAAAAAGTACAGCCAATAGTCAAATTAAGGTTATGAAAAAACAAATGCAGTCTAGAGGAATAAGCAAATCAAAATATTGTTCATAAATTGAGGGGAAAATACATTTATCATCATCCTTGTCCTATCCTATAATTAAATCACTACTCACAAGTACCACATTCTTCAGTAGACAAAAAAACATAGAGTATGAAATAGTTTAATATAAGTTAACTGCTCTTCAAAAAACAATAATCATGAAGACAAAAAATAATCACCTTTCTTGTGATAGCGATCCATGATACTCAAACTGAGGTAACCACCAAATCCATGGCATGCAAAGGGTACTTTCACACTGGATGCCAGGTAGTCCATGAAGTAGAGTTCTGGGCCGTTCTCCTTGTCATAACCAGCCATTAGCACATTTACGAAGTAAGGTGTCTGTAACATCAAATAAAATCAATCCTTTTATCCTCTCAAATACGGGACATTTATCATTATAATGTTCTTCTAACAATTAATTTTTTTAGACCATTGCAGCTTAAATAAATTGCATTTGCTCTTTTAATTGATTTGTTTAAATTAATTAGAGGAAGCTCTACAGAAAACAGATTTCTGTTTTCTGTAGAGCTTCCTCATACAATAAATGTATGTGCACTTATGCTAACTTATCCAACAGGAAATTATTTCTTAGGATACTTACGCTGCTTCTCAGATACTCGGCGAGATTCCTACGTGTGAAATTTGCGGCGGCAGTGGGCCCCAGCTCGTATCCATTACGCATTTTGTACAGTTGAATATTCTTAGCAATGTATTCTGCGAACTGGGTCGAGTCCCCCTGATCGCCAATAACACCCATTATCAGCTTGTCGGATATCTTGTGGATCTTCTCCTCATCTAGAAATTATCACAAAAACATTATTGAAGGAATACTGCGAAACAATATTCCACTCCATGATCGAAAACCGCTAACTCACCGTCTTTCATCACCATAATACTGTGGCTATTGCTTTGATCGGCTGCTATCATTACGAAATCATTACACTGTATTCCTAACAGACATTGCAGGTTAATGTTCGACATTTTGGCGATTAAATATACTCAAAAAATCTTATAAACCGCAAGAATAACCTACGTTACAGTGCAAGCAAACTTCAACAAACAATCTTGTCAAATCACCGAGTGTCACAGATTATCTAGGTAACCAAAAAAATAAAAGTGAACAAAATGCAAGTTATTGAGGCTAGCAACCTCACTCACCATTTTTACTTTTTGCTCGTTTTGCACTTTGGAGAACAAGGCCTTTTGTTACATTTAGTGCTATTAAAAAAAAACTATGTTCATTTGATCGTCTAAGGTATCCCGAAAAATTTCTCTGATCAACATAATTTTGTGGCAATGGAATGATTAATGAATGACTGACATTACGGGAAAATAAAATTAGTTGCAGAGGTTCAAAGTTTTCGGTGGAATTCTCAAAAATGTATATTTGTTGAGAAAGACTGATATTATAATCTTCAATTATGTTCAGAAAAGTGGCATTGGGTATCTCAGGAGGTGTTGATAGTGCAGTGGCTGCACTGCTCCTTAAACGAGCTGGTAATTACAACGAGCAACCTATAAAATTACTGTTTTTGTAGAAGTTTTCATGAATATGACTGTTATATTATTATATTACTTTCAGGATACCAAGTAGAAGGTGTATTCATGAGAAATTGGGATAACAACTATGAAGCCGGATTTTGCTCGGATGAAAGAGATTTTGAAGACGCAACATACGTGTGTCGTAAGCTCGATATTCCATTGCATAGAGTGTACTTTATAAAAGAATATTGGAACGATGTGTTCACCGTATTACTCAAAGAGTATGAGACGGGTCTAACACCGAACCCAGACATATTGTGCAATAGATATATTAAATTTGACAGCTTTTTCCAACATTGCAGGAACAATTTAGGAATTGATGCTATTGCCACTGGTCACTATGCGAATACTTCGTTTGGCCCGTTCTTGGAAAAATATAATGAGAATGAAGGTATAAAACAAACCAAGAAGTAATATTTATACACTCTAAAACAAAAAGGTTAATAAGTACTACTAATTTTCAGGAGTAAGGTTGTTACAACCCATTGACAAGCACAAAGATCAAACATTTTTCTTATCACAAGTAAAGCAGTTCTCTCTTAGGAAATGCATGTTTCCTATTGCTGGGTTACTAAAGAAGGAAGTGAGAGAGATAGCTAAAACCAAAGGCCTGTTAAATGTTGCCAACAAAAAAGATAGCACAGGAATATGCTTTATTGGCAAAAATAAGTTTCAAAATTTCATTGAAGAAGTGAGTAACTACTGATACCTTCTTTGAAGGACTAATAGGATAGTAATTTCTCTTGAAATGAGAAACTGTTAGCAAGTTAAAAATTTAAGCATCTTGAAATTTTAAGTAATCACATAATTTTTCCCCTTTTTACAGTACATAGAAACAAAAAAAGGGACATTTATAGACATAGATACTGGACAAGTAGTGGGGGAACATGGAGGTTTGCACAAATGGACAGTGGGCCAAAGATGCTGTGTGCCTAGCTACAAAGATGCATACTTTGTATTTAATAAAGATTTGGAGACAAACAATATTTATGTGGTATGTGGACTTATTGCAATAGACGGGCACCCTATTACATGGGACTAAAACATATTTGGTGAAACAAAATAATATTTTTTTATTAAGGACAGTTTGGCCTAACTCTTTGGGGATTACAGGCGTGATGTTATGTAATGTAGAAATTGACATAAAACAGACCATTTTTATTTTTGACTTTTATCTTATTATTATTTCTACTAAGCAAATTTATATTTTGTTTACAGGTTTCTGGCACTAAACATTCAGCACTATGGAACAACATGTGCTTTACAAGCACTCCTCATTGGATCCACAGTGAGCCAACAGAACTAGTCAATAAAAATGTATTGAACTGTTACTTCAGATTTCAACACACTAAACCTCTCACAGCCTGTAGAGTTGTAAATAATACTGAAGGACTTACAATAATATTAGAAAATAAATTAAGAGCCCTAACAGAGGGCCAATTTGGAGTCTTTTATAAAGATGGAGAATGTCTTGGGAGTGCAAAGATAAAGACCATTTGCCATAATCTAGATTTTTCTTCAAATTCATGAAACATTTAATGTAAAATAAAGTTGTTAGTGTTTTTAAAACTTTTTTTATTCTTCTAGATGAACATGATTCTGTAACTCAAATCACCAGAGCATTCGCCTGTTATGTCCACAAACTTCGATTTTAAGCATATTGTCACAAGTAGCACAATATGGATCATAACAGGTTGTGCACTTAAGATAATTATATAATTTGTAACAATCACTTGTTTTTAACTAAACGAAACTTCGATAGTTGCACTACAGGCGAATGCTTTATTTCTAACGTAATGGTGCAATAACAATGTGGTCATTAACTTTTTGAAGTTGTTTGATTTTCGTATGACTTCTCATGAGGTCTCCAAACTGTCACAGCCGCCGCGGGAGATGCTCCGGGTGTCGGAAGCCAAGCAAGACGACTCCCGACTAGGACCGACTAGGCCTATGGACAGTGAGTAATAAGTAGCACACCGTCCGTCCGTCTACAGACGCGCTTCTTAGAGAAATGACAGCACAGCAGGCCCAGCCTGGGCCTGCTGTGCTGCCATTTGTGCATTGCCATTGCCTGCCGGGGTTGCTTCCAAAGATATACCACGGCCCTAACACAAAGGGCAAAAGAAGGAACATAGATTGGTTTTAGTCAGTACAAGACTACAAGTCTGATAATCTCTTCCGCTCCGCCAACAGCGGAAAGTTCGGGTATCCGATGCATTTATTATTCTAATCATCGCAATGTTATACTATACAAGCAAACGACTACGAGAAATTGAATGAAGTCAAGTACTCGACCTCATTCATTAAGTCATTTAATCATTTTCCCAAAATTGATTAGGTACCTATGAAATTGCGGTTGCGCCATTATCATCAAAATCGAATCTTGGATTCACAGACCAGATAGCTTGGATTTGATACAATGCAGGCGAAAGTTTCCGGTGATAGCAAGAATGGCGGACTACTAAACGTTCTTTGTTCAATGAATGGAGCTACCGAACCCAAAATCCTTACAAATACTTATTATAAAAGCGAAAGTAAGTTTGTTTGTTTGTTACATCTTAATGGCTAAACCAATTTTGATGAATTTTGGTACAGAGATAGTTGGGGCTCTGGAGACGGATCTAGGCTTTTTTTTTTTAATGTGAAATGAGGGAGAAAGAAGGAAGACAAGGGAAAACTTAGCTATGCTATTACAATCAATAAGGCGCAAGGGCAAAAACTACAGGTAGCAGGTACCTGCAAATCAGGAAAGCGGAACTGTGTTAAATATTATTATACTCTTTGTGTGTTACCCCGAATTTAACGCAAGCGAAGCTGCGGGCAAAAGCTAGTGTATATATAATTTCACTTATTCTGCAAATGCAAATACTAAACCTAGAAAATTCACATTCCTGACTAATATCAATTATAAAAGAAAAAGTAATGGCACTCTGTCAGTTGTCTGTTCTTACCTTAATGGCTGAACACATTTTGATAAAGCACACAGGAAAACCAAGACTTGGGTTTAGACCAAGTAACTTTTTATCTTGGAGGTTTTTTTTATTGAAAGAGCTCGCTTTTTTATTACATTTTGCCACTTTTGGTATAAATATTTTACGTTTTGGCCATTACTTCAAAGTAAATTATGCTTAGCGCTTATTACCTACATGAGTTTTAATCTTAAAGCCATTTTATGGGGGTTTATGTGAGAACATTCTCCGTGATAGACTGATAGCATTTATAAAAAAAAATTGATCGATCAAATCAAAGACAACTCTATGTTAAACGTCAATGTCAAAGTCACATTTCATACACAATTTCATAGTTTTATTTATTAGCGAAATTACAAAAAAACTTGGTTTGTCTGGGTTCTACATCAACATATTTGTATCAGCCTTTGAGCCTTTCTGCTTTGCTTTTATTTAGCCACAGAACAATGTATTAAAGGGTAGCCGTTACCGGAAGCTGTGAGAAAGATGAAAGAAGTCCCTATTTTTGAATAGCAACAAAAGCAAATATATTTTAATTTTGTTTATAAATTATTAATTAAGTGAAGGACATTTATTTTAATAAAATTGGTTTAAAATGTCCATACCAGTTGTGAAATTCAGTGTTCCTCCGCCGCGGTTGGACATACCACCTCCGATTCCAATACCGCCGAGTGTTCCGCCTCCACAGCTGTTCACCCATCCACCACCATACGCGCCACCGAACCTACCAGCGACCGACAAGCCACCACCGCCCTATGGCCCCATGACAACCTTACCCCCGATGAATGTACCTCCCCCTTATCCGGTGATCCCAATAGACGTACGCACAGCCCCACCGCCATCGTCCTTCTATTCAGCGCCTCATGACTATTCCAGCATAAATTACAATAATTATAATCAGTTAAACACAACAGCAAGTCGCTCTACAGACTGGCAAACAGAACGTGACTCAATAAGTTTTAGTACTGGAAAATCAAAATCAGGATTTCACAGTGAGAGAGACAATAGAACGGGAAGGGATTCAATTGACAGATACTCTCGTAGTTCTACATTAAAACGAAGCTATTCTCCTAGTCGTGACAAAAGTAAGGATAAGGATCATGAAAGAGATATAAGATATCGTGAACGTAGACGCAGTCGTAGTCCAAGTCGTCAAAGTCGTGACAGTCGCCGCAGTCGCAGTCCATCACACATGAGCCATAGAGAAAGGGAAAGGTCTTATAGGCAAAGATTTGATGAAAGGCAAGAGTATGAGCAAAAAAGACGTGAATATGAGAGACGTCATAGCCCGTCTCGCATCAGGGATTATAGAAGTCATAGTCGAGCTGCGTCTTGTGTTTCGAGACGGCTCAGGTCTCCCAGCAGGCGAAGTGCCAGATCACCTACTAGAGACTACCATGTGTCTCGTCTAAGGAGTAAGACAAGGGAAACTTCACAGATGTCTCATGTGTCACGTGTATCACATGTCTCACAAACATCTAGACAATCAAGACATGCCCCTTCCACTTCTACAAAGCCATTGTCTGACCGTGAGAAGATTTTAGAGGAATATAGGTTTGTTTGATATTAACAATAATATCAAGTGTGTTAAGCAAAAAAAAATACTATACATTAATAAATTAAACTAACATAAAAATAAACTAAAAAATATCATCAAATAACAATTGCTACAAACTTTATATTACTGCTTCTGAACTGCTTACTTAATATCTGTTCACATTTAATAATTTCCTTTTTACATTCACAGGAAAAACTATTGCCAAACTTCTGAGGACTTCATTCAAAAAATGACACAGTGGTGTAAAGAACACAATTCAGATGAAGAGGAGGTAATTCAATGTTCTTTCTCTTTGGCTTCATAGGGGTAAAAGCTCTTAGCAGACTTTAATCCTTTAAATCAGCTTTGCTGCAAACTACAATTTGATATTAGGTATTCTTTCCTTCGTCAGAAATGTAGAATACATCATGGGAAAAATACAGCCACCAAGGCCTTAACAAAAGCTATTTTTTTTAATATTATATCATCATCAGGCTAGCTTTTTTCCAACAATGTTGTTTTACATATAGCAACTGTTTATCTAAACTCCACAACCTAGAAAGGTATTACTGCACTTATTACTTTCACAGACAGAGGAATTTAGATATGCCATGGGTGGTCACCCATACACAGACCAACCTATGCAAGAGTGGGCTAGCCTGAAGATCAACCAGAGTGGCTCTTATTATTTGGCCACAAGGTCCTCATTTTATTATTAATTCATAATATAAATTCCATAATTTCAGGTGTCAAATATGTGGTACAGAAGCTCTCCAGCAGAATTATACTACAAGCAAATAGAAGGTGGACATGGTGTGCAACAAACTCCTAAGCTAGAAAAGATCTGTGATACATTTTTTCGGCAACTAATTGACAGGGGGCGAAAAGCGAGGCCTGAAGTGGATGAGTTGCCGCCTTTGAAGCCTTCCAAAATTGCCATGTGTAAACATAGTAAGGGATATATAAAAGCTCACACTCATATAAACACATAATTACGGACATCCAGTCCAAAAATTTACACCTATTTTTGGTAAATTGTTGCAATATGGCATGATAAAGATCTATTGCAAACCAAAGGGACATTTCTGACAGTGGAGCAGTTCATACTTTGGTAAAAGACTATGTCTGCAGAGTCTGCAGTTGCCTGCCAGAATTATTGCACCTTTGAAATTTTTTTCCCCAGCTGAAGATGGATGTACATCATCATCAGAGAGTGAAGACGAATGCTTGGACGAAGAAGGTCTTCAAGGCTACACAGACAGGATAATGCTTGAGTTGCAGAGGAAGCAAAGCCACCCTAGGAGACTTCACCCCGAGATGTGGTAAGTATAACAGATTATACAGTTTAACTGCGCAAGTTAGTTGAAGATAAGTAATAGTTGTACATTTTCAAAGTAGTAGATGGACTGAATGTGGATTCTGCCGGAAGTAAATTTCTGCCAAACATTCGGTTGAAACATGCGTCAAAGCCGAAGATCGGTTGAATTTCATTTTACTTAAGAGCGTAACGGCGATGGCAGCACGCGGCGATTGTAGGTAAATTTACTCACACAGGTTTATAGCACACAGCCGTCTGGGTTTGGTGCGTACGGCTTTGTATCATACAGCGCATTGATCATTTTGATACTTAGCCAGCTTGTTTATTTTATTAGTACCTATGGAGTGTTTGAATTTTTTATTTATTTAGATTTTCAATTGAATTCAGCTTTTTATTATTTATTTACTCTAGACGCTCTTACTGTGCACGTCTTTCTACATCGTTCTCATATTAGTATATCTCAACATGAGTGATGTAAATACGATTTTGTAATAATATTATATTTTAAAAGAGTGTTCATGGAGTTTCTTGCCCATTCTTCTCTATAGAGACCAACGTTTTGGAATGGGCAACTATAGTACTTTCAATAGTTATTATGCCTTGTGACCGGGACTGTAACTTCATCATTTTGTTTCTGGTCTAATTGAAATAAATGCTTTGAGTATTGTGTTTTAGAGTTTCTACCGATTATGAAGAGCCAATCCCAGTGTGGAACTCAATCTGAGTGATACTCAATCTATAACACTCTCACTAAAAAAAAACAAGTGTGCCTGCCACTTGCTATCCCCGCTGCCGCCCCCACTAGCTCTTGGTCCACTCATTTCTCTTGTTGTATTATTAGATAACTTTAACTTTAACTAAATATGAAAAGTTATAATATTACGTTTGTGTTGCTTTGTTATAATTATTGTGTTGCAATAATTCTAGAAATTTTACCTTAACTAAAGGTTCAACAACACCGGCGAAATGAACGGCGGGCCGCTCTGCCGCTGCAGCGCGCGCGCTCGACGTCAGGGCATGAGACACGGAGTGTATGCCAGCGAGGAAGCCTTCCCTAAGTGTATACCGAACAAGAGCAATATCGATAAGCTGTATCATTACAGGTGAGCTATTAGTACCTATTTAGTTTCTATTTATTCTGCTACCTGTAGTTTTTGCCCATGCGCCTTATTTATTGTGATAGCTAAGCTAAGCTAAGCTAACCTTTTTTACCCCTTTTTCCATCTTTTCACACTTTAAAAAAACTAGCCTACGTCCGTCTCCAGGGTCCCAACTATCTCAGAACCAAAATTCATCAAAATCGGTTAAGCCATTTAGGCGTGAAGACTTACTATCACACAGAATGTGGTAATCAGTTTACAAAAGCTTGTTTCTCTTATTGTCGCGTTTCTGTTGCAAGTGCAGTGTGACACACACTCCTTCCTCGAAGAATGTGCATTCTTCTATCGCGCGAATTTGCGATATTAAACACTTATATTGTCTAGCTTTATCATCTTTTTTGTGCATTCACGGCAAGTTGGCAAAATGACAAAATTAACGCATAAGTCTCATATTTTCAGAATCACAGTATCGCCACCAACAAACTTCTTGATAAAATCTCCGACGATAATATCTCATGATGAGCACGAGTTCCTATTCTCTGGCTTCTCGATGTTTTCTCACTACAAACTCGCCAAGTTGCCGACTTGCAAAGTTATACGGTTCAACATTGAATACACCATCCTGTATGTCGAGGAGCCACCGCCGCAGAATTTTACTGTCAAGGAATTGGATCTGTTTGGTGAGATTTTACTATCGCTATGATTAAACTTTTTATGTTAGCTTGTTAAGTTTCTGTATCAATGGCGCTTAAACTTGTTACTTTACAGTGTGTTAGTGCCTTTTTTTCCAATGGGAAATCATCAAATGACTCCTCGCTGTGGCCGGAACTTAAGGGAGTGTCAGACTTGTACTGACTAAAAACATCTATGTTTCTTCTTTTACATTTTGCGTTCCAGGGTCGCGGTATCTCGTTTGAACAGACCTACAGTCCCGACATGTTTGATTAGAGCCTAAAGCCACGTTTTGAACGCCATTGTCACATAATTATTATTATGTAACAATAATGTAGGTAAAATGTATTTCTCGGCGTAGAGGGCACGTGCGTTCGTTTTAAGTTCTGGCGTTCAAAAGTTTAAACGTATTTTTTCACCATAATACCTTTTCAGAGGAATTCCTGTTCTACGAACTACTAGAGCTAGTCGATTTGGACTTGGGTAAAGGTACTGACACAACATGCTCGCAGTTCCACTTCATGCCGAGGTTCGTAAGGTACCTGCCGGAAGGAGGATGTGAGGTAAACCTAATGATTTTTATTGTATTCAATGTCTTATAGCGTCATAGATTAATTTCAGAATAATGGTTGCTATTGTACTATTCCGCTTTTTTCGTCCTAGGTGAGCGACATAACTGATTTATAAGATTAGGCAGACTTGTATCTATAAAACGTAGACCGTAGTATACCCACATTTCGGTAGTTATGTTTAAGACATATCATTTGATATACCCACACATAGATCTAAACTGGGACAACTCAAAAAGGTAATTTTTCAGGTAATGAAAAATTGGTATAACTGTTTGTGCGGGAAGTTACCTTTAACATAATATTTATTTTAGACCATAAAAAGGTTGCCATGTCACTGAACGTAAATTCTGTTTTATTAAATAGTTGAGCATGATCACCGAGCATTCGAATATAAGGGTGACCAACAAGTCACGATTTTTGTTGGTCTAGCTACAGCTTTTAAGGAACCGGGATATGAGCTTAGTCTGTTGGATAATTTCTCAAACACTTCTCGTCGCTCACATAAGACGTAACGTTACTTCTTCGACGCTTATCATTATTTTTATATACATGCTCGCTGGTCGTGTTTGGGCAGACGTCTAAGGTCAGTGCGTATTATGGGTATCTTTATTTAGTCTTAACCTTTGACTGTTGTATGTGTACTATTTTTTTTTCTTTTCACTCTTGATATTAATGTTGCCATCTAGCTAGCCGATTCGGTCACAGCGACTGCATTCGATGGCTTTTTAGAGCGTTTGTGTGTGGCTCTATAATGTGCTCTCATGTGGGTAGCACGTTTAACTTTAGTCAAAAAACTCCGACCACAAAGCGATTTAAAAAAAAATACGTTGCCCCACTCTAGGAATTTCGTTGGTTGGGTGCGTTTAAAAACATTTAAATTGACGGCATGCTTGGTGCAGTGGCAGAACGATCGACTGCTGCGTCGCGTGTCGCTGGCTCAATCCCCACACGGAACAAATATTTGTATGACCTACAGGTAGTTGTTTCGGGTCTGGCTGTTTGTGTATGTGAGTTTAAATGTTTGTAAACGCACCCAAAATATTGGAAAAATTCCTAGTGGGGCAAAGTTTAAAAAAAAAAGCACTAACAACAGCCAGATCCAGAACAACTATCATACAAATATTTGTCTAACCCTTACGCTAAGCCACCACGCCAACCGTGTCGTCAAATATCTGCTAGAATACTATTCATAGTTATTCTTGGAGCGACCTTTTCATTACATCCTGGCAATGAAAAACGAATAATATTGTAACATAAGTTTTTAAGTATGTTGTGTTTATATCTTAAGGTTTTGTCAATGTGCGAAGTACTGAAGTATTTGATAGCGGAAAGTGGATTACTGATACCACCAGGGACATTGGAAGATGTTCATGCTATGGACCATTTTACTTGGCAGAAGTTCGTGGACAGGATTAAAGGCAAGTACTGTAAAAAACTGGTATTATTAAGTATGCAAAGTGGTTATGACAATACGACAATAAATGAAAACATTGACAATACTAGTTTATAAGAATAATTCTAAACCATGAAAAAAAAACTAACACCAAAAATAAAAAAAAAACGAAAAACCTAATGGCATAAAAGTGGAAGCAAAATCGAACACCCTTTATAAAAAGGTAGGAGTAAAGAACAAATCCCGAGTGACGTCTATACGCGATGCGCTAGGGGCCAATCACTGCACTTTCCCATGTAACAATAACTCGCTTTTGCGAAGATCAAAGTCAGCGCTCAAGAATCGTGTGCCGGTCGTTAACCTGTCAGTACTTCCCTATTATTAGATACATCGTATCAGCAAATTTTTAAAATGTAACATAATTTCCTGTGACTAAACTACTGGATATATTCGATGATTTTTTTATAGGTAGACTGAGAACATCTTAAGGTATGCGTAGTTTAATTTATTGTCGTATTATCTTAACCACTTTGTATTAAAAAAAGATAAAAAACTTAAAAATATATTTTTCATTCATATTTTAGCAATACATGTCACATACTTGCTACGCCATTAAACAACCTGAGTATTCCTCATTGCAAATCAGCCTGAACTATTGAAGGTTTGCTTAAAGCCATTACAGTACCTTGAAGTAAGTACTTCAGACATAAAGTCTATCTAAAAACAAAACTAATAAAAATAAGAGCACTAAAATCCATAACTTCAATAAGACCGCGCTCCTGCATTATTTCTTCTGTGCTAGTTTGTTTTTGCAATTTAAACCCTACGTCCTTAAAGAAAAAAATCATTTCCACTTAATACAAAATGTGTAACCAAAGATTTATAATCTATTTTAGGTATGATAGTAACATATCCAGGCAAGAAGCCATGTTCTGTACGGGTAGACCAATTGGATCGTAGTCCGCCTACCTCGATGTACGATGATATTCCCGGATGTTCTACCGACTTGAAGACTTACTACCCAGAGATAGTACATTTTGGGATACGGCCACCGCAACTCAGTTATGCTGGGAACCCTGAGTAAGTGATGGAAACATTTCCATTTAAAGCAGTGAAAATGAAAAACATTGTTGTGTTTTGTGTAACAACCTGCAATGCCTCGGAAATATCAGTTTTTTTTTGGCAGAATCCGGTCAAATTAATGAAAAGTATGATAAAAGTGGTTCCTTTAAAACACTAATAATAATTTGTCGCATCTTTGATGTGAAGTGTGAAGACATTATCATAAAACCGTTGTTCAAGCCACCCTAGTTCTTGCCGGGGTTATTCGAAAGATATACGGCCTCGGAACATAAAGGGCAATAGAAGGAAAATGGGTGGGTTTTAGTCAGTATAAGTCTGACACCACCCCCCCTCTATAACTTTCTAAAAAAAAAAACACCATAATTAGTAGTTTCAAAGTAATTCGCCTGAACTCCGGTGTATTTTACCATGCAGTTCCATAAAACATTGATACAATTTGCAGATACCAAAAAGCGTGGCGATACTACGTAAAGTACAGGCACTTGATCGCAAACATGGCCAAGCCATCGTTCAAGGAACGCCAAAAGCTAGCTGCCAAAGAGGCCAAGCTATCAGAGATGAGGACTCAGAGTAAGATGAAGAGAGATGTCACCGTCGCGATATCGTCAGAAGGGTTTCATACGACGGGGCTTATGTGTGACGTAGTACAGGTTAGTAGTATTGTAGAGCGTTAAGGAGGACCGTGGTATTCTGGAAAGTGACCAATCGTCAATCGTTTAACCATCTTTAACCGAAGAAAACAAAAAGAAGAGGAGGTTCTCAATTCGGCATGTATATTTTTTTACGCATAACTTTTTATGTTATGGGATTTATGATAGAAAGGATGTTAAGGATATTCCCTTAACATCCTTGTTTTTTCATTCCAACTTTCAGTTCTTCTTTCATCATACTTTTTTTTTTTAATTCTTCCGTTTGAACTAACTTGTAGACTTCAGATTGTGTACCTTCTAATTGGGTGTGCGATAGGCAATCGTTCCATGTTAGTATTCAGCTGCATCTCTTGAGACTGGAAGCCGATACCAACACAGTTGCAAAAGACTTGGGGAGGTTCCCCAAGTTTTCCTTTAATATAGGAACCATTGTTCGGAAAAATCTTTGGACCGAAATAAATGGAAGCCAGGGGTTTTTCCTAGCATAATTATGCAGACTGACATGAACCAAATGCATTACAAATAACACCACAAGACATCCAACCAACTGTAGCTAAAATCTTAACTGCTGGGTCTTTTACTTTCAGCATGCCATGTTAATCCCAGTTCTAGTCAGACACCTACGTTTCCACAAGTCCCTGGATAGTCTGGAGAAGAAGATAGGGTACAAGTTCAAACAACGGGCACTGTTACAAACTGCCCTCACCCACCCTTCGTACAGGGAGAACTTTGGAACGAATCCTGATCACGCTAGAAACAGTCTCACTAACTGTGGGATACGACAGCCTGAGTACGGAGATCGGAGAATACATTATACTAGGAAGAAGGGTGAGTATTACTGTTTAAATTGTTTAAAAGTGTATTTATGACAGGTACGTAACATGCAATGTAACATTTTCCAAACATTTACTATGTTGACGAACACACTAAAACACACCGCGCGCACGCTTTGTGTTTTATTGTGAGTTGCATTGCATGTTGTGTTGCATAATCCGGCTTCTAGTCCGGGGGTCGATGTGTTTAAAGAAATCGATTTGACTGTCTCCGAACTTGTAAAAAAAAAGTTGAAAAAGGAGGAACATGGATGGATTTAAGTTGGTAAAAGTCTGGCACTCCCCCCCCCCCCCGCTCCGTCTAGAGCCGGGAGAGTTATTTGATGATTTCTCATCCGAAAAGGAAAAAAAAACTGTAATTGAGTAACACCAAAACAGATTTTATTACATGATTATTATTTTTTATAAATATTTGAGACACCTGATTTATGCTCATTTATCAAATCATATAATCATAAGTCGTATATCATATCAATATGCAGCCGCTAATATGGCGCATATTGAAACTAGCGAATAACTTCGTTTGTACAGTGACGTGTTTCTCACCCAACTGTGAAAGCCTGATATTGAATATTATCGCCTGGATATTGTACTTGTCCAATCCATCAACTATACCCTCTTATTTTCCCCCAGGTATCGTAACCCTAATAAACATAATGTCCCGCTTCGGGAGGCATAATGAGACAGAATCGGACATAAAACACAATGAACGCCTGGAGTTCCTTGGCGATGCCGTAGTGGAGTTCTTGTCGTCCATACACCTGTTCCGAATGTTCCCGGGGCTGGCCGAGGGCGGGCTGGCTACGTACAGGGCTTCTATTGTACAGAACCAGCATTTGGCGCAGTTGGCTAAGGTGAGTTTGAGTAGTGATGACGACTTTACTATGTCCATTAATAAATCTTTCATGTTTAAAAGATTTGAATGAAGTAAAACTGACGGTACTCCTAAAATAATATCTTTAAAATCTATATTAGAATACCGTTGCCCGTTTTCATGCTTATGTTCGAAGAAAACAGGAAAAGGGTCAGGAACTGACTGTGACACTAGACATTTGAAGGTTCATATCGGGGGTTGCGGATTGTTCAAAAGAGATACCGCGGCCCTTGAACATAAAGGCCATAAGAAGGTGCATGGATGGGTAAACGTTTGAGACTCCCCCTCGCGCGGGGCGGGGGAAGTTATTAAATGGTTCCCATTCGAGAAAAATGGGTCATATCAATTTGTATTTCGTACACCCTGTTACCGCATACCTAGTTGTACAAAACAGCTCCTGTCGTTGTCCACAAATACTCCAATTGTTATGTAACTGCATATTGACGAACCAAAATACAGTAATTCCTATCTGATTTAAATTAACCGTATTCCTTTTTTATAGAACATAGAATTGGAGCACTATATGCTATACGCGCACGGCTCGGATCTATGTCGCGAGGTAGTGATGCGACACGCTATGGCCAACTGCTTTGAAGCGCTCATGGGATCTCTGTTCTTGGACGCTGGGATAGAAGTAAGTAGCGAATGATAGACAAAGTTGCCCTATGGTAAAATAGATAGATTACCCGAAGTTTTGATTGGTTTTGGAGGAAAATGTTTTGGAATATAATATAAAACTTATTGATTATCTTTCCAAAATTTTTATATTTCAAAACATTTTAAAGCTTAGCTTTAGCTGGTTAAAGAGAGTATGGGTAGCAATCAGGGTGACTCAGGCTTACCTTGATTATTAGGAGGACATATACAAAAAGAATAAAATCATACACCGCGCGAGTCATTCGTATATACAATAACTTTAACAACAGCTGATTAACAGATACAATCATCCGAGAAGCGAGCGCCAATAATCGAGAGCACTTAAGGCTTTTTTAATATTGCGTCTCATCGTTTTTAATGTTGCCAGTCGATTTCGTTAGCACTTAACACTTGCGTTCAAATAATCTATTTCTCTTTTCTGTTTGGCAAATACAACATAACAACGACCAGAGGCGGGTTTTGAGCACATGAACGAATTCAATTCAATTCAATTCAATTTTATTCACAAACAATTTACATTGTAAGTGAAATCACAAACAATTAAAAATAATAATAATAGAATTATTGTTATGTGCGTGAACTGTTAATGTACGGCGATATAAACCTTGCTAAATCTATAAATGTTACAGTTCATATTCTACGCATTTCACTATGCTATCTGCAACCGGTAGTATTACAATTTGTAATAAAGATTTGAATTTCGAATTGTTACTTATTAGTGAGGGAGCTTTTATGAGTAACGAAATGCTCAAAATTAAATCTAGGATTGTTTTATTGCAGGCGAATGCTCCTGTGAAGGAGCGCCGTAACACATATTCCATCCAAGTAGAGGTAATTATCGTATATTTATCATTTATTCGGACTTTATTTGAAACCTAAATAAACTTCTGCTCTCTAGGTGGCAGACCGTGTATTCGCTCTAGCTCTATGGCACAACCAGCCAGACTTGCTGGAAGTATGGGCGAAGGAAAGAGCGCATCCACTGCAAGAACAAGAGCCACTCGGTGACAGGAAATATATCAAAGACTTCGAGTTTCTACAGCAGCTCACTAATTTTGAAAACTCAATCGGTAAGTTTTCGGTTATCAAAACACTTACTTGTTTTTTTTTTCGCAGAAAATCCTTACTAATATTATAAAAGCGAAAGTGAGTTTGTTTGTTACGTCTTCACGCTTAAATGGCTAAACCGATTTTGATGAATTTTGCTACAGAGATAATTGGGACCCTGGAGACGGACATAGGAAATTTTATTTAAAAAAACAGATTGAGATATGAGGGAGAAAAAGGGAAGAAAAGGGATAACTTAGCATTGCTATGGTAAGGGTAAAAACTACAGGTAGCAGGTACCTGTAAATCAGGAAAGGGGAACTGTTATACCTCTAATTTAACGCGAGCGAAGCCTCGGGAAAAAGCTAGTAAATATATAACTCGACGACAATGTTGATATTTTGGTCATAAAAGAGCCAGCCCTTTGTTCAGGCGATATCTCGCAATACGACCTGCACCCTTACTGCAGGAACGGTCATGCATGGTGACCGAGACAGTTGACTGCTTCAACAAACGTGAAACCCAAATTTACCTTCAATGGTTGAATTGAAAACCTACCCCACCCCACGGATGGGATAGGGTTTTTTTAATTCCGAGTTACAGTATGATGAGCCACTCGTATTTTATTTTTTTCACAATTTGATTTCTTTTTTCTGTTGGTTAGTGTGTGTGTTGTGGTTAGTCTCCGAAGAAACTGGCTGTGCCATATGGATTGCTAGACAGGGCGAATTTAAATACTCCGATTTTACCATTTGACAACGGAACCCTAAAAAGTGGAGTGGATCTAGCTTGCTTCCAACTTCTATTTCATTTTAAATGTTTGTTTGTTGTTCTCAGACGGTTTTTAGTTAATTAATAACTTTTTTTTTAAAAATTCTGTTCTTAGGCATCCAGTTCAAGCACATCCGTCTCCTAGCTCGCGCATTCACCGACCGTTCAGTTGGCTTCACACATCTGACACTTGGCTCCAACCAACGCCTGGAGTTCCTCGGCGACACGGTGCTACAGCTGGTCGTGTCCGACAGACTGTACCGGCACTTCCCCGACCATCACGAGGGTCATCTCTCTGTGAGTAACATTCGTATTTTATTCTAAACAGCAGATTGATTAGTTCTATAATTATGATATGAAGTATACCAATAGGTATCATATTACCCACTACTAACTGGGTTGCGCAGGTCAGATAGGCAATCACTGTATATAAAATACTGGCATTTCCTAACCTAACTTAACCAGGTCAGGTTAGAAAAGACTCACAAGTGTGAGAAGGAACACCGGTGTGGTTTTAGTCAGTCGCGTCTGACAGACCCTCCCGTCCTCCTCAAGGACGGGGAACATCCATGTGGATTTCCACATCGACGACAAAAAAGAGGAAAAGGGTAGGCAGTTGATGCCAACTTTCATGTTTTTTTTTTATATACTAGCTGAGGAACCCTTGTTTATTCAAATTCAACCGAAATTTTAAAGTTAATAAAGTAAGCTATTTAAATTGCTTCTCTAATCGATCTCTTTGTATTTACTACGTATTTTTGCGAATAAAATTAAATTGTTATTTTGTAATTGACACTGTCTGAAGAATATTTTGAACTGAAAATTATTACATTACACGATTGCTTTTCAAATGTATGGCAATTTAGCACTACACGCAACTAGATCAAGACAAAACTTCTTGTGGGTATTATAAGAAAAAAGTTGACGTGATAAGAAATAATATTTGGAAACTAGGGACATGTAACTAATCAGAAAGTCTTGGTACGCGTTCATTATGTACCGCTCGTTACATAATCCTACACTTTTGTTAATCGACTTATATAAGAAAGGAGGAAGTAATCAATTCTAAACTTTATTTAAGTTTTTTATTACGCGATTTCTTCGTAATTTTTGGTCTGATTTTCAAAAATATTTTTTAATTCATTTTTCTTTCCCTAGTTAGTTTTTAACAATGTACTGTACGTTCTAGTTACTTCGTTCATCTCTAGTCAACAACCGCACACAGTCGTTGGTGTGTGATGATCTCGACATGTCTACGTACGCAATATATAATAACCCTAAAGCCAAGCCCACCACTAAGAAACATAAGGCCGATCTGCTTGAAGCGTTCCTTGGTGCACTGTATATTGACAAGGTAAGTAAAGCCTTCTGGTTTCTGGCCTTATGCTATTTAATTTAAGGTTGCTTTTTGCGTCAATCTTTGCAAGAGTCTCTTTGAATCGAGACAACTAGTTGAGTTCGTAAGTAATTGTAGCGAACTCTTTGGTGATTAGTTTTAACAAAGGATAATACCCTTTTTTGGACACTACCACGGAAAAATCATCCATTTCCTTATTAAGCTGTAAATGTTTATGTGAACAGAAACATAAGATAAAACTCACACAAAAGCCTGCGAGTGGAAATCGATATATTTTGTTCGCTCACATATCAACGTATCACACTAATATGAATTTTATTATGTGTATCAGTAATGGCTACGAGGGTGGCGCCTACGTTATAACATTTTTTTTTAAGTTGTTACACTGGAATTTCATTTAAACTCACATACACAAACATCCAGGCCCAAAACAAGTATCTGTAGGCCATACAAATACTTGTATTTGTATTTGTGTGTGTATATTGTGAGAATAGAACCCACGACACGCAGCGCAGCAATCGATCCCTCAGCCACTGCGCCAACCGTGCCGTCTAAATTAACCCATAATTTCAGGACCTGGACTACTGCACAGCGTTCTGCAATGCGTGCTTGTTTCCGCGGCTACAGGAGTTCATCATGAACCAGGACTGGAACGACCCCAAGTCAAAACTGCAGCAGTGCTGTCTCACGCTCAGGTCTATGGAGGGAGGGGAGCCCGATATACCGATGTACAAGTATGTGCTCTATGTTTTAATCATCTAGGCACAGTATTGGACTGTGAAATTAGACGACAAACTGGCTGAACTTAGCCGAAAATGCGTATTAGTCATAATTTATATTTACTTGGTCACTAATCCAACTTACATACATAGGCATATTAATTTCGAGTGGATTTTCACGATCACGTTTTGTACAAATAACTGAGGATCTACAGCACTTCGAAAGCTCCACCATTCATTAGACTGTTATCAGAATATTTGTAAGTAAAAAAACTCGACTCAATAGATGGCACTGTTGTCAAAAGTCCAGATGGGATATGACGTCTATCTGGCCAGCTAGTAGTTACTTCAAATCACTTGCGGCTCTAACACAGAGTGGTTTACCCAGGGTGATCGAGTGCCTGGGCCCGACCAACACGCGCGTGTACACGGTGGGCGTGTACTTCCGCGGACAGCGCCTGGCGGAGGCCCGCGGACACTCCATCCAGGAGGCCGAGATGAACGCCGCGGAGAAGGCGCTGAGTTGCGCACACGGTACGTATAACACGGTCTTCTTTCTTATCAATGGTAGGCCCTTTAAATAAGATTCAGAAGGAAGGAAGGAAACACTAATCGAAACGTTTTCAAAAGTTAGTTTTTACGTATCTGTTCTTGTAGAGTCAAAAAGCATTGTTTGATATTTCCAATGACCGAGTAACTTATAGAATGTTCTAAAACAAGCGCTCTAAAGTCGTGTTCTAAAAGTGACTCCTTGTAAATAACTCATTCACAAAAGGCTGACAATCAGCACTTATTCGAAAAACTTGAAAACCTTATAAGGTTTTGACAAGATGTATACGATGCTAAGACAATAAATTAAACTTCGCATACCTCGTTACGTTCCCAGCCTGGGAATTCTAGATATCTGCAGGAAAATATTAATTTTAAAGTTTTTGTTATTATTAACATGATGTATTTGTTAAAAGTTAGCACTGCCAGGTTAATGAAATGACCTCGCGTCGGTTTAAACATTAAATACATGTTTCCAACTGCATACTTAAAAAACTCTCCAAATATAGTGTTTTCAGTTACTGCCATCTCCATCTTGTATATTATCGAGAAATGTTAATGGAATCAAAACTAAAATTCTTCAAATATATTTTCTTCGACAGAACTATTCCCACAACTTGACCACCAGAAGCGAGTTATCGCAAAAAGCATGCGCAGAAAGAAGAAGCGCACGGACGGACGTAACAGTCCTTCAAACGAAACCGCAAATTCTCGCAACCGGAAACGGATGGACGAGAAAGTTCCCAAAGCTTATCGTCTCGACGAAAATCAATACGAGAGCTCAGACGAATCCTACCACGCACAATCAGACGCAGAAATAATCGCACCGGACAAGTCAAACGACGATTCAGGCTTAGACAGTGATTCCTCCTTACAAAATGATAAATTGGATAACGTTCAAGTGAGTAGTCTTCTCAGCGATATGCAGAAGATTAAAGAGGATCTGATTAGGAGGAATGAGTATGAGAAATTGAAGGAGAAGTGTCGACGATCCGATTCGGATGACGATTAATGAGCTTAGAGGGTGAAATCATATGTCAGTATTTTCTGTGTAGATGTCCTTCAGTCACTTAGTGAGACTCTTAGAGCGAAAAGCAAGCAAGCTGAAATTTACACATTACGCTTTTGCTAATAATAGAATCAACAACTTGGGTAACGGACTTCGTAGAGTGGCCAGCACGAAATTCATAATGAATCCCGGACTGTTTTCTTAATACTTGAGCACATTTGATAGTGCTGGAAAGGGTTATAGGCCTATAGATATCTGGTTGACATGAATCGCCTGTCATCAAGATTGGCATCACGATAGCCATAGACAATCTAAATCGAATAAGCCCAAAATTTTGCAAAGAGTTTAGTGTATGTTGGATAAGCGGGACATGATATTCATTGTTCCATCGTTGGTGAGACAACACCTTATTTACACTCCAGGGCAGAGTCTTCTATAAATCTCGACTTGAACAGATTTTCCTTGCTTCAACCAATTTGTATCCGAAGTCTATTTAAAGATCAGTCATAGGCTTAAGTTACAAATTAATTATAGAACTTACTATTATAACATTTTATTATTATATTTACGGGCGCATTTCGTCTCGCTCTAGTGAATTGCAGTACTGAGTGATAGATAAAAAACGATAAAGGAAAATGTTAATCTGTGAATCACCTGGTTGATGACCTTTAACGTACGGGTATGGTGTTAAAGACTGGTAGTTAACATGAGTGCAGGAGGAATTTAGCGATGGTGCTGGTTGGACTAGTTCGCTCTCTTTCTAGCGCTTAGCTGAAAAATAGCATTGTCTCGCCCAGTCACATACATCTAGAATAGATCATTAGCTAGAATGCAGGCGATTTGACATAAGGAAGCATCAAATGCTAATCGGGACTAGTTTAATCATTGACTGAATGTGTAGAAATTGTCATTAGATTTAAGCGTCATATTTATGTGTTAGTGTTCGACCGAAGCTTCGGTGTCGGCCCTCGATTTCGGCCAAAATAGGCCAAATGATTTTAGCAAGCGTTGAATCGAAACAAACTGTTAACGAATGCATGAGAGCGCGATTGAAGAAGAGACGCACAGGGGTCACACATTTCCAATTATTAATAATTTTGACAAGTTTCAATGTAATTTTATTTGTATAGTTAACATAAATTTAAATTTAAAAGTACGATATATTTCCTATACACTTTCGTCCAAACTATTAACTGGTTTTTTTTGGGGTAATTAAACCTTCGATCTTTACCTCGACGGAAAGTTGTGATGACAGTCGATTAATCGGCTTCGGCTACGAATCAGCTTTCGGTCGGACACAATATTAGATGAGCACGCAGCTTTGTCACTCAAATAGTACCTATCTTCCAAACAATAAGAATCAATTTTAAAATAACTATTAATTATTATTATTAAATATTTTCGTCGAGTCACTGATTGTTATTATTTGAGATGCTTAAACGATTTAATTCAAATTGTATTCTTCATTTACTGACGGGTAGAAGCAAATATTAGAAATTAAATATATTATTTTGAATGCATCATTTAAGATTTTTCGCATAATTCTATGTATTTTGTTTGAAACTTGTGTAACGCATTAGTTCTCCATTACCTTTTGGAAGCAATTTACAGAACTATTCAATTGAATGTCATGTGTATGGATTTCGAATTGATTAGGTACTTCAGTCTTTTAATTTAATGTTAAACAAACATAGGACGTACTACGTATAAAGGAATAAAATGAAGTATTTTAACATTATAAAAAACAAAACTTGGGTGGGTATTGACACAAATTAAATATCAATTTTATCTTTCTATATAACAAAACGAATAGTCAGAAAAATCCAAATATTCATAACTATGTATGTAGAATCATTTAGTAATAAGTTCATCTCTATATGAAATTAAGGATAAATAATAAAGGACATTGAATGTTGTAATTTATATATTTTATTTATATTTTCTACCTACATCAACTCAATACGATGCAGCATAGTGTAAAAGCGATTGGTCCTTTCATTTTCTTAGCGCGTAACGTTAGCCACTGTTTCTGATTGGGGACGTACATCTCGGCAGGCATTAGTTGTTCTGGAGTATCGTTTTCTGATACTGAAAAAAGTAAAATGTACTTAATGTTAAGACTATCTTGGTGCATTATAGCATAGCATAAAATACTATTTACTATAAGGTAAGAATAAACTGTCACAATCGTCTAACTAGCGTATGGAATACAAGACAATTGTGGCGCAATCGTTTCTTAGGGCTCATTTACGGAAACAAGGCGCGTTAAGCAGCGCGGTCGGCAATAAAGTCGATCATTATGACGATGTACGAGAGGATTTAAGGAGATCCAATGCTAGGCTCGTTTCATGAAATGTAGTTTTTTTTGGCGAGGTAGGCTGGTACCATCTCCGCGACGCACGCAGCGCTATAGTCAGACAGCTCCTGTCATGCTTTGTCAGCGGTGGAGCAGCGGGACAGCGGTACCCGCGACAGAGGACGCGCTCAAAAGTTTCACACTAGTGTATCTACTATATAAAATTCTCGTGTCACAATTTTCGTTCCCATACTCCTACAAAACGGCTGGACCGATTTGAACGAAATTTTGTGTGCATATCGGGTAGGTCTGAGAATCGGCTAACATCTATTTTTCATGCCCCTAACTGAGCAGCGGGTGAAACCGCTGGGCACCGCTAGAAATGCTGTAAATTATGACAGAAATAGAAGTGCGACTCGTTATATAGATACGTCTTCGTAAACAACATCGTACATTGCTTTGTTTGTCTTTTGACCTTTGTTCGCGGTGCCTCTCCGTAAATAAGCCTTTAAAATAGTTCTACAATAACTAAACCGTTGATCTGATGTTTATGTTTTCAAGGAATGTATTTTGCATTGGACTGGGTATTTGGACTACGTACCCTCCTTCCGAACTTGCTGGGCAGACTGCATCGTGGAATCTTGCATCGATATGAGATCTCCAGGAGCGTGCAGTAGCAATCTTCCCACACCCTCACACCTCCTGAATACATAATAAAGTCGTTGTAATTTAGGCCTTCATTTCAGTGGACTAAGGTTATATTTTTGTACCTTAGAACTTCATTTTGTAGTATTTGTTTTCTCGATGCGGTGGCGAGATGTTTGCATTCGCTCAGCCAGTTTCTAACTTCGTTAAAATCATGCAAAAGTTGCATTGCTGCATCCTTGCTGCAATTACGAAAAAAACAGAATTTATGGGATTTAATGTCATACTAATTTTGCACTTACATAATATATTATATTATTTAATTGGTTTTCCTACAATAAAATTGAATACACTTATATAAAGCTAGAAAATACATCAAATAAACTTATAGGCTAGTGTACCAATTCCTTACAGGTAAGCACATTCTTCTACTAAGCTCCATACTTACGTGAATTTAACTTGGGCAACATAGATATGATGCAGCCATGACTCGCACATGAGCCTAAGTATCATATTCAATGTCGTTATGTCTTGTGTTGCAATTATTACTGGTAGCAACATTGTATCTGGAAAAATAAAAGCAAACAGTTAAAAGATGTCAGCAAAGCCTGCCAGGGCCAACGCCGGGGTTGCGGGTTGTTCGAAAGAGATACCGCGACCCCGGAACATGAAGGGCGGTGGAAGGAACTTGGGTGGGTTTTAGTCAGTACATGTCTGACACTCCTCCCGCTCCGCCCCGAGCGGGGGAAGTTATTCGATGATATCCCACCCCAAAAAAAAGGGGGGCTAGAACTTTCAAACGACATCTCTTTCGACAATTGCTGATAAAACAAATGAAAGAGGTTGATTAGTGCAGGCTGAGTCACGGTGTAGTGACTTGTAGGTAGAATTAACTCCCTATTCCGTGAACTATAGGCCTTTTAAGTTTGGTAGTAGCTAGAACTTACTTAAGAACTCGTGTACGTAAATAGAGTGAATTGTCTGTGGTGGTCTAGTTACGAGTCGCCACTCCGCGTTGCTCGGGAATATCATGGTCAGATGCGCCAAACTAGTGGTTGCACATACAGATGACAGGACTTGAATTATCTCCTCTGTTGCTTCCTGTAATAATGCGTTTTAATTAACCTGATTTCCACCGGCTTCTGTTCGGGAACAACCAGTCTTTGTGGTGCCTACTGATTTTTATAGTCAATTTTGTATGCATGCTCGGTATGAATTTAGAGCACCAGTCAATTGCTTCTGATGAAGTTTGCCATATATTCACAGACCAAATTTTGAGTTTACTAAGTTAGCGTCATACGAATATGAATCTTACGCCAATGCAAAAATAGCTCATATTCCTATGAGCGAAATTCCCAGTTTCACTACTTTGTTTTCAAGTAAGAAAACTAGGTAAAATAAGTTCACTTATTTACTTCACCTTGAGTTTTTGAATATTAACTTTGACTTCCGATACCAATTTCTCTCTCATTTTGGCGCATACGTTTTCGTGAACTCCAATTTTTCCTGCAAACAGAGTTTGTTAATTGATATCACAAACTTGCTGCTTTAGAAAAAAAAAGTCTCGTTTTTACCTGATTCGATAGTGATGGTATGATCAGCAAATCTTAAATTGATGAGTTGTTCCATACAAGCCTGCATATCATTGTGTGCTATTCGGAAGAAATCTCTCATCTCCCATAAGTTGGCTAGGCGTCGCGTCTCCGCTAGACACCACAGTCTGTATGTGTGAATAGAATGATCTGGAACGTTGTGTAAAAGGTTTAGTTTCATAAAAATCAAAACCCAAAAGTCATTCAGGCTAATGACCAACTCTTTTTAAAAATCATTACAGTCCCCCAAAACATCCACCCTTCGCGTCCTCCTAATGCTGTTAGATTTAATTTAAGCTGGGAAAAGTTAGTTAAAGAAGTGGCGGAACAAACTCCCCAGCACAACAACTGACTTTATACAGTACTATCCAAGGTACACATTATAATTATGAAAGTTCATTCAATTGTAGATAATTACTATACTATAATTGAATTGTCACACTCACATGTTTGAGAGCACAATGAGATTATACTCAAGAAAAGTCGTTACAGGACATCTGCATTGAGTCAACATGAAGTCGATAGATCCTTAGCTAAAAGTGAAGTAGTTTTTTCTCCTCCATAGAACGAACACACACTAGCAGAGCAATTTCTTACCAAGTCGATGTAAGATGGGTATTTGCTCCACAATAGGCAAGTCTTCTAAAGGGGCTCCTAAAATGTAATCCCATGTAACTTCACACTGGTTGTTTAGTGTCACTAAGGCTTGTAACATCAACGCGAAACTTGCGCCGGATTCTGTGCTCTGAACAAAAAAGTAACATCATTATTGTATACTACTGAATTCTCTTCACAGTTGAGTAAACACATTTATTTGAAACTTGCCTCGGTAATGTATAACGATATTTCAGGGTTGACTTTCAGCGTGGTTAGCTGCAAATTGGTAGTTAAAGTTGCGCTGAAAGAGTTAAGGAAACAAAATATTAGTATCAGGGGTCTACTTGGGGTTGCGGGTTGTTAGAAAGTGATTCTGCGGCCCCAGAACATAAAGGGCAATAGAAGGAACATGGGTGGGTTTTAGTCAGTACAAGTCTGACATGCCCCCCCGCTCCGCCCAGAGCGGAAGATGTTTTTTGACCATTACCCATCCGCAAAAAAGGGGGGTCTACTCTCAAAGTCCAGTAACAAAGATACCGGCCCGTCCGAAAGCAGCTCGATACTTCGAAATGAACCCTACTCCTTATAAAATTACGATTCGTGAGTTTTGAAAATACACCGAGAGTGATTAATCGTCATTCGATTGTCATTCATTTTTAGTTCCTAGAACCTAACTACAACTAATCTTATGTCCGTAAGTGATACGGTCTAGGAAATGACCAAAACTACAGATTTTGTGCTAACAGACTAGACCTCCCACTTTGGTACAATCTATTTAAACTGGAATAATTGTGCTTCACCCACCCAAAATATTTGTCCCAAGATGTTGATGTGACATGACATCCTAAAGCATCCGCTAAAATTCGTAAAGATGATAATATTAATTCTGGGGTATCTGAAACAAAAAAGGGGTTTTAGTGCTAAAGACAAAAGTAAAGAATGGAAATACTATCCATATCTAAGTAGTACGTATCAAACAAAGTGTACTTACTGTTAACATTAAAAGTTGCAAATAACCACTCTCGTAGATTTTGGCTTGTGTTTGGTGACCTTGAAAGAACGATTCAAACATTATAGAAATTACTAACATCTTTATCAGTTCTAAACTTTTCACACTAATATCATAAACGTGAAAGATTGTATGTGTATTATAGATATGTTACTCATTAGACTTGGATGAAATTCGACACACAGATGGTTGATAACCTGGATTAATCCATAGGATACCTACATAACATCCCGGTTGTAAGATTCCGTTGGACAAGTACCGAACATCGCGCGGGCAAAGCCGCAGGTAAGAGCTAGTAATCAATAAAAAACCTTACCTCATAGCCAAGGGATAATGAGACCACCAGAGGACAATATGTTCGAGACAGCTCCCGACATCGCCCCATAGAATGTTTTGGTAGTATTCTGTCACTTTATGTGCTGCCTTCTTGCTAGCCTGAATGCGTCCTAATAGAAACGTAAAAAACCATTCGCACTTGTTTCAAGTTAGGGTGGAAGCGAATAAATTTGCAGGGACAGTGTCTGATTGTACATACATAAACTCACGCCTTTTTTACATGGGGGTAGGCAGAAACCTCAGAACGTCACCTGCTTACATACTCCATTTGCCTCGTCCACTTTCGTACATCTGGGCAATGGGCATAGACGTACGCCAGTTGCACCTGAGCTTTGAGAAGAACTTTCTACCAATAAGGTCAGTATAATATGCCTTTCTAGGGCGTCTCCATCCACCGTTGCCACTTACATCTGCCTTGAATTTTTTGCCACCACTGATAACCTCCTTTTTAAGTCGGTTAAAAAGGTAAGGTTTACTATATAAATGTAGCTAGGACAGGTATAAAGATACGAGTGTATGTTACTTAAAAATAAGTGCTTTATCCACAGATTAAAAAGCTGTTTCACTCATGTTTCCGTAAGAGATATATATAGCATTAAAAAAAATATGCATGATGCTCTGTGGCCATTAAATTAGCCCTGCGCGTAGACAGGCAAGTGCCTGACTGTAAAACAAAGAGTTACTAAGTAACTTTGTTTTCGTCTTTCAATTGATAAAAAAGGTTGACGGAGATTGTCAAATTAATCCTTACCATTTTTTAGCTTTTTGACGCCATTTGGTCCTAGGAGATTAGGTGACATATGTGCTACAGTATCTAATAGTATTTCGATGTACATTTCTTCGCTTTGCAGTATACTATTTATATTATCTGAAACAAACGATGATCAATATGATCATGTACCTATATTTTAAAACAAAGATTAGGGTTCCAAAAATTTTAGTCATGTCATTTGCACCAACCATCACTGGGCCCGCGGGCCCAGCAATAACTGCTTTATATAAAACAGCCAAAATACATACCTTCGTTGTTAAAAATATGTTCTAAAGTGTACTCATTAGTCAAAAGAGACAAGTACGGTACTTCCGCATCCGAATTCTGCGTAGTCACCAATTCGTTTAGTCTTTTATTGTGTTCGTTCTTTAACTCGATGAGGCTCTGCGCTTGCTTCATTTTCATTTTTTTATTCACGATAAAGGCGTCTCGTCGCTTATCAACAGTGTTTCGGGACATGGTAGATGTGGGTGGAGTGATGTGCTTCGTGAGGGTACTGGAAATTTGTCAACATTTTATCAGAGGCTCTATTTGGTGTCCGGGGTTCAACTTCAGTGATGCCCTATTTTTAGTAGCGTCAGCTTAAATTGTCTAACGGTGCTACAAGATGACAAAGTATTTAGCAAAAAAACCACAGGTATTTGCCAGTGCTCTAGCACTTCCTGAGTAGGTATCTCAGTGTAGACATTGAGATGAGGAATAGTCACATAAATACAGTAACGAGCATTTAAACGCTTACAAAAAATCAAAAGCGATACCCTGCTACAGTTTCGAGTTACGTTTTACGGTTCCACGAACATAGTATTTTCGAAGCCATATTACAAAATAAGTCAAAGAGTCAAAGTAGAAACCGTTTTATTTCAAAGGCTTTTGAATTTTGTTTGTAACAGTACATGTATTACTTACTGATAGATTTCCAAACTCTCCGCGGAACTAGAACTTGAATCATTGTCCGAGTTATGAGCAGGTTGGTATACTTTTACCAAACAGTTTATTAAGCGTTGACAGTTGATTTCAGCTCGGCTTTTGGATAGAACCTGCAAAGGATATTATTACATTTAATTTTATGGAAGACATAAAAAGCACTCTTTGATTGTCTAAATTTATATGGATGTCATGAGGTCATCATTATCTGTCTAGCCTCTTCCCAGCTAAGTTGAAACCGGCTTCCAGCAGTCTAGTAATTTTTATCATCAAGCTTAAACAACCGATTTTAAACTCGATACGAAACGAATACCTACTTATTCTATTCTCCTCCTTACAATATACAGTGATTTACTTTCAGAGGCCTCGTATGAATAATGAATATTGCATGAGGTAAAATATATTGTGCTCACTGATCATAAGTCATAGATTTGTCGTCGAATATGTTTCAACCTATTGTTCGTTTTCCCTATCTATGCCATCAGTTAGAGATATTCAATGCCGGTATCACTTGATACCGAAAGGAAATTCCTTTAAGGGTAATCTGAACAATAACATCGATTGCTATTCAAGAAGGGTTTGTAAATTAGGAAGTAAATGCGCAGAACTTCCAATGTCATGTTAAGTTTATACAAATTGATGCAGCCAGCCATGACAATGTTGGCCATGTCGACGGCGCGTTCGTGTTCCACGCGCACCTCAAAGAGATGACAGCAAAGCAGAAGGGCACGCCAGGTCTACTGTTTTTCGGGGTTGCGGGTTTTTCGAAAAAGATACCGCGGTCCCGAAACACAAAAAGTAAAAGAAGGTAGGAACATGAATAGTCTTCAAGTCAGTACAAGTCTAATATTCTCTCATTTCTTCATTCGGCTTCGCCCAGAGCGGGTGAAGTTATTTGGTGATTAGGTATCCATCCGAAAAAAAAACCATGGCAATATATACGTACCTACTTAGGTGTAATAACTGGAGAATCAATTCTAAGATTATTGACAAGTATCGTTGGTGTTCCTGAGGTAATAGGTACGGTACAGCCCTTGCAATGGAATAAGAGCATTGGATTTGTGTGTGAATTTAGAACATGAATGAATAGAGAGGTACTTACTTGAACAATCTTTGTTAGAGTGAGATTTTTAGTTTCGCTAATGACGTTCGGATAAGAATTGCTTCCGACATTAAATTTTGCTGCGAATTTCTTATAACTTAATCCGATCAGGTTGTTGTATATCCCCACCAAACTGAAAAATATTATTACTCAATCGAAACAAAACAAATAAATACGGTAGGTAGGTACCTATATCAAAACTTAGTTTGAAAACCGACCAAGTGCGAGTCGGACTCGTACTTAAGGTTCCGCACCAAACTATATAATAACAATATTTTGAATGCTCATTGGAATGTAACACCCAACCGCAATTTATTTCTTAATAAATATTTTAATGAAAAACAAAATTAGTGCAGTTTGACTAAAAAGTCCCATATCCCAAAACCTATCAAATCTTGTTCAAACCAACTTTCATTTAAAACTTTTTTTTAATAAAGTAAGAAAATTCTGAAAAAAGAAAACAATTACTTAAAATAATTGTTTTCTTTTTTCAGAATTTTCTTCCTTTATTTTATTAAACTGTTGGCGGGGGACACAAATTTTACGATGAAGCAATTGTCTCAAGAATCTTCAAAATTCAACTGATTGGTGCCAAAAGCCTCATAGCTGTGACATACGGACAGACAGACAGGCTTCGTTCCGTTTTTGCCAATTGGCAACGAAACGCTAAAAAAGGACAATGATCATAAAAATCTTACCTCAAACATGATTCAATCATTTTCCTTGAGTCTTCTCGATGCAGACAAGTATTCAATATAGTTGTTATTAGCCCATGTATAGTTTGTAACATCACAAATCGTATGCCACACAATTTATCAAAAATATGATCATATTTACTCAAGAGAAGCCCATTATCCTTTTTCAATCGAGCCAACTTAGGATTCAATTTGTAAAATGATTTCACTAGTTTCGTTAAGTATTCTATTATTTGATCTAATACCTGAAATTCATAATAAGTAAATGGAAACATTAGATACTACGTAGTAACGCGGTGTTTGTTGGTTTCTACAACGCCCTCGATGAACGAATGATCTATAAATAGAGCTGAATGAATCAGCTGATTTATGTTTTGCTTTCTCTAACTAGGTAAACTATACTAAGTTATTTATAAATAAAAACTTACCGTTTCGAAAAATCTAGACTTTTACGAATACACGGTGTTAATAAACATTTTGTAGGTTTCTTTAAACATTTTATGATAAAAGGCGTTCCTTAGCTTGCTTACCTGTATATTCACTAATTCCATAATATAGTTCCGATTGGACAAAGAATGTGAATTTGTCTTGCCAAGTGCACCTTTCCATTTGTTGTCAGAGTCTAATATCACTTTAGTAACTGCAAAACAAACCATTTCCATCTCCCGACAATGAGAAAACAGCTCCTCTTCATCCGGCGTTTCCTCACTTATCCATTTCTTACTGGTCACTTTAGTAGATAACATTGTTAAAAAAATATGTTATAGCGAAAATAAAAAGAAAAAAGTATTAGGTATAGATCCGTACTAGCTGGTGGGTATCATGGTAACGACTGAATCACGTTATAGTATTGTGTACAAAATCAATGTGTAGCGACGTCGGTGCCAGCCCCCCCCGAGGTATCCGACGAAGCGCCGAAACCCTTGCTGGACAACTTGCGAATAGCGATCGTTTAACTTTTTATTGCTGTTTAACCTTGAATTTATGACTAGCGAAATTGTTGAAGACTTTCCTGTGTAAAGTTGTTAAAAGATTTCTATTGACTGTACAAGTTAGCAATACAAATTTGTTGTAAGGGCAGGGACGTACCAAGAAAAAATAAGAAATTTAAGAAGAGATATGGTGAAATCATGACCGAAATCGGTTCATCTGTTCAGGAGTTATGTCGCCACAGACAGACAGATACATACTTCGAACTTATAACTCCCCTCTTTTTTGGTCGGGGGCGTTGTTTAAGAACTGTTTCAGAGTTGCCTGTCCTTGTGCATACGAATTAGGGGCTCATGACGAATTGCTTTGAATGTCTTCTCAGCCTATCGCAATCTACTGGCACACTAACATATCAATCTGATCTCCTCACATAGAAGATTGTTTTGTTTGTTTTTAAAAAACGTTGCCCCACACTAGGAATTTCTCCTGTATCGTTGGGGCGTTTACAAACATTTAAAGTCACATACACAAACGGCCATACCCGAAACAACTATCTGCAGGTCATACAAATATTTGTTCCGTGCGGGAATCGAACCCGCTACACGCAGCGCAGCAGTCGATCGCTCAGCCACTGCGCCAACCGTGCCGTCTAGATTCTTATCGGAAATAAAAAAAAACAACATTTCCATCGTGTAGATACTGCATTTTTTTCCGTATACGGTGTAAAATTTGAATTATTCAGAACATAGACATCAGAAGCTCAGAACAATGTACTGAATCTGTGGTATCCATTTTAGCGTCGGTATTCCTTCCACCCTGTATGCATACCTAGCTATAGCAAAACTTAAATCGATGTTTCTTGGCAAAAACCGACTTTCAAATGACGGGTCAAGGAAAGTTCAGCAGCGAATAGCATGCGTCCTTGGTGAACACCGCAAATTGTGGAACTGGCTTACCGTAGACTATCTTTATTGCAGGTATTATCGACTTATAAAAAGGGTAATATTTTACTTCCCTCTGCAATTTTTGCCTCGCATGATCATAAGTTGTTTGAGTTCCATAAAAATGCTGAATAGCAAACCTGCTGATATATGTTTTACTATTCTTTGATCATGAATGCGATTTCCACAATTTTGTCCTTTTTTGATCGCATCGAGCAAAGTTGAAATGAATCGAATTGAAGCAACATACGGGTTGATGGATCTGGTGGTTATTATGCGGCCAGAGTTTAAACCCGACAGGCACTTTACTTTGTCGTTTTAATTTATCGTTTCCACTGCTCACACATTCATCATCTGAGAATGAGTTGTCGAAACGATTAAGAAAATAACTTGGGAAAAACTGTTTGTACTACTTACATCAAATGAATTAAAATGGATGGTATTTAAAAGTACTTCAATTTATTCCCATTTCGTTTACCTAATTTTGCCTGTGTTGCACCAAATATACTGAATGTGCACCAAAATATGTTAATTAAAATATGTCATAACGAGCATCAGGAAAAAGACAGCACTACAATAAAAAAGTGTTATATCTTTATCCATTTTCTATTAATGCAAGTCGTTACTGGTCGTAGGGGGTCGCAGTTTTAACCTAACCTAACCTACGCATTTTTTTAGCATTCAGGAAAGAATATTTGGTGCACGATCAGTATTTTTGGTGAACACAATTTTTTTTCCCAATTAAAATTGTGTAACAACAGAAGAAGGAGACGACACAGGATTCCATTGAGGCCGTGAGGGTTGGTGATCATTGAACACCACACCACTGAACTCCTGTGTCCCAGTCCCAGCAATGTGAACATGCCTGGTCAATTGCTCATGCTTGAGTTACCTAATATACAGATAAATGTAGAGTTATGGGAGAGGTATCTAAGCAAAACACATCGGATGTACAGTTGATAAGTATTTTAATAATTTGCGAAACAATATAAACAAACATTATTATTAACAAAATATTCAGGTAATTGTTCGAACGATATTGCGTATTGCGACTCACAAGAGAATATCACAGAAAACATAATTTACACATAGGCATGTACAAAATGTTATTTTATGTATGTTATAAGTGTGAAATCACATTCACATGAGAGCATTTTTTGTATCCTTTTTTTCTAGAAATGCATCTCATTACAGCGAAGGTTCCAACCGCACGTTAGTGCTTCCCATACGAAAGAATGCAAATGCTTTCGAGCGGACCTCTCACTCCACCAAATGACAACTTAACGTGACAAAATGAGGTAGAGATACTCAACTGATCCGCGTGTGCATATTATTATGTGATTTCACAAGTCGATTACGGTACGTTAGTAAGTACAGGCAGCAAACCTAATGGGTATACATACAGGTTCGAGTGATATAGTTGAAATGTTCAGAGAAGCCGATGTATGTTTTTTTTTAAATTAAATTAATAATTGGTTTATAATTTAATTTCATATCAATTATAGCATCTATCGGTTTCTATCAAAGATCTACCATATCGTCCGAGACTGTATATTTATTAGATTCGTTGAGTGTACATGAACGTACCTATGTATGGCAAAATACTTAAGCCTTTTATTGACGCGGCAAGACAAACATTTTTATAACTTAGCAAATGGTTAATTTCCTTTCGTTATAAAATTACTGGGTAAGTATACAGTTCACATAATTATTATTACTCTTGCCAGACATGCAAAGGTTATTTTATGTTAATTTCTTAATTTTGTTGTTGTTCTAAGTTTACTTGATGGAAGATAAATCATGTTCGCGACAAAGCACGCTTTCGTGCTTGAAATTTCGAACTGTAGTTAAAAATATTACCTCTAGAACGTTTTAGTCAACACTACACTAATTCTACATTTATGGCTCACTTTAGCTTAAAACTAATTTGTCAGTATCACAAATTAGATCTAGGGCAAAATAAGCCATAAATGTATCCTTAGTGTAATACCGGAAGTCAAATAAGTATGCTGTTGGATTTGCAAAGTTCTGCTTAGAACAGAAAGTTGAAAATCCAAGAGCCGGTCGTCCTTTACAGCGTTTTAAATTTCCACCGTTGAAAAGTTAGAACAAATAGTGCCGTGGCAATAAATCATACGCGGTGCGTGCGCGTTCCTCTTTAGGGTGTCACTACCGCCACCCATTTGAAATATTATGGCGTTATTCGTGCCACATGGATGGCTTCTTATCACGTAACTTGTACTTCACTATCGTTCACCTATTTTTAAGATACAAGAATACCATAAGATATGGTATATTGCCTGAAATAGCAATCCGCATTCAGCAAAATGTGAGTAAAAGTACTACCTATGTCTCACCAAGGAGATTTGTAAAATGTATAATTAGGTTTTTGGAAGTAACTTACAATATGTAGGTATATTATACGTTATTCCAACAACCTAGTTGACTCAGCTTAGGTCTGAGCAGCAAGGTAGCCCGCGAAATTCAATGAAATACGTTTTTTTTTTAAATTGCAAGTTAGTGTCACGCTTTACATATTTTAATATGCGAACCTCTATGTTAATTTAATCTCATTTAATGACTAAGTATTTCATGAGATATCATTGCAACAAAAAATAAAATGGGGTTATCCTGGCATTTCCACCTAAAATAATCATTAAAAGTGGTTTTATAAGGACATGTCTGACAAGAAAGTGAAATATGTACTTATTTTCTTTAAAGCTCACACATTTACATCAAAACAAAATTTTGTAGTATTCGATTACTGTAACATTATAATCATCTAATACAGTTAAGATATTTAGAGGTCCCATGATTCCTTTATCCTATGATTTTTTCACTTGAAAACGAACTCATTTTGCAAGCTAGTAAGAAACATTTTCCTGCAGAAGGTAGCTGTTTTAATTTAGTAATTTTAACGTAAGACTACATAATATACAAACAGTTTATGTTCTCCCCTCAGTCTCATTCGAGTCTGGCAAGACTTTAATGGTACGCATCCTGAGTCGGCTACAACCCATAAATGGCGGCAATTGTTCGCAACTCTCGGTGCTCAAGTCCGACTCGCACTTGACCGGTTTTTACATGTTACCTACTTGGAAATTACTCTTTACCTCAATCTTGTCCATAGACTAGGCCGACGATACTAACGAACGAGATAACCAGAAAGAAGCTTATACAAGATTTCTCGAACATAAGTCTTGTCATTCTAGCAGTGACGAAACAAATAGTTTGTATCCACTCTGGTGATAATGACACCATCAAAGTATCGATTCCATCGAGTTACCTATCACTAAAACTTGAATCTTAAAAAAAGAATTCCCGTGATCAAATTAATTAACAGAAACAAGAGGCTCGTCAAAAATCCGATCGTAAATAGAAGCTGTAGCGGCCGGACGCTGCAAGCAACAATAGTCCTTACGGTGGTCAGCTACCCTACCATGACGTCTTAAAGCAGAACTACAGGGTGTCTAGCACCATTTCTTTCCCTCAGTGGAATAAGTTCTGCTTTAAAACGTCATGGTAGGCCTACAGATCCAACTATTGGTGATGGTACATAGCAGCCAGCAGTGTCGATACGGTCTATCAAAGCAGTTGGCGTTATTGCAGGTGAGGTTTGCGGTCTGAGGTCGCCTTTGGAATTGTACCATAGACAGTTGTTCTTAGATCGCTACGGTCAATGCACATTAGAATATTTAGCGATCTTAAAAAATAAAACATTTACTAAAGAACAAGAGCGTTAATAATTTTACAAAAATGGAACACATCTCCGTATTAATTCCTTAAATGGTATTGGAAATTTTCCTAAATTCTCTATTCGATTATCTACCAAGAAATATTCTACTGGATCAAAGCCGCGAATAAAATCGATCATATTGTTTCGACGACAAAATTTATTTGTTTTAGGCAAACTTTCTACAATAAAGAACTTTCCTTTTCACTTAGTTACGATGAATCTCGCAAACATAAGGGCTAGGCTAGGGCAAGTTTAACAATAACCTTAAATTTATGTATTGTCACTAAGACAATTCGTCCGTTTATTTAAATGTGTGTTCAAAGCAAACACGCTAACACTACCTTTTCTTATGCCCATCACTTTAAAAAAAATTATATCCTAAGAAAAATTTAACTAAGAACATGATTTTCAAAATAAATATTAATTTGTAAGCCTAAAGGTCCCGATAGATTTGCTCGATTTTTGACTATCGACTCGTGTGATCAAATAAAAGCAAAAGCTAGCAACTAAGGATCTCAACAGGAAAAAAATGTATGACAGATGTTTTTTTTATCGTCAAAAATCGACCATATCTGTGTGAGAATAAGAGTTGAGACTTTCGAATATTTGCATCTAAAAGTACTGGCAAAATATATATATTAAAACATGGTTGGTAAATGTGACGAGAACCAATAATACTAGACGCTACACAGCAAGATTGCTTATTTTGATATGACTAACGATTATCACCATTACCTGTCAGGTTTAATACTAATGCCACTTCATCAAATAAGAGATTAATTCATTCACAGGTACCTCCTACAAAAATACTTTTAAATTTTATCACTTTTCAATAAAATATGTTGCAAAATATTTTAACTCTACCAAAATAATTCATTGATACATTCTGTATTGTCTAAGTAAAATCTTATTTCATTACACCAAAACTGTAAAAGAAAAAAACAATGGGTCACAAAACTTAAAAAGGCCGGTTGAAACATAGTAACAAATCAAACTGCATTAAATAAACATCAATGAATTAGCCTACACAGAAATAACAATAAAAAAATAATGTACACAATGTAATATCTTTTTCTAATTTAACCTAAACACGGAACGTTTAGCTTAGCCCTAATATCAAACTTAACAATGTTTAATATTGCTTCATCGTAATATTTAGAAGCCAAATTACTGAAGATATCATCTATCGAGTGAACACACATTTCAGCACTTACCAAGCTATATAAACATCAATCTGGCATGTCTATACTCGTAATAGGCACTACTGGTTTCATGAATTCGTTTTTCTTAGAATTCTTTTGTGATTTTTTGCTTTCTTTGACCTTCTTCCGCGTTTCGTCGTCTCGGTAAGGTTCGGGCGGGTCGCTCGGAACAACGTTCGCGCCTCGGTTAACGTTGTTGTTGTACGCAATGTTCGCGTACTCTTGTAACAGTGGGAATACTGATAGAAGGAACTGACAGAAGTCTTTTCTGATACCGAACCACCCTGGAAAAAGAAAGTCATTTGTATATAACACTAGCTGTGCCCAGCGGTTTCACCCGCTGCTCACTTAGGGGTATGAAAAATAGATGTTGGCCGATTCTCAGAGCTACCCGGTATGTACACAAAATATCGTTTTAATCGGTCCAGCCGTTTCGGAGGAGTATGGGAACGAAAACTGTGACACGAGAATTTTATATATTAGATAACACGTGTAATAGTTGTATTGTTTCATTATGCTAGTTTCGCCGGAGCCCTTCGTCGAGAGATGTCAAACATATTGCCAACAACCGGGCTCCTATCCAGTCTCCGTGGCTGGTGGTGAGATATCACTGATGGAAAACCCTATAACACTTTGTCCGAACCCGAGAATCGAACTCAGGACTAGACCAATATATTATCAAATAATAGACCACTAGACCAATATATTATCAAATAATAGACCACTAGACCAATATATTAACAAATAATAGACCAATATATTATCAAATAATAGATTACTAGACCAATATATAACAAATAATATACCAATATATTATCAAATAATAGATTACTAGACCAATATACTATCAAATCACAAAAATTAAGACCATCCTGATCCAGAAAAATACTGGTAGAGAATACAGTTAAAGGTAGGTACTATTCAAGTACCAAACATTAAGTACTAAGTTCTTGATAGCACTCAGGTCTAGAAAGCACCCAGACAGACTATAAAATGTATAGTCACAGGTAAGCCTTTGGTTACTGAAATAGTAAGCCTAATCAATAAAACGATTGATGTATCGGTCAAGGTTTGCGATTTTATAATTCACCCATAAAATAGTTGGCAACAGGAGAAATAAAATTTCCAACGGATTTATTGGTTTTGGAGTATCGTAGTTTTAAATTACGCAAATGATAACGAAACCTAATTTATATGAAAAGAATCGGATTTTTGACGCGGGTGGCCTTATTTCCGTTTTGATTCCATTTTCAGAACCTTTATGTACTGACCACTATATTAGTTTCACGAAGCGTAAGGACTAGTCATTTAAGGGTGCCCGCAAGCTGCGCGCGTGCAGTCACTGCAATGGTTTGGTGCGCCTCTTTAGCGCAACTCATACAAGGCTCGTATAGAGCGCGCGAGCGGCGCGCGATCTGCGCGCGCTCAGTTCTCGCCCCTATTTCTTTCCACGCATCATTTTTTAGATAGTAATCTTCGAAATAATCGATCTTTAGGAGCCCATAATACTGGAAATCTTTTATATGTTTCAATGAAGCGTAAACAATTCTCCTCCGTCCACTCCATGACAACACGTACTTAGCCTCCAGTAATCAGAAACGAACTGAGCGAAATAACTAGCGCGCTGCCCGCGCGCTGATCGCGTACGGCGCTTAGGTCGCGCGCGGGCGGCGCAGAAGCGGCGCACGAACAAAAATGCACGCGCGCAGCTCGCGGGCAGATCGCAAACGGCTCGCGAGCTGCACATTCGCGGCACATTCGCCAGATGTGGACGCACCCTAAGACGCAAGACCGCCGCAGTGGAAACCATAAAACCGCTTTGTATACTGGTTTCGCAGTAGCATGGTGCGGGTGACATTAGATGAAATTACATGTTTAGTGATAGGATGTATTGCTATGATGGTAGTCCTTTACGATTATGATATTCAGGTTAGAGCCTATATTCCGTCATGATCGTAAATCGCGGTAACGTTCCAGATTGAAGAGGAACGGCTCATTCAACTAATAAATAATAATAATAAATATCTTTATATATTTTATATTTATTCAACTAATGTCACCCGCACCAAACGAAAGCAAAAACGGTATAGTCATACTTAATTTTGTACTTGTCAAATAATAGAATGTTTTCGAAAATAAGTAAATTTAACCTTAGCTGGTAATTCTTTAAATTTTGACTTTTATACAAACCCAAAAGGTTGGCTTGCAGTATTTCTTTCTTGGTCAGTGCCTAACTTAACTAAATTGGTTAATGCCGCCTCCGCATGTTAAGCCAAGTTGGAGGCCCATGCCTCCAACTTGGCTTAACATGCCGTCGAGAAATGTTTCTCAGGCATGCTGGTTTTATCACGATGTTTTCCTTCACAAGCAAGTGATAATTATACAATACGCACATGAATCCGAAAATCAGAGGTGGACGTCCTTTTTTTGCAGATGGGAAATCATCAAATAACTTGGGGGGAGTGTCAAACATGTACTGACTAAAACCCACCCATGGACATTATATTAACTCTATGTTCCGGGGCCGCGGTATCTCTTTCGAACAACCCGCAACCCCGGGAGGTGTATGTCTTGGGTTCGAATTCGCAGCCTGTAACTTGGCTATCCGAAAGTTACACTACTAGGCTATTCCCGGTGCTTGCGGAGATAACCTACTAGCTATCGCCCGCGTGGATTTCTGTAATTGACCCACGGGATTGTTCTATAGGGATTAAAAACATATTATCGCATGTATCAATCCAGGCTATCAACTATCTGTGAGCCAATTGTCATCCGGATCTGTTCGGTAGTATTTGCGCAAAAATCTATAGATCCTCAAAAACATAGCCATTTATAATTTCAGTATTACTAACAGGAATGTTATTCAGTCTAACAGAACTAACAGGTAAGTACTTACATTTATTGCCGCCTTTGGAGCTGAAGGACATGATGATGAGGGTGGCGTAGCTGACGAACAGAGGACTGACCACCACCGTGTAGGACAGCGGGAGTCCATCGTCCAGCTTGTTTGTTAATAGCACCTGTGGAACATACACAACTTAGGATAAGAACATTCTACAGTTTATATTGTAAACTGGGCCAAAGTATTTTCATCTGAGTTAAGTGGCAAACAAAGAAAAATGAAACATTACTATATGTAAAGTGGTTAACACAATACGACAATAAATTAAACTATGCATACCGCAAGACGTTCTCAGTCTACCTATAAAAAATCATTTGAATATATGCAGTAGTTTAGTCACAGGAAATTATTTAACATTTTTAAAATGTGCTACACGATGTATCTAACAGGGAAGCACTGATAGGTTCACGACCGGCGCACGATTCTTGAGCGCTGTCCTTCACCTGCGCAAAAGTGGCTTATTGGGGCTCTTTGGTGGTATGAAGTGAGGCGCGGGGGCGGGGAAAGTGCAGAAAAGCACAGCATGATGAGGCGTGTATACTTAAGTTAGAATTGTACAAATTATAAAATAATAAGCGTACTCTTTGTTGAGAAACCTAATATTCATTAATAAACTGGCGAAATGCGATTACTAGTTACACCTCTACCTAACCCCTCCGAGATTACAGGCGTGCTTTTATGTGATAATGATCTATTCTGAAAAGTACTCTGAATATTAAAATAGTAGGTAAGCTTGTCGGAACTTTTCTGCATAACATTTGATATATCTTTCCTGTTGTTACAATTTGAATACAAATTTATTAGAAACTGGCTGTTCCCCGCGGTTTCACCCACGCTGCTCAGCACCTGTTGATCGTAGCGTGATGTTATATAGCCTATAGCCTTCCTCAAGAAATGGACTATCCAACACTAAAAGAATTTTTCAATTCGAACCAGTACTTCCTGAGATTATCGCGTTCAAACAAACAAACAAACAAACTCTTCAGCTTTATAATATTAGTATAGATTGACCCCAGCAAAATGATTTGCATATATTTTGAATTTTAAATTATGAATCTATTTCTGCTGTTTCCTCTATGTTTCATGAGTATATTTCAGTTTATCCTTCATACTGTATGACGAAATCCTTTGGCATTACGCCAGTCTTCTAACAATGCAACACCAACTATACAAGGCAAGCAATTGAATAATTCCAGACTTCCCTACATGAGTTACATGGCCAACAAATTAAGTATATATTAATTAACAGTATGACATAATGCATGCTCAGGAAAACACCTACATTAAGGACAAATAACAAGGTACAAGTATCAGGCAACGCAAGGCACTCACTGTACCTGATTATAATGAATAATTCTGTCTTTAAATAATTTTGTTGTCATACGTACCTGAAACACTAATATAGGTATGACCGTGAAGGTGTACGCCAGGGCAGAATTAAAGCTAGTCCGCCGCTGCTGTAGGTTGACCTCGGGCGTTCGCAGCAAGATCCCAGCGAATATTATGCTGTATAGAACCCCTGGGAAATGAAAAACGTGTTCTTAGTGAGAAATGTATCAAAAAAATATCAGAATAAATGAAATTCTTATGTTGATGATAAGCTTTAAGCCCAACAGCACTTGTCTCAGCTTGGTGCTGAGACAAGTGCTGTTGAGTGACATGCTAGATTTGACAATTTACAGATAAGACACAATGAAACCAGGTTTAGGCCCAGTTTTTTCACCTGACTATTTATCTAAGATAGCTGAGGTACAACTACCAAAACGGCTGGACCGATTTGAACGAAATTTTGTGTGCATATTGGGTAGGTCTGAGAATCAGCTAACATCTATTTTTCATGCCCCTAACTGAGTAGCGGGTGAAACCGCTGGGCACAGCTAGTAAGGATCTATAAATCTTATATACATATAAGATCATTATCAGCTTAAGTTCTAATCTTATTTAGTTTCGGATTTCTGGAAAAAGCTTTAAATAGAGCTTAGAGAAATCCATCAAAGACTTATTTCATTAAACTGCCAAAGACAGACAGTATCAATTTACTCGCAACTTTCTATCTAAGGGTAATCAAGTGGCAGTTCAAGTTAGTTACAATACAGCTCTAGTTCTACAATTCCTACCAGCAATGTGAATAAAGCCGTACATACACTCACCTACAAGACTGAGGCACATCAGTATCCACAGAGGCACAAACACGACCTCCCACGACCAACTGATGAACTCGTCCAACTTGAGTGCTAGGAATATGAACTGGAGAATATTTACAGCACAAAATAGTTCCAACTGTAACAAAAAAAAATTAATCGAAATTTGGAAGTAATAAATTCTGTAATCACTATTATAACATTAGAAATATACGAAGTGCCCATATACACATTAATTGGTTTTGATAGCTACAGCAGCCATGTGGAGTGGAAAAATAGAGGCCTTTGTCTAGCTAGATGTACACTAAGGGCTGATACAACAGTAAAATAATTTGATAGCTTGAACATTGATTATGATAACAAACAGGAACAAAAGAAGTTTAAAAAAAATAAGAGATTTCAGAGGGATTTTAAAGAAGTCAATTTTATTACTATTAAGATAATTAACATGCAATAAAAATATCATCCTAATTATCCGATATAATATCTGTTCAAACACATAGTCTAAATAATTAATAATGTTTAAAATAAACAATAAATTGACTTTGCTCCATGCTCTATTGACCAACAAATAGTATTTGATAAATAGGTCATGAGTTCAAATATTAATAATACAGCAAAATAACTTTTAAACTTAGGTATAGTTATTTAATAAATCTTTATTAAGGCATTATTCATTATGTATCTATTTTGAGTAATTGTTTCACATTCTAAAGACAAGGAAATTAATCAAGTCCTTGACATAAAAGGAATGATATATACAAACCTCATAGCTTCGGTCATGTTTCACCGACCATATACAGATGGCAATAGAAACTATGCTTATGAAGATAAGTGGTATAAATACCAATATCCATACATGGCGGCCGGTGGTCAACTGGTCGCACACAAGCAACTCAAACATTAACAGAATTAAGTGAATGGCAAGACTTATCAACATAGCTTTGTAATGGATGTAGGCTTCACCCTCTAACCTGAAAATTAAATGTTCTAATTAAAGATCTGCAATAGGTGCAATCATTTGTGTGAACTTTTTGTTCCAAATAAACCATGGATAACCTTTTAACTTATTATGTACTGTTTGTTTAACTTAGATAAATGTGATATTTGTTATTTTTGTATCACATAGTCAAAGTTATGCAGTGACATTGAATAATTAAACAGTGTGTCACTACAACACTATTAATAACAAAAAACGTATTCATGATTCAAGGTAAACATATCATTTTAATCTTTTAACTTTTAAGACCTTTCATTTTTTTATGCAACTTTTTACTTTTTGTATTCGATTTTCATTATGGATTCAGCTATTACTGGATTAAGTCAAAGCTTTTATATCTGTGTTAAGAGTTGAGAACCACTTACCTGAAGTGAGGGTACTGCCACCAAACATATGTGCCAACAGTGGCACCAAGAACTACAAGAAATTTCCACACCCATATTGGCGTAAACACGGCCCAGTACGACCATGTTATAGAGTTATCTAACTTTAAAGCTAATAATGCAGTGAATATCAGTAAACAGCTGTGAACCACGAATTTGCTGTAAAAACAAAAACAATTTATAACAGCTTTACGAATCACTTACGAGTCATTTCAATAACAAAAAAGTAATCGCAAATTACCTAGGATTAAAATCCTGAAATAAAGTTTGTAAATTCATTTCCATACACATTCGTAATGTATAATGTTTTTAACATTTCACATAAACAAACAAAGCCTGGATGACTGAATAATTAGATTTATTCGATTATTATTCTCACAAATCACAACACAAGAACCATTCCATTTTATCAGCTGCAAGTAGGTAGAAACCACAGTATATAAAATGTTGTTTTATGTCAAAAATGTTACTGATATTCTCTTTAGTGTTACTGGTTGTATTTTGGTAATAAGCTGATTTTCACATTGACTTCGATTATACCATTCTAAACTTAAATTAATAAGTCAGTAGACAAAAGCATAACCAACTTTTGCCCTATGAATTTTGAGACACAAAATGGTTTAGTTTTCTGGGACGTTTTTTACTCTCAAATTCGCCCGTGTCTAGTGCGGCTGGAAGAGATTAGCTGCACTGTGAGATGCGGAAACCGGTAACCACATAGCTAAACACAACACTTTATTCCATAGAGCTTTTTAGGGTTCCATTGTCAAATGGCAAAACGAAACCCTTATAGATTTGCTCAATCTATTCGCTTGGCTATCGGTGCCACAGCCATTTTACTACCCATACAGAGAGTAGATGCCTGCTATGAACCGCTACACAAAATTTATAATGCGAAAATATAAAAAAGAAATAAATAGGGATGGCCCTTCATAGATGTAACTGAGGTTTGAAAAACAAAATATCTTCGTATTTTTTATTTTCTTAACTCTTTAGTGTCCATTGATAGACCTTGAAAAGATATCAAGGTTTCTTCTGTACTTTTTATCTCAAGTAAATGGTTGGGGTTTGTAGTAAAATTGGCTTGAATAAGGTTTATTTTTTATGTTAATATTTAGTTTTCGAGTATTGGGACTTTTACACCAAACTGTAGCCATACTGCTTAATAATTAAAATTATTCCCGATACAGTAATATTGGCTATTTACAGGCCTCCATCCCAGGGTATTGATGGGTTTTTGGACTCGCTTAACACTAACTTAGGTAAATTATCTTCATTTAAAAATATCATACTGGTAGGTGATATCAACATAAACACAGCTGCTGTAAAACTCGACACTCATGCACATAAGTATCTCAATATTTGCTCATTTCATGGTTTATTACCAGCTCATTATCATCCAACCCACCAGAGTGGCTCCTGTCTAGATCATATCCTTATAAAATCGAAAAGCCCATCAAAAACGTTGGTTACTAATTCATCCTTGACCGATCATCAAGCTGTTTTACTAACGTTACAAATAACTTCACCTAGAAATAAATGCATGCGTAGCTATACTAAACTCAACATGACGAGTCTCGAAACTGACTTACGCGGTATTAATTTTGACCCCGTTTATAACTCACATGACCCAAATGATTCCCTACAATATTTTGTAGATTTATTGCAATCTGCGCTTAGGAAAAATACGTTTACCAAAATAATACCTAGCAAGTATAGTAACATTAAACCATGGATTACGCCCGGACTGGTTCGCTGTATCAGACAAAGAGATAAACTCCACCGAAAATCTAAAAATGCACCGGATAATAAACTACTATCAATTACATACAAACGGTATAGGAATTTCTGTAATAATTTGTTGAAGAAGTTAAAAAACCAATATGATCAGAGTCAACTACAGAAAGCAGGTAAAAACAGTAAGCTTATATGGAAATTCATAAAAGCTAACACTATTAGATCAAAAAATTCCGAACCAGCCCTTGATCTTCTATCTTTTGAGCAAAGCCCTACCGATGCAGCAAATAAAGCTAACAACTACTTCATTAACGTAGGAAAAAACTTAGCAGAGAAAATCTTACTTTCTAGTAATTCCATTCCAAGCCAAACTATGACATACGCAACACAAAACTCTTTCGTCTTATTAGATACCGATGTTAATGAGGTAGTAGGTATAATAGATGGATTAAAGGAAATTTGTGCCCTAGGGTGTGACGACATACCTAATAGCATACTCAAAAGATTTAAATACCTCATTGCCCCTCCTTTGACACACATTTTTCAGCTATGTTTAACAAAAGGAGTATTTCCTAAATTGCTTAAAAAAGCCCTTGTTACCCCTGTGTTTAAAGCTGGAGATAAAAGTTGTGTAAATAACTACAGGCCAATTTCGGTTCTAACAGGCCTCTCAAAGATATTAGAAAAAATTATAAACTCTAGATTAATAAAATATCTTGAAAGTAATAAATTGCTTTCTGATCATCAATTTGGTTTTAGGCCTAAAAGATCTACAAGCCAAGCTGTTCATCGTCTGACTAATTTTATAAGCACTAACCTAGATAACGGCATGCACACAATAGGGATATTTTTAGACCTAGCCAAGGCTTTTGATACAATTTCTTGTACCTTACTTTTATCCAAGCTGGAGATGATGGGAATACGGGGTGTACAATTGCAACTGTTGTCTGATTACCTCAGCGACCGCCATCAGTGTGTAAAAATAGGTCAGTGCATCAGTTCTGAGCTTAAAAATACCTGTTACGGAATCCCACAAGGCAGTATTTTGGGTCCTACCTTGTTCTTAATATATATAAATGACCTATGCAATTTGACACTCCAAAATGGTGTCATTATGTCATATGCGGATGATACAGCTCTACTGTTCGCAGCTAAATCAACAGTCGACGTCTATGATGTTGCACAGAAAGGTTTCAATACTGTGTCTAACTGGCTTCATAAAAATCTCTTAACACTAAATATAAACAAAACAAAATACCTCTTATTTACAATGAGAAACGCTTATCCAACTCTTACTAATCTAAGCATTCAAGCGCATAACAATTGTAATTTACATAATGCTGACATTGCATGCACTTGTCCCACTTTAGCGAAAACAGACCATATCAAATATCTAGGTATTACGATTGACTCAAATCTGAACTTCCGCAAACACATCGATTTATTATGCACCAGAGTGCGTAAACTAATCTACATTTTCAAAAACTTACGTCACATTGCCCATTTTCGATTAATTAGGCAGGTTTATTTGGCTTTGTGTCAATCTATTATTACCTACTGCATAACATCCTGGGGTGGTGTCGCTAAATCAATTTTGCTGCCCCTAGAACGCGCCCAACGAGCAGTTTTAAAGGTTGCTACTTTTCGTCCTTTCAGATTTCCTACACATCAGCTGTATATAGCATGCAAGGTGCTAACAGTGCGTCAATTGTTTGTTTTGAACGTAATCTTATTACAACACACTGAACTTTATTTTAACCCAGTACCCTCAGATAGGAGGAGAAAAGATTTGGTTTGTGCTAACCTTCGGACGAAACATGCTTTTGCTAATCGTTTTTACTTATTTTTGGGACCCTACTTATATAACCAGTTTAACAGAGTACTAAATATTTATAGTTTAAGTTATAATAGGTGTAATCTACTAGTTCAGGAATACCTGGCAAAACACAATTATGCAGACACGGAAAAACTACTAGAAATTGTAAAATAAAGTCTGAATGTACACACTCTAATAAAAGTCTCACTGTTTACCTAATCTACTCTATCTACTTTAACATTATTCGTTAATTTATTTTACCATAATATTATATCTTACATTCGATAAAATAACATAATATTTAATATTATATACCTAAATAATTACTTGATAAGTCGTTGAAAATAATGTGTCTTCTCTATAAGTTAGCTACTAAGAAATTTACTAATGTCCTCTTTTTTAAATGTATGACGTAAATTGATGGCCTGAAACACAGGTTTTCATAAACCTAGATCAGGCAGGTCTACATTATAGTTAGAATTAATTTTCCTCTATGACGATTAATGTAAATCATAGTTTTACTTATACTTGAATAAAAAAAAAAAAAAAAAAAAAAAATTATAAAAAAAAAAAAAAAAATTATAATTATACGTTTATGTCTTATTAAAAGACTATAAAAACTAATTTAGTTAGGCCTTGAGTTTAAATTTCCATTTTATTAAAATGAGCGTTCTAAATGTTGGTATTATATTGTTTGGTGCTACGGAACCTTGTGCACTAGCCCGGCTCACACTAGTCCAAATTTTTCTGATTGCCATTTGCCAAATTATTGTCAGTGTCAAGTACATTGTCAATCTCATAAATTGTCAGAGCGAGCTGGATAAATTTTGATGTTACATATTTTGTGCATAACAATCTCTATTGTAAGTTAACTTAATTTCTACATAAGTAATTTGTACTCTATACGTTTCTGATTGTAGAGATTGTAAGCTTTGGACACTGCATAAATAATATGGCTTCGCCGTCACCGAAATCACCTGAACAAAGTGAAAAAACGAAACAATATGACCGGCAACTTCGTTTGTGGGGGGACCACGGACAATCTTCACTTGAACATGGACATATTTGTCTGATAAACGCAACGGCCTTGGGTACTGAAGTATTAAAATCTATAGTCCTACCTGGTGTTGGCGCAATAACTATAGTTGATGATAAAACCGTCAGTGATGAAGATGTTGGGAGTAACTTTTTCTTGGAGTGTTCCAGTAAAGGTTTGAATAGAGGATCAGAGACCTTGCGATTATTGCTAGAATTAAATCCGGCAGTGCAAGGTCATGCAGTACAGGAACCACCAGACCAAATCCTAAAAGAACACCCTGATTTTTTTAAGTCTTTCAGTGTAGTTATAGGTACCACACTTGGAGAACAGACTATTCAAGATCTATCCCAACATCTGTGGGATATCAATGTTCCATTAATCCTATGCAGATCTGTTGGATTTTTAGGATCTTTCAGAATCCAGATGAGGGAACATGCAGTCATTGAAACTCACCCTGATAATGAACAAACTGATCTACGCTTAGATTGTCCTTTTCAAGCATTGTCTGACTTCTTAGATAGTTTTGATATAGATTCTGTAGATCTGAAAGACCATGGTCATATACCATGGATAGTAATTATATACAAAGCTGTTCAAAAATGGAAAGACAGTAATCAAAATCGATGGCCAATGAGCAGGAAAGAGAAGATTGAGATCAAAGCGATTATTGAAGAATTTGTTAGGAGAGATGAAAATGATATTCCTATCAATGAGGAAAACTTTGAAGAAGCCTTAAAGGCAGTTAATACTGCTTTGACACCCACATTTTTGCCTGTAAAGAGCCAAGAACTTTTATATTGCAGTGCTGCTACCAATTTAACAAAAGAAAGTACCCCTTTTTGGATCATGTGCTCTGCATTGAGAGGATTTATTGAGGGTGAAGGTAAAGGCAAACTTCCTGTAAAAGGCATTTTGCCAGACATGACTGCTTCAACAGACCACTACATCAAATTACAGAATTTGTACCGAACACAAGCTGCTATGGATACAGAAATAGTGTACAGAAAAGTGCAACAAATTGTTGCCCAATTACATTGCGAGACCATCAGTGAAGCTGATGTGAAATTGTTCTGTAGACATGCACATGACTTGCATCTTATTAGTGGATCTAGCATAGCTTCAGAGTACCAACTGACCAGTTCCGTTTCCTCCTACATAGCCAGATATTTAGAGGAGCCTGATGTTATGATGGTTCATTATGTTTTATTAAGAGCAGCTGAAATGTTCGCATCAGAACATTGTAGAGCTCCAGGTGATATAGAACCTGAAGTTGATATTCCCAAGTTGAAGGCTTGTGTAACTAAGTTGCTTAGTGATCTATCATGCTCTCCTTTCCCAAAGGATGATCATGTGCAAGAAATGTGTCGATATGGAGGAGCAGAAATACATAGTGTATCAGCCTTTTTAGGTGGATGTGTGGCTCATGAAGCTGTCAAAATTGTTACCAAACAATATAAACCAGTGAACAATACATTTATATATGATGCTGCTTCTACAAACACTGCTACATTTACATTTTGAATGAATACTCAATTAATAATAAATTATTAGAAAACAACTTATGAGATTTATTTTTTAATATTAATGGACTTGCACAGCATGGACAACAGTCAGGGGTTAAAATAAAATCTAATGAATGCTATTGTTCAAATACTTTACTATGAATTCAAGGATTTCATATATTTATTTAACAGTACATAAAAATCAAGTAGATACAAAATGTCTACTTTGTCAAGTTAGTATTATGAAAAAAAAAAAACTGATATTGATTTATGTGATAAAAATCAACATTGCAGGGTGACAGATATAAATAAACAGTGACTACAATATAATTCTTCAAAGTTGTGTATTTAGTTTGGATATTAACCACTTTAAAATCTTACAATCATAATATAAAAGAATTGGAGAAAATATTTTCATTAACAATTTTTAACACATAAATTAGATAAACATATTATCACATGACTAAAACATAATTGAAACAAACTATACATTTGGCTAAATCCTCATGGATGGCAATACAAGGTTACACCATTTCAACAACAGTAATCTGCTTTAAATATGCTCAAGACAGCATGGCCTCCAGAAGTATGTAACACAACGTTGAGAATTTCTCTTTTGATACCTACTTATTTCACCTAAGCCATAACTTTAATCTCAATGCATCTACACCATTAAGATAATATCGAAATAAGCGTTTGTCCCGCACAAAGCCAAGATTCTCATAGAGCTTTAGTGCTGGTTTATTTGTGATTTCAGTTTCTAAAACTACTTCATCCGCATTGTCATTTATCATTGCCTGAAACAAACAAATTTAGAATTAATAATAGCCAGGAAAATACTCTTTTCTGATAGAAATAAAAAAAGCTATTGGAGACCAATAAGAATAAGGCTTTATATCTGATAAGGTTTTGTATCTGTGTCAGTATGTTCACCAGTCTAACTGGAAAATGATTGAGATCAAAGAATGTGTGCTTCATGAAGTGAACTCCACATTTTGATATGTGGAGTGTAATATTACAAAATGCTGTTTATTTATAAACCATAAAATACCTGTATTGCTTTTCGTACAAGTCTCGAACCAATCTTTTTCTTTCTATATTTTTCATCAACCGCTAACATAGCAATGTAACCTCTTTTTACAACGTTGCGATGCATATCTAACTTACAAACAATGGCACCAATGCACTTTCCTTCATGAGTTGCTAAGAAGCAAAGCTTAGGCCAGTTGTGTATAAAATATCTATAAGTATAGATGGAGTAGGGTTCCGATAAATCTTTTTGTATAAGTCTCATGATCTCTGGCATTTGTAGCTCAGATTCATATGAAATAATTTCAATTTCATCTTGAGGTTCTTGCTCCACACTGCTGATAGCATTTTCGAGGTTTTCTAAAGCATCATCGAAAATACACCTGTCTGTTTGTTGAACAGGTGTGTCTTTGAATTCTCGTTGACATGTTTCATCACTACACTGTACACTATTTACACCTTTCACGTCTTCGCTGGGAGCATTTTCTTGGGTTTCCGATTTATCCTTCAGACCGGGACTGCCGTTTGGATGAGCACTAGACCCATTAGTTAGGTTACTATTGATGTTATTAATATGAAGAGTATTGGCTAACGTATCGCTTAAATTCTCTTGATTAGATATACTTATTTCATCCGGGTTTTCAGAAGGATCTTTGGCCTTTTTACTTTTGTTTTTCATATTCGTGCTTTTTTGACTGCACTTCATATTCTGAACATTTTCTTCGGTAAGTTGATTCATATTGACGTTATTCTAGCTATAAGTATATACACATTCAAACGATTATAAGCTCATTTAAATTTCACATAAGCTTCTATTACGATACATACATCTTTTTCTTGTCAAAATTGTAGAAGAGTATCACCGACATCTTGGTAAGTATAAAAGCAACAACAGTTCCCATACAAACTTGATCTGACTGTATCTGTGTGCGTTATAAGGAAAAAGTAGACATATATAAATAAAATAACGAGACGGTAAATAAGACTTCTGAAAATACTTCTTGAAAATATACGAAATTTGTAATAAGTCCAATGCCTTCCACAATCACATTGCAAAAAAATATCAGTCGCATTACAGTGCCATAAAACTGTAGTTGGTTGGTTAGGCGTCGTTATTCATTTATTCTTATCGGAAAACAAGGGCCATCAGACAAAGATAAAGAATTCTAAATGCTTAAATTCACTACTATCTTAATGTTGATCTGAAACGCAGTTTAGTGTTACCAAATACGACGAGATGTTGCTACTGAACAATTTTGTTTTTGCAAAAAAGTTTGTTATTTTTGACTCTTTAGTTACGGTAATTTAATAATTATCATGGTGTCTCCCACAAACCCTTAGCGAAGATTATATTTTGCTACCGAAAAATATCAGCGTCCATTTAAAGTAGAAGAAAAAAATATGATAAAAGAAAACTAAATGACCAATGGTTAAAAATAAATATCTCGACATTATACTTTTACGATAGGTAATAAAAAGAAGTTTGAAAATCGCTCCCCAATTTAAGGAGAAATCCAGTATTTTTATCATACCAAAAAAATGTTTTATGCGAAGATGACACAGAGGAAATAGCTGTAGAGTTGGTATAGTAGTACTCTCTGCTAAACTACATTGGCCACTAAGAAGCATATTATATACGTTACATAAAACCAGTTTGTTTGTAGACAGACGCCATTGTGTATCGTTTTATGTCACAAATAATTGCTCTTTAAAACTGTATGATTATAGATAAACGATGTACTACTTCAAACCTCCAAAACCATGTTTCGCATTACATGTAAGTATTTGAGTACTAAAATGTTTGCACTAAAATGGTTTTATTTAAGTAAGAGCAAAACTCGCGGCTTCGCTCGCGTTAAATTCGGGGTAACAAAGTTTAATGATGTGCAGGTACTGAGGTACCTGATACCTGTAGTTTTTGCCCTTGCGCCTTAATTATTATAATAGCAAACTAGGCAGTTTAGTTATCAGTTGCTTTAAGAAAAAGTTACTTCCAGTAACTTTGAAATAAATAAAAAGAGTTTTTATTTAAAGTCTCCCTTTTTCCATCGGGAGTTTAGACATACATACCTTGTTGCTATTCCACACGTTCGCACGAACAGCTTATCATCACATCATCTATTATGCGCACAGCCAAGGATTAGAACTCCCTGTCAGCGTCTGTGTTCCCTAGTTCATAAAGCCCGGTTCTATTCAAGTCGCGAGTTAATGCTGCTTTCGGGTTAGCTCGTCCCATCATCGACAACATCTATTCAGGACAAGAGTAGGCCTATTTACTGTAAGAAAAAAATAACTGTCGAAATCGAATTAGTACGTTGAAAAAGTAAAATGATGGTTATGTTAGTTCCGATAAAAGTGTATGAAAAAAAAACTACAATGGATAGCCATTGTAGATTTTTTTTTCGTTCGTTCAAAAATACATATACTATTTTCGAAATAATTCGTTTAATTAGTCTTTATTAGATGAAAAGAGGGTACTTTTGAATTAAGGCAGCAAGTGTATAGTTGCTACCTGTTTAGGTTACTTTACGTCTTAATATAAGGTTGATGTATCTTTTATTTACTGCATATCTAATCGATATAATTATTATGTTAAATGTTAGTCAATTGGAGAATTACCGACTTGGACGTAATTTACGAAAGAATATCCTCTTCTACCTCTGAATACAACAATATGGACATAGTTAGGTACTGACTGGGTATATTTAAAGAGTAAATGATAGCGTGACGATAGATAGGCGAAAATGGAGGAAAAAAGACAACCCCAAATAACAAGGGCAGGAAGATGATGATGAGATTAAACATAATTGAATGTACTACATCTGTATTATAGCATACGGTGCTATAAAGATTCCACTTGTAGGAATGTGTACGATTATGTGTAACAGATATAGTTGTATGAGTAGGTACGTATATATGCTTATAAACTATATATTATTTAAAACATATAAGTATGTATGTAGTTCGACTTAGCGCCGAACGCCTTGTTGACGTCATGAAGAGAATCAACATGGCTGGCGGGCCGACTGAAAGCGCGCGCGTGTACCGCCGCGGTAGGTGGTGTGCTTGGTTCTACGAGTACTCGACTCGATCGACTCGCTCGAAACTCGAGTTCAGTACCCGGTTGACAGCCGGTGAGGCGGCGGCGTGACGTGGTGCTCCAAGCTTGATATACGCGCACGCCGCCTCTGCGCGATTTTCTATAAATTGTAAATAAATTTTGTATACAAAATACTTAACGTGCTATTAAAAAACATTAACTATTCAGTGTGTGATTTTGCCTAAGCTGTTTTTAAAAACAATCTGATAAGGTGTTGTTTATTTATACGGAACACGTTATATAGTGGCTTTGATACGATTTACTCTACTAGGGAGTAACGAATCGCGTAATTCACAATCAAAACATGTATTTATTTATTGAATGACGTATTAGGGGATTAAATCTTGGTTCAATATTGTGTGCTTAATAACTCACTACAATATGAGTGTACGTTAATGACTGCCTTTGATGGATATAAACAAAACAGTGTTACGGATGATTTTATATAAATCTTCCGAAGTGTTAAAAAATCCATTTGGAATTTGATGATTGTAATATAATCAACAATGGCGGACCGTGAACGTCCTGCGAAAACCCCTATTAGGGTGGGTTTTTATGACATCGAGAGGACCATAGGCAAGGGAAATTTTGCCGTCGTTAAGTTAGCACGACATCGAATAACGAAGACTGAGGTAAGGGATTGCAAGCAATCGATAACTTCGACACTTAATGCACATGGAACATGCCTACATAACATGTTACCTCTTCCAACACTGGGTAGGTACCTACCTATTTTACAGTAAAAGGTACCTATCTATTAACCTAATTAGTAATAATATGCTGGGTAGGTTCTGAAACTTTCGAAATTAAGTAATAAAATTCCTACCCAATTCTTAGGTTCAAAATATACATATAATTAAAGATGTACCTACATTAGATCTCGGTTTTTCTCACATCTTTATCGCAAAATTAAGGACAATATAGGTAGGTAATAGGAACTTACTCGGTACCTACTTACTACACCTGGGAAATCCAAGTTTCATTAAAACATGTAAAACAAACAGAGGTCATAAAAACACGTAGCTTGTATACCTACCTACTTACCTTCCTTACGATAAGACTTGATGTCATTACACTAATTGCCCCAAATCTTTACATTTCTGCTTGTTTTTTTCACCACAAATTCTTACAATGAAACAGAAAAAAGGATCAAATGAGCAGAAGCAGTGCCATTGTTTTGATTTTTTTAATACCTCGTTGGTGCAGTGGTCGCAATTGCGAGTGGTCGCAATTGCGATTGCTCAGCATGAAATCCTGATATCAATTTCCTGGTCATGGAAGTTGTTATTGGGCCTGCCCCCTATTACATAGGACTTAAACATAATTGTCGAAATGTGGGTGTACTTGTTAGGTACATATCAGCCTAACCCTTAGGGGATCACGGGCGCGATGCTGTGTTGTGTATGTAATTAGAGATTTAGAAAATAGATTGCTGCATAATTAATACCGTGTTTACCATACAAATCCACCCATTAAATTTATTTTCAATTTCCCAAAACTCATTTAAATAAATGTCATGTCAAACCCTTATCCAGTGTTTAATTAATTGGGTACATTATTAAGCGGTTACAAAATATTAATAAGCCCCGGGACGGGCCCGTAGAGCACAATAACACACTTAATACCTAAACTGAAAATAACTACTCGTTCGCTTTGTAATCATCATCCTGTAAACAATGAGCTATTAATCATAAACAGTGAAGTAACGCAGGATCGTTCTCGCTCGACTTAGTTGACTTGCTAAGCATTAATGCGTAATCAGCGAAAGTAGAAACCTAAGCGAACAGCTAATTAAAACAATAGGTATAACTACAATAAGAGCAAGTGTGGAACTAACGAGTTGATCGACTGTAATGATGACAAACTTGTGAGAATGAGGATGACGCAAAGGCCACTTAATGATGTCGAAAAGGCCGAGAGTTGGCAGGTTTGGAAAAAAATGCACTGTTCTCTTCTCTCAATGAAATATTTGAGTGTTGCGAGATTAAGACCACTTCGCAATACTTAGTTACTAAAGATTCATGCAAGTTTAGTACATCGTATAAGGAAAACCTACTAAACAACCGTATATTTGTGATGTCATTTACCATAATAAAATATCGGATTCTGACAATTTGATGCAGTGTATAACAAAATTAATGTTGAATTGATCGTATTAGATGTGCCTACCAACGATAGATTAAAAAGAAAGACGAGCTGAAGCATCCGAAGGGGCTGACTTAATAGCACTATTTTCACGGCTTAAAAAGCATTCTTGAAGGCCATTTAGTGATTTTTTCGCTCTATGGCTCCTATAGAACATGAAACATTGCCACATAGAAATCGAATAATAGATGATCAATGGCAATTTTTTTCGCTTCTAGACGTAGTCACTTGGCTGGCAGACTTCTATTCTTAATGCTTATTTAATGGAAAATATCTAGAATGGAAATACCCTATCAAAAAACCGTCTGGGATTCGGCACCCTGGAGTAAGGCCAACCGACAGTCACGAGTAAGAAAAGAAAAATGTAGTTGTGCAACTCAGGAAAAGCTTCCATACTGAATTTACATAAATTAATTAGATGACTTTTCATTTCTAAAAAAAATATCTTTTGTTTGTAAATTAAAAGTAACCTAATTCATTTATTACGTAATCGAATTAAGTAAACTGGTTACAACCCAAACGCAAACCAGCTCTCCAAACATGGTTAGTCACGTTTCTAAGCCGTGTGCTTCAACTTGTTACTTGGCTAGGTTCAGGCATCAAGTCTTTAGTTTGATAGCTAAGTGTTTGAAGACCATTGTTCAAATTTGTAGCTGTTTTGATTACTTTACAAGACTTCGCTTAGGGAACTTGAACTTAGAGTATTGATTGATAAATCTTCGTCGTGACACCGACATTCCTTTTAAATTGACTAGAGCTACGAATGTATGCCAACGTCCTATCTCAGTGGCAAGTACATAGCAACCAGGCGGGATTTAGATTGAACGAGTGACTTCTTACGTGTCAGCGACCGTTCGTCTGGTTTTCAAGACATTGTGAAAATGCAGGAACTCATCTTCTCTCAGCGCTCTAAAATGTTATGTTCCTACCAATGTCACGATTTCCTTCCTCATAATTCCGATAAGAAAAGTTCAAGATTGTTCCCTACATTTTTCAAGAAGCAATGGAACTCTAAAAGTAATTTTACCCAAGAGCGATACGAGCAAAATGTCGCTGCAAAGGTCATTTTCTATTTGTAAACTTCTAACTGAAGTATGTTTGTAGTAGATACGGTGGACGTAGATTGCATTTAACATAGTTACTATCAATAGCAATCCGATGATTATTTGAAATAACTTTTAGCACATAGAAGAATAATAAAGGATTGAAAAAGACATTTAGCGAGATATTTTTGATGCAGAATGAGCATGAAGATAAGAGAGAAAATTGGCGCTGACTGTTTTGTAATTCTTTTGTATTAATAATTGCTTCACTTGTTCTTTAAGTATGTACTTCAAATTTATAAGCATTAGTAGTAAACGGGGCAAATAGTCCATAAATGAAATATCTCAGTGTTTTTGTAACGACATTTTCTATTAAGAGACTTTATATTAAACAGAATGCTGATAATAATTTGAATTTCCCATCCAAGTACGGCTTCTATCGTACTTAATTAAACAAAAGCAATGTTGCTGAAGAAATTACTATTTCAATAGCCATCAGGTATAAAGGCTACTTAAAGTCGTACGAGTCTATGGCACCGAAGTGGGTCATTGGCCGAATACTGTACATCGTCGTCGTCGTGAATGACTCACGGCGCCCGGCCTGCGTTTATGAACGACTTTTTAACTGGCGATTACATCGATTTCAGGGTTTCTGCTACTACAAAGCAGAATATAAATAAAGACTTTTGTTTAGAATTGACGGTGAAGATGACGCACCACAGAAAGTGACTTACGAGGGCGCGACGTTGAATGAATGCACCAAAATAACAGAACGGACGCCCTCGGCCTTCACTGGCTTTACCGTGCGCTTGATATGTAGATGGTTACCTTAAACAAGTGTAGATACCGTAAATCCGGTTTAATGTTTACACAATCTTTAGTAGGATGTGGCTTTGGTTTCAGGAAAGCTTTTTGTACAAACAAATTATACGCTTGGTAGAGTTGTTACCAGAAACGTAAATGCTTCTTTGAATTATAGAGCAGTAGGGCGCTGCCACTGGCATAACTCAACGGCTGTTCAACAATTTAAACATATTCATTAACAAGTAAATGCGTGAGCAGCACTGCAAGCTGGTGTAAATATAAACAAAGCGCCAAAAAGTAATCTTAAAAACTTGGCGAAACATTTCGTTTCGAGGAACGCAGCTATCAATCAGTGATTCAGCGTAGTCGGTTGGATGAGGCCGAAACGAGCGCCGGCGGCGGCGGGCTGCCGCGTCCAGAAATACCACGGCATCGACCTTGCCTCCGATGCACGCATCGTGTTGTTTTTATTATTTTACTTTTTTCAGTGCGAGCCGTTAACACCAAGGTGACGGCCAGACATTCGGCGTTCCGAACGCGGTCGCGGAGTCACCGGTTTCGTAGCTCAGTTTGAGAAACATTTTCATTCATGTTGAAACATAAGTGACCTATGTTCCGCTGTATTCTTGTATATCTAATCACATTGCTAGTATGTAGGGATATATGATGAAATGTACCTACATATTATATCTTTGACGTCTCTATATGCAGTACTACTGGCAGTTAACGCAAATGCCACACAAACAATTCATCGTGGTGTAAAATTGATAAACGATGTGTGCCTAGACAGTTTGAATCAGTGCGTTGCGCTTGGTAAAATAAAGAAAGCGTGATCATTGTGATCAGCAAGGAGATGCGTGTTCGCCACACTCGCATATTAAGTCTCTCGAAAATTTTGCCAGGAAATTGATATAGTATGGCACGCGGTCCGTTTACATTGCTTGAAAAATGTGCGCTTGACGCAAATGCGTTATCTATTTTGGAACTCTGCGTCAGTCGCTGGTTGTTATCTACACTTAGCAGTCTGGCGGTCACCCTCGGTCTTCTCCGTTTTAATTTTGGCTCGTTATATTTTTTCCATACACGACTAACTACCCACATATCGAACTATTTTCATAGATATGTTGAAACTACTCGCACTAGGATCCCTTTTATCAACAGATAATTCAGCATGATAACGTGGAGACACGCGTGTTTGTTTGCTCTCGATAAATAGTTATCTCCTGTCATGACGTCAATTGTTCATTTTGAATTGAAATGACTGTAATAAAATTGTTAGCGACAAATCTCTTTAATTGGCGTGCTTATAATAAATATATGGTGACGTTTTGCTGAAGTATTTCAACGACGTTACTGCGACTTTATGATTACAGCAGTACGATCAAGCCATATACTTAAGCTTACTTTATTTCAATGCGAATTGTCCATGTAAGTAAAATGCACCTTGCATTACTCAGTATTCCCTTTTATGGCGTTGTGTCTTGTTATTATTGTTTTGTAACAGTCATGTAGAAAAATAACATTGAACCAGACCAGAGTTGACAAATTGAATGCTTTGTATGATGTCTCCCGTTTTTATCCTTGAAAAACTCGTCTGTAGTGGTCCAGACGACATGATGGAAGGGGGGCACTAGAATTGAGGGTACTACGCTTCCCCGACGTCGCTTCGTACTACATTTACTAGAAGTTGCCTACTCTTGCGTCCATTGTTTCAAAATGCGTGAGTAGATGACTGTAATGGAACAACTTTGAGCACTTGAGGGGGCGAAAATATGTCAATTACAGATGTAACATTTTTAGGCATTGCAAAAATGTCGTCAAACAAGTATTGGAATAATTAACCTGGATTAGAGCTATTATGCTCTTGTAGAGATAGAATAGATTACTAACTTACAGGGATTTTGTGAATTAGGTCATTATGCATTTCGAACAGCACCCCAGCCGCTTTCTTCTCATTTTGATTAAGCCTTACACGCCTATCCACGTTTTCATTTTACTCTACATTGTACAGTGTTATCTTCTATTCAGAACGTTTATCAAAAGACACTTATTACGACACAGCATTTTGAGAATTTCCCCTACTACACCCTTGCTGAGGATTGTTAGTCGAGTAGAGGAGAAAATGAATATCATCTGTCTTACTCCCACGCATGCTGTCTCGCTTTGGCGAGTATATTGATCGTCGTCTAGACTTGTTGATTGTGGCTGAAGGGCTTAACGTCCCTGAATTCGGTCGAAGCTTGGACTCCTGCTTACGAACTAAAATATGTGATTCCTTTTCGAAGACTTATGAATCCAATCTTGGAAGGACTGTTTTATAAAACACAATGTTGTTCGAGTTGTACTGCAACTTTCCAAGGAGGAAAATGTTTTTGACTATTTTTTTTTTCTATATTTAGATACTTGTTTAATACCGTCGTTAGCTACTTTTTGTGTTGGTGGTTAGAATTAATTCATTTTAAGTGCTTGCGTACCAGTGTGAGTAGTCACATGCACTATGTGTGTACTCGGTCATAATTTATGTTTTTCTGTCGTCACTATCCTTGGTTAATAGTTCTCAGTGTGCATGTACTTGTTTTATTAAAGGCGTCAATAACGACAGCAGGCTAATCAAACATCTCTTCATTGTTAAAATTATCATAATAAGGCGATCAAAATTCGTCGTTAATTATGATAAATTGTGACATGCATATATGATTAGATGAGTAATAAATTGCACAGATTAACAGCTGGTATTGACGTAAAATGTAATGTGTTTGACGTTATGTTTTGATAATAAACCATTTCGAATGTGTTTCAAAACTGCAACGTTTCTTCCGCTTTGGTTTCGACAGTGACATACCATTTATCAGTACTAGAAATAAGTATTTTATGTTCAATATTTCCTTCCTATCTCAGACAATATTGTATTTATGTCGTTGTTTTGATACCTAGACAATATCCCAACTCTAAAGTCCAATTTAGGTGCATGAGAAAGTATAAAAACTGGAAGTATGCAGCATTATCATCCAGCATTAGGTAGGGTACTGAGTATTTATAGAAATCGTGTGGTATTTTACATTTAAATATACATATCTCCACCAATTTAAACCTTTTTTTGAATAACTGAGTGAAAATCCGGAAATTTAACAAAGTCAATATCAATTTGAATGTCAAAGTACTTATGATAATGAAAATTCAAATTAATTAAGCTCCACTGAAAACAGTTTGGGAGCAGTGTTCACAAAAGGAAGGAATGACTAGTCCAGTAATTAATGTTAAATCGAATTAAGGATAAAATTCTTCATAAATATTCATTTGTTGAAGATATTTAACAAATAAAAAAACCGTATTCTGAAGCTAAAAAGTCTCGGTACCTGAGTATATTGACATAGGTTTTGTCAGGTAAATCCTCATTGCGGTTGATAAAGTCAATTCATCGGTCGCGACTTTCAAGTGATCGCCAAGACGTACTGATTAGCAACTAGGTGCAAAACATACGAGATTCGTTGTCACTGCGTTATGACACTAGTGCTAATTTATCATTGGCCTCCTAATTATAGTTGTAAGGGTTTCGGGCTGTAGGAAATTAATAGCCAATGTGCGTCATACGTATTGTGTGAGCGTTGACACTGGTATTTATAGTTTACCATAGATCTAACAGGTAATTTTTGTAGATTGTCGCTTATTGAAGAGAACCTCGTGGCGTAAATAATGCTTATTGTGGTCATTTAACCACCAGTGTGTAGTTTGATGACCAAATTGCACCATTGACCCATTTTTAGTAATACAATCTTTGACGTTCGTTCAAATCAAGTCAAAATATTTTTATTTGACATAGGCCTACATGGTCACTTATAAAACGTGGAGAAAAGGTTCACGGTTCGGGCTGGTCGTTTCCTATGGAGAAGAACCGGCACGAAACTCCATGGTAACTCTTTTAAAATCATTTGGTTTTACAATGCTGTTGCTACAGCGTTAGTACTTAAGTGAAAGGACAGCGTTATTGTCGTCGTAGTCGCTAGTCGGACACTCGAAAGTCTTCTACTTAGGTGTCTTGTTTCAAGTCCTATGGCTGTGCTAGGTTGATGTATATCTAGGAATAAACAGACCGACTAGTTAGGTAATCAGACTTTATGGAGTTCATAAGGGCCATTGTTTCTCAGTACAATAATGATGTAACCGGTATTGTTTTGAATACGAATGATTTTCATTCAGAAGCTTATTTCAGGGAATGTGTGGACAAGAGTTCTTGGTACTTTAAAGACTACCTATATTCAAATGATGTATCTGTTTATAGTGTATTTTGAATATTATTATACTACTACTATAACTACCAGCTTATTATTGTCCCACAGGTGCACAAAGGCCTCTTCTCAATTAGAGAAGGCGCGAGCATTGATCACCACGTTCATGACGACGATATCATACTTATATTAATTAAAGTCCAGGTTTCCTCGCGATGTTTTCCTTCAACGATGGCTGTGATGTCAAAGATAAACTTCTTTAGGAAGTGCTAATTTTGCTAAGTACAATTTTGAACATTGACGTAATTTATTTTGAATCAAAGTATTCGTTCAATTGCATAATTATTATTAATTGCACAATAATCAGTAACCGCCCCTAAGGCTACCCACTGACCTAACATTTCCCTCCTCTAAAAATGCATATTTTTCATACAAAGAATATATGTAACAAAATGGAAAACGAGTAAAATATAAATCTCTGAACCGCTGAACGCCACCAGTGAGTCATGAGAATAATTATACATACATATATATAATAGATATGTACGTAGAAAACGCTTCATTGTACACCAAAAATCATAAGGAAAACTTGAAAAATATTCACAGAGACTGTACACAATTAGTTAAGGTGCACATAAGCACAATCACAATTCTCGGTTTCTTTACGTTCGGTTTGTCATATGGGAACATTTTTCTTGTAGCACCCAATGTTTAAAGTTAAGTTCCCAGAACTTTAAACAATGGGTAAGCGGCCAGTGACCCGACGTTTCCCAACCATGGAGGTTATTGCATGATGAACAGGTGTATCC